>JARHVA010001297.1:2090000-3290000 GCA_037957365.1 Torreya grandis | reverse complement strand
ACTGTTTCATACAACGTCCCCAAAATTAACACATTTGCTAGACCTTGGCAAATTTTTATCCTTAAGTTTTTAGTCTAACCAATCATTATGATGCCGCCAAATGATTTATTTAACATAAGTACATGGGGCCAACTACAATGATTAAGGGACCAATGTTCGTTAATCTTAACTCGTCACCAAGACAATAGTGAATGTGGCTTTACTGGAAAATAACATACAAATTAATTGGAGTGCTCAATGAAACTTAAAAAATAAAAATAAAGTGGCAAAAAAAAAATGTACGTAATTTGTCTGTGATATAAGATCTAAAAAGCTACCAAGATAGATTAAGAACGAGGAGACACTAAATGGATTAAGATCTATAGTATCCACTGATATTCATCAATGCTCTCTGCTAACAGCCAAGGCGGTAAATAAATCAATGAAACAAGTCAATGCAATAGTTGTTCAATTTCTCTGTTATTTGACATCAAACTCATCATTCTTAGATGGTGTGATCAACTGACTATTTGTAGCTTATGTATCATGATGGCTAGAAAAATGTAAGTAGATTGAAATAGACAAGTTTTCCTCGCCTTCTATTGAGGAACCTTCCCCCGAGCTGAAATAAATCCCAAGCAAATAAAGTATCATACCTCTATTAGGACCATTTCTCTCTCACTTATATTGTAATAGCACAACAGAATAGTTATAATAGTGTCTATGCATGCCTAATAAATCACCCTTTCTTCTCATCACGGGATTTTATTGTAGTAAATTCACTCAACAAAAGAATATTTTTAGTCTTGAAACTAGCAATCCATGTGGGGACCTGTTCTAACGTAGTTATTCTGTTGTTTCCACTTGGACAGGATATATATATATATAATCTCCCATTGTATTTTCAGTTCATAGGAGACAAAAACAGTATATATACCCTAAGGAAAACGTTGAGATGTTTGTATTGCATAACTGGAAGAATCCCAATGGATCATTGTGCAGGTTTCATTGCTACCGGGAGTGTGCTTGAACCACTCCTCCCCACGGCCTTCCCTCCGCCGCCTGGCCCCCACTCCCTGCTCCCCAATCTCCTGAAAATTTGATTTCTTTCAGCGATCCAGATTTGGAGGTTTCCTTAAGTAAGACCATGTCTATTCCTTCTCTTTTAACTTTATTTCTAAGAAATTGACATTTGCTGGGAACAACCAAACCTGTTATATTCCTTGAGAAAATCTGCAGTAGGAAGGAGTTGTGGCAATAGGGCCCCCTGTCCTTGGATTGTGTTGCTTGCCTACTATATTAAGATTCCAAAATGGTCACTTTTATTTGTCCCTGATCAGTGATAGGAATGTTATCCTCTATTACTCCTCCATTAGAAGGTTTCCGTTGTTTCTTACTATTGGCCAAATCCTTTGGCTCTCAAACCATTAAATTCTTGGGAATCAGATTTTTTTGGAGGACCAAGTGCCATCATTTTCTTCCTATAATTTTCCTAAGTTTTAGAAGAACTTGCTTTTGCTCAGAAAGTAACCAAATTATGAGACTTACCTTGTGTCTTTTCCATTTTAATAACTGTGGATTGTTGTTTAGCTTCAGCTGATGTGTTTTTTTCTTGGGTATTCAGAATGAATTCCGTCTCCTCCATTCCCATATCTGCTAAAGTTGTGAAGGATTTTAGTGTAGGATCCAATCTAATTTTTATGGACAGCTTTTATGTTTTCTTGCATATGGAGGTTGGAGTTTATTCCTTCTAGGATGTTGAGAAGTTTCCATGGTTTGCTTTTTGTTTTTGTTTTGTGTGCAACTGTTCTTACTTTTCCTTGTGGTGTTATGCAGGCTGTGTTTGCATTGGAGCATCCTCTTGTTTCTCTCGAGCTTCTATAGAGCGGTGTGTTGGGGCTCAAATCTGCACCCTGACTTTTGATGAGAAAGAGGAAGAAATAAACGGGGCCTTTGACAACACTTTCACTCACTCTCCTTCAAGCAAGGTTTGGACACAGCAACAACTTGCAAGAAGAGGTTTACTCTCCTTGCTTCTAGCTTTGCAACACCAAGGGGGCTTCCCTATACAGTTCCTAAATACTCTTATTTCAGACAAATAATGCATCAGAATCTGGAAAAATGAGCAAACCCCGCTATGTCTATGTGCCCTATTAACTGTCACTAACACCATGGACACTTGCTTACAACATAAATACCAGATTGGAACTAAAAAGAGATAAATAAAGAGCACATTACAGGTCTGCACTCTCAATCACTCTATCAGTGACATCTAACACACATTAGACCATGTGAATGAAATAATATCGGCCCTTCCCCTTGAAGCTCATAGGGAAATCTCTTTTGACATGACTTTCACTAAACCCGAATTCCCACAATACTTAATACAGCACTCACAAAGGGAGCACAATGATAATGATACTTAAATGGGTTTACAACACATACAACTGCAACCACATCACAAAACTACCCAGATATGAACCTTTATGGATTCCACATGTATTTGCATGATATGTTTGCAATGAGAATTGTAAATGCCCACTAAGTGAAATTCTCAGATCTCCACAAAAGGATGACTTATTTAATACAATTAACACATCACTTGAAAGCACACATTGCTCCTAATATACCCATGGTTCTGAAATGTGCATTGCTTGAACTTCAAAACACCATATCAGATTTGACAAAGGAATAAAGAGCTCATAAACAGCAGAGAATCTATATACAATATGCTGCCATGAAAAAAATAATTCTCATAAACAAACAGGGAAAAAGACTTAACAAAACATTGATCAAATCACCAAGACCAGTGCCTTACTATCCATTGTGCAACATTCAGCATCTACTCAAAGCACTCGTGAACATCTTGCCAAGCAATGTCTAAGACATATTATACATAGACTGTACTGGACAACGTAACTGATACGTATGAATAATTTTTGTTCTTACACAAATTTCATTAATCATCTACTAAAAAATTTCCAATGATCATATGAAACAACTGATACAATGATGATATTTAAATAAACAATTGTGTAGCCTGGAATTAATAGAAAATCAAGATCACAAGCATAGTACAAGGATTTTTTATAATCTCTCTACAAGCCCTACTACACATTGCGTTGCAGATCAATGACCATTACCCAGTCTTGTGAGACATCAGACCTCCATGAGCTCTGCAGTACCTTAGAAATATTCATCATGACCTAGACCAATGTAATGTCCCCAAATTGGGACAATGATGAAAAATGGGGTTTTCCAACAAACCCAAACAAAACTGAATTCTGAAAATTTAAAACTAGCCAACCCTAGCGCTGTATATGCATCACCAAACAAAAAGTCTCACAGTTCCAAATGTTCAAAAATAAATATAAAAATACCTTATGAGATTTAGCCCACAATGGCTCACACTGAAAGAGGAAAGGGGGCTAAATTGATGTGTTTACCCCTCCAAACTGTCAACGCCCCAAAGCTGATTTTAATATCCTCTTCCTGTCACCAAATCCACTCCAACAAACTCTCTACAACTGAATATAAATAGTAAAAAAATTCCAACATGTATATTATGTCAAAATTGGCCAATGTTAGGGCCTAAAACATGATCAATTTTTCCCACAACCAAGTCACCACATATAGGAATAAATATCATGTAATAATCTTCAAAATCAGACTTGTACTCATGCCAAAAACCCGCTAGAAAAATATTATAAAATTCACAATATTGAGAATAATTAAAGGCCTCTTGTTTAAGGCCAAATAAGGCACCCTAAACTCTTGCACACCCTCCACAAGTGAATCGCCCCACTCATATAATAAGGGCAAATTTTTTAGAATTAAACCCTTGCCTTTCCCTTCCAAATTTCTTCAAACCCTTATGATTAATTACCATAAAAATTAGAAATAATATAATAACTTGTACCTTGTCAAACGGAGTCTAAAAACCCTCCGATGATGCTCAATTTCTCCCTCAACTAATTTGCCCTATCTCAAAAAATTATAAGAAATAAATCAGATTATTTTACTCATCCAAAATCCTCAAAATGGCCTCCAAAAAACTCCTAGGGCAAGTCGCCCTAGCTAGAAAATTAAATAGAATGTTATGCAACCTTGGCTTCAACGAACCCTCTAAATGGCTTGCCCAACTCTTCAGGGAAGTCACCACACCTTGGCATAATCTTTCGTACCATGAACTAGCTCTCAAGGTAACTCGCCACTCTCCAAGGACCTATAAATTTACCAAAACCAGTTTCCGATAGGGTTTGCAATATTTTCTCAATGAAAGTGGTGTCCAAAAACACTTTTGTAGATCCACTTGCATGTACACATGCAATTTTGAAACTCACAGCCCTTGAATATGTGGACTCTTAAATTTGACCACCAATGGCTTTTTATCCGACTTTAGACCAATTCTTACCAACCATTGACCATTTAGCCTAAGAATTTATAAATGTCTCAAATTTAGCTTTATAACCATGCAATAAATCAATTTGGCTTATTAATCAATTAAATTGAACAAATGCACCATCAATTAATTCAAAATCATTCAAAAATGTTCAAAAGACTAAAAAGAATTAATTACCATGTTAAAGCAAATCAAATCTTAATCACGTCCTAATTGAATTAATCCATGAGCAATTAAATCAATTATCAAAAAGGAAAGTTCAAATATCAAGAGCATCTTAAAAGCTAATAATTACCTTTTGTGAGTTGTCACTTTTCACAAATAGCTAAAGATATTTTTTTGGAAACCCATGCCTATTTATTGAAAAGTATGAGTGCTTGACAACTCATAACTCTACTGGAGTTACTTTTAAGCCAACCAAGGTAAGGATTTAACCCATTCCAAGTTGATTTCAAAATCTATAAATACAAGCCTAGAGCTCTTCATTTAGGGAGCTTGGATAAAGTAAAATTATTATGCAGGATTTGATCCATGAGGTAAATGCATAGTGTTATAATGCTAAAATCAAGCCAAGCCAAGCATGGTGCCAAGAGGAGATGGAGATAGCCAAGCCCCATTGATGAAGACCTTTTGAGCACAATCCAAGCAAGCCAACGAAGAAATCATTTGGAGCTCTCAAGGAAGCTAAAGATTGTTGTTCTTTGCATTTTAGTTGGGTTTTCAATTGTTGTTTGTTCATTAAATTAAGCTCCCCCTAAGATCTAGGCCTAGAGATGTTAGTATGTTAGTGTATTGATTTCATGGTTTTATGGACTAACACTTGATCTAACCTCTTCTCTTTGTCAAATTCCTTGATCATAGAATGGAGCTGCCCAAGTAGAAGGAATGGAGGTTTTCATCCCCAAATCCTTGTCACTTTTTGAAGCTTTTCGTCCTCAAGATGTGGTAATCAAACTTGACATACTTGATCAAAATTTTCAATTCAATATTCAACATAAACATCCACAAGATACCTTCTTTGCTTTTATAGCCAACTTCCAAGGGTGGTGCCCAAGTAGGAAGGTTTTATATTTTCAAAACATAAGCATTTCATCTTTTTTTAAACTTCCCTTTTCAAGGGTTTAAGCTCCCATGACCCCAACTTAACTGGGCATAAGATTAAAAGTACATTTTTGCAAATTCAATTGAAAAAATAGAACACTTAAGTACTTTTTACCTTTTTGTTCATAGAGTAGCCCCCCTCTATGTTCCCTTCTCTTCCTTTCCGTAGCTTTGTGGGAACAACCAAGCTAAAGACTCCAAAATCAAACTAAGCCAAAAGAGGGGACATTACAGTCCTCCCCATCCAAAATTGCTTCTCCTCAAGCAATTGTAAAAGCCATGGGACTATCCCCACATCCTTCATAATTCATTTTTTCACTGAAATGACTTCTCATAGTAAAGAACCTTCAAATTGAACTCCCCATTTACTAAACACATACCTTGTGGGCTGCCCCCATAGGTTCAAGATGTCATAATCATCTCCCAAGAATTCTTCATAACCCGAAAGGACTAAGACATGCCATACTTGATTGTTTTTGATGTATTATCCCAAAGTGAATGATGTGCCTTAATAAAAAATATTCAAAATTCTATAACTAATCATTAAGGCCTCTTCATAAAACATACCTTGAATGATAAAAGTGCATAGGCACAACCTTTTTGGAGTGTGTCTTCTACCACTCCTTTATGCATAGGAAAGATGTAATTTTGATCAAACAAAAGCCTATGCCAACTCTCAACATGGAATTGTACTCTCAAATTTGATTAAACCAAAAGTATGCGTTCTCATACACATTTCCAGATTGCACCCTTGGCTGGAATTTATCAAAAAATCAGATTTTTGGCCTCTTATATACTGTTGAAATTGATCCGTAAAATCAAATTTTACTATGTGATCATTTTCAGAATGCATCTTGGCACCAAATTTCCCCAATGTAGGCTGTAATTTGACAAAAAAAAGTGCCAACTTTTCCCTCCTTTATGTGGCTGAATTTGTTTTTCTAACTCGGGAAATTTGAAACAAAAAAAAATTCAGACTTCTTACTGTTGTCAACCTGGAGCTGCGCCCTACTTCGAAGACGTGCGCGAAACGGCCAGTCCTCTATCCGGCTGAAACAATGGGATCTTCTAATGAGGGTGGGTGCCTCGATAGTGAGAAGAACCTCCAAAGAAGGCTGATCCCTGTATGATGTATCAATGAAGATTCCTACTCTACGCTGCTGACTACCATGGAAAAGGGAGAAAGAAAACTTAAAGGGAAAATCCTACCTAAAAGGGGGTGACACCAGAATTATGATCCTACTCAGCTCTGAACCTTGAACACGGAACGAACAAGAGAGAAGGAAGACCTTAGACTTCAATTAATCACTTATGCATAAGTATTTCATGCAGAGGTTTGATCCAATGACTAAAACCAGAGGGAAAATGGTGGAGGGAGGTCTGATAAAAGACACTTTGCAGCCGCCTAACATCCACTTACAGTCTCAGCAAAAGACAATAAAGAACACTTTAACATGACCTGCACAAGGACGATATAGCAACTAGGTACGAAACAGAATTTGAGAAGGGAGAGAACTCTACCACTTATGCAAATTGCTGAAGAAATATACACTATGCCATGCTTGAAATCTGAAAGTACAGTCCTTATTGATCGAAGAGGTTACACAACTCACCAATGGCAGAGTCTGGTCTAACCAAGAGAGATTGGATGATTTTTTAAACAAGGCTGAAAGCCATTATATAGCAAATTACAAGAGGCCAAAGATAGGCATATAAACTTGAAGAGAAAGATTTACTTTTGTTAACTCCAAGCTTTACTTGGCCTTAAAATAAAATATATTTTTCCTTTGTCCTTGCATGAAGTTTATTCGTTTCATGAAGCGCACCTATCCTTGTCATGAACCGTCCACCTCTTTTTTGCATGAAAATCCACGTAGATGTCAATTTTTTTAACTCCACGTGAGTTGCTTGATTACCAAGTTGTAGTATTTGAAAACTGAGTTGGACGAAGAGATCATTATCTTTCAAATGAAATTTTCTAGTGGACATGGCGTTTAAATCAATTAGTTAACTCTAAATCTGGAATAGTCAACTCTTCGCTCGAACTCGGAACTCCTGTTGAAGCCGGATTTAGTCCTTCGGATGCATGCGATGAATGGAGACGAACAGGTCTTTAATGATCAGTCAACTGAAACTTTGACCATTTATTCGAAAATAGCTCTTATGTTCGAAAATAGCCCTTATGTTTGCATGTATTTCGTTCTAATTTTGATCGTGTCTATTTCTGGCAGGATTCCGTATTCAATTCTTCGTCGGATTATCTATTTTCTATTCTTTTTTGCACAGTCGGCTTCCATTTATTTCGAATTTCCTGCTATCTCCTTAGTCTCAACGGTTACTTCCTGCAGGAAAAAATTGACGGCCTGCAGGACGTCACCGAAAACTGTCATATTTCTTTCGGCTATATTTCCTCGGGCTTATTTCTACGGTTTGTTGCTTTGTCGGCTCTTTTGTATTGGTCGCTGAGTCATATTCCCACGGACTTCTTTTGATGACATGTCTTTGCCTCATTCCCGCGGGTTTATTTTCCTCGAGGCTATTTGTCCTAAGGAATTCCTTCGGACAAAAAGTCCGAAGGTTCCCTTTGCTTTATTTCTTGCGGCCTTTTTTTTATTTGTCTAGCCTTCCGAATTCCTTCGGAGTTTTTGTTCGAAGGAATTCGGAAGGCTAGACAAATAAAAAAAAGGCCGCAAGAAATAAAGCGAAGGGAACCTTCGGACAAAATTGTTTTTTGCCTTTGCTTTTCTGAAACGTCCTTGGTCTTGTTTATATATTGACTTATGCCATTTCCGAATTCCTTCGGACTTTTTGTCCGAAGGAATTCCTTCGAACAAAAAGTCCGAAGGATTCTTTCCTTGCCTTTGCTCTAAAATGTGCCCTTCGGCAACCAGTCCAAGTGTCCTCCGCCAGTGCCCTTCGGAAAAATTGGAGGGCACCCAAGGTTTTTGCAAGGGTCTGTGATTTTGGTCTTCCTCCTGCCCGAAGGGTAGGTGCCCTTCGGGATTGTTGTAAGTGTCCCTTCCGAAGGGTACCCTGCCCTTCGGAACTCTTGAAACTATCTTTTCCTTGCCTTTTGCAACTTTTCCGAATTTCTTCTAAGTGTCGGGAGAGTCCGTAGAATTTTTTGACTGAGTCCGTAGAAAATTTTCTGAGTGAGTCCGTAGAAACTCCTCTGAGTGAGTCCGTAGAATTTTTCTGAGTGAGTCCGTAGAATTTTGTTGAGTGAGTCCGTAGAATCAGCAAAGGAAAACAATGCATTCTTCCTTCCTTGGCTAGAGACGAGAACTTTCCAAGTGGCAAGAAAAAACCTGACTTGTGAAAGATTTGTCAACATTCTGGCAACTCAACTGGGAAGCATGCCTGCTATGCTTGAGGACCCAGGCCATGTATAGACGTTATTTGAATTCCCAAATGGTGAACCTGATCTCTGATTGAAAATCTGATCTGATCATCGCTGTAGTAACCTCCTTCAAAATAAGAAGGAAAACACACGAAAGCTGAAAACTAACTAAAAGGCAAATGTGCAAACAAGCACTTATTGAACAAAACTGAAGCAAACTATTGTGCTTGAACAGCACTTGGAGGAAAGTAGAAACAACTAAAACAACCTAGTTAACCATGATAAGGCGTGATCCGCCTGGATCAAATGGGAAATTTTTGAACTCACTCCTTTCGAGAGATGGTACAATCTGCAAAGCAGGTTGTTTAGTGGTCATAACCTTAGAGGAGGCATTTTCCTTGTCTAAGAACTGTATTAGCACCTTCTTGAATGAGTCATCAGCAGCAAACCAGTCACCAACAAAGACAAACTCACCAAGTATTTCCTGATCGTTTTCAGATTGCTTGTCATCTATCACCATGTCAAGTGATACCCCATCTATGCATGCCTTTTGAGTGACCACATCCTTCTTATTTACTGCTGCAAGTTCATCCAGCTCTTCAAGGAGCTTTGGGCAGGCAACTCCATCTGTATTGTGACCTTGAATAGGTGATTCTTGATCAAGCTTCTCATAAACATGCTCTTCAATAGCCAACGTATCTGTACAAAGCTCTTCAATCTCTAGTAGAGGCTCAAGGTATAGCTGCCAATCATCTTTTTGTTCCTCACTTTGATCTATTTGAACTGAATCAGCTATAATGCTATTTGGATCCTTCTCAATAGGAGATACCTGTAACTCATGTATGACTTCAATCTGTATCAGCTCCTCTTGAAGTTCCTCTATATCAAGATCAGTCTTCCCACTCTCAACGATAATTGGATGCTCAATTACAACCTCGAGAGAAGTATTAATAGGAAATTCCTCCTCAAACACTTCTAAAGCATTCTCTACGCGTTCTGCAAGAACCTGACCTGTAGCTGCAACCTCTTTCTCAATACTCCAAAGAACAGGGTCTTCTTGAGGAAGGGTGATGGTGGGAGGGAGATAAAATTCATTTGTTTGAGAGGGAAAATGAAGCATGGGAGGTTGATCATGATCAGATCTTGGAATTTTGAGGGCAATGGAATTATCTAGGGAGTTTTGGAGGGGAGGGAAAGAGAAACTCTTAAAGACCTCTGTATTTTGTTCCTTCCATTTGGCCATTACCTCATCAAAGTTTGGAACCTGCTTGTCCTCCTGGACAACCTGAGCTTGAGAGATGATTGGTGAGGTAATGATGGGACTATAGGAAGGTCTAGTCTCATAAATAGCCACTTTAATAGGCTTTTGGATATGCTCCTGAATAGGCTCTTGAATAGGCTTTTGATTCTAACTAGGAAGCTCCCTTGGCGCACACTAGGGATGATTAAGAACTTCGTGAGAATAAGAAGCACCATAGCCTTTTGTAGACAATTGGTTTAACTCGATTTTCTGTCTTTCCCAAGCCTCTATCTTTTCCAATACAAGAATGCATAGTCCATTTATCTCTTCTGAATCATTGGACACATTTCGAAATAGACCATTCACTTCCTCATATTGAGAGTTAGAACAAACCTTTCTTGCATATGCTAGTATTCTGAGCTCTATTTCATTCATTTTTTCTTGAAGGCGATACTGCTCATATGTAACATCATAGCCATATGGGGAAGATGAAATCTGATCCTGAGACTGATAGGGCTTACCAGGAAGGTAAGATTCATGCTCCTAATAAGGCTGATCATGAGAAACTTGATAAGGCTCAACATAGCTTTGATAATAACCTTGATAAGGCTGATTAGGCTCATAGATATCATGACCAAGCTGGTATGATCTATCATTGGGCTGATAAGGAAACACAGCATAAGAATTCTCTCCATACATAGCCATCAAAATTCATTTGCAATAATAAAAGTAGACTTACATGGAAGTTGTCCTGAACTGTTAAAAGCAACTGCTTGATCTTGGAGTCACCGAATACTTCTTGAAGAACACTGCTGTAACTGCGATTTCATCCAAACCGGGAAAAATGGGTTCCACCGAGCGTGCCAAAAACTGTTGTCAACCTGGAGCTGCGCCCTGATTCGAGGACGTGCGCGAAACGGCTAGTCCTCTATCCGGCTGAAACAATGGGATCTTCTCACGAGGGTGGGTGTCTCGATAGTGGGAAGAACCTCCAGAGAAGGCTGGTTCCTGTATGATGTATCAATGAAGATTCCTACTCTCCGCTGCTGACTACCATGGAAAAGGGAGAAAGAAAACTTAAAGGGGAAATCCTACCTAAAAGGGGGTGATACCCCAGAATTATGATCCTACTCAGCTCTGAACCTTGAACACTGAACGAACAAGAGAGAAGGAAGACCTTAGACTTCAATTAATCACTTGTGCATAAGTATTTCATGCAGAGGTCCGGTCCAATGACTAAAACCTGAGGGAAAATGGTGGAGAGAGGTCTGATAAAAGACACTTTGCAGCCGCCTAACATCCACTTACAGTCTCAGCAAAAGACAATAAAGAACACTTTAACATGACCTGCACAAGGACGATATAGCAACTAAGTACGAAACAGAATTTGAGAAGGGAGAGAACTCTACCACTTATGCAAATTGCTGAAGAAATATACACTATGCCACGCTTGAAATCTGAAAGTACAGTCTTTCTTATTGATCGAAGAGGTTACACAACTCACCAATGGCAGAGTCTAGTCTAACCAAGAGAGATTGGATGATTTTTTAAACAAGGTTGAAAGCCATTATATAGCAAATTACAAGAGGCCAAAGATAGGCGTATAAACTTGAAGAGAAAGATTTACTTTTGTTAACTCCAAGATTTACTTGGCCTTAAAATAAAATATATTTTTCCTTTGTCCTTGCATGAAGCTTATTCGTTTGATGAAGCGCACCTATCCTTGTCATGAACCGTCCACCTCTTTTTTGCATGAAAATCCACGCAGATGTCAATATTTTTAATTCCACGTGAGCTGCATGATTACCAAGTTGTAGTATTTGAAAACTGAGTTGGACGAAGAGATCATTATCTTTCGAATGAAATTTTCTAGTGGACGTGGCGTTTATATCAATTAGTTAACTCTAAATCTGGAATAGTCAACTCCTCGCTCGAACTCGAAACTCCTGCTAAAGCCGAATTTAGTCCTTCGGATGCATGCGCTGAATGAAGACGAACAAGTCTTTAATGATCAGTCAACTGAAACTTTGACCGTTTATTCGAAAATAGCTCTTATGTTCGAAAATAGCCCTTATGTTTGCATGTATTTCGTTCTAATTTTGATCGTGTCTATTTCTGGTAGGATTCCGTATTCAATTCTTCGTCGGATTATCTATTTTCTATTCTTTTTTGCACAGTCGGCTTCCATTTATTTCGGATTTCCTGTGATCTACTTAGTCTCAACGGTTACTTCCTGCAAGAAAAAATTGACGGCCTGCAGGACGTCACCGGAACTGTCATATTTCCTTCAGCTATATTTCCTCGGGCTTATTTCTACGGTTTGTTGCTTTGTCGGCTCTTTTGTATTGGTCGCTGAGTCATATTCCCGCGGACTTCTTTTGATGACGTCTTTGCCTCATTCCCGCGAGTTTATTTTCGTCGGGGCTATTTGTTCGAATTTCTTCGGACTTTTTGTCCGAAGGAATTCCTTCAGAAAAAAAGTCCGAAGGTTCCGTTCGCTTTATTTCTTGCGGCCTTTTTTTAATTTGTCTAGCCTTCCGAATTCCTTCGGAATTTTTGTCCAAAGGAATTCCTTCGGACAAAAAGTCCGAAGGATTCCGATTGTTTTTTGCCTTTGCTTTTTTGAAACGTCCTTGGTCTTGTTTATATATTGACTTATGCCATTTCCGAATTCCTTCGGCTGCCTTTGCTCTAAAATGTGCCCTTCGGCAGCCAGTCCAAGTGTCCTCTGCCAGTGCCCTTCGGAAAAATTGGAGGGCACCTAGGCTTTTTGCAAGGGTCTGTGATTTTGGTCTTCCTCCTGCCCAAAGGGTAGGTGCCCTTCGGGATTGTTGTAAGTGTCCCTTCCGAAGGGTACCCTGCCCTTCGGAACTCTTGAAACTGTCTTTTCCTTGCCTTTTGCAACTTTTCCAAATTTCTTCTAAGTGTCGGGAGAGTCCGTAGAATTTTTTGACTGAGTCCGTAGAAAATTTTCTGAGTGAGTCCGTAGAAACTCTTCTGAGTGAGTCCGTAGAATTTTTCTGAGTGAGTCCGTAGAATTTTGCTGAGTGAGTCCGTAGAATCAGCAAAGGAAAACAATGCATTCTTCCTTCCTTGGCTAGAGACGAGAACTTTCCAAGTGGCAAGAAAAAATCTGACTCGTGGAAGATTTGTCAACACTTACCATTTTTTTCCATTCTTTCCTTTGGCTGCCATGTGTAAGATAAATCGTTTTTGATGCCCCCAATGTTCCATAGGTGATCCCAGCCATGCTTATCCTTCTTTTGCAAGAAGGACCTCCTTTTCTTGTCATTTGAACCCTTTAAACAGTTGTTAATCATTTTCATCCTTTCAAAATTTAGGGGGTGTCCTCTTTTCCTTAAAACACCACCACTTCCCCTTTTGCAAGTAGTAGGGTGCTCACCCAAACATGTTTTGGGTTGTCCTTGGCAATCCATTCTCTCCCCATCCCTTTTAATAAAAATATGACAACAATGGGAATTTGCAATGCTTACCAAATGATTTCTAGAAAGCTCCAAATTTGGATGAAAGAGCTGCATTCTATGTCTAGGGACAGCCTTCTTTTCCACTCTCCTCATGGCCATAATACATCCTCCCAACATTTTATTGGCCTTAGAAGAAGGGGCCTCTCCATCACTCAAACCATGCAAAACAACCTCCTTGCCTGCTATCTTGAATATAAATTCCATTGTTTGGTAGTTTTGTGTATATTCACCAAGTGAGTATAACCATTAATACCAAGGACCATAATGGTCTCCCTTATGCCCACCACATAAAAATCATCCTCAACCACATGTTTTTCCAAAGTGAAGCTAAGCTTTGGAATCTTGGTTGTACAAGGGATGGTGAAACCATCCACTACTGTGACTCTAAAACCCTTGAACTCCATTGATTGTAATCTGCATGATGTTACCAATTCTCTATCAATGAAATTGTGAGTTGCCCCACTATTAATAAGTATGATAATAGGTGTACCCTTCAATGATCCCTTAACTCTGAAGGGATAATACCTAGGAGCCCCTGAAAGTGATGCCAAGGTGCCACTCAACTCCTCTTCTCCTTCTATCTCCAAAGTGTTCCCGTCATAGTTGGTTGTCCCAACTTCCTCCTCATTTTCCTTATCAGAAAGCACCTCGATGTAGTGAACATGTCCCTTGCCACGACAATTGTGGCCTTTCTCCCAAGGGCCCTTGCATGTAAAGCAAAGACCTTTCCTTCTTAACTCATTCCTCACATCAAAGCTATTGCGCCGTAGCTCCTTCTGCTGCCCCAAACCCGGTTGGTTTGGTCTAATCAAAGGACCCACATGATTGGCCTTAGGTAGTCCTAAAAAGCTACTCTTGGGCTGCCCCAAACCGCCACCTCTTTGCTGCTCAATAGGTGGAAAAAATGTACTCTTTGGCTGTCCCAAAGGTGGAAATCTACCCCTTGGATTAGAAGACTCCAAATTGTAGGCCTTCTGAATGGCCTCTCTCAATGAAGGTGGATCAAAAGCCTTGACCAATCCCCTTAGGGAGTCAACCAAGCCCTCTGTGAATAGTACCACCGATCTACTATCCGAAATATCAATTACCATGACTGAAAGTCTCTGAAACTCTATGACATAATTGTCCACTAAAGCCCTCTACCTCAATTGAGCTAAATCACAAAAGTGAAGCTCAAGATCCACTCTATCAAACCTCTCAATCAACCCCCTGTTGAACTCCTCATAGGAGTGTATGTATTGATGCCCCTATGTGATCAAATCATGATACCACCAATCGTGGGCTGCTCCCTATAAATGCAGGGTCGCGAACTGAATGGCCTCTCCCTCTGCCATAGGTCGAAGCGAAAAGAAGGTATCCACCTTCTGAATCCATGCCCTAGCCGAGCTCCTCTGTGACCCATCAAATGTAGAAAAAAATATTATAAAATTCACAATATTAAGAATAATTAATGGCCTCTTGTTTAGGGCCAAACAAAGCACCCTAAACACTTGCACACCCTCCACAAGTGAATCACCCCACTCAGAAAAAAAGGGCAGAATTTTCAGAATTAAACCCTTGCCTTTCCCTTCCCAATTCCTTCAAACCCTTATGATTAATGACCATAAAAATCAGAAATAATATAATAATTTGTACCTTGTCAAACAGAATCTAAAAACCCTCCGATGATGCTCAATTTCTCGCCCAACTATTTCGCTCTATCTCAAAAATTGTAGGAAATAAAACAGATTATTTTACTCACCCAAAATCCTCAAAATGGCCTCCAAAAGACTCCTAGGGCAAGTCGTCCAAGCTGAAAATTTGGTACCAAATATTTGCAATATTTTATACTGCAAACACTCCAAATCAACCTCAAAATCCTCAAGATCAGCCCTCCAATCATGTCGCCCTAGCTGGAAAATTAAATAGAATGTTATGCAACCTTCCTTGGCTTCAACGAACCCTCCAAATGGCTCACCCAACTCTTCAAGCAACTCGCCACACCTTGGAATGATCTTTTGTATCACGAACCAGCCCCCAAGGTAATTCGCCACTCCCCAATGACCTGTAAAATTACCAAAACTAGTTTCTAATAGGGATTGCAATATTCTTAATGAATGTAGTGTCCAAAAACACCTTTGTAGATCCACCTACATGTACACATGCAATTTTGAAGCTCACTAACAGCGCTTGAATAGAGCTGCCCAAGTAGAAGGAATGGAGATTTTCGTCCCCAAACCCTTGTCACTTCTTGAAGGTTTTCATCCTCAAGATGTGGTAATCAAGTTTGACATACTTGATCAAAATTTCTAATTCAATATTCAACATAAACATCCACAAGAATCCTTCTTTGCTTTTATAACCAACCTCCAAGGGTGGCGCCCAAGTTGGAAGGTTGTATCTTTTCAAAACATAAACATTTCATCTTTTTTAAAACCTCCCTTTTTGAGGGTTTAGGCTCCCATGACCCCAACTTAACTGAACATAAGATTAAAAGTACCTTTTTGCAAACTCAACTGAAAAATAGAACACTTAAGTACTTTTTTAATTTTTGTTCATAGAATGTTTCCTTTTCTTCCATCCCTTAGCTTTGTGGGAACAACCAAGCTAAAGACTCCAAAAGCAAATTAAGCCAAAAGCCGGGACATTACAACCAACTACCGAGCTATTCAGCATTGCATAATTATTCCAACAATACAGGGAGATGATACAATGAGGGATTCCCTACCACAAAAGTATTCCCAATTTGGAAAAAGGATCTAAATGAGGACCAACTTCATCAATATGTAGATATTCCTATATAATTTGCTTGGAGGAGAAGAAATGCATCTTTGAGCTGATTGAAGGATCTATAGACGTGTGGCAGTAGAATGAACCATTCATCAACGACTCTGATGTACTAGAAAATGCATTATGTATGTCCATGTAGAAGAAAGATCCCCTGCTACGAAATAAGAGAACGTGTGGGGTATGGCAAATCAATCAACAAGTCGAAATAACAATAAAATGGAAGGGATTAGGATTAATTCTCAAAGATTATGGGCATGGAGTCACCACATACAAGCAATAGGCCTTCTCAACTTGCAAAACATCATGGACCAACAAAAGGGAACATTTCATTGTTGTAAGATGATAAGAATCATCATCTCATGAGGACCAATTCCATTCCAGCACTTCAAATCACTTGTGCATCAATATTTTCCCTTTAGAGCATGTAAAGACACCACAACTCAGACATGAACAATTTTCTGATTTTGCACCAATCTCTCTAAATCTACTACCATTGTGTAGCTCTCTTAACGAGCTTTCTAACATATCAAATGGCACTCAAAACAAAGACCTGGATCAAAATATATGGGCAAAAGACCATTGCCCTCCATGAAGAACCCATGCTTAGCACAACCATGTCAAAATTTGGGTTTTTAATAAAATTTTAGTTATTTGACAGTTGTCAAATTTATACCCATCCTCTAGTGCCACATAGCACGCCATCGTGCTTTTAGGCTTGGCCCTATGGTTCTGGCACCTACTATAAGTGAAGACCCGAATAACATATTTTTTAACTTGATTTTCTCCCTTGTCTCTTGTTCGCTCACATCTCGTAGGTTAAACTCCATAGATACCCATAACTCTATCGTACATTTGCTTTTAGCTCTCTTCAATGCACAAGCTTATTGGTGAAAACCTGAAATTTCTTTCTTGTTTGTCGCACATAACTCTCTTTGTGGTGCATATCCATCGACAAAGGCCTGTCTCTTGTTCACTTGTAGCTCAGCAGTCAACCTCTGTTGACCCGCAAACACCCGACGTAGTGTACTGTAGTTGTGATGCTGTCAAAATTTGCTTTGCCTACATCCAAATCACCTATCACGCCATTGGGGATAACCTTCACAACTACTTCCCACTATACATGTTTTGACTTTTCCATATATAATGTTATTTCTTATGCATCCCAGCGCATGCGGGATTATGTTTCACCAATTTTTTAAAGCTTTGCAATCGTTATCCTTCATTAAAATGTGTGGTCTCCAACGGACAGTCTTTGTTAGGCGTTTAGGAGGACAGATTGCATTTGGTTACGGCACAGCCCCACCTAGGTGTTTGCTGCTACTTATTAACAACAGGTTTTCATATAAATGTTCATTTGCTTCTTATCCCGACACATATGAGATTAAAATCCCAAATGTTTTATAAATTTTACATGATTGCCCATCCAAAATGTATGCTTATATAAAAATTTCCAAGTGCACCAACAAGAATAGATCATTGTTGTGCCACTCAGCTATTATTTGCCAATGGCAGCCTTCACCATTGCACACTCTTCTTTTGTCAACATATCCACCGGAACTGCACGCAAGTTGTACTCCTCCATAACCCTTTGCATTTTCTCACTTACATTTATTTCTTCTTCTATCTCTAGACTTTGATGGATCAATATCACCTGTAACAACAACAATGTTGACCAGCTCTCTTAAACAATTGTTCTTGGCAAGCCATTCAATCAGTCCTGTCATGTTTTCCCCACCCCCGATCAAACCTTGCCATAAAGAAGATAATAGGTTTCTTCAAGTCATTTAATATGTCTACGTGCCCAGTTGTTTGTTTAGGACTAAACAAGAGTTTTTCAACTGAACCATCCAGAGCAATAATCCAATGTTGTCTGTCTCTGTACAAGAAATGAATATGCATGTCTTCTCTAGGAGAAACAATGTTGAATTTACAATCAAAAACATCAATTCCATGAACCACATGGTGGAGACCAGGAAAAGTGAAACCATTATGGCTTTCATATTGTCGAACAGTGTCCTTGCTTGCAATCTCTTGGTATGTGTTGGTGATTATTAAATCCACATGACTCATTGCAATTAGATCAGCAGTGAATTGATAGGAGAAATGATATTTCTCTTCAAAGCTTTTCCAATATGTGTCTATTGTACCCAAAATTTTAATTCATTGGGCACAGCTAGAGAGGAGAGGCACTAGAGATATTTGTCAATGGCCTAATATATATATATATATATAGAGAGAGAGAGAGAGAGTCTCTATAGTCGGGGTGAGCGATGGATAGATAAATAATATGGGCACCCTATATATCTATATGGTGCCCAGATCTCTATAGATGGTATTGGGACCCTATCTATATATGGGGCAACTCTCTATAGTAGGCACTCGACCTATATCTAGTCGAGGGACCCCTAATCCCTAACTACATAGGCAGGCCCAAAAATTTTAAAATTTTGGTTCCCACATGGACAAACCAAAACTTTCGCATCGGGTCGGCAGGGCTTCACAAGCGTGCCAAGTGCAATTCTCCTCCTTACTTTTTTGACGTCTTTCAAGACAAAAGATGGGATTAACTTCACAAAAAGTAATCATTGCGAGGTCTTCTACATGTTGCACTTGAGACACTTTCATTTTTGAGAAACCGGAATTTGGCATGGTACAAGCAGCAACTAAAGTGCACAGTAGGTAAGATTCTTTCATTTTGTTATATCTTTCACATCTGGACTCTATTTTGATTCTCGTTTAATGCATTGAAAAGATATTGTCCCAAGGATCATATTTGTTCAAAGGCTCAAAGTCCCATACTTCATAGATTTTATGTAAAATCCAATTAGAAGAATTAGGTACCATTCACATCTCAAATGCGCAGCAGATGCAATTATTTTGTTTTGTCATATCTTTCACATCCGGACTCTGTTTTGGCTCTCATTTGAAACATTGCAAAGGTATTCTCAAAAGGATCATCTTGTATAAAGACACGAAGGCCCAAACTTCATAGATTTTATGTAAAATCCAACCAAAGAAATCAAGTAACATTTGCACCTCGAGTGCGCGACAAGGGCACTTTTTCCGTTTTCTCATATCTTTCACATTCGGACTTCATTTTGGCTCTCGTTCAAAGCATTGGAAAGGTATTAGTCAAAGGATCATCATTGTCTAATGTATCAGAGGCCCAAATTTAATATATTTTATGTAAAATCCAAATGGAGAAATCGGGAACCATTCGCACCTCAAGTGCGTGGTAGGTGTAATTCTTTCATTTTGTCATATCTTTCCCATCTTTACTCCATTTTGGTTCTCGTTTGATGTGTTGAAAAGATATTGTCCCAAGGATAATCTTTGTCCAAAGGCTCAAAGTCCAAAACTTCATAGATTTTATGTAAAATCCAATCGGAGAAAGCAAGTACCATTAGCACCTCAAGTGCACAGCAAGTGCAATTCTTCTTTTTTGCCATATATTTCACATCCAGACTATGTTTTGATTCTCGTTTGATGTGTTGGAAAGATATTGTCCCAAGGATCATCGTTGTCGAAAGGCTCAAAGTCCCAAAATTCATAGATTTTGTGTAAAATCCAAATGGGAAAATCAAGTACCACTAGCACCTCAAGTGCATGGTAGGTGTAATTCTTCCATTGTCATATCTTTCACATCCAAACTCCATTTTGGTTCTTGTTTGATAAGTTGGAAAGATATTGTCCCAAAGATTATCTTTGTCCAAAAGTTCAATCTCAAATTTCATAAATTTTAACAAAAATCCAACCGAAGAAATCAGGTACCATTCGCACCTCAAGTGTGCGGCAGGTGCAATTCTTTCATTTTGTCATATCTTTAACATCCGAACTCCATTTTGATTCTCGTTTGATGGGTTGGAAAGATATTGTCCCAAGTATCATCTTTGACCAAAAGGTCAAAGTCCCAAACTTCATATATTTTGTGTAAAATGCAAACGGGGATCCAGAACTTTGGCACTGGGTGGCCGGGCCTAACGGGCTCATTGAATACAGTTCTCTGTCTCGTCCAAAATTAAAATTTGTCAAAATTCAAAATTTTGGGTTCACATGTGTTGTGTTCGTTACAAGGATCATCTTTGTCCAAAATGTCAAGGTCTGAAACATGATATATTTTTCTATTATAACCCCGCCTGCATATTTTATTTCTATATTGTTATACCCTGTTTCAACATACTTTTACACTATTCAGCTATACTTGGAACCATTATTTTAATATGTTTTTAGATACTGGACAAAATACTATAGCCAGAGTTTATTTTGTATGAGTTAATTTGGTCCTAATATTCGATTTTCTCCATGATGTTATTCAATGCATGCATGATTTAGAACTTGTTGTCATAGTGCATGCATTAAAACAATGGAAGCACTTTTTGCTAAGCAAACATTTCAAGGTGAAATTTTATCACCGCAACGTAAAACATATTTTCTCACAAGATGACTTGAATGCCCGTCAAATTAGATGACTAGAATTTGTTAGCAATTTTGACATGGACATCACTTATGTTAAGGGCAATGAAGAACGCATGGTTGATGCACTCAGCAAGCATACCTACCTTGTTGCCTTGTTTGTTTTGCAAGGGAATTTTAGGAATATTGTCCTACAACAGTAGCTTGCTGATAATTACTATCAAGAAGTGCATGATTGGCTAACAAGCCTTTGGAAAAAAGATTTGCTACTTTTTTTGTTGAACCAAATGGCCTTGTAAGGCATCAAAACCGAATTCGTGTACCCGAATCGAGTGGACTGTGCAATATTGTACTGCACGAAATGCATATAGCACCCCATTTCGTCCATCCAAGGGTCACTAAAATGATTCATGAACTAAAAAGGCTTTATTTTTGGCTTGGTCCAATGTTCCTAATTTTGTGGCGAGATGTTTGGAATCTCAATGTGTGAAAGTTGAATACTGCCATCCTGAGGGTCTGTTATACCCACATGGCATACCAAGAGAGGAATGAGCAATAGTTTCACTTGATTTTATTGCAAAATTGCCTAAATCCCGTAGTCGGCATGATACTATATTGGTAATAATTGAAAAGCAACCAAAGTTGGTCACTTTATTGCTGAAAATTTGACTGATGACATTGTTGTTTTTGTTGAACACTTTGTGAAAGAAGTGGTTCATTGCATGGTATGCCAGAAGTCATTATCTCCGATAGAGATAAGTTGCTCACATCAAGGTTCAAGCGAACACTGACCGCAGCCTTTGGCACTTGACTAAATTTCAGTTCTTCATACAACCCAAAAATAGATGGACAAACTGAAAGATTGAACCAAGTAGTTAAAGACATGTTGCGCATGTATGTTATGGATCAGCAAACCAAGTGGAAGGATTATCTCCACTTCGTTGAGTTTGCCTATAAGAACTCTTATCATTCTGTAATTAAAATGGCTCCTTTTGAAGCCCTATATGGACAAAAATGTAGAAATCCACTTGGTTGGGACAGCCTAGAAAACCAGGCCATTGCTGATCCAGAATTATTACTAGAATATAATGAGCACATGACCATAATACACCAAAACTTGAAAGCTGGTTCTGATCAGCAAAAAAACTATGCTGATCTAAAGAGAACGCATTGTGACATCACTGTTAGAGAGAATGTTTTTCTGCATGTAAGGCAGCAGAAGAGTTCCATCTAATTTGGAAAAACTTCCAAGCCGGCTCCTTGCTTTGTTGGCCCATTCAACATCTTGGACAAAATCAGCGCTATTGCCTACCGGCTAGCTTTACCTCCTCTGTCAAGAATTCATGATGTGTTCCATATTCCATTACTAAGAAAATATGTACCTAATCCATCTCATGTGTTGAATTGAAAAAATTTGCAGGTTTCGAAAGAGAAAAAGATGCAACTTGACCCAGTGAAAATCCTAGGTCATTGTAGCATTAAATTAAGAAATCAAAAAATCCAGCATGGTTAAAATAAGTACCAAAAATGCCAATTGGAAAGATATACAGTTGTTTTAGCAGCACTATACCTGGTTGTTTTGATCTATCGTCGAGACAACTCCTCTTTACAGGGAAGAGGATGTTATAACCCCGCCTACATATTTCATTTCTATACTGTTATACCTAGTTTCAACATACTTTTACACTATTCAACTACAATTGGAACTGTTATTTTAATCTATTTTCAGGTATTGGACAAAATGCTATAGCTAGAGTTTATTTTGTATCTAAGATAATTTGGCCCTGATATTCGATTTTTTGCATGATGCTATTCAGTTTAGCTTTACATACGATTATATGTTACGAGTACTTCTGATGCCATTTATGAGTGCGAGTACAGGTAAAATGAGCTATGCTGATGGTGGATTCCGACGATCGCGGGATAAGGAACAAGGGCAAATGACACAGGTAAAAAAAGAAATTATATTGAGCCATAAACACTTGCAACATTCTATCTGTTTTATATTATTATTATTTTCATTTTCGTCATCTTCTTGACTTTTTCTGTCATGTATTTTGCTTTGTCTTCACTCTCTGTTTTAATAATGTGTGGGATTGCTTGTGTTGTCACGTATGCGGCAATTTTCAGTCTATCCTTTACCTTGTTGTTTTGTGATCACTTCGACTGTTGTTTCAATCTTTATTGTTAATGCATAATTTGTTTCGCTCATGTATGAGCTTCGACAACGTTAACTCCTTGCTTAGCTTGATTGGTGTCATGACTTTCGAGTGTCTTGGTTTGAACCTGGAACTATTATTATTATTTTGTTAAGCATAATTGATATATTTGGATGCCTTAGTATTGTTCTAACCCTCTCTTGCCGCTCCCCTCCAAGCTCCTAGCAAGGACCCTAATGAATTGTCTGCCAAGTCAAAGTGGTAATAACGACATTACTATTGACAAATTAGATTTGCCATGATAGCTTATGGATTCGTGGGACTTTGACCCCAAATCAAAACTTATTGCAAATTTTTTGGTCTTTGGTTAATCTGTCCATGCATTAATTTTTTACGGACTTGTGAGGAGATTACCTCGACCCCCAATGCCATTTTGCTTGCTTGGTCGATGGGGGTAGTTGAGGAGGAGAGAGAGAGGGAGGTGTAGAAAATGCTGAGGAAAAAAATTGGAAACCCTAGGGCATGGCAATATGGAAGAGATTTGGGGGCACAAAAACCATGCTGGAGAGAGAATCGACTTGCTTAGGACCGAGGCTAGAAAAGGAAGGCGTGGCCAAGGAAAGTAAGCACAAATTTTTGTTTTCTCTTCTACTGATTTGCAAGAAAACAAGTGCTGCAATTTCTTTTTCTTTCTCATGCAAGGAATGTTGTGTTCATTTCTAGATTATGAGGGCAAGTAATATAAAAAAAATACTTGCAGGTTCATAAGTCATACAACTTCCTTATGAACCTACAAGGGTTTAAATATGGATTTAAGTTGCTAAAGATCCACTTCTCCCTCAGATGAGTTATTAAAGATCTAGTTCAAGTTGCTTTTAGATTTCTAGGGTTTTATAAATTATCTTGTTTCAGTTAAAATTCTTGCATAAAAATCATAGCAAAATTATTGTGATACTATCCTTAGTTTTTTATTTTTATTTTACCTTGCTAGAATAGGGCAACCTGGTTCAACATTAAGTGTTTTCTTGGTCATTTAACCACACCACTTCGTGGGTTTTGTTTGTTGCCCTGACCTTAATTTTGGAAGTCAATTTGAAAGGTTGACTGATTTAGTAAATTCTGTGCATAAATTTTTATGGCTTTTGGATGAATAATTGTTGGTGTTTTGGAGTTTTGATACTTGGGACATCATGTCTTTGGCTGAATATACTATTTGATTTTAATATGCCATTTATGGAGAAATTGTTTAAATGATTCATCTGTATACACCTGGGTATAAGAAATTGTTTTGTTGTAATCATTGAGCTTGAACAATTTTGTGATTTGTCTGGTATTAAATTCAAACCAGCTATATAATAACCAAATCTAGAAACTTCATCATAATAGCACACTGTTACAAGTGAATAAAATATCCATATTTGATCAGCTGGTAATAAATAAGTGAAGTATTTAAAACCTCAGTGGTTTGTTATGGTTTATTTCTCATTCAATTTTTTTTATGACTACATATTATTTGAATAAGGGTTCTATTTTGTTTATTATCTTGGTTACTTGGAATGTGTGATGAAGGAAGAATGAGGTAAACTGAATAAGTAGTTGATTTCTAAAACTCCTTCAGATGAATACCAGGGTTGCCAGAATTCTTTATGAGTGTATATTTAAAATTCCGTGTGAAATTTTCATTGATGTAGCTGCATCAAGTTAAAGGCTTTTTCCCTTATTTGTCCTTGCCTAAGTTCTCAAAGTCCTGAAATCCGAACTCCACCTCCCAACTGATGGTTGAGGGTGGTGTAAGGGCCACCAATTGGGGAGCTCATAGGACAGGGTGGGACGAGATGGCTCTTATGAAGAAGACAACATAATTACTAATCAGCTGGTCTCTTGTTGACTGTGGTACTTGATACATTGTTGATGTAGTTGATGCAACATGCTTTGTAATGCATAATTTAACTTGTTTAATATTCCAGATGGATTCATTTAATATTGTTGTATGATTAATGTCTCCTTTCATTAAAAATTAGTTACTACAATTCTAAATTTCAGTTGTATTGATTAAATATTCTCGCATACTTTATTTGCTCTATTAGAACTATAAATTAGAAATTTTACTTTCAGTTGTAGCATTATGTTTTAATTCATTGGATTGTGTTATAAATTTTAGTGACTATCAACTATGAATGTGTTCATTAGATGTTGAACCTTGATGTTCTTATTTGCTCAAGTATGAATGCTTATTAAAGCTTGTATCATCTTCTAGTGTATAAGAACTTGAACACTTTTAATGAATGTATCTTCATACATTGCAATTAGATAATCGGTAATCAGTTAAGATTTGTTAAATATGTAAATTTGTACCTTGCCTAATAAGCATGTTGATTCTTACTTATATTGTCATTAACTGATAGTTATTGTATTAATGGTGCAACTGTTTATGACTTTCAATTACAATGTTGCAATTTAAATTGTTCAATCTACTTTTTTAATGCAAAAGACTACCTACAGGTGCATTTGCTATAAGATGTTATGGTACTTAGTTCCAACCTTATTAACGGTTATTCTACTTCTTGTACAAGTTTATTCTGTCATCTTACTAGGCTTACATACTATTAGTGGGCCGCTGATCCTTTATTTTCATAACTAATGATATGATCTTGAACGCATTTCTATTGCCTAAGGCAATGAAATGAGTAAACGGATTGGAAAGGATTTATTGCTTACAAGATGATGTTTCAATTCAGTTTTATGTTAAAACCATTATCACTAGAAACAAAGGCAATTCGAATGGATAAGTATAACATGGTTAATTACTAAGATCTTTAGAATCTTTTGAACTTATAAGTCAAATTAATTATGTTTTATTTTCGGAAGAACTCTTTTCTTAATGAATCTGGATCAAAATAGTTAAAAACATTATTTCTTTTCTTTTGTCACAATGACCTGATTACATCATTCTCAAGTGGTAACTCGATTAAAGTAACTATCTTGTTCTATGGGTTGTAAGAAGGCCGCCAAAAATTCCTCAATTGGGATTTAATTTAGTTATAAGAAGATTAGTAGCTATTGTTCCAACTTTAGTCCATATTCTTTTTATTTAACTAATCCATGTAAAGATTTGAGTATAAATATGCATGGTGAGTTATAATGACAGAAGATGCCATCCTTGAGTGCACTTTCTCAACAAGTTATTGGATATAGTAAATCATGCTTAAGTTGATTAAATAGACCTGTTAGTATTTTATTTATGACACTGTACTGAAGTACAATCAG
Source organism: Torreya grandis (assembly GCA_037957365.1). Taxonomy (NCBI): domain Eukaryota; kingdom Viridiplantae; phylum Streptophyta; class Pinopsida; order Cupressales; family Taxaceae; genus Torreya; species Torreya grandis. The sequence goes on along the minus strand of JARHVA010001297.1, from coordinate 3,263,845 downwards.
TATTGACATTCCTATAGGAACAAATTTCAAAAGTTAATGTATTAAACAAAGGATTATAGATTTTACCATTTTAAAAATAAATGGCATAATTTTATTAGTCTTACGATTATGACCAAGGGACACATAAATAACACTAGAGAAATATAAATCTCTAGAAGACTTTTTGCAAGATGGTCTAGTGAGAGTACGATGCCATTATAAGTTGAAAGTATCATATCCGCTCATAATATTGACTTGGCAAGAATTATAAATTAATTAGTTAAAACAGAAATTTATTTATAAAGTGAAGGCATAAGGTATGATGACCCCGGAACCATAGATCATGGTACAATGATCTAAAATCAGGGATAGTACCATTAAGACCTTTCACATACATCAAGTACGTAAACATTCAATTGCATCTTAAGGGTCTATAGGCATAGTTCAATTTCTAAAATCTATTCAAAACAGTGCCATTACTTGAATTAAATAGAACAATGTTATGAACTTGACTTAGAAGTAAATTATTGTTTCGTCCCTAACGTTCGAATAACATTGATAACCTAAGTATTTAACTTAGCAATCCCAAGCTCGAAGAAGGGCAAGTTGACTACCCTAGCCCATACCAAATTTTTGCGCATGTCGAACGCTTAGGTAGGATAAGAACACCTAGTTGGTCCTATTGGGAAGGTGTTTGCCACCATGCAATTCTGGATATATCGCCATGGATCGTATATCAATACACCTTGAATTGCATCTAGATCTCCCTGTTAGTAATTTGGCCTGTCAAAGCTGAGTTATTACCCATATTATTTTAAACTTTCCTACAACGGTCTAATCCCCTTTTCAGCTGGTCAATCTATGGTCTAAAAGTATGAATGAAGGGTACTTACAGCAAAGGTATTAAGAACAATTGGGTGAAGACCTACAGCCACCATATAGAGCATGCAATCCATTCAAGGGAAAGACACCTACATCAAGTTCAAAGGCCACGTCTCTTGTTCACTATCATTGGAAGCACGGAGTTAAACGCAGCATCATGCATATGTTTATTTTCTCAGTTTTTTTTCAATCAAGGGATAGAGGATTTCAAGGGATTTACAAAAAACCCGGTTACTTTGCAATAAAGCCGAAAAAATTACAAAGGGAAAGGTACATTCCAAGAATCTCGAAGGGTATGTACCCCTTTGGGAAGGTTCACACTACCCTTCGAAAAAATGACATCTTCAAAGTTCGAAAAAGTCACTGGGTTATCCGAAGGACCAATTTGCACAAGTCCGAAGGGCTTTTCTTAAGGAACAAGGGTCACAAGATTTCCGAAGGGCACCTGCACTTCGGATGGGTCGTTTCATAAATGGAAGTCTTTGCGACTTGACTAAGACAGGTTGTTCCTTCGGACTTTTTGTTCGAAGGAAAAAGTTAAGGACAATTACAAAAGTCTCGAAGGGCAAGTGCCCTTCGGGAAAGCCACTTCAAGGTTGAAAAGGCAAAGTTTTTTCGAGAATGTCATTTACAATAAACCCAAAGGGCATGTGCCCTTCCGGAGGGTATCCTGGCAAAGTGAAGGTACGTCTTCAAAAGTCCCGATAGGCACCTATCCTTCGGGAATATATACTTCATGACAGTTGGAAGGATCATTTCAAGCGGGAAAATTACAAAAAATTGTTTCAAAAAGCCCGAAGGACAACAACCCTTCGAGAAGGTCCATTCAAAAAGCCCAGGTGCCCTTCAAAAAGCCCAAATAAATTATAAACAAGGCAAAGGAAAGAAAATAAAAAAGGAATTCCTTCAGACTTTTTGTCCGAAAGATTCCTTCGAGAAAATTGAAATCAAAAAGTCCGCGGAAAAGACAAGAATGGACAGGAAAATCTGAAGGATTCTTTCGAGAGACTTGGACAACACAAATGGGCTTAAAATTTTTCCAAAAGAAATGGGCCATGCCAATTTTTCCGAAACAATTGGCCTTGACAAGACTCCGAAGGAATTCCTTCGAAAAAGATGAACGACAAGATCAAAAGGAAGTCTTAGTCAATTCCCGCAGACTTTTTGTCCACAGGAAAGTGGAAACCCGAATGGACAATTTCCTCGGACTTTTTGTCCGAGAGAAAGTCCGAGCAAAATAAAGTCCGCAGGAAATGAATGAGAAAAGAGAAGTCAATAGGAGAAAGTCCATAGGAAAGAAATCTGACAGAATTCCAAGGGAAATAGAAGACTAAGGGAGGTAAATGGAAAAGTTGGCAGTCATAAAATCCACAGAATAAAGTCCACAAAGCACGACATACAAAACCCGAAAAGATAAACCAAAGAAATAAAACCAAGGGGAAAATTGCCAAAGAAATACACAGGAAAATCTGAGAGAATGAACAAGGAAAGGCACAAATTTTTGTCCGGATAAACAAGGAGCACACACAGTCAAAAAAGTCATAAATAGAGAAGTCCGAGATTATAAGGCAGGTAAGCAAGCAAGACAAAGAATATACATGCACAGGAATTAAATGCTGAAAATAGAAAAAGGTCAAAAATAGATTCTTATCTATGCAAACGTGTTATTGGACTGGTCAAAACTGTTGTTGACTGTTTCACCATGCCACATGCTTCTCTCATGCATCCAAACGTTTCAAATGTTCCAGCAGTTCGTGAGGAGTTTATCTATTGGCTTTTTGCGTAACATTTCATGCAAATGAGAAGTTGACTGATCAAACCTGAATTCCTTCGCCCACTTCCACACCATCTTGGCCATGCATGTTTGGAGTTTTGTTTATTTTTAAGAATCATTTTCCAAACTTGGCTCCATTATCTATATTCTACGCCAAAGTTTGGAAAAGCATGCAAATTTTTGTAAAAGAGAATAATTTTATTAAAGATTCAAAGCATTGTAAAAGAAGTGAGATCTTGAGTTGACTAACCAAGACTGACCTTTTCTCTTTGTTGGACTACACTTAGACTGATTTAGACTATTTTTCAAAGCTTATTTATTGGTTGAATCGAGCCATAGAGAAGGACCCTGTAGTTTGAAAAAGAAATTCTAAGTTGGACCAGTGATCAATAAGGAGTTTATTTTTCTAAATCTGATTTTTGACAGCAGCATAGTGTATATGATTGTGCATCAGCATATAAGAGAGAATTTTTCTCCTTTTGCAGGTCCCTTCCTCACATATCTCTATCTATCTCGCCCTTTTTGTGGGTCATTTGAAGAGGTTTTCAACCCTTCCTCTGAAACACTTCTGCTTACGGACAGAATATAAATTGCATTTTGGTTATATGTGTGCATTGATTTCAATAACTTCAAAGGATCTAATCAATACAGGGGTATCACCCCCCTTAGATTTTCTTTCAAAGTTTTTCCTTACTCTTTTCACCCCAAAAAATCACAATGTCAAGTTTAATTGCAAAATCATAAGAGAACCAGCCCTCTCTGGAGGTTCTTCTCAACACAGAGGCACCCACCCACTGAGTAGTTCCCATTGTATCAGCCAAAGAGAAGTTGTGCTTTTGCACATCTTCAAGCAGGGTGCACTCCAGATTGATAACAATTTCTGGCACGCTCGGTGGGACCACTTTATTCACATTTTTGAATTGTTATCTGTGTATCTGAGTATTTTATTCATTTTCAGATTTGTATGTTTTTTCATGCCACCAAAAGTTGTCACAAGATCAGCTGTAAAAGGGAAAGAGGCAGATTTTTCTGAGTTGTCTTATCAGCCAAAGAAAAAGAGAAAGTCTCAGTCAAATCCAAATCCTACACCCTTTGTTATCCCTTCTATTGCACAAAATCCTATTGTTCAAGCCAATATTGTTCAGCCTAATATTGTTATAAATCCTATTCCTCAGATGGTTGTTCCCAGAAGACAGGGTTTTGTTTCATTCAATGGTGGTACCTCTAAATATCACTACATGAGTTGATATTCTAGTTTCAACTCTAATGATATTCTAGTTTCAGCTCTAATGATATTCTAGTTTCAGCTCTAAAGGCTCTTCCTTATTATACAAGAAAAAATTCAACAACTCCTATAAAACATATTGTAGATATTGCTAATCTTTGTTCAGTTCATCATGTGACACAGGAGAATGTAGCAATGAGGTTGTTAGCAACTTCTTTTAAAGGAAAAGCACTTCAGTGGTACAGAAAATTAACTCTTGCATTAATCAACAATTGGGATGAATTTGGAATACTTATGTGTAAACATTTCGAAGATAAAAGTGATCATCTTTCACTTGTGGAGAAGCTTACGACAATTAAGAGATTCAATCATGAGTTCATGGTGGATTTCAATCACAAATTCCAAAAGACTTGAGACAGAATTCCAGTAGGGATCAAGCCTACCCCCAATTATGCTTTTATGTATTATTTGAAGGCTCTTAATTCAAATGTGGCTGTAATGATTCAATCTATGGGAGGTAATACTTTACCTCAAGCTTTTGAAGTAGCAATTAATGCTGAAAATTGTCTTATACAAGCAGACAAGTTATCTCCAAGGCCTCCAATGCCCCTTTTTCCAGAAGTTCATCCTCCGAGTCCAACTATTGCTCCAATTCTAGAGTCATCAAAGTTCCACTAAATAGAAGGTGAGCAAACTAATAGATTGGGAAAGATAGAGAGTCTTCTTAAAGCTCAAACCAACAAGTTGGTTGCAATTGAGAGACAACAAGCTCCACCATATAGGCCTTATTAGAATACTAACCAGAATTATCAACGCAATAGGCCATCTTATCAATCCAATCAACAAGGTCAAGGGCAGAATTCTCAATCAAGACAATATAATCCTAATGCTCCAAGCAATTCAAGAGCAATGGTGCCGACTCAAAGCAATTACGTTCAAGAAGGACAATGGAACAATCAATGGGATCAATCAAGCAACATGGCAATGGCTCCAATTGATGAGAGTTCTCATCAATCTTTTATGCAACAAAGTTCAGTTCAGCGTTCTTTTGAAACCCAGTCATCTTCTCAGAATAAGAAAGCCTCTCTACCCTATGGAGACATTCCTTCATTCACTAAAACAGAAGCTTCAAATCAACAAAGAGAAGGTAGAGATAAAGCTCCTCCTGAAACTACATTGGTCAATTTCTAGAAAGGTGAAAATTCTTTTGAATATTTGGCTGTAATTCAGAATCAAGATTTATCTAGTGTTGATAATCCAATTGCAACTTATAGTAGATCCAAGAAAAGAGCAATTGGAGAAGGTTCAGGTCCTGAAAGGGCAGTCCCTTCTTCTCAACGACAACAAGAGACAACTACACATGAGCTGCCTTAAAAAAAGTTCAAACCAGCAATTTCAAGATCCAAAAGATAAGAATGTGAGAGGGCCTTACATTCCTCAATTTACACAAAATTCGGGAGCTGCTCCTAAATCACAGTCAAAAACAACTTCACTTAGTATCGTGGAATAAATGAAGAAGACTTCAGTATCAATTTCGATGTGGGACACTCTACTAATCGCAGGACAAAAGGAATACTTGCAAGAAGAGCTTTTAAAGCTCACTATCTCTGAGAAGACACAGTCTTAAGAAAGAGTAAGTGATGTTCTAACTAATTCTAATTCAACTGTTGAGTCTCAAAAAATAACTAAACTTCCTCCATTTTACCTTTTTGTAATCATTGGAGATTGTCTAGTTCATATTTGTATGATTGAATGTTGGGCTAGTACATCTGTTATGCCTAAATCAATAGTTGATAAGTTAGGTTTGCAGTATGAACCCCATAAGAAAAGTGTCTTGCAATTAGATGGTTCTCCTACCAAAACTGTGGGTGTGTTGAAAGATCTGAAAAGTATACTTGTTGTTTGCCCAAATTTCACCATCTTACAGGATGTTGATCTACCTCCATATTTTGCACTATGCCTATCAAAAGATTTTACTGTCAAAATAGGAGGTTATCTTTCTTCAGATTGGTCATACATGGTTTTTAGAACCAAGTATGGCACCAAAGTAGCTATTAGATCAGAGCCTATTTCCAGATTTCACCTTGAGCCATATATGTCAAATTGCAATATTACAAAAGAAGATGATATCACCATTGATCAAGAGCCTTCTAAGCCATTTGAAGGCATTCCGGATCTCCTCATTGACAAATGGGCTGTTGATAATCATGGGCATGACCCCTACAAAAGTATTGAAGATGATGGTTTTGGAGTTTATTGCTTGCACGAAGGTGACTTGTTGCCTAGTCTCACTAGCTCATTACGGGATCAAGGAGTTTGGAATCTATTTTTTGATGGATCCAAAACTAAGAATGGTAGTGGCGTTGGAGTTATGTTAGTTTCACCACAAGATCAAAGGTATTATTCTTCTGCTAGATTTCAGTTCAATGGTACTTACAATACTGCAAAATATAAAGCTCTTATTTATGATCTTCAGTGGGCTAAAAAGAGGGGTATTAAGATCTTACAGGTAAAAAGTGATAGTGAATTAGTGGTACAGCAAGTAAAAGGTTTAAGTATGGCAAAGAATCTTCTTCTGAAGGCATACAAACATAGACTTTGGGATCTCATTGAAGATTTTCTTGCATTTGACATTCGCTCCATTCCTAGAGGAGCAAACCAGCATGTTGATAGAATTGCTGCAATAAGTGCACAGTATGATATTCCAGATCAGATTAAGGACAGTAAAAATCAGACTCAAATCAAAGTGGTATGCAGACCTTCAATTCCAAATAATGATGTGTAAGTTGGCAAGTTTTTGACTCTGATAAACAAATAGCATATTTTCTACAGAATGAGGCAAAATTTTGTCAAAAAAATCATGATAAATTGCAGGATCAATATGAAAATCAAATTGTGCAATTAAAATCAAAGAAGTTGCATAAAGGTTTGATGACTTTAGAAAACATATTCAATGAAGATGATCAGCTAAGGAGAGACAATGTGAGTATTTCTTTCAAGAAAGAGCATTATGAGCCAATTAGCATAGCTGAAAGTAGGCAACTTAAGTTGGGTAAAATAAATTCAGATTTTGAGAGAGTAGCTTTCATTTCATTATGTCAAGAGTATATGGATGTTTTTGCTTGGGAGTACCATGATTTGAAAGGTTTTGATCCTAGATTAGCACAACATATTATTGAATTGGAAAAGGATGCAAGACCGATAAGACAAAGGCAAAGGTCAATCAACCCCAAGGTTGAGATTCTCATGAGGAAAGAACTTACAAAGCTGATTGAATCAGGTATTATTTTTCCTATTAAGCATCAACATGGGTTGCAAATCTTGTTCCTGTAAGGAAAAAGAATGGAGAGATAAGGCTTTGTGTAGATTTTAGAGATTTAAATAACGTGTCATTGAAAGATCATTATCCACTTCCTTCTATGGAACAAATTTTGCAGAGAGTCTCAGGTTCACAGAGATTTTTGTTATTGGATGGGTATTTAAGATACAATCAGATACTGGTGAAGGAGCAAGACCAATATAAAACCGTTTTCACCACCAGGTGGAGTACCTTTGCTTACAAGAAGATGCCTTTTGGACTCTCCAATGTTGGAGCTACCTTCCAAAGGGCAATGGATGTTGCTTTTCATGGTCTTTTGAGTGAAATGGTTTTGGTATATCTAGATGACATTATTGTATTTTCAAAGAATCCTAATGATCATCTAACTCATTTGAAGATTGTTTTTTATAGATGTAGAGAATTTGGAGTTTCTTTGAATCCAAATAAATGTATTTTTTCGGTACACAAAGGGAGACTTCTTGGGCATGTGGTTTCCAAAGTTGTCTTTCAATTGATCCAAAAAGAATAGAAGCAATCCTTGCTCTATCATTGCCTAAACACAAGAAAGGTTTGCAAAGCTTCTTGGGTAGGATTAACTTTATTAGAAGATTCATTCTTGGTTTTGCAGAACTAGTAAAGCCACTCGCTCAAATGCTTAAAAAACACAAAGAGTTCACTTGGGATAAGGAAGGTAAGAGAAGTTTCGAAGCTATCAAAGAAGCAATCAACAAAGCTCATACTTTGCTGAATCCGAATTTTAATAAGTATTTCTTCTTGTATGCTTTCTCTACTTCCAGCACTATTTCAGCCATGCTTATGCAACAGAATGATGAAGGGTTGGAACAACCCATTGCTTTCTTTAGTCAAGCTTTAGAAGATTATGAAGAGAGATATTCTTTCGTAAAAAAACATGTTCTTGCTGTAATAAAAGGTCTGAAAAAATTCAGACATTTGATTTCAAACAACAAAATTATACTAATGGTTGCTCATCCAAGTGTGAAGGACTTCATTTTCTATAGAGACTTGAGCAAAAAGAGAGTTGAATGGGTTACTAAATGCATGGAATACGACATTGAAATCAAAGTTACAAAGTTGGTTTGAGGTAAAGATTATGTGAACATCTTACAGAAGATGTAAAAGAAGAGAAACAATTTTGGCAATTCAAGACACTCAACATCAAGCTGAAGGTACACCTCCTACAAGCTGAACACAAAATATTACTAGGTTTTTTCAAACTGGAGAATGTCCAAAAGTTTGAATGCATCACAAAGAAAACACTTCAGACTACAATCAATGCCCTATATCCTGATTGATGGAGTGTTTTTCAAAAAAGACATTGGAAGTATGCTTTTAAGGTGTAGAAACTAGTCAATTTGCCAAACTTTTTGAGCAATTTCATGATAGTCCTGGAAGTCATTTTGCAGCCAAGACTACAGCTGCAAAAATTATTAGAGCTGGTTATTTTTGACCTAATTTATACAGAGATGCACATGCGTGCATTAGAAAATGTTCAAAATGTGCAGTGTTTGTAGGAAAACAGAGACTAGCAGCTATGCCATTAATGTCAATTCAAGTTGAACAATCATTCATGCAATGGGGTTTGGACTTCATTGGCATGATTCATCTCTCATCTAGTGCTGGTCATAAATGGGTTTTGACAGCTACAGAGTATTTCATCAAGTGGGTGGAAGCATTACCTTTGAGAGAGGCAAATGAGAATTCCGTACTTGAGTTTTATGAGAGCCTAGTCACTCGTTTTGGAGCTCCATCTACTATTATATCAGATAATGCTTTAGCATTCAGCAGTACAAAGGTATGTGAATAGGCTCTTGAACATGGTATTTACTTGTCTTCATTATCTAATTACTATCCATAGGGTAATGGGCTAGCTGAATCTACAAATAAAAATTTGATTCGAATCATCAAAAGAACAATGGAGGATGATCAGAGATCTTGGCATACAAAATTGAAAACCACTTTATGCGCTGACAAGATCACCCCTAAGAAGGCTATTGGTCATTCACCTTATCTCCTAGTTTATGGAAGAGAAGCAAGGTTGCTTATTTCATTGGAGCTTCCATCTTTAGAACTTGCACACCAACTAGAGCTTCTATAAAATGATGCCATGGAGGTAAGAATGAATGAATTGAGAGAGTTAGAAGAAACAAGAGATGATGCTATGCATATCATGTGGACTAATCAACAGCAAATCAAGAAGACATTTGACAAGAGAACTTCATCAAAAATATTCCAACAAAGAGACATAGTTCTCAAATGGGATGACGAACGTACAAAGCCAGGTAGGCACTCCAATTTGATTGCCTTTGGAGTGGACCTTATATTATTACTGATTGTAAGAAAAATAACGTTTTTCAATTATCCAGATTGAACGGAGAACTTCCCATTCCTGTGAATGGGATGTTTCTTAAATACTGCTATTAGGAGAGTCACTCATTTGTACATAGTATTAGTTTCATTCCTCTAAGTGCTTTCTGTTGCGTGAATATTTTGTCGGCTAGGTAACTGGTGACCAAAATAGTTCTTATCACCACAGCATAGAGAGATTGGTCGTCCAATGTTGCAGGTTTACCACATCCAAAGGGGACAAATCTCTCCACTCATCAAGGGGAGGTTCCCTATTAAATATGCAAGAGGCTATATACTATATATATAAGCAAAAAGTAAGACACAAGGGTGGAATGAACCATCCATCTCTCTTTCAGAGATGATGCTAACAAACAGAGGAGAAATCTTGAGTGATTGGTGAAGGCACTTCTCTTCTTTCAGAAATAACATTCAGCCAAGACCCAGATTCCTTCCTGGATAGTAGAAACCCATGAAGCGACAGAAGGCACTTCTCTTCTTTCAGAAGTGCTTGTTCTTGCAAACAGCAGGACTCTTTCTAGTAACAAGTGACCGGTAACAGGGTACAAAGTAACCAGCAATCTAAGATGTAGCACAAAGTCTCCACCTTGATTGCCCAAGAGTGAGATACGAAGAACAACGGGGGCACAAAGTCGTCCCAAGGTCCTTTACACAGAAACAAAAAATAGAAACACACACTGAAGACAACTATGACAGCGCAAAGTCTGAAAGCAGTTGGCTTCAAGACACCTTCCTTATCACCTCCACTAGTTCTGCTTGTTAAATCAAATAAATAAGAATGCTTTCAGAAGACAGACATAAGAACAATCTCCTAAAGTAGCACAAGCTATAACAGCACAAAGTCTGAAAGTAACTTGCTTTCTCATTCAATCAAAGAAATATGAACAACAATCTGAGCTCAAAGTCTCAGTAAGGCCTTTCAATTTAGGCAGAGTTTTGCTTCTGGTAACGGGAAGATCTCTCTAAAACAATAAAAGAGATTACAATATATAGCAGCCAAGAAAGACTTGGCGCTTTGTTCCATAGAACGGCCCATGCTGTGCAATCAATGCCTTGAATGCATTTCCAGGTTTGTCAAAGGACTGCGTTGAAAACAGGGCGGTTATCTTAACTATGGTGTGTCATTTCATCCCATATGTCTTCTCCTGAGTCTGGATCATCTGGTCTGTCCCTTCTGACGTCTGCGCAGCTGTCCATTTTGCCTTTACTTCATAGAAGAAAGACAGGCCGCGTCCTCAATGTTTGCAAGCTAAAAAAATCTACTTCGTAGACTATTCCACCTACTGGAATAACTTCTGCGCAGATATTTCGGGCTTTTCCCTGTTTTCGCTTTTGTCCTTTCCAACTTTGTCTTTTTCAGCTCTGTCTTTTCCTGAAATTTAAGCTCTCAGGCTATCTTTTCAGCCAGTCGCTTGGTTCTTCCTTCAAGTTCCGCGCTTTATTTGAATTTCAATGGATATTCCCTTACTTTAAATTTGACGTCTATGGGGCCTCAATGGTCGCTAGCCGCTTGAACCATGTTGAACCGTAAACCATTGTACCCGCTGAAAGTACATTGGTTCATCGGTTCATTCTGCCTCTTTTGTTCCATCGCTTCTTGGTTCAATCGCTTTCCCGCTCCTTGATTAAACCATCAGTTGAACCACCTGTTTGTTGCTTCTTTCCTTGACTAAGGCCGCCTTTGAACCTTTGAACCCATGAACCATTGAACTTTGAACTCTTTCGGTTCAAGGTTCAATCGGTTCATTGGTTCATCCTTTGTTCCGTTCAATCATGCTTCCCTTATCTTTCTTTGTCTAAGTCGTCGAAGGCTCTTGGGACGCCCCGAAGGGAAGGTGTCCCTTCGGGCTTTTAAAACGGTCTTTTCTTTGTCGTCAAACGCCCCCCCCCCCCCCGCAAGGGTACCTACCCTTCGGGATTTTTCGGGCGGCCTTTGGGCTTAAAATTCCCCAGTGGGTTCTTGCTTCTTCGGCGGGCTTTTTCCATCGGGCTTTTCCTTCGGACAAAATGTCTGAAAGAAAGCTTCTTCCTTAGCCGTTTGTTCCTTTCAATTTCTTCGGGCTCCTTCCCGAGTGAATTCCTTCAGCGTCCTTCACTTAGTCATTTCCATCGGACAAAAAGTCCGAAGGAATTGTTCCTTTTGGGCCTTCGAACAAATCCGAATGAATTCTGTCTTTTCTTTGACCTTCGAACCAATGTTGCTTGCCTTTCGCAAGGGCACTTGCCTTTTTCGCTTTGGGGCAGCCCCTTGAACCTACTGATTGAACCAACTTTGGTTCAACGGTTCAATGGTTCAATCAGCTCATTCTTCGTTATTTGGCTAAGTCTTTTTGATCTTTTGCACCAAGCGCGTTGAACCAATTGGACGTTGAACCCGTTGAACCGTTGAACTTTGAACCTTGAAATCGCCTAAGTGTTGAGAGCTTGCTTCTTTCCTGCAAAGTCCGTAGAAATCAACCTGTGAAGCCCGTAGAACTTGGCCTGCAGAGTCCGTAGATTCAAGCCTACAGAGTCCGTAGATTTCTGGAAAAGCTTTGAAAAATGAAGAACCCGAATGCTCAGAACAATTTTTCGAAAAGGGGAGAGATGATTTTGGTCCGATGAACCAGAATAGTTCATAGGTTGTCCCAAAAATGTCACTCATTTTTTGGGACAACACTTTTAGCACATGTTTTCTGTCTAGGTTGCTTTCCCTTTCAGTTTCGTTGTTGTTCTTTCCTCTAAGTGCACATGTGCACGATGTTATTGTTGAGTCAATTCTCCTAATTGTATTGGTCTCCAACTTTCCAATTTTCAGTTATGTTCAAGCTTGTTACAATTAATTTTTCTGAGTTCATTGACCAACACGCTGGTCAAACCCTGTGAGTCGCCAGAATTGTTAGTAATTTGGCTTGTCAAAGCCAAGTTATTACCCCTATTATTTTAAAATTTCCTACAAAGGTCTAATCCCCTTTTCAGCTGGTCAATCTGTGGTCTAAAAGCATGAATGAAGGGTACTTACAACAAAGGTATTAAGAATAGTTGGGTGAAGACCTACAACCACCATATAGAGCATGCAGTCCGTTCAAGGGAAAGATACCTATAGCAAGTTCAAAGGCCACATCTCTTTTTCACTTTCATTGGAAGCACGGGTTAAAGGCAGCATCATGCATATGCTTATTTTCTCGGGTTTTTTCCAGTCAAGGGATATCGGATTTCAAGGGATTTACAAAAAACCCGAGTACTTTGCAATAAAGCCATGAAAATTACAAAAGGAAAGGTACATTCCAAGAATCTCGAAGTGTATGTACCCCTTTGGGAAGGTTCACACTACCCTTCGGAAAAATGCCATCTTCAAAGTTCGGAAAAGTCACTCGATTATCCAAAGGACCAATTGCACAAGTCCGAAGGGCTTTTCTTAAGGAACAGGGGTCACAAGATTTCCTAAGGGCACCTGCCCTTCGAATGGGTCGTTTCATAAATGGAAGTCTTTGCGACTTGACTAAAACAAGTTGTTCCTTCGGACAAAATGGAAGTCTTTGCGACTTGACTAAAACAGGGTGTTCCTTCGGATTTTTTGTCCGAAGGAAAAAGTTGGACAATTACAAAAGACCCGAAGGGCAGGTGCCCTTCGGGAAAGCCACTTCAAGGTTGAAAAGGCAAAGTTTTTTCGAGAATGTCATTTACAATAAACCCAAAGGGCATGTGCCCTTCCGGAGGGTATCCTAGCAAAGTGAAGGGACGTTTTCATAAGTCCCGAAGGGCACCTGTCCTTCAAGAATATATACTTCGAGACAGTTGGAAGGATCATTTCAAGCAGGAAAAGTACAAAGGACTCTTTCAAAAAGCCCGAAGGGCAACAGCCCTTCGAGAAGATCAATTCAAAAAGCCTAGGTGCCTTTCAAAAAGCCAGAAGAAATTATAAACAAGGCAAAGGAAAAAAATAAAGGAATTCCTTCGGACTTTTTGTCCGAAGGATTCCTTCGAGAAAATTGAAATCAAAAAGTCCGTGGAAAAGACAAGAATGGACAGGAAAATACGAAGGATTCTTTCAAGAGACTTGAACATAAATGGGCTTACAATTTTTTCGAAAGAAATGGGCCATACCAATTTTCCAAAAACAATTGGCCTTGACAAAACTCCGAAGGAATTCCTTCGGAAAAGATGGAAGACAAGATCAAAAGGAAGTCTTAGTCAATTCCCATGGACTTTTTGTCTGCAGTAAAATGGAAACCCGAATGGACAATTTCCTCGGACTTTTTGTCCGAGAGAAAGTCCGAGCAGAATAAAGTCCACAAGAAATGAATGGGAAAAGATAAGTCAATAGGAGAAAGTCTGTAGGAAAGAAATCTGACGGAATTCCAAGGGAAATAGAAGACTAAGGGAGGTAAATGGAAAAGTTGGCAGTCATAAAGCCCGTAGAATAAAGTCCGTAGAGCATGACATACAAAGCCCGAAAAGATAAACCAAAGAAATAAAACCAAGGGGAAAATTGCCAAAGAAATACACAGGAAAATCTGAGAGAATGAACAAGGAAAGGCATAGATTTTTGTCCGGATAAACAAGGAGCACACACAGTCGAAAAAGCAATAAATACAGAAGTCCGAGATTATAAGGCAGGTAAGCAAGCAAGACAAAGAATATACATGCATAGGAATTAAAAGTTGTAAATAAAAAAAGGTCAAAAATAGATTCCTAATCTATGCAAACGTGTTATTGGACTGGTCAAAACTGTTGTTGACTGTTTCATCGTGCCACAAGCTTCTCTCATGCGTCCAAACGTTTCAAACGTTCCAGCAATTTGAGAGGAGTTCATCTACTGGCTTTTTGCATAACATTTCATGCAAAGGAGAAATTGACTGGTCAGACCTGAGTTCCTTCACCCACTTCCACGCCATCTTGGTCATGCATGTTTGGAGTTTTCTTGGAGAGTTTTGTTTATTTTTAAGAATCATTTTCCAAACTTGGCTCCATTATCTATATTCTACGCCAAAGTTTGGAGAAGCATGCAAAATTTTGTAAAGGAGAATAATTTTATTAAATATTCAAAGCATTGGAAAAGAGGTAAGGTCTTGAGTTAACTAACCAACACTGACCTTTTCCTTTTTTTGAACTACACTTAGACTAATTTAGACTATTTTTCAAAGCTTATTTATTCGCTGAATCGAGCCATAGAGAAGGGCCTTGAAGTTTAAAAAAGAAATTGTAAGCTGGACCAGTGATCAATAAGGAGTTTATTTTTTTGAGTCTGATTTTTGACAGCAGCATAGAGTGTATTTGATTGTCCATCAGCATATAAGAGAGAATTTTTATCCTTTTGAAGGTCCCTTACTCACCTATCTCTATCTCGCCCTTTTTGCAGGTCATTTGAAGAGGTTTTCAGGATCTAATCAATACAGGTGTATCACCCCCCTTAGATTTTCTTTCAAAGTTTTTCCTTACTCTTTTCACCCCAAAAATCACAGTTTCAGATTTAATTGCAAAATCATAAAGGAACCAGCCCTCTCTGAAGGTTTTCAACACAGAGGCACCCACCCTCTGAGAAGTTCCCATTGTATCAGCGGGAGAGAAGTTGAGCTTTTGCACATCTTCAAGCAGGGTGCACTCCAGATTGATAACACTCCCTAGGGCAATAATCTTCGTCGTAGAATCTTCTTGGGGTATTTACCCTGACTAAGGGTTGCATGCATGTAAACACGGTGATAGATCACACAAAACCAAGTTTTAAGTCAAATCATTTCACCTTCCACTGTAAATTCTGAAAAAAGGGACGCTTAAAAAACAAAATTGGGGTCATTTCATTTTCATAAAATTCAACCGAAGATCCAAAAGAAGTGTGCCTTGGGAACCAGGTTGACCAAACCTTACGAACAAGCCAGGCTTAAGAAACATGCCAAAATACAAAGTCAAAATTTTAGATTCTTATTTTGACATATATTTCATATCCAAACTCCACTTTGGTCCCCGTTCGAAACTTTGGAAATATTTTAAAATGAGTAATCCAATGATATGAAATATTTAATCTTTTTTTTAAAAAAATTCATTGGAAAACAAAGAGGGAGAAATGTTGTTCCGATAGTACCTCACAGGCGTGCTAGGTACGAATTCTTTGTTTTGTCATATCTTTCACATCCAAACTCTTTTAACTCCTGTTTGAAGTGATGGAAAGCTATTTCAATGGGCAATCCAATGATGTGAAATATTTGATCCTCAAAGACTTTATGGAATGGGTTCTTCTCAACTTTTAGTCAAATGTTCCTTTGCAGAACCTAATTTCATATGTTAGTATATGACACATACATCGTGGGAATATGAAATATGTCCATACTATTTCTAGACTCTACCACCCAATGGATAAAGCTCAGTGGGCCTGCTCAATGCTTTATTTAAGTCAATATGTTATCTTTTTGTAATATTTAAATCACTTCATTGAAAAGTGAAAGATGAATGTAAAAATTGAATAAGAATCTTGTAAAGAGCAGTTACAAAAATATGAAAGGTCATTTCCATCCTCATGTGCATTATAAATAGAAGAGATGGCCATTGTAAAAATGGTTCTTCTTTCTTTCAGCTCTTGGAGAAGGGTTGGTTGCAACTTTGTGTTATATGTACTTTTCCAAATTTGTTAATGGAATAGAAACAAATTGATAAATCATTATTTAGCTTACTGGATTTTGATGCTCTTTATTTACGATATTTGCATTGTTGTTCGCAGATAGAGAGGCGATTGAAATTTTACACTTTTCTTGGTTGTGTGCAACTCACAGTGTTTTCAGACTTCATGTTGAAAACCCCATATATGGGCTTTGTACCAAGTGTACCCAATCCAAGTTTTGAGGAGACTTTGTACTTCCAGGCAAGCCATTGTGTTCTTATACATCTGTTGTTCCTAATTTTGTTTTCAAGCGAGGAAGTATTTCTATTTATTTCATTTAAATCCGAGTTATTCCAGCGGTTCTCTATGTTTATTCTATCATGGGTTTCTCACCTTCACCTCCATCCTCCTTCCTTTCTTCTTCCATTTTCATCTTTCACCATTTTCCAAATTTATTTTATTTTTATGCTTTCCAGTTAAAAGCACACAAAAATCTCTTAAAAACCATAATCATACGAGGGAGTTTTCCCTCTCAAATGCAGAGGAAAATCACCATCTCAATGGTGATTCATCCATTTGTTGACAAATTTGTGTCACTTCCCATTTGACGAGTCAAAAAACCAAGAAAAAACCACGCAATAAATTTTTGCCAACAATTTTTTGTGACTCCGTTGTGGATCAAACAATGCATTCAATTTCTAAAATTTTAAGGGAATCTTCCCCTTTCAAAAGAAGATTGGTGACTCTATTGAAATAAAGCCTAGAAATGATCAAATGCAGCCCATCTTTCTGATATTTTGAGTTTTTTTATCACTACCCAAAATCAGATTTGCAATTGCAAAAATTGGTAGCATGGATAGTTGGTAGCAAAGAGAAGAAATAAATAAGAAAAAAATCTTTGAGCCCAAACTAAACACTAATTTGATTTTTGCAAATGATAATAAGGAAAGGAATGTTTTCCTATTTATATCTATTTGCAAAGAAAATCCAACTTGTGAGATTGTTGATGGTCCCAAAAGAGTATAATTATTGAAAGATTTCTGTGGGGCTGTACAAATCAAGTGAAGAAAAATTTGTCCGCCTCAAAACTTGCACAAGGTAAAATAAATACAAAAAAAGAGGTTCTTGGTGTTGGGAATCAAAGGGATGATTTGAATTCCACCATGGAGAACACTCTCATAGAGGAATCAACGTCTTTCATTTGGTGCTCCGAAGAAGTTCTTGACATTTCAGCACAAGAAATAGAAGCTATGGAAGAATGCATCGAAAATCCATTTTCAGCGTTCTTCAAAGAACATGAGATGAATCATGAGCATAATAAGTTGCACACCAGTGTAGAAAAGATAGGTGGTACGTTTGACTATAAGCACGTAGAAAATTTTGAAGAAGAGACAAATAGCAATCAGCAAGAAGTTGATGGTGTTTAGCATCATGAAGTTCAGATATGATGATTTTCTCTGTGAAAATATAAATGATCATTCTTCTTCACCCACATTTGAGTAAGATTCTTCTTCCTCCCTATATTGTATGAATTGTATCGAGACTTATCTTTTATGAATACAAAATTGTCAATGTTTGATTACTCTGCTCTGTTGTGGTATGTTATACAACTACTATTTTGTGTATGGTAGTCTACTATCTCAGTAGACATTAATCACTCTACAAAACACCCTAGATGAAAATGCAAATTTTGACTGGTTTGAACTCGTAGAAGGAGCTAGGTATTTGGTCGGAAGGAATCCAAAAGAATTTTAAAATTCAGGCCCAATGAAGGTCCATGCTCTTTTGCTGGAAAAGAGAAAGAATGCTGCTTCCCACAGGAATTTGAGGGCTAAAATGTAGGTATGAAATACAATAAAAATAAAACAAACCAATGTATGTACAGCAAGAAGAAAATACCTACAATAGCATAAATATAGGCATCACTACAATATAAGAGAACACAGCAAAATGTACAGCAGAATGTCTTCATTAATATATGATACAGGAGCAGCCCTAGAAAAATAACATCATCCTGTATATTTGAGACTATTTTGTGATCTCGTGAAACCGAAACCATTTTGTGAATTTTGAGAGGACCATGTTTGAAATCATCTTGAGATGACCATATTGGAGGTCAATTTCTGGTCTTGTTGCAGGACCATTTTTGCAATCATCTTGAGATGACCATGTTGTACATCAATTTCTGGTCTCAAGACAATGAAACTGTGTCAAAGACTTGAGACCTCCATAGATCATACCTTTGTCATACAAACACGACATTGAGTGGCATTTTATTGAAATCGCATAATATTTCCAGAGGAATCCAATGGTGCCATCAAAATGAACATAGGGTATGGTGTCACTCAAGCAACACCATGGCAAGGCCAGCAGTGTGGTATTGCGACATCAACACCATGGGGAGGCTAACAATGTGGTATTGTATGAACAATACCTTGCAAAGACCATAACTTTTTCATATGAACTCAATATCTAGTACCCTTTTTTTGCGTTTTTCAAAAGGAATGCACTTGAGCCATTATATCTATATGGTCTATGGTATCTCCATGGAACACCATGTTAAGAGTCACTTTGCGGTCTAGCAACATCAATACTATGTGGGGCTCAAATGATGGTCCAGTTAGAAAGACATTATATGGTCAATAGAATGACCATGTTGTGGTGTCACAACTTTGATATCATGCTAAATGCCCCAGTGTGAGAGGATCAACACGTCATGGTGATAATCAAGCCATGTGTTACTCAAAAATTGACCCTTCAAAGGAGCCATTTCATGAACACTTTGACAATTTAGTTTCTAGTTGCCAAGGTATACCACATCACATGTTGGTTCTTGGACATGTCAAGATTCCAATTTGACATGTAGCTCGATTCATCCATCTGCAGTTGCATATCTTAGGTTTTCTCAATACTCGAGATCTTGTTAATGGTTGGAAGGTGAATCATTTTATCTTCCCCACTAGTTATTCTTCTCTCTAGTAAAGAACAAGAACCATGAAGATAAATAGTCGGTCGATATTAGAGATAAGGGCTTTTGGAATTTGGAAGAATGAGGCTGGAAAAGTGAGGGAAACTTGCAAGAAAGTGAGCGAGTGCAAATTGCAATAAATGTTGCAAAAAAGTCCAGAATTCAAGCTAGATGTAGAGTGTGTGTTTTAGTTTAAGTTTGAAAGTAAAAGCATCATTGATTGATGTGCTCTGCAAAACAGTTGATACAACCCACTTTTGAGTCATAATCAAATTTTAGTGTGTTTTCTCTTATCGATTTATTTGTTTGTACATTTATGCAAATCAATAAAAAGAAAAAAAAATTCTACGAGTGAATTTTCACTTCCATTGTTTGTGCACTCTAATCAGCTGAGTGGTCGATGGTTGTTCGTTTGATCCTCAACCACGCCATCAATTTATACAAGCAGTTGTGCATTGTTTCCAAGTGCAGGGTTGGTGGACATATGACCTGACAATAGGCACACAAGTGAAGATCCTTCAATAAATCACGATGATTCGTACAAATAAAATAAATAAGATCAAGGTGCGATGAATGGCCTCAATATTCATGACCATGACAACCCTTAAAGCTACAAATTAATTAACTCAAACTTAGGTACATCATATCAAAGACAAAAAATGTCAATCTTCTATGCACTCTTTTGTCATATTATTGTATATACAGTTATGAACAAATTATTCTCTAAATGAAACTTAGAAAGAGAATGGAAATAAGACTAAGAATTTTCGAGCCATGCATAATGATTTTTCATGAGATTTGACTTTTATAATTAAGAGCAATTCTATAAAAAAATGAATTTTGGAATTGATCAAGATAAGACATGAAGCAGCACAGTGGTGAAGTTGCCTATTTAAAGAATATTTTCACTGACAATAGCAACTCTCCGACCAAAAGGAATGTTCATGTTCTAGCTCAAGTTTTTTCTTGTTGGAGTTAAGGGATCTTCATACATCCTGCGCAAGACTATGTCAAAACACAAGCACTGATGAGTATTATACTATGTCTATTGACCATGAAGATTTGAGGGCCAAATTGGACATAGTTGATGGTCTTCTTTACCAAGTAAATTGTAATGTCCCCAAATGGAACAATTTCATGCAAAAGGGGTTTTCCCCTAAATCTCAAAATTCTGAAAATGAAATCAGCAAACCTTAGTTTGCAAAATAAGCTAAAAAACCCTTGTCAAGCCCTAGAAACCCTAGACGTCACAATAATAGGGTTTTGTAGATGATTTTCAGCCAATAACTTAAAATTAACTGAATACTTGCAGAAATAATCAGAAAATCAAATGCACGAAACAAGTACATTTTTGTCAAATTATTGAAGCTCAAATGCCACTTTATGATGGCTGAAAAATCTAATTTAATTCCAAAAATACAGTGGTTCTGAATATTTTTCTACTTCAAACCCTTACCAAAAATCTACCCTCAACAAATATTGTTTCTTACGAACAGCTGAAAACTTCAAAAATTTATAACTCCCTCAATATTTGGAATTAAAATGCAAACAATAGCTCAAATTAATCATAAAAATAATGACTATCAAATAAAAATAATTTCGGAATTTTCTTTCCATGAGAAGGCCACCAAAAGTTGCTCCGTAATTCTAAAAACCCTAGTTTTCTGTCAAAAATAATTAAATAATAATCTGAAAATTATTATTTAACTTCTAATCAATTTAGGATTTCAAACCTTCTACAAAACTCCTCCAAAACCTCACGCCAACATGAAGAAAATTAGCAAATAAAATCAGAATATTTAATTTTGCAAAAGAGGCCTCCAAACCCTTGATCCAAGCTTCCAAAGTGGTTCGCTCCACTTGCAAAAATAGGATAAATATTTAGCAAGGTTAACATGCAAGAAATGAACCTCAAAACCCTCACAAAACTTCACACGAACTCCTCAAAGTAAATCACCCCACTTCTAGGGCAAAAACAAGATCTCCTTAGCAAAAGTGGTGTTAAAAGACACTTTTTAAAAATTGATCAACACCAAGCAATGAACTTCTATTGGGCATGCATCACAATAGTTTCTTCAAGCATAAAGAACAATTATCAAAATTCAGTGCATCTTCAATTGTGATCTTCACCTTGTATTTATACTCTTCCAAAGGGAGGCAAACCACCTTGGGAAAGTAAAATATCTCATAAACCTCACTTGCCCTTTTTAGAATATATTTTCCTTTATTTGCTTTAGCTCACAAACCGTCATTTTTTTTAATTTCAATTTTAGCCCTTTTTGAATTAATTAAACTTGCCTTAATAAATTAGTAATTAAAATTACTTTTTAGCAAATTAAATAATTAGGTCTTTAAATAATTAATTAAATTGCTCTAATAATTAAAGTGATAAAAATCATTTTTTTCAAGCAATTTATTAATTATAGAGCCCCTTAAAATAATCATTAAAATTACCTTAATTTTTCAAATGGATAAAACCATTTTTTCGGTAATTCGAATAATTATCCAAGATAGTTCTATTTTAATAATTAATTAATTGCCTTATATTTTTGAGTGATTAAAATCACTATTCGGGCAACTTTGTTAATTATTAAAATTATATGAAAGGGGACATCACAGTCCTTCCTTCTCAAATTTGCTTGCCCTTAAGCAAATGCAAGCTCATATGCCCAATTACCATGTCCAAATGGTAAACCCTGTTGTAGTGCTCAAAAAGCCTTGCTCCTGTATCTGTTAAGTGGAATAACTTTTGCAAGAAACATAGCGTGACATTCCCCAAATGGATAATGAATGTCATTCCACCTTGGCAAGACGTCCCACTATGCAAACCCCTCCTATATATGTTTTCCAAGGGGAAAAATTATCCAAATCAATTTTGAACTTATAATACCTGCATTTTTGGGGATGCCCCAATGTGTCCCAAATCATAGGAAAGCCATCCAATGGCTCACTGCACTTGTATGCCCCTTTCTCACTCAAAACCCAGTGGGTATGAAGAGGTATACAATCCTATTGCCCCAACTATGTCCTTCAAAAAGTATCCAACTCCATACTCCAATCCTCAAAAGTAATCTCCCAAAGATGCAATGTAGGAAAAGGAACCATACCTTGGAAGCAACTTACCCTTACATGAAGCCTACTAGAATAGGTCACTCCTATACAAAAATTATGATCAACCCAAAGTTGCCCCTTGTGAATGTTGGGTGGGAAAGTGACCTCAAAAACAATCTAAGCATTCTAAAAACAGCATGTCAAAAACTGTTGTACCTGTACTTTAAAATCAGACATGTACTTGGAAAGAGGTTGTAAAAGTAAACACAAACTTGATTTTTTCTCATGCCATAGGGACAACCTATATGGTGCAATAAAATAAGTCAACAGATACTCTTCAAAGGGTTGAATACAAGTCTTTTCTCCACCTTTTTCATTATTATTAAGTGGCTGGAAATTCTCTTTTGACACAATTTTTGGAGGCAAGATTTTCACGTATTCCAACCAACTTTTCAATATTTGATGACAGTTGTAAGCAATAGAAAAATTCAGGCTTTCCATACCTATGAAGGGGTTGTAGTATGCTCTCTTTTTTCTCCTCTTTGTCCTCAATTGGTGGTTGACAATGTTCCCCATACTCAGGAATTTTTTAGGCAACCAATTCAAACCTTATCCGCAAAATTTCAGAACTTTTACTTGGTTGTTCCATGCCAAAAGAGTTGCCTTCTATGTAGGATTCTAGCCATGAATGTAGCAAAATATCCTCAAAAAATTTTGACAAGAGAAACCAAAATTTGCTCAAAAACATACCTTCAAACCTCTCTATCCCTTTTCTCATGCTTACACAACTATTACCAAACGTAATGTTAGATGAAGTAGGACACTCTTCATCATTTAAGTCATGCCAAATGACTTCCTTGCTTGCCACCTTTACAAGGGATCTCCCAAATAAACCTACACAAGGAACAAACAAATTAAGAAAATCATTGGTGTTTATGAACACCCCTTTGATCCACTTGTCAAGTTCTAGGATCCTTTCTTGATGTCTTGATCCTTCCTATCCATTTCACACAATAAATTGCTTTTTATATTCCACAATAAGTTGGAATCCTGATCTTCTCTATCCATTTTGATTGTATGCAAGTCCATCATAGTGTACTTTTCCTTCAAGCATTCCCTCATCACATTGTGCATTGATCTATCAAGAAGCCCCTGTGTGCCATCCAACGTTGTCAAGGCTTGCACTCGCTTCTTATTTCTTATTAGGAATTGTTCTTTCCAAGCTCTTTCATCAAATCTAGAGTTATGCAACAAATTTGAACAATTGTTAGATACCAAACAAAAATCATTATTCAACTCATACCTTTCTATGAATATCTCGGTTTCTTTGGCTTCTTTAAAATCAACTTTTTGAATCCCAAAGTTTGAGGTACTTGGTTGCCCCAAAGCACCTAGCATTTCCTCATTTTCATCTATCATTTGCAGCCCTCTTTGTTGCTCCAAATACTTAGATTTGTTGTCCTTACAATCTCCCAATTTGGCCTGCCCCAAAGTGTCATCTTTTTGTAGCTCATCTTCCTCCTTCAAATCTGATTGTTTTGTTTCTTTAACTCCCTCATAGGAACCCTCATGAAGGGTTGTCACTTCATTCTTTCCTTCCAACTATCCATGTAGTTCAATCTTCTCTTCCTCTACATGTTCCACTATCAAATAAGGCCTCAATTTTTCCTCACAATAAATTGCAACATTTTCAAACATCATATGTGCAATTGAATAAATTTCCTTTTCTAGCCCCAAACCTATCAACAAGATATATAATAATGGATTGGAAAGATCAGCACTCTCATTGAGTGTCGCGGTCAAGATTTTTTGCATAGAAGGTAAAACATTTTTGGTAGGATTCTTACAAGCAATTGCAAAGAAATGTTGAAACATTTTAACAATAAGTTCATCACACTCATTATCTAACATCAAAATACATGACCTGGTTGAAGCCATAGTTTATAGGATGTTGACCCTTCTAGCCAAGGAGTGTCATTTGTCCTCTTTGAAACCTTGGAAGCTCTTCACCATCAACGAAAATATTTCCCTCGTGAGTTTATCACTGTAGGGAACTTCGAGAACCGTTAGTCTTAAAACCTCATCAATACAATTAGTAACCAAGAGCCTTACCTCCTCATCTGTATCTCTCAATAATTCATGTTGAACCAAGTAAATCATTGAGAGCTGTACCGCCCACTTCATGGACTCATATTGTGATTGATTTACCTTGGATAACTTTTTTTCTATTTCTTCCAAGGTGCTGATTACATCCTCCATTGGTTAGCATAGGTCCCCTAACCTTCTACCTGCATTGTAGAGCCTTTCTTTCTCCATTTCTTCCATGATAACATCAAATCTTTTTATCTGCTTGCAATCAAACCTCACAAGTGGACAAAATTGGTGCTCTGATACCACTGTATGTCCCCAAATGGAACGATTTCATGCAAAAGGGGTTTTTCCTTAAATCTCAAAACTCTGAAAATGAAATCAATAAACCCTAATTTACAAAATAAGCTCAAAAACCTTTGTCAAGACCTAGAAACCCTAAACGTCACAATTGTAGGGTTTTGTAGATGATTTTCAGCCAATAACTTGTCTTAAAATTAATTGAATACTTGCAAAAATAATCAAAAAATTAAATGCACGAAACAAGTACCTTTTTGCCAAATTATTGAAGCTCAAATGCCACTTTATAATGGCTGAAAATTTTGATTTAATTCCAAAAATACAGTTGTTCTAAATATTTTTCTGCTTCAAACCCTTGCCAAAAATCTGCCCTCAACAAATATTATTTCCTACAAACAGCTGAGAACTTCAAAAATTCATAACTCCCTAAATATTTGGAATTATGATGCAAACAAGAGCTCAAACTAATCATAAAAATAATGATTATCAAATAAAAATAATTTTGAAATTTTCCTTTCATGGGAAGGTCACTAAAAGTTGCTCCAAAATTATGAAAACCCTAGTTCCCTGTCAAAAATAATTAAATAATAATCTGAAAAATTATTATTTTATTTCTTATCAATTTAGGACTTCAAACCTTCCACAAAACTCCATCAAAACCTCATGCCAATATGCAAAAAAATAGCAAATAAAATCAAAATATTTAATTTGCATAAAATAGACCAAAAAAAGCCTCCAAACCCTTGATCCAAGCTTACAAAGTGGTTCGCTCCACTTGCAAAAATAGGATAAATATTTGGCAAGATTAACATACAAGAAATGAACCTCAAAACCTTCACAAAACTTCACACGAACTCCTCAAAGTAAATCAACCCACTTCTAGGGCAAGAACAAGATCTCCTAGCAAAGGTGGTGTCAAAAGACACCCTTTTTAGATTGATCAACACCAAGAAACAAACTTCTAATGGACATGCATCACAATAGTTTCTTCAAGCATAAAGAACAATTATCAAAATTTCGCATGTCTTCAATTATGATCTTCACCTTGTTTTTGTACCTTCGAAAGGGGGTGAACCACCTTCGAGAGGTAAAATACCTCATAAGCCTCACTTGTCATTTTTAGAATATCTTTTCATTTTTTTGCTTTAGCTCCCAAGCCGACATTCCTTTTAATTTCACTTTAGGCCTTTTTGAATTAATTAAATAGCTTGCCTTAATAAATTAGTAATTAAAATTACTTTTTAGCAAATTAAATAATTAGATCCTTAAATAATTAATTAAATTGTTCTAATAATTAAAGTGATAAAATTCACATTTTTAAGCAATTTATTAATTATAAAGCCCCTTAGAATAATCAATAAAATTACCTTAATTTTTCAAATGGATAAACCCACTTTTCCGGTAATTCGAATAATTATCCAAGATAGTTCTATTTTAATAATTAATTTATTGTCTTATATTTTTGAGTGATTAAAATCACTATTCGGGCAATTTTATTAATTATTAAAATTTTATGAAAGGGGACATCACATAACCATTGCTAGAAGGAATTGGGATGGATATCCCTAGTAACCATTTAAACGGTTTTGATGCCTTTAAACCATATCTTTTCGGATGACAGAGACCAAAATGGTAGAGCATGAGAAACAATAATAGTAGCTTCAAGAAAACCAGTTCATAGCTTCAACTCTCAATAGTCATTTTCAGTTCTAAAATGTTTGGTTGATGTATGATGTTCCTTTGGTAGTGTGGTTTGTATAAAAACAATGGTTAGATAAACAACTTACCTAACTAAAAGTATATAAATAACCATAAACTATAGACAATTACAAAATAATAAATACATACGACAATGTAACATATAAGAACATGGGAGTAATAACAACTTTATATCATATAGGTTGTGCTCAGTACAAGTTGTTTGGTACAGAGAAGACCTATTACACAACATGCTTACACTGACGTACATTATATTTATATGACACGACTCAACGATTTTCAATTAAGCATAACCATATATAGTTAAAGAAAGCCATTACAATACTACCTAAAGCCGACAATACAATCATTAACATAACAACATCGCCTACCAAAACATGTAATTAATAATACGCTTAATAACAATGACAATAATAATATGACGGTTTACATTATCCTCTCTTTAAAACAAGTCGAAGTCCCTTTCGCCACAACCCAAATACTAAAGGGTAAAGAATGAGATTGATGACGAAAAACAGAAGACATTCCTTAAGGAGTTGGTGTTGTTGTAGAGGTGGTGATTGTTGAAACTTTCAGATAACCTTGTTGAAAATACTTGCCTTTTTTTGAGAATGCTGACATTTATTAAAAAAATCATTATAGTGGGCAGTATAGCAGTAATTACATTCACAGTAGCAAGCACTATAGCAATAGTTATGTTCACAGTAGCAAGCACTACCAGTAATTACATTCAAAGTAGCAATCTATGTTCCCAGTAGTTGGCATTGTAGCAGTTTGTACGTTCATTGTAGCAAGCACAGTAGTAGTCCATACATTCACTATAGTTGTTCATACATTTACTATAGCTGACCGTACGACACTTTAGCAGATGTATGACATTGTAACACATACGAGACTGTAGCATGTGTGGCAATGTAACACATACAACACTGTATCAAAACAATGTAGCATGTACAGCACTGTAGCAAAACAATGTAGCACATACAGCACTGTAGTATCCGTACAACACTGTAGAAAACATTGTATAGCTGCAACTGTATTTAGACCATACGGTGCGTATCTAGGGGCATATGTTTCAATAGAGGTGCACTATGGTGTAGGATGAGTGGGGAAGTATAGTGGGAGAACCGAGTCATAAAACATAAGTAAAGACTTGTGGCGTCAACATACAGGAGGCTGCAAGGAAAAAAGGTGATATAGAAGCTTTGTACTTAAATGACTTTAGGAGGCGGTATGGTCAACCCAAGGAGTTGCTAGAGCATACAAAGGGATAAATAAAATGTTGGGCATACAGTGGTTGTGGATCATGATTCTTCTGCAGCATCCTCCAACCCAGCCTTATTGGCAAGGTCCACACTTATTTCCTCCGCAAGGAGTAATTTTCTGAAAATCTCTACCCGCTCCTTATTTTTGAGAGGCATAGGATTCACAAATTCCAACTGAACCCTTTCTTGGTTTCAGCTCTAGCTCTGGCTTTGACTCTAACTTCTACTTACATTGTAGTCTTGGCTTCCACTTCAGCTTCCGCTTCTACCATGTATCTCTTTATGGAATTTTCGAATTCGCTATTTGTCAAAGCCTTTGTCGTCTTTCTTGTTAATCCACCGATCAAGTAGACCATTCAATTTCTTGGCCCACTCCCGAACTGTATTCTTCTTCTCCCACCTTTGTTTGGGGTCTATTGTACTCATATGGTGTTGGTCTACTTCTTCTTGAAACCCTTCTCTTCGTATTGTTGTAATATTTTTTGTCATTGTACTTCACAGTTGCATTTGACATGGAGATGTTATAAGATAATGTAAACACTCATCATCAATGGTTATGTCAAACAACATTTGCTTCTACCTGACATCATCCTAACCCAACTTCACAACGACACCGTAATGTTTGTTATACAAACTATACTACCTAAGAAACATCAATTACAGAATAGTAAATACATACCACAATGTAGCATAGAAGAACATGAATATAATTACTACTTTATATCATATAGGTAGTGCTCTATACAAGTTGTTGGGTGCAAAGAGACCTAGTTACACAACACCCTTACCCCAAAGTACATCATTCTATTTATATGACATTACTCGACAGTTGTCGGCTAAACAAACCAGTCAACCACCAAACATAACTAAAGAGAGTCATTACAATACTACATAAAGCTGACAATACACTCATTAACAACATAACAATGTCAACTACAAAAACATGTAATTAATAAAACGCTGATAACAATGACAATACTAACATGACAATTTACAACTGTCATCTGTTTTTTGAGCAAAAAGAAGAGAGGATCAAAGTGTTGGGATTTAAAATCACTTTATGATGCCACTAATGGTCCCATTCATAGATAGTCTTTTACAACAGTATCATTTATAGTTAGTCTATTATGTATTTCAGTTAATACCATGTGAATGAAATATTAGGCCTGTAATATCTTTATGGTTTGGTCAATTATGGGGTAATAGCTTGTGTCCTCATGAATTTTGAAAGTTTAATGGCAGTTGATGGCACTATCAAGTCACCAAAACAAAATTAAAAATGTTGACATATTTTGCTGGTTAGTTAATGGGCAGAGCCCCCCTATAGATTCCCCATTTTGATTTATTGAAAAACAACAATAAACAGAGAAATAAATGTCCTAAACCCTTTAGTATTTGCAGCATAGACATCACTATGAACATTTGGAAGAAATGGAATGGTTGTCTTAAAAAATGAGTCATTCCCAAAAAAAAGATTGAAAACTGTGATGAGTATCTGCAGATAGTTGAAACGGGCAGAAAACATCTCAATGGTATTAGAAATTTAGTCTGTTTGGTGAGCGTCTGACTGCAATTTGCTTAATTAATTGATGAGAGAAGACTCTTTTTCATCACAAAAGAAGTTAGCTCAAAATTCTGAGCATATTGGGATTCTTCCTACAGGAATTTACCAATACATATCGGCCTCTGGTCTCAAGCATGAAGAATGATATCTATACCATATTATGTAATATATAGTGAACAGCTACATCCACTGAGCACCTTTAATCATCTCAAAATCCCATATACTCTTATACCATTAAGACCGATATTTATGCCAGATTATGTAATATACGGTGGATAGCTACGTCCACTGAGCACCTTTAATCATCTCAAAATTCTATATAATCTTTTGGCAACTTTATCAAAGCATGCATTGAAGGATCACTGAACAGTTGAAATTCCATTAAAATATTACGAAAAAAATAAGCATGTAGTATTTGCTATGAGATTGTAAAATAGATAGCCAACAAGCTTTCAAAAACATCAAGAAAATGGATATGACTTTTTACCTTATGCTGGTCGAAGAACTCCACCTGCAAAGACAAAATTCCCACACGCATATCAATAGGAATCTCTTTTTGTTGTAATACCCTATTTTTTTTTTCACATTCATAAATATAGATCCATGCTGTCATAATGTAGTAAACCTGTAAAACACTGATAAGAAATGCTATGCTACAGTTTTAAAACTTAAAATTTCAAGGATGCATGGAAAAAGTGAGGTTATATAGATTAAACTCATAATATAAGCACGAGGAAGGTAATTGCAACCTGCTTCCTTTCATTATCACAAGTTACAACAATTGGTGATTGGTTTAAATAGTTCCAGAACACGACTTATGATCTCTTCACACTAATAAGTAATATGAAATATTTTCAGAAATATACTTAAATGCTAAAGCACCTAATGTCCAAAGTGGATTACTATCTCAATCAATAAATCATATCTATATATATAAACTAAAGTGCAGGGATAGCATATCAACTGCTTGTATTAAAGCTCAATATATAGGATGATTATGATTGGCCACACACTTCACAAGCGTTATGCTACAACCACAAAATGTATTTATCTGACCTGTCAGAGAACTGAGTGCCAAAGGTCAAGGTAGGTTTGTGGAAAATTCCCTAAAGGTGGATTTCGTCGTCACTCTTTGTGCTATTACTTAAAAAGCTGGACAAAGGCTTTCCAGATCTCCTGTTGCTTTTAAGATTTTTGAAAAACATTCACCAAAATTCCCAGGCATTATTTTTTGATACATTTTGCATGGTTGGGATTTTCGAGCTCCTTATAGCAGTAGCAACGAGGCCTTATGGGATACTGGTATGTCACTTTGGCATGATACATGACTTCTCCAATGATATCAGTACCTATGTTACTGGGTACTGCTACCCAAGGGAGCTGGTACCGGTACAATATGTTCCAGTTACCGGTACCATTTTGACACACCTTTTGAAATGCCCAGGGTCCTGCTGTGCAGGTCTGGGTACATCCAGGTTCGTCCTGGGTGTTCCCAATCCTGCACAGCAGGACCCTGCGCATTTCCGGCAGGTATCCAGGAAAAAAAATGTTTTTTTTTTTTTGGTTTTCACTAAAATAAGTCAAACGTGGACTTGAAAAAACAATAAAAACAAAATAAAGCACCCAGGGTTCTGCTGTGCAGCTCTGGGTTCATCCTGGTCTCACGTACCTTGACCTGCACATCTGGACCCTGGATGTTTCCGGCAGGTATCCAGGCAGAAAAACATTTTTTTAATTTATTTATTTATTTTGTTTCCACTCAAAAAAAAAAAACAGACGTACTCAGACCTGCACAGCAAGACCCTGGGCGTTTCTGGCAGGCATCGAGGCAGAAAACTCTTTTTTTTTCTTTTTACTCAAAAAAAGTCAAACATGGACTTGAAAAACAATAAAAATAAAAAAAGGCATAGGGAAACCCTAAAAGCAACTCTTAAATTCATTTTATCAAAAAGAAAACAACACCACCACCACATTTACCTCTCATTGCATTTTAATCTCTTATTGCACATTTGTTGTCTCACCTTTCATTTTTTCAATTGTTTAGGGTTGAAACTCCTTCCTTTTGCCAATCCTACACCATTATAACTACCCATTTCGTGCCAAGGAGTTTACCAGATGCTAATGAGTTCAATAAGACATTGAAGACCATTATGACTGTAATGAATATGCTGATTTCTCTTTATTTTTGTGTATGCATTGTAACATTTGCACTATATACTTGTTCTAAGACGAATTAAGTTCGACCACTAAACATTTGGCATTGAATTATTAGTATGTTTTGTGGTTATTTAACTTATTTTGTTTACTCTATGCATACTATGTGGCTAATTTTGCTTAAATGGCTATATTTTTGTATGGCCGTAACCAAGCCAAAAAAATCACTGTAGCAGCATATCTAAACCCCATACCCATACCAGGATCAGCTACGCAGATTAGTACTGTTGGACTATAACAAGAACTCCCCATTTCCCCACCTTATTTGGGTTTTATAATTTTATTGAACAATTCCTCATAGAACCTACAGCATAGAGTGTTAGCCCCAGTTTGTGACATAGTTTTGTACTTGGTAAAGTTTTGCATTTAGAAATATTTTGCACTTGGAATAGATTATTATAAAATGAAATCCGAATATGATACATCATGTGCAAAATACCTAATATAATAAGTAATGAAATGCAATAAGCGTGTATAATTATAGTGAACCAAGTGTTTGATGAGCAGTTGCTCTCAAGTCTCAACCATGGTGCTGTTGTATAGGACCTCCAAGATCATAAGGAGGCCCCCATTTAATTTTGATTCACAGACACCTTGGAATCACCATAGGAGAAACATCAAATTGTAGTAATCAGACCTCAGTTCCTATACCACCTCGTTCTTATTAATTTTCAACACTTTTATCAATAAAGTCTCATTACATAATCATTTACGTAAAGTGATTGTATTCTCTCAGTTGATGTGAGATGTGATTGTGTTCATTCACACTACATAAATGGCTAATTTGATTGATTATGATGTGAAATCTTTCTATGAACGTATTCACTGTGATTGCATGTATTATCTCTATGCGTCATCACCCAACACTCCACTAAAGTTGAAGCCAAGAAATTTTCACTGTAACTTTTTTTCGATCATTGCTGAGTTACTAATTATTGGCTGTATATGATGAGGCCATATGTGGCCTTCTGAATTTGTACAGATATCTCAACAACAGAGAAAGGAGATGAGCCCACAGGGCTTCAGAGCTTTGCACAACTTGTGGTGAAGCGAGGAGAATAAATTGTAGAGACAGAAAGGGCTATTGTTGAGGAGGAACATTTATTGGTCGAACCAAGATACACTCAAAACTTCTTATCAGAAAAAATTTGACTTTATTCAATTCAAGAGGCTCCCATTCTTCCAATGTAGAATTACCAAATTGAGGAAGAAAATCTTGCACCGCTATAAATCCTATTAATATCTCACTCCTATACAAGTATATCATAAGCAAGATTTTAATGTGATACAGATAAAGAAATGTAATCCTATGCTTGGGCGACTTCCATTTCCGACGATGGCTATCCCTTTGAGACTTTCCCTCGACGTATCCCCTTGGGTCTTCAACCCACACTCTAACTAAGGTAGTTATTATAGACCGTCCCACAATGGTGCCTACCCACAATGGTTGAAATCCAAGATAACAATCTTAATTACATATGTGCCTACTGTTCGGAAGGAAAAATAAGTTCTCAAGTTCAAGGTTTTGAAAAAAAATTGGTTTGGTTCAGAAATTTAAAAGATGTTAAAAAATTATACATATTTGTAAAAGAAAATTATTATACTAAACTTTCATGATTTAGGGCAATAGACGCAAACGTTGAAATTTTTAGGATTTTATTTCTGATGCTTTGACATTTTATTTTAGGTTTTTTAATTATTTTATTTTTGATTTAAAAATAAACATCCCTCAGACCGAACAAGTACAGTGGGGCCAAAAAGTTCGGTCTGAACTGAACTTCTTCCATGAACATGGTAACTATAGTACCTACAAACACAACCCCACAAGTCAGTAGTCCAAAACTCGTTGGGCCTAAGATGAGGGAAGGCCATCATCAAACCATGTTGGAAAGGATGAGCATCCCTTGAAATCATTTCCGATAAGGGATGACTAATTTCGGATTGCAGCAACCTCATCTTTATCATCTAGCCCAAAATCAATATAGTAAAAATAAATAAGCATTATCATTATATGTTTATAAACTATACATATGTTGATATATGAAAAACTAAATTTTATTTATCAAAAGAAAACTTGCATAATGTATGTGCTCGGGTTACATTGTTCTATTACACACAAGCTTTAATAAGCTTGTCTAATATACCAAACTCAACCACTTACGAACCTAACTACCGAACCAACCTATTGACATTAATTACTGGTAACATAACATTAATCTATTCACTAAGGAGAGTGTCTCACTAGAAGATGCATGCCCCATACATAATACTAACAATTAATAAATATAAATCTAAACCTTGGATCACTAGACCCAACAAACCCTCCTGATCCAAAGGGAACCAAAAGATGTATGTGGGACTGAACAATCATTGTCTTTGATGAAACCACTACAGCTTATGAATTGTACCCTATACTCTGATCAACCTATACTGACACGTCAACTGCAATCCCTGCAGTCTGACCACCTGTGCCCTATGCCTACTGCAATCCTTGTAGCCTTCATGACACTACTTGACATGGTGATGATGAATGTGCAGCATTCACCATTCCTATGACACCAGTACTTGTACCCATAGTATGGAACATCTATGGAATGATCCAACCAGAGCAATCGATACTGCCTCTATTGAACCTATACATTAAGAATGAAGCATCTACTGGAATACTTCAACTTCCCTGACCATTGTCTACAGAAAGCTCATTGCCTGCAACATACACCATTATCAAACATGCACCAAAGTACCTAATTAGTCCTACTC
Source organism: Torreya grandis (assembly GCA_037957365.1). NCBI lineage: Eukaryota > Viridiplantae > Streptophyta > Pinopsida > Cupressales > Taxaceae > Torreya > Torreya grandis. The sequence continues at coordinate 3,229,778 of JARHVA010001297.1, read as the reverse complement.
CATGAAGGACCATCCGTACGGAATCACGAACACAGATCTCAACACCTTCCCCCCAATCAATCAAGAGGTGAGAAGTCCATGCAGTTCTAGATTGCCAACTTGTTCCACATCATCAAAAATCTCTAAAACAACTGAGAAAAACTACTAACTCAAAGAACACTGGCAAAACCAAAATCGCCACTACATCACTTTCCCTATCATTAAGCTAGCAGCAAACTCAAGATAGGAGGGTCTCTAGCTCTGTCAAACTAATAGACCCTGATGGACCTATAGGCCACAAGATACAATGTTGTGAACTGCAAAAGCAACGGTGGCGGGGAAGTGCAGTGTCACATTCACGGTTTCTCATAAGCATTGCTTATTTCTAACTCAGAGCAATAGTAGGGTGTCAGATGCAAGCGAAAATGCGCCCTTTATATACTTTGCATTTCTTATTTCTTTGTTTTAACATATTTATCTGGAAAATCACAAGCAGATACTCTGAAAACAAAAATTAATGTTTTTGATAGACTCGGAATGAGAGAAAACTTACAAATCAAATGATCACACACCTACCTTCACAAAAATATGCAAAATGACTAGAAATACCATAGGCATAGGCTAAATCACTTAAAATGACAAGATTTAGAAAAACAACTTTGCACTTAATGAGATCTGATCACTTGACCTCCAATTGAGGAATGGCTTATTGATTGACTCCTACCACTTCTTTTATACAGCCAGTTAACATATAAAAGCTGAAATTGATAGATGACTCACATTTGCATGCTCAAGTTTGCACTTAATGCTAAACAAGATAACTAAGAGATAAGTGGGAGTCGCACTCTAGACTTCTTTGTTTTCAATGACTTCACCATAAGCTTCTACCGCTTCAACTACATTTCTATTTGAAGCAAATTTTCAACAACTTTGCTTCAACTAAACACTTATTTAGCCTTCAAAAAATTATATATATATATCACAGCAATATGTGGCACTGATAAATTATGCGACAGTCAGAATTCTTTTTCCCGGCAATCAATTTTTTCAAGGCCCACACTCTTTTTAGCAGCATTACTTATAGCCACTAATTTTTAGCAACTCTCTCTCTCTCTCTCTCTCTCTCTCTCTCTCTCTATATATATATATATATATCACAGCAATATGTGCCACTGATAAATTATGCGACAGTCAGAATTCTTGTTCCCGGCAATCAATTTTTTCAAGGCCTGCACTCTTTTTATCAGCATAACTTATACCCACTAATTTTTATCAACTCTCATTCACCAAAGCATTCGACATGAAATGCCACACCTATTATGCTTCACACGCCCTTGTCTAATACCGTACTGATCCATACAACAATGAAAACTGTGTGGAAATTTAATATTCAGCCACTGTTCAGCAAAACAAATTTAGGCTTCAACAAATCATGTCCTCACCAATAGGATAAATATTTCAGCAAATCTTGGCACCATTTCCAAACATCTATCACATCTGTACATTTGTACGACAGTAATTTCTTCTTCTGCTCATGCCCATAGGCTTCTCATGTCACATCAGTTTGATAAAAATCAATTTCAATATATTCAGAGTCCAGACTCCCAAAAAATGCCACAAAAAAAACAGTTCATACATTGTACGGCTTCTTCTAGGCTGTAAAAATTGCAAATTTGATATAGTAGCAAAGCAAAACAATAAAAGTGCCATACACCTCTGCTAAAAGTCCATATACCATTTGTGCAATAATGTATATTAAATCCAATACAGATTTTCAAGCAAATGTAAGGCGCCTCTCAGGGAAATTAAAATCTTTCAGGCAATCCCTCTTCCAAGTCAACTATTTTCAATAAACATTTCTAGGTAAATTCACTTTTGTTCATAATTCAAGCATGGATTTAACTTCATCTTCAACCTCCATTTCCATTCTCCTCGCAGTGCATTGTCAACGGAGCTCTGATATCAATGTTCAGAAACTATACAAAGGTTGATATATGACAAACTACATTTTATTTATCAAAAGAAAACTTGCATAATGTATATGCTCAGGTTATATTGTTCTATTACACACAAGCTTTAATTAGCTATTCTAAAATACCGACCCAGCCTATTAACATTAATTACTATTAATATAACATTAAATCTATTCACTAAAGGGGGTGTCTCACTAGGATATGCATATCCCGTACATAATACTAATTCATAAATATAAATCTAAACCTTGGATCTAGATCCAACATTATAGCAACCATCTAATCTGTCAATAATCAGATTGTGTTCTCTAGAGACAACTATATGTGTGCAGGCTATATATGGTCAACAATATAAGGATCCTCTAATATAGGAAAAGGTAGAAGACCATACTAGATCCAACACATATACAATATGCTGTTCTACAAAATAATATGGGGCTATAGACAAAGGCCATATGCGAAGGAGATTGTAAGGGATCTAATAAGGGAATCTACTCAAATAAGGGGCATGCATAAGCCTAACCATATCCAAAGTGTTATTAGATGGTAATCTAAGAGATGTAAACTAAAATTAAAAAAATGAAACACAATGCCATTAGGCGGTAACGATGAGGTATCTAATCTAAGGGTTATAAGAGTGTCATTAGACGCTATTAATGTGGGGGAAATAAAAGAATAAAGTATGCAAAGATAACAATATACTAATAAACATAAGCTAATCTAAACAAGGAAGACAATAGCATATCAATATAATATATCCACCAAAGTAAATAAAAAAAGAGTATAGGGTTAGGAATACATACCTTGGGTTGACTTATCAACGCATCAATCTCCCTCTTAGCTCAAGTGATGCTTTGTGACAGATGATGTGGGTGAAGCTCAAGATAGAAAGAATAAGACCTAAGTATCCTTAGTTTTGGTGGATTGCAAAGAGTAGGTGTACCTTGTTGGTTCAACTTCTCTTCTTGATATCTTTAAAGGCCTTGTGTAAACAAGTCTTTCTTAAGTGTAAGCTCTTTGGCCCTAATTCTTCTTCTTCTTACTAAGGTGGATTTATGTGTGCAAGTAGAGTGGATTGATTGTCTTGCCTGTGAAAAATGACAAAGGAGAACCATATAAATACGTCTCAAAACCCAACAATCCAAAATTCAAACTTAGCCAACATCATCGGCACCGTTAACAAAGTATTAAAATGTCCAACAAACACAAAACTACATCAACCCAACCGATGGCATTGGCCAAGGGGGAGCACTATAAAACGTCATCGGTCGGGTTGATGATGTCGAAGAGAAACACACAAATAGAAAAAAGAGAAGCAAAAAAGAGGAACGTAAATAATCATAGGACAAATAAGATGATGACATGGCAACAATGAATGAGGCAAATATAATTGATAATTGTTGGGGAAACTCTCACTAAGTACCACAAACTGGCCACCCTAATCTCGGTGTACTCCTTAGGACATACACTCAAGGAGATTAATGTACCAATGACTTTTTCAAGAGAAATTGTTATTGATCGAAAATAAGGTGTATGCATATGCCCCACCCAAAGCTCATCACGTGTTACAATAGTGTAACGTTGGATGGTGTTTTGGGAAAAGAACATAGCAACACATAATTAAAAAAAAAAAAACTATAATAAATGATAATAAATAAATGAATTAACTGAAAGTAACATATACAACCTCGACTTATCTTTCTGCTGAAATAAAATGCAAGTGAAATATCTTAGTCTTGGTCATAATAGGCTTAAAACTGCAAATGGCAACACTTATGATTCCAGACTAAATGGATAGAAGCAATGTAGGCATACATAGATGAGTTTAAAAATGGAAGCATAAGAAACTCTCGAGGAGTATGGGAAAGAGGGATCCAAATAGCCACAATGGTAAAGGCTAGATTCGGTCTAAAAGACTCAAAAGGTAGACAAAGAGTGTAAGGCAATAGAGGAAGGATGGGGTCGGATAGCCACAAGGCAACAGCTAAATTAGGTTCGGACAACCCAACAGGATTGAAAAAATGTAGTGAAAATAGGGGACCGAATAACCACAATGGTAGAGGCGAGATAAGGTCCGGATGACCAAAGGAATAATGAGGTGATAAGATGATATGGGATTTTATAGCCATGAGATAAAGGATAGAATAGGTCCAAACATCCGAAAAGAAGAAGAAAGCTCGGGATCCCAAACATAGCTAAGACGAATCCGAGTAAACAAAGGCAATGTCTAAGAGAGCATCTCAAAACAACTCAACGATGCAACTACTAATCAAGAATGAAAAGTTGAAGGGAAAAGCATGGCTGAATCCCCAGGTCTCATCATATGAAACACTTGAACAATAATGTCGTCTCGATGCTAGCACGTCTAAAAGAGATGAAGAACTGGAAATAAAGAAATGGGGGAGACATGGAAACAAGTCTGCTCATCAAGGGGAGAAAATGGAGGGAAATGAGGGCGCCACCAAGGCAAAAACATGGTCTTGATTGAAAACAAATCACTCTAATCAGTTTCGAAAGACTAAGAATTTTCAACATTGATGGTTTAGAAACCCTGCCTACCAAGTCTATGGCTTGGTCTAACAAGTGAAGTATATAGATCGTCCCATGAAGGCTATGCAAAACAAAAAAAAGGTGCCTAAATTCCCACGACATGTTCCCTATTCCTTAGAACACCGACAGAGCCATCGGTTAACTATGAGGAATGGGTACTTGTGTGAAAAGCAAGTGACACAAATGATGGAAATGAGACCTCGCATCCCAATCTACTAGCCTACCACACTCCAATGGACCACCGACTCTACTAGGAAGCTGACTATGGAGTTTGAGCTTCAACTAGGATATCAAGCATGGAATGATTTGATCACGTATTTCGGTAATAATGACTTTTGTAATTTTTCTTTTGCCTAAGAATAAGTTACGAGAAAGTAGGAGATCAAGAACCATTATATTAATGCGTATGTTTTTGGGTCCTACAGTGAGAAGAATCCAAATGCATCCAAGAGGCTTTTAGTTGTTCTCATCAAATCGCTATTGAGTCTTGTTTTCTTGAGATCATTTGTGGAATAGCCTAAAGTCTTGCTTAACCATAGGGAAGTGACATTAAAGCCCAAACCTTAATCCACAAGCACCATCCTCACTTGAACGTCATTGATCATGAAACCAATGAAGAGAGGGGGATCATCAGCTCAATAGAGTATTTCATCATTGATCATATCATCCATGGGAAACTCTATAGAAAGTTTGTTATTCGGTTGAGGATGAGATATGCTTTCAATGGTATGGACTTCGATAGGTGTTGGAACTTGATAAGGTTGGTTAGATGGTTAGTTTTCACTACTTGATGGTATTTCTTCTATATCTTGCAATTGTTGCATGAGAAGTTTTCGATGGTAGGGTAATGTTCTCATGAATTCTATTAGCCAAATTTTGCAAGGCATAGTGTAAAGTTCTATAAAATTCCATTGAGTTGATTTTTGGCCAGAACCATAGCAATATTTCAGTTGGGAATTGGAATATGCTTTGGGAGCTTTGATGGTATGGGGGTATTGTTCCTTAGGATAAGACTCTATTGGTGGAGTGGATGAACCATTAGATATTGCAATGGTTGTGCTTGTAGTTGTAGTATGGCGAGTCTCATGTCTTCTTGGGAGCGTTTTTAGGCTTTGTGACGAGATCTTTATGAGCCAGCTTATATCAGTTCTTAACCTTTACCATGTTAACATATTGAGAATTGATGCAGTGTTGATCATACTTTATTTCAAAGGCGCCTATAAAGTTGTTCATAGGTGTGATGATACGATTAGAAGTTTGTTGACATTAGATTTGAGACTCTTGATGTTGACATCATTGGATTTATTTGATTGAGCTATTAAAGGCAAGAGGGATTCTTCATAGCGTTCTTTAGTGATAACTTCACAATTGAAGCTTTCACCGAACACGATGTCATAAGCAAGTTCTTGAGGTCATGACAATTTTCATGAGAATGGCCTACATTAACATGCCACCCACAAAACTTATCAGGGTTATACCATGGTGGAAGAGACTTAGAAGGATAAAAACTCATAGGTCGAGATGTCAACATCCTTTACTTGAGCTCTCGGAGACTAAAGGATTGATTGAAGAAGAGAATACTCCCAGCTTAGATGGTTGAGGAGGTTTGTTTTGTGATGCTTTAGTGTAGTGTCCCCTTCTCAGGCCTAGTCAATTTGGTGACAATTAGCCTACTCCTGAGTCCTATAGGCTAATTGGTATTGGTTAGGGGACTCCTTTGATCTTGGAGAGCACATGTTCAGTCTTTCTTGTTTTATTTGTGCGGCATTAAGCTCAGTGGGCGTTGGGAATTGCAATGATGCTCTCTGAAGCATTTTTAGACCCCTGGTTTGTTCTCCAAACTTCTTGGAGAGGGTGTCTATTTTCAGTAAGTCACCGGGTTGGTTCCGATCATCATCCCACATCCTCAGCGTCATCCTTGTGTGATTAGATTTTGGTTTTGAAGCCATCTCAGTGCTTTCCGCAACATGCATGAGCTATTAAGTTATTATTTAATAAATTCACTTAAGTTGTCTAATGTTCTCAAATACTAAAAAGAAAACATAGTATTATAGCTCGTTGGAAGGGTAAAAAGTTGCTCTAAATGTTGGGCGCCTTGTTTGGGGGACTTATGCACATAAAATATTTTATTATTTTATTTCAACGACCTTGTTTGGGGAAAAAGTGAATTATTATATTTTTTTAATTATTTTTTTCCCTTCAAAAAAATTATAAAAGGAGGCCAAGGGTCTCATTTGTGCCCATGTTGAAGAATTCTTATATTGTTATGCTGTCGGATTGAACCTACGAGTTCTCCCAAAATATGTTGCGGACGAAAACCCTCTCTAGATTTCTAGTTTCGGATTTGAAAGATAATCCCTAGCAGGATAGTGTGGTTCTACTCCAGGATCACCTTGTTCTTCAAAAGAAATATAGAATGGAGTTTCAATATGCACATGTTTGATGTGTTTTGATGATCTTTAGTTTCATTAATATTATGTTGGGTTGCTAATCAATTTTCAGCTTGTTTGGGTGTGAAGAATATCTGGTGGTCGTACCCTTCCTCTTGCTGGCCACACCCTTTTAGACTAGGTTGTACAAGTGCAAACGTGGACGTGAGACTTTGTGGCCCAAGCGCCTCACTTTCTAGGGAGTTTAATTATTGTTTGGGGATGCCTTGACTCCTGGAAGGATTTGCTATCAGTTTAGAATGGGAGAAACGGAGTTTGTGGTGCAAAATGGTGAATTTTAGAGAATGGTGAATTTTAGGGAATGTTGCAGCATTGTTCATATGTATAAGAACTCATTAATTCAAAAAATCAGTGTTTGATCAGACCTCAGTGAACTCCTATCTTCATCAATGCCTTTGATTCTTCAGTATGATATACCTACTAATTGGTTTGAAGTAAAATTGCTATCTTACTCTCACATTTTTGTGTTTCAGCAATGTTTAGATTGAAAAATCAATAATATCAATTGTAATTGCTCTTGTTTACATGTTTTATCCTTCCATTGAATAAGTGGTTTTCATTGTGATAGGCTTCTCACTGAAAAGTGGATGTGCCTTGCTTTGTTATTAGGGCTTCCCACTGAAAAAGTGGATGTACCTTGCTTTGTGTTTTAGGGTTCCCGTTGAACAAGCAGATGTGCCTTGCTTTGTTATTAGGGCTTCCCACCGAAAAAGTGGATGTTCACACTTAATAAGTGGATGTTTGTATTTGTTGCTTTAGTTAATTTTTTTTTTTTTTTAAAATCTAGGGCGGTTATTACAGTGGTATCAAAGCTAGTGATCTTGCCAGCCTGTGATTTTTAATCCTATTATGCAACCTTTTCTCTATGCACACCAGTGATAGAGAAAAGAGATACTACGAAAGAGGGCAGAGAAGGTTATATCAATTTCCAGAGGAGCCAATCGAAGATACTTATTCTGAGGTTATAAGAGTTCAACAAATTCCTCCTGGTGACAATGACAGTTTTTCAAAAAACATGGCACACAAAGATAAAGGACCAGCCCCACCAGAGAGTCCTGGTGCCAAAGCGGAGAGGAAATTTGATACTATGATGGACATGATGTCGCAGTTGTTAGCAAAAATGAATCAGAATGTGCCTCAAGTACCTTCAGTTCAGAATGGAGAAACTAGTGGTGCTAACAACAATAATCACCAGAATGTGGGTCACACTGTTGGAACATCTTCTGGATCTATTCCTAGACCTCTCCAACCTACATTCACTCATAGCGAGGAGGCCCAACCTGTGCAAGAAGCCTCAATTCCTATGGCCGAAGAAGGGCAAGTTATGTAGAGTATCAAACCCTTCCAGCAAAGATTCGGGACATTTTGTCTTTGGATCAATTCATGAATCGGAAGAAGAAGAGGGGCGTTGGAAGAGTAGAGAATAGAGGACCAGCTGTGCAAAGAGACTACCAACAAGCATTGGGAAAGGTGAACTTGGCACACTTTGATGGGAGTGACAAATGCACTGCTAGAGCATGGGTGCAAAAGTTGGATAACTATCTATCTCTTAGACCGATATCGGAGGAAGATGCTATCAAATTTGCTACGCTGCATTTGGATGGAACAGCCCATAAGTGGTGGTACCATGGCTTGGTGACATTGGGTCACAACTTGATCACCACCTACGATGAGTTTACAAACAAGCTCATTGAAAGATTTGATAAGAAAGACCTTGAGTTGCAGTTTAGAGAGCTTGCACAATTGAAGCAATATAGTACTCTTGGCGCATACATCTCAGAGTTTCAAAGACTCTCAGTTATGGTTCCAAGCATCACAAAGGGGAAATTTGTGGTCCTTTTCAGCGAAAGACTAATGGATCCAATCCGAGGATGGGTTAAAGCCTTTGAACCACCAACTCTACAAGAAGCTATAAAGAAGGCAGGACGCATGGAGCTCACTACCTCAAGAAACAAATTTCAGTCAAGGACTTTCCAACATATAAAAAACAAGAAGCATTTTCAGAAAACTTGTAATCAGACCAAGAAGACATCAACAAAAATGGATGAAGACCTCCTAAATGACCTAAGGAGGAAGAAAGGAAGAAATTATGTTTCAATTACATGGACCCATGGGCCCCAAGCCATAAGTGTGTTGGAAAGGGTAAAGTTCACTATTCAGAAGTCTATTCAGATAAAGAATCAGAATCAGAAAAATCAGAACAGCACTCTGATTTGGAGGAGAAAATGGAAGAATAGTCATCTGAAGACTCTGAACAAGAGAAGGAAAGTGAAGGCACTCTTGCCCACCTTCCTAGTTTTCAAAAAAATGAGTTTTTCAAAGTCCGTGGTGTCCTTTGTGGACAGCGAATTGTTGCATTGATTGATACTGGAGCAACACATAATTTTATTAATGGAGTAGTGGCTCACAGAGGACTCAAGACTGAAGAGGTTGATGGGTTCAAAGTAATGCTCGCTGATGGTTTCACCCTTACATGAACTAAAATGATACCCCAAATGAGTGTACAATTGGGTCATTATGAAGTCAAAGATGACTTCTATGTTGTAAGCATTCGTGACACAGATGTAGCACTTGGCATTCAGTGGCTGTGATCTTTGGGGAGATCATCTTAAACTTTCAGACTATGGAACTGAAATTCCAATCAAAAGGGAAGAAAGTGGTGTTAAAAGGGATGTCCAATGGAGGTCCACGTGTTGTCTCCTACAAAAGGATGGAGAGGTTGATTCGGCATGATCAAGTTGAGTGTGCAGCAAACTGTATCATGATGCCTACCATTCCCGAACATGAAAAGAGAAATTATAAACCTAATGTGCAAGCTTTGTTTACCAAGCGAAGTAAGGTCTTCAGTGGTTAACCTCCTAGGAGGCCTCCTTCAAGAGGCATTTGAGCATGTGATAGAGCTAGAAGAGGGAGCAAAACCTATCATCACCACTCCCTATCGGCATCCAAAAAGACATAAAGATAAGGTTGAGAAAGCAATCAAGGAGCTCCGAGAGATGGGGCATATCCATCCAAGCAAAAGCCCATTTGCATCTTCTGTTGTTTTGGTGAAAAAGGAGGATGGTACAATGCACATGTGCATATATTACAGAGCTCTTAATAAGAAGACTATAAAGAATCAGTATCCAATACCAAGGATAGATGAGCTCATTGATGAGCTACATGGAGTTCTCTGCTTCTCAAAGATAGATTTGAGATCAAGGTATCATCAAATAAGGGTTCGTGAGGACATAGAGAAGATTGCTTTCAGATGCCGCTTTGGGCATTTTGAGTTACTAGTTATGCCCTTTGGTTTAACCAATGATCCTGCAATATTTCAATCTTGCATGAACCAGGTGTTCAATAAGCAGCTCAGGATGTTTGTCTTAATATTTTTTGATGACATCTTGATATTTAGCAAGGCTTGGGAGGAGTTTATGAGACATTAGGATGAGGTGTTGGGCATACTTGAGGCTGAATCCTTATTTGCAAAGAAATCAAAGTGTGAGTTTGGTATGACCGTACTTCTATATATTGGTCATGTAATCAGCTCCAAAGGTGTAAGTGTTGACCAAGCAAAGATCATGGCAATATTAGATTGGCCTCCACCTACAAACTTCTCACAGTTGAAGGGATTCTTTAGTCTATGTGATTTCTACAGAAGGTTTCTGAAAGGATTTTAACAACTATCTGCCCCACTTACTAATCTTACCAAAAAGGGAGCCTTCGTATGGTCTAATGCAGTGCAGAAAATTTTTGATCAGTTTAAGCAAATCATGAGCACATGCCCTGTTTTAGCCATACATGTTTTCTCCAAGCCATTTGAGCTTGAATGTGATGCATCTAGTGAAGGGATAGGTGTTGTCATAATGCAAAACAAGCACCCAATTGCCTTTGAAAGTAGAAAGCTGAGAGGTGGAGAAAGAAGCTACTCCATTTATGATAAGGAGATGCTTGCAATAATGCATGCTTTGGCCAAGTTCAGGGAATACCTTGTTGGTGGAAAGTTCATTGTTAACACTGATCACAATAGCCTCAAGTATTTCCTTAATCAAAAAGACCTCAATGGTAGGCAACAAAAGTGGATTAGTAAGCTAAAAGCTTACGATTTTGACATTGAATATGTCAAAGGGAAGAATAAGGTTGTGGCTGATGCATTGTCAAGAAGGCCACATTTGAGTTCCATGATGGAGATCATTGTTGATTGGAAAGAACAGATACTTGCTAAGTATGCTAAGAACTCATTTGCCATCAGTGTTTTGGATAGAACTTTGCAAGATGAAAGGTACCAAGTAGTAAATGAACTTAATGTCTACAAAGAGAGAATATTCTTAGTACCTAAATCACGGATTAAGGAGAAGATTATGAAGACATTTTATGACACACCCTTGGCTGGTCACCAAGGTTTCTTCAAGACTTATAGGGAGATCCGATAAATATTTTCTTGGAAAAGGCTTAAGGATGAAGTCCTTTAGTATGTTAGAGAGTGTCTTGTATGTCAACAAAACAAAAATGAGCATACCTTTCCTTTTGGTTTGTTGCAGCCTTTGCCCATTCCCAATAAAAAATGAGAAAGCATCTCCATGGACTTCATCATGGGTCTTTCCAAAGTGCAAGGGAAGGGCTGCATCTTTGTTGTCATTGATAGATTGACCAAATTTGCACACTTCTTTGCAATTTCTGCAGTGTTTACAGCAGTTCAGTTGCTGATTTCTTTTTTAGAGAAGTGTTCCAGTTGCATGGATTACCAAAGAACATTGTTAGTGATAGGGACAGCCAATTCCTAAATCTGTTTGGCAAGAAATTTTCAGATTGAGTGGGACTGAGCTCACTCTTAGCACCAATTATCACCCACAAATTGATGGGCAAAACTGAAATAGTTAACAAGTGGGTGGAACGGATCCTCAGAAATTATGTTCAGTGGATGTGCCTTGCTTATTCAGTAGGAAGTGCTTAGTTGTTTTGGCTTTCCTACTGAATAAGCAGGTGTGCTTGTTGCTTTCCGATTGAATAAGTGTATGTTCCAACCGAATAAGTGGATGTTTGTAATTGTTGCTTTAGTTAATTAAAAAAAATAAAAAATAAGAATCTATGGTGATTATTACATTTAGTGTTGATAGCATTGTTTGTGGTTTTGAAAGACTCTTTGCTAGACTTTTGAGATGCTTGAATTGGTCCATAAGGTAGTCTTAGTCGAGAAGAACCTTACTTTATACTAGAATTGAGGTTTTAGAGCGGTAATGAAAAGCTTGAAGAGGTTTTTCTCACTCACGTTTTGATCATTATTTATGTGCCCAAGATTTCCATCTCTTGATGAAATCATAGGCAGACTTGTGAGCTCATTGCTTGGCATTAAAGAAGTTGCCAAGGCTATTTTCAAGAAGATCGTGATATTGAAATTTTTCGACTAGAGCGTTGACTAAATCTTCTAGCTTGGTAATTGAAAGGACTAGAAGCTGGTTGTACCATTCTAACACATCCCCAGTTAGGGTTTTTGCTAGAAGCTTAGTAGTTACATAAGTGTTGGTTTTGATCCATTCTTCGTAAAGGTTTCCAAATGCTCTAAGATGTAAAGCAGTCTCAGTGGGCCCATCATATGTGATGGTTGGGGAGTCCAACATCCCTTTCCAAGCATAAGACAAGGGCACAGCCATTAAGGAGGGTGCAGCAATTAAAATCACCCCTCTTGAGGGAGCGCCACATTTAATAAAAAATAAAACTTACATAAGCAGGCTGACCCACCTAAACACCAAGGGACACCATCCTTTGGGACATCGCCTCCCTTGGGAAAAGACATTAGAAGGGTATTTATGAAGGAAAGATGGTGGAGGAAGGGCAGATTGGAAAAATAAAATTTTATTCAATACATACACCAAATTGAGCAGCAGCTTTAAAAATGGACTCTAGGACGAAAACCCTCATTTACAATTAGACCCAAGGACGAAAACCCTTGAGGCCTAGTGGGTAACTTTATTCAGGAGTTACACTTGTGCTTCTTTTTGAATATTTGACTATTCTTATTCGGAATATTTGTCCAGGACAAAAATCAAGAATTCAGTATTTGAAATCAGAAATTGTTATATTTGATTTATTTTTATAAGCTCATAAAAAATTGGTGAAAATATCAATGATATAGTTTTCATTAAATAGGATTAAGGCAAAATCCAAATTTAAGTATTTCAATCCTATTGGGGGTATTACAATGGTATCAGAGCTCTCCATCCTGCCAGCATGGAACGAAATTCATATGCAAGATAACAATATTTTGTATTATGAAAGAACTAAAACCAAGAAGACAAGTCAACCAATAGAAGAAATGGAAAACGATAGAGACGAAAGGATAGAGAGATTTTTCCAAGGCCAAGAACAATTGGCAAATACAATGGCGCAATTGGCCCATACTATGAAAATGATAATGGATTCAAACACACAAAAGGTAGAAAATCTTTTATGCATGTCGAAGCCCAAACGTAAAACCACTCCCACATCATCATGCCGACACTACCAACCAACGTTCATTCCAAAAGAAGAAATCACTGAAGAAACTCCGAAATCCTTTAATGATGATTTGGTAACCTGTTTTGAGGCTTATCAAGAACTGCCACAAGGAATCCAAAGGGGAATTTCCCTACAATCTTATATGGCCATGAGGAAAAATGGAGATGTACCCCAACCAAAATATAAACCCAACAATAAACAAAGAGATATGCAATAGGTATTAGGCAAAGTAACACTCTTACCTTTTGATGGTACAAATAAATGTACGACTAGGGCATGGGTACAAAAACTAGACACATACCTTTCGTTACGTCCAATGATGGAAGAGGAAGCCATAAAATTTGCGACTCTCCATTTGGAAGGTATAGCCCATGAATGGTAGTTCCATGGATGGGTCACCCAAGGACATAATCTTGTCGATTCATATTGATGAATTTGACAAACAATTGATCGAAAGATTTGATCGAGCAGACCCCGAGGCCCATTTTAGAGAATTAGTATTATTAAAACAAAATAATAGTGTGGATGAATACGTAGCAGAATTTCAAAAACGATCAGTAATGGTCTTAGACATGTATGAAAAAAGGCTCGTAGTGTTATTCAATGAAGGATTAATGGAACCTCTTAAAGGATTGCTCAAAGCTTTTACTCCGTCAACACTCCAAGCCATTAAGAAAGCTTTACATTTGGAAGCATCAACCTTAAGAAGCAGAAATATGACACCCACCCAATCTAGGGCACTTGGAAGTGATCCACCAAGGACTCAATCCTATGAGCAAAAAAGACCAATACAAACAAGCAGTGAAGCACCAAAGTCAAATAAAGGAGTGGAAACACGAAATGAATTAAGGAGAAAAAAATCATGTTTTACTTGTAAAGACTTATGGACTCCAAGCCATCATTGTTTGGGCAAAGGACAAGTTCACTACATTGAGATTAGTCCGGATAGTGATACTGAAGACGAAAAGATGAACCTAAATAATGAAACCCAATCACAAATAACGGCGGAAGAAACCACAGAGGGAACATGTGCTACTCTCTCAGGAGCACCTCAGTATCATCCATTCAGACTAAGAGGAACATTGCGAGGACAACGAATTACCATCTTAGTCGATAGTGGGGCCACCCATAATTTTATTGATGAAAAATTGGCTAAGAAAATTGGTTTAAAATCTGAAGAATTTAAGGGATTTTCGGTAACAGTTGTTGATGGATTTACTCTTCCATGCACAAGGAGAATCCCACAATTAAATCTGACTTTGAGAAGACATGAAATTAACGATGACTTCTATGTCATCGATATTGGTGAAATAAACTTGGTTTTGGGAGTTCAATGGTTGCATTCGTTGGGTGAGTTTACCCAAAATTATCAGACCATGGAAATTAAGTTCAAATCTGATGGGAGGGATATAGTTTTGAAAGGCATAGCCAATGGTGGTCCTCAAATTGTAACAACAAAAACAATGGAGAGAACCTTTAATAAAGGACATGTAACATGGGCGGTACAATGTTTGATCAGATCCACACAAGAACACGAAATACATCATAATGACATTCAATCCATTATCAAGAAGCATGCCAAGGTGTTTGAGAACCTACCATTGGGACTACCCCCAGCAAGAGGTTTCCAATATATCATTAAATTGGAACCTGCAACAAAATCAATAATAACTACACTTTACCGCCATCCAAAGATTTATAAAGATGAGATTGAAAAAGCCATTAAAGAACTCTTAGAGATGGAGCACATTAGGCCAAGCACTAGTCCATTTGCTTCTTCGATAGTAATAGTCAAAAAGGATGACACATTACGAATGTGCATCGATTATCAAAAGTTAAATTAAAAAACTATCAAAAATAAATATCCGATACCCAGGATCGATGAACTTCATGGAACTACTTTTTCCTCAAAAATTGATTTACGATCCGGGTATCATCAAATACAAATGAAGGAAGATGTTTAGAAAATGGCATTTTGATGCCATTATGGGCATTTCAAATTTCTAGTGATGCCATTTAGACTTATGAATGCTCCAACCACTTTCCAATCTTGCATGAATCACATATTTGGTACGCATCTAAGGAAATTTATTTTGATTTTCTTTGATGATATTCTAATATATAGCAAGAGTTAGGAAGAACATTTGCAGCATTTATACAAGATACTTGCCATATTGGAAAAGCAGTCCCTCTTTGTCAAGATGTCAAAATGTGAATTTGGTATGACGAAAATCTTATACTTAGGACATATATTTAATAAAGATGGAGTCCATGTTGATCAAGAGGAGATTCAAGAAATTATGAGTTGCCCTCCTCCCAATAACATGACACAATTAAGAGGATTCATAGGTCTTTGCACTTATTATAAGCGATATGTTAAAAGATCACAACTAGTAGCACCTCTAACCAATTTAACAAAAAAATGATCTTTTAGTTGGACAGAGCTTGCCCAATCAACATTTGAACACCTTAAACAAGTGATGAGTTCATGCCCGGTTTTGGCAATGCCGGAGTTCTCATTACCCTTTGTATTGGAATGTGATGCCTCAGGTGAAGGTGTTGGTGCGGTTTTAATGCAGAATAAGCATCCCATTGCTTTTGAAAGTCAAAAACTTGAAGAGCATGAGCGAAGGTACTCAGTTTATAATAAAGAAATGTTAGTTATTATGCATGTCCTTGCTAAATTCCGGCAATATTTGATATGTGGAAGGTTTGTGGTCAAAACCGATCACAATAGCTTGAAATATTTCCTTGAGCAATCAGACTTAAATGAAAGACAAAAAAAATGGGTTAGTAAGATCCAAGCTTTCAATTTTGACATTGAATATGTTAAAGGACAAAATAATGTAGTGGTCGATGCTTTATCAAGAAGACAACATTTATGCTCCATGATAAATATCACCGCTGATTGGAAGGCATTCATAATGGTGGAATATATTAAGGATGAGTGGGCCAACGCAATCTTAGAAGGGAAAAATGAAGATAAACATTATAACGTAGTAAAGGACCTCGTCCTCTACAAAGATAGAATTTTCTTAGTGGTTGATTCCAAATTTAAACATAAAAACTTAAAGGCTATACATAATGATCCATTAGCATGTCATCCTGATTTTCTTAAGACATACAAACAATTACGGGATCACTTTTTTTGGAAAGGACTTAAAAGTGAAGTCCTTAAATACATTCAAGAATGCCCCACTTGCCAACAAAATAAAATAGAACATAGCTTTCTCGCTGGATTGTTGCAACCTTTGCCTATCTCTACTCAAAAATGGGAGAGTATATCTATGGATTTTATTTCAGGACTACCCATGGTTCAAGGACAAAGCAGCCTTTATGTAGTCGTGGACCGATTGACAAAATATGCTCATTTCTTTCCACTTCCCAAGAAATATGATGGTCCTATGATTGTTGGAATATTTTTTAAAGAGGTTTTTAGGCTTCATGGACTACCCATGAATATAGTCAGTGACAAGGACACTCGATTCATGAGTGTTTTTTGGCAATAAGTTTTCAAATTATTAGATGCTAAGTTAACTCCAAGTACGAGTTATCATCCTCAAACCAATGGCCAGACGGAAGCCGTGAATAAATGGATTGAAGGGTACTTACAAAAGTATGTCAACGGACAACAAAATGCATGGGTCAAATGGTTATACTTAGTAGAATTCTGCTATAATACTTCTCATCACTTGTCTATTGGAATGTCATCTTTCAAGGCATTCTATGGATATGATGCTAAAACTTTTGTAGATTTGGTCATTCCGAATAGTAGGGATCCTAGAGCCAAGGATTTAATACAACATCAAGATATCGTAATAACTCTCAAGGATTATTTTCAGCACGCCCAAAATCAGCAAAAGTTGTATGTGGATCAACATAGAATAAAAAGGACTTTTGAAGTTGGAGATATGGTATATTTAAGGTTACAACCTTATAGACAATCTTCCCTTAAACAAAGTGGTGCAAAAAAAGTCAAGCCTCATTTTTATGAGCCATATCAAGGTATAAGAAGAGTGGAACAGGTAGCATATGAATTGGATTTACTAGAGTATAGCCGCATACATAATGTCTTCCATGTGTCTTGCTTGAAACAAGCATTTGGACAACATATTATTCCTTCCATGGAATTACCCCCGATTTATGAAGGTAAATTGATTCTCATACCAGAGACTATTCTTGATACTCGTGAAAAGAAGTTAAGGAATAGAAGTATCAAAGAATATCTAGTTCGTTGGAAGAATTTGCCAATCGAAAGTGCCACATGGGAAGAAGCGACCATTTTAGAGCATTCTAACTTACAATTGCTTGAGGACAAACAATTTGAGGAAGGGAGGTCTGTAATATCCCCAAGAAGGAGATCGCTGAAGTTAAATGAGGAAATCGCTATCAAGGGAATTGCTGCAAGAGAATCGCTGCAATTAAGAGGAGCGTTGCAATTTATTAAGGAATCGCCATTGTGTAATATTCCAAACAGCAATTAATTAAGGGAGCACCACACTATATAGTAGTCCTTAAACAACATTAATTATTTATTAATTAATTAATTAGTCGTTAGCATTCATTTTACGAAAGGTCACAATCCTTGGAAAAGACATGACGTTTGGTGGAACACTATGAAGGTATTTATATTCAACATTTGGTGAGAAGGAAAGGCATCCAGTCATATTCATGTATTAAACATTTAATCATGTACAAGCTTAATGCTTTACAATTACAATTGAGGACGAAACCCTTCAAACGTAAAAATTGATGCAAGGATGAAAACCCTTGTCATCCAACTCAAGGACGTAAACCCTTGAGACTTGTATTATGATATTCGAGATCTGTAAATTCTATAATAAAATTCATTTAATTAAATAAATTATTTTGAAGTCCAAATTCTATATTTATTTTAAAGAACGGAATTTCAAGGAAATCAAATTTCCGTATAATATTCTGGTTCGGAATATTACAAAGAGATGCCTACAATGTCCATAGAAGCAATATGGGGAACTAAGGGCTCACTTTGTAGTGTTTGAAGCATCTTGTTGCAAAAAAGAGGTTGAGGGATAGAATTCAAGGTAGCATCCATGAGGGAGGCGGGTGGTTGGCAGGGGAGGCCAAGGCACTTATTAGGTTGTCCCCAAATAATTTCTTGTGTTTGACTTGTCATTTGCAAAAGATGGTTGTGCATTTGCACCATGTGCTTGTTATTGGTGGCTTGCATTCAAGCCATTTGATCCAACACTTTGTCAAGCATTTGGGTGTTATCTAATGGAGAATTTTGGCTAGAGTTGTTGGTAATAGTGGCAAGACGAGTATTGCTTGAGAAAGGATATAAATGGTGTGTATCAAAATCCTTGATGTGTTTGGGATTTTCTTCGTCACTTTCTGAAGAGATTGAAACCATGTTGCATTGAATATATTGACATTGAGCAAAGTTGTACCATGAGGGATTGCTCTCAATGGTGGGCATGGGTTAAAGCTCACTAGAAAAACCCTATAGAATCTAAATGAGTTAAAGCTCACAAGAAACACACGTATAGAATCTAAATGGATTAATGCTCACTAGAAAAACCCTAAGAGGGGATGTCATTGAGATAGAGTGAAAAAAGAAAAGCTAGGAAGCTTGATTGATTCATAGCACTAAGAAGCTAGAGAAAGGAAAACATGAAAGTTGTGAGAACCCCTTCGGGGTATGACTAAACTAATCATTTTTTTTTCTTTTACCATACCATCCAAAGGTTCTCACGCATTTCTAATACATATTCATTTTGAGTTTTAAAGAGTATTGTAAAATTTATGACTCATAGTGATTACTGTTGCATAAAATGTATAAGCAATCAAAAGTAAATGGATTACAATATTCATAATTTACAAACATCAGAATTGCATAATGGTTTCTACATGACCACATGTCCATATTACACTGAATACACAATGTATTTCACTTTGCATGCATCATTACATAAGCAATTTCACTATAGACAACATACTCTTAATCTAACAATTTCTTTTCTCATTCACAATTGTTCAATACTTCATTTTTTTAATTATATTTAAGCATGCAACATAGTAATAAGAGTACACCCTTTTACAATTCTTTACATTGTGTTTGGATTGAATACTCTTTCACTAATTCAGGACTTACAATGTTACAAAGGTAAATATAAGAAAAATGAATCTGATCAAATTACATATAGTAACTGACTAGGACTGAATTATAGTTTTCAAAGTCCTTACAAATACAAGTTTAATAGATATACATCATTTGTTTACATCCACGATTACAAAACACATAATCTTCAATCAACTGTTTTCCTTTGCTTTCATTGAGTTAAGTAGATCATTTGAGACCAACAGAAAACTGTGTAGATGCAAGGAGGGAGAATATCATAGAGGGCTTTTCCTCCAACCACAGAGCCTTTCGGATCCCCTGCACACCTCTCATCCACTAAGAGTGGCCCTACCCTTCACGAGAAGGATAGATACAGGTCCGAAGACAAGAAAGAGATCACTATACAAACTTGTTGACGTCACAGCTACTCCACGCAGCTTCTTGCGAGTATGACTGTGAACCAAGACAGGAACTAAATTGCAATTCCTAATGTACCCTATAGGCGTACAACCTGCTTACGGCCGTAAAACTTGATTCACCAAGTTCCCTTGTTGAATCTAACTCATTTGGTAATATTGAGTTTTGTGTGAGTCTAACTAGGATACCCTCCCATCTCTTAGAACACACGTCCTGAAGTCCACGACTCACATCCCAAAGTCTCCCCAACCTAGTCATCTAACAATTGTTGGGCCTAGGGGTTTCTACTTACTAGTTTGTTTGCAATCAATCGTATGTGTATTTAAGAGCACGCATTATGTAGGTGTCCCATACCACCCATATAATCTGTCGTCTTATCCGCACATTGCCGAATGATCGTTTTTGGCAAAATTAGGTTGTTTACTATAATTCCCTTTGCTATCCAATTCTATTGCTCTTGAATAAGCAATCTATGACTTAAGTTCATACTTCTATCATTCTACGATATTCATTTAATGAGTTACTTCATTGTCGATCAATCAGGTTGATCCATATACAAATAACCTATATCCAGGGTGTCATTCCGAATAAATGATTCCACTAAGGGTAATGTTTTTCTTCTCGGTTTTGTCATAACAACCTATTCGTGAAGCATGAATACCAACTTCTAATTTCAACATGATTACCAGTCACAACATATAAAGGATTTGCTAATATACTTTAAATCATGCAGAGGTTCGTTGTTAACCCTACTTCTTCATTAACTATCCTTTTCTTTAAAATTCCTATAATAAATCCTTTTATAATGTTTCAATTAACATTATATGTTAATTGGATTTGTAGATTACTTGATAGTCTAGATTTGAGTTAATTACACCAATAGGGTTTCTCTAATCTTAGTAAGCGTAACATCAATGAATCTTAATTATTAAGAATGAAACTCTTAAGTCAAGGTAAATAAGAGTTGCTTCATACTCAAGCTCGACACAATTGCTTTTATAACCCTTCAGGTTTATGCATTTAATGTTCATTCTAAACAAACGGAATGTTTCCAATTTATTATAAGAACCTATAATATCAACTTATTCGTCTTTATAAATGATAGAAGAAGAATTATCATTAAAAAGGAATTAACAATTTCCCTGATCGGTTAAGCAATCATATATCATGATGTCGTGTTATCATGAAACCATATCCTTAGTAAACCTTATAGACTGCTTGGCTTTGTGGACGTTATTAAAAAATTTCATTCATTAATTCAACTATTGTAGTGATCACACGAATTAAACATCTTTCTTATCTATTGAAGAATTTAATGAGAGAGGTAGAATCAAATACTTCCTATTAATGCAAATAAAACTAGACAATGGATTTCAAAAGATTTCTGCTTAATTGAATATATTCTTATATATGTGTGTGCATGTGAGTGTGCAAATATATAAATATATATATTTATTCTTTCCAAACTACCAAAACAAAAGAAATAATAGTACTTCTTAGAACCCAAGGAGTCTTTTCTTCTGATATATGTAGGCCATCTTCTCTCAAGGCGTCACAGGCAATGGACAGTTGTGTTTTGTTTATCTATAAGAGTTTACCGCATGTTGGTGGTCCATTGGGACATTTTAACAAACAAACACATGGCATCTACCACTCCTAGTTTGGCCAACACATCCATGAATAATTTTATAATTGATAACTCAACTTAAACACAATGTTTTATTCCTATTTCCTTTTGTATTTTCAACCCAAAACTGCGCCATCACTACGCCTAGCTGGAAAGAGACAAGTTGATGGCAAGGGGATGGTTGCCAGACAGGGGCTTGCCAAAAAGGCACTAGCAAAGTTTGCATTAAAAAAACTAGAAACACTGCCATCTTATTTTATTTCATATATATATATATATATATATATATATATATATATATATATATATATATATATATATATATATATATATTTCAAAGGAAAAAAGGCGCTACAGCTAATCTCTCTAGGACTAACACTCAATTTGTTGTCTCTATTCTAGGGTTACACCTTGTGCTAGCAAATTACAAATGTAATACTACCTTAATTTTAACCAGGTTTGACCAAGACAGAGAGTTGAACTTTTAGAAGCCGTATACTAGGCACAGAGGCTAAATATGACGCCAAGGTTGGAATCAGAATCTTTTTATGCAATTAGTATCTAGGGAAATTATCTCAATTTGTCCATAATAACTCCAACAAGCTTCAGCCCTATTCCTATCTGCTATGTAGTCCTACAGCTAACCCAACCAATAGAAATGGCGTCATACTCAAGATTTGCACCCACGTTTATAAATAGATTTAATAAACCAAAACGTGACACCAATGGGCCTCAGTGTTGCGCCAAATTCACTTCTTGCTTCTTGTTGTCATATAAAATTTAGAGATATTTGGCGTTACAACCAGATTATAATAATCAAAGGGACAATTGTATAAGACGTTAGAGGCAACTGGTGATAGCTAATGACTCATATTCCACTTGAGAGGATTTTATACTCTCCAGGAGGTCAGAAATCAAAGCGCAGTGAAAGACAGTAATAAAAACTATGCAGTATACAGAAATTCGTACAGCTATTTAAAAGACTGAGGCAAACGTAAAGGTGCATTTCTATTCAACCACTTACAACGAGGGATGCTGAATAAAAAAGGAAGATATTAATAACCTTAAGACGAAACAAATTTAATAATCAAGGGTGCAACTCAAATTACAGATAAATAACAGAATATAGGGCACCACGTTTTATATCACATGATGATTAATTAACCCCAGTGGAGATGAAAATACAAACGGAAACAATAACCACGCAATACAAATTCTATGGAAAATCTATGGGGCTTTAATCCCAAGAATAACTAGGTAAGAAAATACAGGAAATCCACTTGCAATTTAAGAACAAAAACTACAGTGAAATCAAGTATGAATAGAAGGGGAGGTGCCAATATTCTACTAGCCTGGTAAGGACTTTCCTCCTCTGCTCAGACTATGACTACTCGTGGTTGCTCCTTGCTTCTTTCTCTTCACCGAGTTCCTCTTTTTTGCTTCTTCCTTCCCTCAAATGTCCTCCGGCATACCTCTCTGACAGAGTATTTATTAACTCCCTCCACTGAAGAGAATCTTTTCCTCTTGGATTAGGCACTCACAATTAATTATGAATTATGGGCTTTACAGGGCACTTACACTCCATCATGACATGATGAAGTACTCGGTTTTTTTTTTTAATAATTTAACTTTCCCTCCTAGCCCATTCTTCCATGTCTTTAATTAAGACACAAAAAATTTAATGAATTTTAAATTGCTCAATTAGCTAGAAGAAATAAATTCAACTTATTATCCCCTAGTCAATTATTTCTTACGTTCTACTTAGCTCAAAGAAAACCGACTTAATTGCATAAAGGTTCGTTTCTCGAATACGACCCCTAAAACTCGTACTTACAATGACTTAAGTTGTGAACAAAGAAAATACAGCTTAAAAGGGTGGGGATATCTAATAAACGATCTACCTTACTCTACGACTTAATCGGTTCATCATTCACATGATCTCTTTCTCGCTTGCCGACCACCTATCTAGTCCACCTCTCAACGATACCCTCCCTTGTTGCAGGGCTGGAACAATTTATGCTACAATCGCACACTCAAACAAGACCCATTAATCCGTTAATCAAACCCACATTCATATGCATATCAATAGCCTTTAAAAACATTAATAACAGATTAAATCAGTTCCACAATAATCATGCCAAACAAGTATCATAAAGTATCACATTGTCTACCCAGACCAATCTACATGGCATGCCATGTCAGTATCAGCAACAGTTATTACACACAAATAAAAACGAGATGTGACAAAAATGACCCAACACTGTGGTAGGGTAAGATTCAAGTCGGGTTTGCCAATATGTATGTAGGCTAAATATGGTCAACAATACAAATATCCTCTAATATAGGAAAAAGTAAAAAACAATACTAGATCTAACACATACAATACACCGTTCCACAAAGCAGTGTGAGGCTATAGACAAGGGTCATGTGCAAAGGAGGTTCAAAGGAATCCAATCAGGGAATCTTGACATATTAGGGGCATGTATAGGACTAACTAGATCCAAAGTGTCATTAGCTAGTAACTATGAGATGTAAACTAAAGTAACAAAAGGAAAGATAAATGCCATTAGTCGGTAACCATAAGGTATCTAATCTATGGGTTGTAAGGGTGCCATTAGACGATAATCATGAAGTGTAAATAACAGAATAAAGCATGCAAAAATAAAAACATGCTAACAAGAATAAAATACTCTAAATATGGAAGATAATAATATACCAATATAATATATCCATCAAACTAAATAAAAAAGGAGTACAGTGTTAGGAATACTTACCTTGGATTGGCTTATCGACACATCAATCTCCCCCTTGGCTCAAGTGGCACTTTGTAAGAAATGTTGTAGGTGAAACTCAAGATGGAAAGAAGACCTAAGTATCCTTAGTTGAGGACTCCAAAATACTAAGTGTACGTTGTTGGTTCAACTTCTCTTCATGATATCTTCAAAGACCCATGCAAAAACAAATCTTCCTCAAATTTAAGATCCTTAGCCTTAATTGCTCCTCTTCTTACTAAGAAGGATTTTTTTGCACGAGCAAAGAGAATTGGATGCCCTGCTTATGAGAAATGACAAAGGGGAACCATATAAATACGGATCAAAACCCAAAAATCCAAAACTTAAACTTATTCCTTGTCATCGGCCCAACCCATGAAGTAGAAAAATGTGCAATAGACACAGAACTACATAGGCCCAATCGATGACGTCGGTCAAGGGGAAGCATTGCAAAATGTCATTGGCTTCAGGGAGAAACACAAAAACAAAAAGAAGAGTAGAAAGGGCGAACGCGAATAATTGAAGGACAAATAAGCTAATGACATGGCATGAATGAATGAAGCAAATATAGAAGATGATCATTGGGAAAACTCTCACAAAGGACCACAAACCGGCCCAACCCAATCCTGGTGTACTCCTTAGGATGTACAATCAAGAAGATTCATGCACCGACAAGTGTTGAAAGAGAAATCTTCAGTAATCAAAAATAAGGTGTATAGACTATACACTTCTCGACTGAAAGAAACAATTTGTAGGCATCTCTTACGGACCAATCTTAATGTAATCACTTACGAACATTCCTCCCAAAGGAAACGATATTTTACCAATGTTTCCGATCTCATACCAATACATCTACAATGATTTATAGACACCCATTAACATGAGGATTTATAGATATCGTCAATACATACTGAAATACCCCTTTATGGATAAATATGAACAATTATGGATTTCCTGTAAAACCCTTATTGAATTAAACAAAGCATACAAGGTGAAATATGCAAAACTGGCTGTAGCCCAACTATAGATTTTATTCAATAAGTTGATTACAATTGATTGAATCAAACCCTAACTAAAACTAGATGAATTTGCAACTGAATTCTTGTTAAGCTCAAAGAATAGATACAAATTTGAATATAATTCAGTTCTAAAAACAATATAGCAAGTCACTTAGATCAATATAATTATTTTGAAGTTATTAATAAAACCCTAACCTGATGTAAACAGTACAATAGATAAAACTAGTATTTCTACAAGAAACCCTAGTTGGAAAAGAGGCACAAGTGTGTATTAATATCCTTGTTGAGTCCTGATCGTTTCAAATTTCCAATGCACCCTGTCAAAACCCCACGACGAATGGTACAGGTGTTGAGTGCCACGAATCACCCAAAAGAGGTCTACAAATTGAGTAGTTTGTTGGATTTTGTCAACAACTGCTCCTTGAACTTGTATGCCCTGTAGCGGTGGTTGTACAACCTGAAATCGGATGTTGTACAAATTTGTACTTTTTTTTGCCTCTTGAAATGTGATGCCCCTGCTAAATAGGGCTCTAAAACTGATATTTCCTGAAACTGGTGGCACAGTTGTAATCCCTGGATGGAATTACCAAATGGATATGAAGGGTTTCATCCTTGTACCTGTAAATCTGAGGGTTTTCGTCCTCTGAATAATTGTAGAAGCTGCAAGTTTTACCTCTAAAAAAATGATCGTGTTTTTGTTCAAATGATTTCTATAATCCTTTCTTCTTTACTCTAATCTTTTATTATTCACTTTTCCATTCCAACCCTAAAAGAAATAAATCTTTCTTTTAATTTAATATTCACCTTTTTTAATTAATGAATATTAATTACTTTTGGCCCCACTCAATAATAAATTATAAGTGTCAATTTCCAAACTTATAACTTAAAGTACCTTTTGGACAACTTAATTAAATTATTATTATATTATTCCCCTTTATTAATCTCCCCTTAACCTACAAGAAATAAAAATAAGCTTTGGATTCTCGATTTAATCACTCGAAAAAAGGGACATTAGAGTCCTCCCTTCGCAAAATTGCTTGCCATCAAGCAATGCCTGAACTATCCTGCAAATATCAAGATCCCAAATCAAACTTTTTGTCTCTTTCATTCCTCCTAGTGACGTAGTTGTCTTCTGTTGTACTACTCTAATATAATTAGGAATTGTTAGCCCTATACCTAGTAATGCTTCTCCAAGAGCCGTACTAAGTGAATCCATGATTGCCGAATAATGAATCAGTTGTGATCTAGAGTAAACACTACCAAATGTGACACCCTCCATTGCACGCTTATCAACATGACTAACCTGAATTTCGATCCTATAGCGTAATGACTCACCTTTTATTTTACTAAAAACTACTAAAGCAATTTGCGATTTTTTTGTCTTATGAAATGAAGGAGAGACTGAGCTAAACTTCACAGTGAGGGCATCAAGCCTTTCATGCATTTCCTTAGATGTTAAAGCCTCTTATGCAATTACGATGACCATATCCATGTCTTTAATCACATGCAGGTATTATGATTTCATTGTTTCCAATGTACTCTTTAATCTTGGCAAATCTGCAACAATGATTGTATGCTCAGTGCTAGCAACACTTACCTCATCCATAGTGTTATTCTTTGTTGTAGTTTGAGCACTCTACAAACCTAGAGTTAGATCTTCAATGACTTTTTTCATACTATCCAAATTTGTTAAGGTTTGCACCTCTTTCACCCCTGTTACCAATAGTTGTAGCTCTTCAATCTTTGTTTGCCCTTGGCTGAACTGCTATAATTCAGCTAGCTTTGAAATTGTTGATTTCTCATCAATTTATGCTTCCTCAACCCTTCCTAGGTTACTCTTGCTACTATCAAACTACTTATCATTAGTTGTTGATCTGAGAATTTCAGTAAGCTCAAAACCACCATTAATATTGGTTGAAACATTTTCCTTCTGTGCATGCCTTTTGACAAAGTCATCCTGCAAATCATCCCTATGTAGCATGGACTCAAGCATTGGATGATTGATGGATGTATATTGAAAAGAAACAATTTCCTCACTTGTGCATTCATCAAGTGATGCTTTCTCCTTGACTTTTATAGGATAATTCTGTTGATGATCAGCAATATCAAAAGTCAATAAAATATCTTCTCCTACATTGAAATTCATACCTTCTACCTGCATGTTGTTTTCTTCCTATTCTAGCTCAATGATGTCTTGGGACTCTGAATCTGATTGCTCTTCTTGCTTCCTGATTTCTTCCTCTATGTTCATCATAATGGAAGAATGATTTCCCTATTGATCATTAAAAGTAAGACCTTCAACTCACAAATATGGCTTCAGCCTCTCTGCACACCGTTTAACAACATTTTTTGCTAGTGCATGTGCAACTAGTGAAGCTCGTTGCTCAAAAACAGCCAATAATGCTGATAATAAACACTGAGAAATATCATCACTCTCATTCAAAACCAGAGTCATAATTGTCTACATTGAAGCTACTACACTCTTTGTATGACTTTTACTAACTGCTGCAAGGAAATGTTGAAACATTTCAATAATAAGACCATCACATTCAAGATCCAACATCACAACACATGACCTGATTTTTGCCATAGTTTCTAGGATTGTAACCCTACTAGCAAAAGGACTTTTGATTTCATCTAGACATTGAAAACTTTCCAAAAACAGCTGAAATATCTCCCTCATGGTTTTGTTGTTGTATGGCTTTTCAAGAGCTATCAATCTTGTCATTTCACTAATACAAGTGATAACTACAAGTCTCACATTTGGATCTGGGTGTCTAAAAAGCTTGTTCTTAGCCAAATGAAACAATGTTGAATTTGCGGCCTATTGCATAATCGCAAAATCAAACTATTCTACAATGGATAGACATATTTTCACTTCCTCCAGAATACTGAGTAGAATATTTGTTGAATGAGGCAGCCGCTCAAGTTTCCTCCATGCCCTGCAAAGCTTAAAGCCCAATTTATTTTTACTCATCAAATCCATATTTCATAGTTTATGCATCAGATAGTATCTGTAAAATATTAATTTTCCCCAACAAGCTGGCAAGATAAAAGCTCGGATACCACTGAAATATCCCTTTTTGGATAAATATTAACAATTATGAATTTCCCGTAAAACCCTTATTGAATTAAACAAAGCATACAAGCTGAAAATGCAAAATTGACAATATCCCAACTGCAGATTTTATTCAATACGCTGATTACAATTGACTAAATCAAACCCTAACTGAAACTAGATAAATTTGTGGTTGAATTCTTGTTAAGCTCAAAGAATAGATGCAAATTTGAATATAATTCAGTTCTGAAAACAGTCCAGCAACTCACTTAGATCAATATAATTATTTTGATTAATAAAACCCTCGTGTCCCCTTTTTTCAAATAAAAATAAGGAATAATTTAATAATAACACTTTAAGTGTTCCCCAACATATTTTTAAGTCATAACTTAAAAAAGAGATATCTAAACGTTGTTATTAATTGAATGAGGCCAAAAGTGAATTAAAAACCCAAGTGGAAAATAGAAAATAAAAGTAATTATTAATTAATTTTGGAGCAAATGTGGAAATTATAATTGAAAGTAATTTTAATTTGTTTTAGGGTTTTAGGTGGAAAATTAAGTATAGGAGAATAGAAAAAGGAAAATGTAAAATCATTCATTCATTAGTATCATTCAAATTTCATTGGAGAGCTTGACCAACTACCCTATTTTCCACAAAGGATGAAAACCCTCATGTGCACAGGGTTGGGGATGAAAACCCTCAAACCCAATTGGTAATTCCACACGGGAATTACACTAGTGTTATCATATTCGGATAAATACCAATTTAGGGCACATTTTTGGCAGCTCCATTACCTAGATTTCAGCGCCCTAGCCACCAAGGGGAAACCATTGAATTTTAAGGATGGGATTTTGTTGTTTTTCCATCCCTACTATAGGTTGTATTGCACAGTAGGCAAATTATGGGGTTTTAGGGCAGATTTCAGGGCTCTATGCTAGGTCGTACAACTAAAACCCTTGTTTTTTGCAATTTTAAGACTTCTGTACTTGATCACTAAAATTGGAAGGGTCTTTGACAACAAATTGACCTTAAATCAGGGCGTTATAGCCAAGGGGATTCATTCGCTACAGAATCAGGTAGTTTTAGTGAGTTTTGAATCTGTATATGCATCTACAATAGATTGGCATACTATTATGCAGAGTTGTTGAAGGTGTATAAGTTGTTGTACATTCATTTCTAAGGTGGTCGTACCACCATGCATGGTTGGTGATGATGATTAGGGTTTGACTGTAATAATTTAGTTTCAACATTTATTTTCATTTCCAACTTAGGCTTTAAGCTGAATATTCATTAAACTATTGTTTTGAAGACATTTGGTAATGATGTACCCTTTTCTACATTGAATTTGATTAGGGTTTCAACCCTTTGGACTGAATACTGCTTGTTCTAATGGTTGATGATGATTAGGTTTTGACTATAATAATTTAGTTTCAACATTTAATTTCATTTCCAACTTAGGGTTTAAGCTGAATAATCATTAAACTATTGTTTTGAAGACATTTGGTAATGATGTACCCTTTTCTACATTGAATTTGATTAGGGTTTCAACCCTTTGGACTGAATTTTGACTTGCTTAAATAACTATTAAAATCTCTAACTTTGATTATTAGAATTTCATATTTTACTTTGAGCGGTGTATTACAATGGTATGGGAGCTAGTTTTCCTACCAGCTTGTGGGAAAAATTGATTTGCAGCCGAGTCTTCATGCAAGGGAGTGAAAGGGAACTTATGAGAGAGAACATGGATTGATGACCTAAGTTCTTACAAAAGAAGAAGATATAGATCATATCCAAGAGGTGTTGATGCAATTACAAAAAGAGCAGCAAAAAGCAAGGGATCGTCTTGAAGAAATCAATAGAAAAACATGACAAGAAGTACAAATAGAGCCAAGATTTTAAGAACCAATTTTTGAATCAATTTGCTATCAGCGATAAAGCCCTAGATTCATTTAGAAGAATGCAAAAGAAAGATCATATCCAGGAGGCATGGTTGGAAGAGCAGTGTTACAGAGATGAGGTCAAACTTTTGGTCTTTGATGAATATGATAAGAAGTCTGATATATACACATCCTACAAAACCTTTGAAAAATTCTTGAAAATATACAAAGAAAATAGAAACAGAAGATTGAGGAAGAAAGAGGAAAAGTCAAACCCTCAAAAGAATTCCAAGGAAGAAATCATAACGCAAGAGAATTCAGATCTAAAGGCGGTTAGTGAGTAGCCCATAAAGGAATCCACCATGCAAGTGGAAAGTGAAGGATCTTCAATAGAAACAAGTATGACTTTTGATGAACAAAAGGTTTGCATTAAAAATGGCAAGGAAGAATGTGCATTAGATGTTGAATAGCAAATATCCAAAATTGAGGATGTTTCAGACCTAGAAGCACCTATCAATCTTCCAAACATTGTCAGGTTTGAGTCATTGCCATATGAGAATAATTTTCAGAGTAACCATAGTGATGAGCATTGTGTCAAGGCAAATCTCTCAAAAGCTCCTACTTTTAAATAAGAAAAAGGAGGTGAACAATTAGATTCCAGCTCAAGGTATGAAAAGGAAAGTCATATTTCAAGTTTGTTGTTTCATACTGTGTCATTTCAGCTTTCTTGTCAACATGGAAAGTATTCTACGAAGGGACATTACAATGGTAAGGGTTCACTTGTGGGGATTGTTGGAGAAGCATCAGTGGGTAGAGAGCTTCTGATTCCTAATTATATCAAAGTAAAACAGCAAAAGCCAACTACATCACAAGGAGGAATGAAAGAAGCAAAAAGATTGGTTTGGGATCCTATCATTTGCAGAACGGTTCAGGTATTGCTTGAGGGCAAGCAATCTTTGGGAAGGGTAGACTGTCATGTACCATTTTTCAAATAAAAAGAAAACTAATTTAATAATAACGCTCAAGTGTTCCCCAACATACTTTTAAGTCATAAATTAAAAAGGGCGTTGTTATTAATTGAATGGGGCCAAAAGTGTATTAATTAAAAACCCAAGTTGAAAATAAAAAACAAAAGTAATTATTAATTACTTTTGGAGCAAAAATGTAAAAATTAAAATTAAAAGTAATTTTAGTTTGTTTTTAGGGTTTTGGGTGGAAAAGTAATTATAAGAGGACGGAAAAAGGAAAAAGTGCAATCATTCAATCATTATTATCATTCGACTTTCAGATTTCATTGGAGAGCTTGACCAGCTACCCTATTTTCTGCAGAGGACGAAACCCCTCATGTGCACAGGGTTGAGGATGAAAATTCTCAAACCCAATTGGTAATTCCACACAGGGATTACACTAGTGTTATCAGATTTAGAGAAAGACCAGCTTAGGGCACATTTTTGGCAGCTCCACTGCCTCAATTTCAGCACCTTGGCCACCAAGAGGAAACCGTTGACTTTGAAGGACAGGATTTTGCTATTTTTCCATCCCTACTATAGGTTGTAATGCATTGTCAAATCGTGGGGTTTTTGGGCAAATTTCAAGATTTTGTGGCAGGCGTACAGATGAAACCATTGTTTTACACAAATTTAAGACCTTTATCCCTGATCGCTGAAATTGGAAGGGCCTTTGACAGCAGATTGACCCTAAATCGAGTCGCTACAGCCAAGGGGATTTATTCACTACAGAACAGGGCAGCTTTAGTGAGTTTTGGACCTGTATATCCACCTACAACAAACTGGCATACTATTAAGCAGGGTTGTTGAAGGTGTCTAAACTGCTGTACATTCATTTCTAAAGGTGACCGTACCATGCAAGGTTGATGGTGATTAGGGTTTAACTGTAAGAATTTAGTTTCAACATTTATTTTCATTTTCAGCTTCGGGTTTAAGCTGAATATTCATTAAACTATTGCTTTGTAGACATTTGATACTGAGGTACCTTTTTCTACATTGAATTTAATTAGGGTTTCAACCCTTTGGACTGAATAGTGCTTGTTCTATTGAGAAAGATTCGAACTTGCTTAAAGAACTATTAAAATTTCCAACTTTGATTATTAGAATTTCAGATTTTACTTTGAGCGGTGTATTATAGATACTCATTGTGATACACAAATGTCCCACCCCAAGGGAATGATTTATAAGTGTCATTTTATATCTCATAACATACACACGTGGAAATTTAGAGCCCCCAAATAACAAAAGGATTTACAAACAATATTGATCTCAATATGCTTTAAACAATGAATAGCTTACAAACTCCCAATCAGACGTATGGGTGTTGTAGCTGGTATTCTCAATCAGGAAAGTAGAGCAGCAATCATATGCAGTAAATTCTTATTCAAGGCAGTCAATTACTAGTTAACAAAAATAATGTATATATTTATAGCTTATAGCAATTTTGACAATTCAGATGCGAGTACTATAGTCAAAATAGTTTACATTCAGATTTCTGTCAAAACAGCAAGAGATCTCATTAGTGTGGGACTGTAGTAGAGATTATGATTAATGCAACATATTCGTTGGTCCACATAGCAGACTCTTTGGTCACATAGTGCTGCTGGTAGATGCCTTGATAATTAAGGTCAAACGAGGAGTATAGTCAGTCAATGCCCTAGGACTTCACAGATGTCACTCTTATTTGGTCTGATATCTGCAATACAATTCTAACCCTTTCGTCATGTTTTCCTGCCTTGAGATCTGTATTGACTTGTATGATGCATTAGTGAAAATCATTTAATGTTTATTTCTATGTAATAATTGCATTTTTTGGATGATGTGTCATCAATAGGCATAGTCAATATAATTCCATAATGAATATTGTCAATAGATGCAATGTTGGCTAAGAGAGAGAAAATAGGTATGTTTATAGTAAGAAACTTAGAAATTTCATGATAATTATGATGACATCAAAATGATGTCAGAAATGGTAATGATGATTCCATTAATCTTTTTTGGGTCTAATTTGTATGCGTTGTCACCTCTCCAATCTCAGGCTGTCTTCCAAAAGCTATAACATGCAATTTTATGTGAGTAAAGGCCTACATAGGACCGTGATAGCATCTCCCCCTTTGAAAGCCCCATCATCCTCCATTAGTCAATTGACCTTATTTCGACCTTGTCATCTTAAGAGTTTGAGTCATCATGGACATTGTAGACAAACTTCTTGGTTATTGGTCACAGTGGACCATTATTTTATTAGAGATTTGTCCCAACATATAAGTTGTATTGGCTAGGAAGAACAACCATGAGACAAAATTTCTATGTATAAAAATTAATTATTAAATTGTCTTAGTGTTGTTTTGCCCATTTGTGATCATTGTTCCGAGAGAGGATACATATACTGTTTTTCAGATCTTTCACTAGTTAAAAGCTTTGATCCGACCTGCCATTGACCTGAAATGGGAACTCATACATGCCCTATTCGAGAAGGCTACTTGTCAAGGGTTTTGTTCAAACTGTGACTCACTATGAAAATACATGTGTCCAAAGGTGATCACAAAATAGCATGACATTTGAACCTCTTCAATTGAACTATGGACCTTTACTAATATGATGCATAAAAATTTAACACCCATATTATTTTCATTGTTATTGTCATCCTTTTTATCACTATTAAGATTAACTTGTCTTTATGTTAAGGAATATTTACCGAAAGTTTAGAATCGACATTCACAATGTAACTTGTTACAGTTGTGTAGCACACTTTAGAGCACCTCCTGCACGAAAGCAATAACATTCTTGCTTCACGCTTTATTACGTTTAAATTGGCTCTTTTACACATTACCCGGAGAGGCATTCACCACTCCCTTCAGATATTGTGAATGATATGTTGCATCCAAATATGTGAGTACAAAATAATGACATTTTAACTCTTGAATTGAGCAATGGACCTTTACTAACATGATGCATAATAAGTTGACATTTTTTCATTTTCAATGTTATTGTTATCCTTGTTAGTACTATTATCTTGTATGTATGTCAAACAATATTAATCCAAAGTTGAGCAGAGATCAGCATTCACCATGCAGTTTGTTACAATAGTTTCACACTTTAGAGCACCTCCTACTTGGAAGCACTTAATATTTTTTTTGCGCTTTAATATTTATATTTCTGGCTCTTCTGCACTTAAACGAGAGAGGCCTTTGACACACTCTTGAAATATTGTTCATGATATATTTGCCAATACATACATAGTTTTTTACATTTCTGTATTTCAACGTATGGATATTGATATAGTGTTTTTCACTTTTTGGCATTTCAATGTATGGATATTGATATAGTTTCTATTTTTATTGATTTTATGAGATCATTTTATTACACGCCTCTACATTCTTCCTAGAAAGGCTCTATTGAAAAGTCAAGAGTATAATACTTCAACCAACAAGTAACAGCCACTTCTACAAGGAAGGAGCTCGAGTGTACCAGAACAGCAAAAGGTGACAAAATACAAACGAGAGAATATACCTTTTGGATCAAAATCCTCTTGAATATTTGGGACCGCAATGTTGCCATCACTTTCTCCCAAATTGTACTCATATTGGTTACAAAAATAATGGTGAAAATTGGTTCTAATAGATAAAGAGAACCCATTTTACCAAGCAATACCCATAAATGCTCTGTGCTTGCTCCAACAAGGATTTCAAACATTTTACCTGTGTAAAAACCATAAAATAATAACATCATGTCATGTCAATGTCTAGAGTTATGCAGCTCCCTGCCTCTATTATAGTATTCCTAAATTTTCTATATAAAATAAATGAAACTGTATAAAAGCATATCACATCGTAACAGGACTTTCTCACAACCCTTAAATCTTTTGATAAAGTAGTGACGTAAATGTTAAAGAACTTTCCACTTTTCTACTAGATATGTGTCCATATACAAAAACATCAAAGTGTGAATGTTCAACATCTACAGCCACGAACAACAACAATGAAACTAACTTAATTTGTAGTTAAAACCATCATAGAGAATTTAACACGGTTCCAAGACAGGAAAATGTCAAATTTTTTATGTGAGTTGCAGACTCCAACTTCAAAAGTGAAATTGTAGTAGGCCAAAAATAAAATATATTAATACAATCAAAAAATAATCTTACACTGGCATGTATTGAAATATAGATAAGTAGTATATTTATAGTGCTCCACAAGGACACATCCCCTGCCCTATGGGGTCGATCTGGACATTCCGGGGACACGGAGAGGATGTCCCCATTTTTTCTGCAATTTTTTTCTCATCTCCACGACACATTTCATGATTTCTAAAATTCCTGATGTCCCCCATGTCAAGAGTTGTTTTTTAAAAAGATATATTTGTAAAATTGAGAAAACAAAAAGAAGGCATTTTCTAATAGTTATTTTCATGATCATTACAATATAACAATCAGATATTCATGTTTACAATTTTATATTTATTTTTCAGTGTTTCACTCAATCTTTTAGTTCAATTTTCAATGCTCAATGTTCAACATTCAACGTCAGAGATGGTAATGTCATTTGAGTTTCAGCTCTTTACAATGTTTAATGATGTTTAACGGTTTAATTATATAATTGAAAAGCTATAAAATATGTTTTTTAAATAATTTTCTTGTATTATATATATATATATGGAGGTCGCAATCAGATGTCGTCCATGCCCAAGCTATGTCTTTCTTATATATATATATATATATATATATATATATATATATATATATAGCTCTTTACAATGTTTAATGATGTTTAACGGTTTAATTATATAATTGAAAAGCTATAAAATATGTTTTTTAAATAATTTTCTTGTATTATATATATATATATATATATATATATATATATATATATATATATATATATATATATATATATGTATG
Source organism: Torreya grandis (assembly GCA_037957365.1). NCBI lineage: Eukaryota > Viridiplantae > Streptophyta > Pinopsida > Cupressales > Taxaceae > Torreya > Torreya grandis. The sequence goes on along the minus strand of JARHVA010001297.1, from coordinate 3,193,573 downwards.
GAGGTCGCAATCAAATGTCGTCCATGCCCAAGCTATGTCTTTCTTATATATAAGGATGGAAAAAGAGGGAGTGGAGGACGACGGAGATTTTCCTGCTTATTTTCCTAGGGTTTACAATATATCCAACAAAAACCACTAGGACTCTACACAGTGTGCGGCCAAGAACCTATCAAGCTTGGAAACGCCTCCTGAAAAAGATGAAGGTTTTTTGGATCAAAGTCTACTCCAGGATCATTGGTTGGGTTCAGATCTCTTGCAAGATACCGACCACACTATAGGGCATGCTCTGGCAACTATGAACAAGGAAAAACGAAGGAGGATTTGGCGAAATAAACAAAAATGCTTCAAGCTCTTTGCCATTCCCTCCCAAGATCTCATTGATCCAATCCTCTATCAGGGAAATGTTTTGTTATACTCGGAGCCGGACCTTATTGGGCACTTTCACAACAGGATTTTCAAGGATTCAGAGATTTCAACATGGGCACAAAAATCTTGGAGTTTTCTGCTAGGTTATACACCCACCATTCACAAAGGAGCAAAAGGTTTATGATTTTTGTCTTCAAATCAATGGAGGATCGACTGAAAATCTCTTCGAAAGGCCCTTGGTTTTGGGAGAGAGCGTCTCTCAATCTCTCTAGATGGAACGTGGGTTTTGACCCATTTAGGGCATATATAAAAACATTGGCCTTGTGTGTTAAGCTACCTGGTCTACCGATTGCTGGGAACCTGCAATCTTCAAAATCATCGACAATTCGATAGAAACTTTCCTTAAAGCTGATTCAGGAACTCTCTCCAGACAAAACACTTCTGTAGCAATCCTTTGTGTTGAGATGGATATCTCCCACGGGCTGCCCAATTTCAATGAGCTAGTTTCAAGGGATACTAGCTATAAACAACTTCGTGATTATATAAATGTGCCTTTCAGATGTTCTCTATGTCGATCTTATGGACATCTACATTTCAACTGTGCTCTACAACACAAGGCTCCTTTGGAATGCCACACCTTTGAGAAGCCCAAATTCAGATCTACCACTCCCCTGCCTACAGCGAGATCTTCGAATCCAAATGATAATGTATTACATACAGATCCATTGATTGATTCTAGGCGACCTGAGCTTGACCAGCAGCTCGATAGTACCTCTGCTCAGTTTGTATCGGATGCTCTTGGTAATTCTATTGAAAATCTCCCCCCTGTTTCTATTCCTAACACCGTTCCTCTTCATGGTACTAGCATAGAACGTTGTCCAGAATCCACCTCCATTAATCACATTCTACAAAATAACATGATGTTGGAGGAGGAATCCCACTCTCCCAAACAGGTGCTTTTCGCCGACTGGACTCCACCAAATATTAACGTAGAGGAGACCCCTCAGGTCGAGGGATCTTTATTGGTGGATCACAGTGGACATCTGACATGCGACGACCTCCCCCAAACTGCAGATTTGAATTTAAAGACCCATAGTCCATATATGGGCCTCAGTGGAAAGGAGAAATCCATAATTATTAGTCCCATTGGAGATATGAAGGATATGCTCCACGAGACTCCTCACCTTGTGACAAAGGAGGACACTCACTCTCACTTGGCTCCGCTCCATTGGGAGAATCAACAACATTTGGTTCAGAATTCTGTGTTGCCTAAGGATGGTGATGTTGCCACACTCGTACACAACATCCTCAACATTGAGCCGATTCCACAAGCGGAGATTGATATGGACTGGGATCACACCCTTTCAACATCCCTACAGAGCCCACCACTGATCACAGATATCAGACAAGATCACACTCTAAAGCTACTTTGTTGCAGAAGGAACAGAGCACACAAACTGGTGGACTGGGTTTACACAACTTTCTCTCCAGCGGTCAATAGAGGCAGGTGCTCGAAGATGACACAAGCCAGAATGGATGCAGAAAGAGAAGTCAATCATGGTACAAAACAAACTTTAAAATGGGCCCTTAGCAAAGTAGCCCCAAACAAAGTGAAGTGATGATTATCACATCATACAATGCTAGAGGCATAGTGATGGCCTTTAAAATCAGATCCCTAAAGAGAATTGTACAAAAATACAATCCCAGTATTCTCATCATCCAAGAAACCATGTGCTCTGCAGAGGTGGCTAGAAAACAACTACATAAATGTTTTTCAGATTGGACTTTCATTGCTTGCAGCTCTATTGGCAATTCGGAAAGTCTGGCTGTTGGTTGGAATTCTACCTTGGTCCACCATATTTCGCAACTGGAAACTAGCTATATCTTGGTCAGCCTTCACTCATATGCTCTCCAGATGGATTTGGATATCTTCTCCCCTGAGGAAAGATTTTTGGAACTCCTTAGAGTCTTCTGGTATTCTTCATATGCCTCACCTCATCCTTGGTAGTGATTTAAATTTCACCACACATCAGGATGAAGTTTGGGGCACTTCCGCTCGTCAGGATCCATTAGCTAATTTTTTCCTCCAACTCTTTGAATCAAACACCTTTCTTTCAAAAAGATTGGATCGATTTCTTTTGAAGGAAAAGCTCACACTTCAACTGAAACTGTACAAGGCTACCACTCTCAAGCATTTCACCTCGGATCATTGTCCTATTCTGTTGGAGCTGTTAGTAGGTATTAGACAACCCCCAGCCCCTTTCAAATTCAATCCTCATGGGTTAATTTATGAAGGTCTTTAGAAGCTTATTCAGGGTACTTGGACCCCTCACTCCACATCTGGTGGAGATCATGCTATGCTCAGTCTACAAAGAAATCTCATATTAGTCAAGAATGTGGCTATGAGATGGTCAAAATCTATTTTTGAGGACAGTGAACAGAAGCTACAGACTATGGAAGAAAACATCAGTATTTGTCTTGACTCTTATCAATGAGATGACTAGAAACACTCGAAAAGGAAAAAGCTAGGCTCTTGGCTTGGCAGGAGGCTAAATGGAGGATGAAAAGTCAAGCTACTTGGCTAAATGAGGGGGACAAAAACACCAAGTTCTTTCAACGCCAAGCTTTGGCCCGTAGGACCAAAAATACCATTTGGAGCATTAGAGACAGCAGAGGAGTAGTTTGCTCTAATTTTGATTCCATTTCTAAGGCAGCAGTCACACATTATCAGCACATCTATACAGAACCGCCTAAAGAAATTATTCGAGATGTTCTGGTTTTGGCCACTTTTTTTGACAGATAAGTGGATGAACAACAAAATCAAAACCTTCTCAGGCCTGTCACCCCTGAGGAATTACTCAAAACTCTCAAGATTTTTCAAGCTAGCAAGGCACTTGGGCCGAACGGATGGACGATGGAATTCTTTTTGGGTTTTTGGGATGTTCTAGCTGATGATTTGCTCCTCGTTGTTGAGGAATCCCGGATGAGTGGTAGAATTCATGCACCTTTCTCTACATTTATTGCTAATATTCCTAAAGGAGAGGATCCTACTAGCTTTGAACAATTTCACCCCATCTCTTTATGTAATTGCATATATAAGGTCATTGCTAGAATTATAGTTGCTCACCTCAAGCCCATTTTATCTGATCACATATCCCCCCAACAATTTGGCTTCCTTGACCAGGATGCCATCGGCACTGCTCAAGAGGCTATTCACACTATTAAAACCAGGTCCAGACCTGCCTTTCTCTTAAAGATTGACCTTTCCAAAGCTTTTGATCATGTTAACTGGGTATATCTCCGCCTCATTTTCACACAAGTGGGTTTACATCCTTCCTACATCGACTGGATTGAAGATTGTTACTAGTTGGCCTCCTTTGTTGTTCTCATCAATGGCTCCGCATCCACTTTCTTTACCCCTTCTCGGGGCCTCAAGCAAGGATGTCCACTTTCTCCTCTTCTTTTTCTACTTGTTGCAGAATCTCTGAGTCGTCATATTGCTAGTGAGAAAAACTTTGGAAATCTGAGGGGTGTTTGTATTGCTCAAAACACACATCTTACCCACATTTTGTTTGTTGACAACATTCTCATTTTTAGAAATGGAACCACAAGGGAAGCAAACTGTCTAGATCAGATACTAAATCTCTTCACTACAGCGACCGGCATGGTTATTAATCTTCAAAAGTCTGCATTATACTTTTTTCATATTGCTCAGGTCACTCGCAATCATATTCAAACGGTGCTTCCTTTTGTCTTGCCTATCTTAGCTGAAGATATTACATATCTGGGTTTCTATATCAAACCACATGTTTACAGGAACAATGACTGGTCTTGGCTAGTCAACAAGATTAAAAGGAGAATTTCATTATGGTGCAACCGATGGATCTCTATGGTTGGTCAGCTGGTCCTGATCAAGAGTGTCCTTGGGGCCATTCCAGTATATTGGCTCTCTCTTGCTTTTCTGCCTAGGTCAATCCTCAACAAGATTCGTAGCTTGTGTCTACATTTCCTTTGGTCTGGAAATAAAGAACACCGGAGTATTCCCTCACAAAATGGAGCACTATTGCACAACCAAAATCTCCTGATGGTTGGGGCATCAAAGAGCTCTCTTTTTTCTCTACTGCTCTGGCTGCCAAAGGGGCTTGGAGCCTGATCACTAAGAAAGGTCTATGGCAACAAGTTTTAATTCAAAAATATATTTATCCACACACTCTGGAGGAGTGGATTCGATTACAACCGAAGAGTTTCTATGGGACCTCATTCTTTTGGAAAGCCATTGTTCTTAGTTTCCCTTTAATAGGGGAAAACCTCGCTTGGGATCCAGGGGATGGCTTGAACATACTAGTCGTTAGAGATGCCATTACGGGAGTAAATAGCGCTTTCAGATTCCCTGCCTCCTTATTGACCACTCTGGATCGGCTTTCTTTGTCCTCTTTGGCTGATTTCATTGACAGAGGACAGAGTAACTATTGGCATGTTGGTTGGATCACTGCTGCAAATCTTGGGCTGGAAGGTGAAGATGCCACTTGCTGGAATAGATTTCACTCGGAGCTTATTAATAAATCCATCTTCCTCAAGGCAGTGCTAGACAAACTCCTTTGGGCACACAACCCCGATGGAGGTCACTATGCAGTAAATCTGGAATATATAGTCTCTAGGGAACCTCCGAATCAAGCACTTTTCCAATGGTGGTGGAGGAGCCTATGGAAATTACAGGGTCCTCCCAAGGCTAAATTACACTTCTGGTTGGCACTGAGCAATAAACTTTTAACATAGGATAACTTGATGCATCGAGGCTGGTCTGGGCCCAACATCTGCTTCCTTTGCAGGGCGATGAGTGAGTCCATTGATCACATTTCCGTCCATTGTAATTTCACCATGCAGGCCTGGAACACCATATACCAACACCAACAATATCCAGTATGGAATGGTGATACTCTTATGGATGCTTGGTCTTGTTGGTTATCTCACAGAGACTCTAACATGGCGATTAAGAGAATGCCACTTCAAATCTATTGGAGCATTTGGCTTTCTCGAAATGATGCTATCTTCAATGGCATTGTGCCTTTTGTCATTACAACTATACTTAGATTCAAATACTCACTTCCTCCACTGTCTACGCCTGCTACAAAAACTCAGCGTTGTATTTTACCACTTCAGATTGACTTGTCTTCCCCAATCTGCTTTACAGACGGAGCTTCTCGCAGTAATCCTGGACTCAGTGGGGCTGGGGGTATCCTATGTTTCAACACTACATCTATAACATTTTCGCACGGCTTGGGCCTTCAAACCAACAACTTTGCCTAACTACAAGTGGTGCTCACAGCCATCAACATCACTTTAGAGAGGGGCATCTTGTCTATTTCTTTTTTCCTGGACTTCAAGATTGTGTGTGATTGGTTGAACGGATTCGCAAAATGCAACCATTCACCAATTTCTCACATCTGCAAATGGGTTATGCAGCGTCTCACAACTTTTCAGTTCTTCTCTTTCACTCATGTATTTCGTGAAGTCAATAGCGAAGAGGATGAACTTGCCAAGCATGCATGTGATCTGGAAGCAGATTCTATAGATATTCAGGTAAGAGATGGACAGGGATCTATTAATGAGAGGATTTTTTCTCTCATATAAAATATTTGGCTGCTGCATTTTTTGAAGCCTTGCTGGAGCAGCTCATCTTATGACAAATTTTGTTACTTTGTTTTCTCCCCTGGTTGAGGTTTTATCTCCCAGGTGGATTTATATTTCATTACCGATGTATGCTGCTACTCATCTTCTTTGATTGGCATTGGCGGGAGCTCTGCTGCTCTTTTTTTCTGCCAATCTCACATTGGCCTTATGGATGTATCTTTTCACCTCCTTGGATGGAATAAAAGGTGCCGACACTTTTCTTTTTGAAAAAAAAAAAATATATATATATATATATATATATATAATTTGCCCTCCCCCAGCTGTCCCCCTACCATCCCCAAAATCCGGGAATGTTTTTAACCATCCCGGAAATGTGTCCCCCCATCCCGTCGTCCTGCAGACTCATAGAGGAACGTAAGATTTAAGTAGTTAATTTTAGTTTTAATACTATAAGTAAATCAAATTAACTAATTGATTATCAAAGAAAAACTTGCAGTTTTGAATAAAATATTTGATGGTACCTACACACAGGCCAAAAAATTGTTTGGGGAAATGAAAATTTAACACATTGAATGCAACAAACATCTACTAACATATCGTTGTTAGGACTCAAAAAGTAACAATAATAATTTCAAAGGATGCTCACGCTGTGATTAAGAAGCCTTTCAGTCTTGCATATGACCTACCCATTTTGGGCAGGTTATCAAAAAAATGGCATGCTTCCACATCTAATTCTCTAAGAACCTAATTTAGAATCGGCAATTTATATTAACTGATTAGTGAATCCTAGGAAGTTATTCAATTCATTAGATGGAAACTCCTTAAGGTCTGGTGCAAACGGATATATGATACCTTCTGCCACTTCTCAATAACAATTCTTGCAGTAGCGGCCATCCAACGCAATGCTTCTAACATTTATGAGAATACAACAGAAACCGTACAGCAACATTGTTGCATAGTTACAAATACTGAGAGAAAAATATGAATGAGACTCAATTTGTCATGTTTGCCTTTTTACCTTATGCCTAAAAACAGTTGGAAGAGAAAATCTCATAACTACAATTTCTTAATCAAACAAGAACAGAAGAATACAAATCCTTTCTCTGCTGCACAATTGACTGGATCTGTATTAATACCAAGTGAAGAAAGATTTGATCATCTATAAATAATAATGTTCAATTTTGTCATTCTAACGCAAGTTGTGGAAGGAGAAAAACACACACAAAACAATTTAAATTTGCTTCAAAAGACTACTTCCAACCATCCATGAATGAATGAATGAAAGGTTTTAATAACATCCACGAGACCAAGCAGTCTCTGGGACCAAGAGATCATATTAAAGTGATCTTAGTTCAAACAGCAATCAAAGTCCTTTACATTTGATAGCTACAGAACATTTTGCAATGATTAGCTAACTACACCTAAAACGCATAATGAAAGAGACAGAATTATAGGCTTAGCATAGATGAATTGGCACTACACATTGGATATACTGTCAGTTTCTTGCAGCTCTTTTCTGAACGTAATCCATAGAGTTGTACAAAATAAGGTGATTTCTTTCCCCCCCTAGCTGGAATTTCTTTTCACATATATGTGGCACTACAAGACTGATAGCGCAAATAAATACATATATGCAAATGACATATATTTTGTCATAGTGGAAAGAACAGACATGTAGCATGGTCACCATGAGACTCCAGTATCAAGACATGGACCCATCTCCATCCCTGCACACACATCTTCTAGTGACTATTTATATATAATATATTTGTACCCTAATTCATTTACTCCCGTACCCTGATTTGAAAGGGTGCTCCCATCTCAGTCACTGTACCCATATCCCCACATCTCCAGGGGACAGAGATAATTGCAAACCGTTTTGCACCATTTTCACATTAATTTACAAACTAATAACCACTATATAGTATTTCCAATATGACATTATGATTATAAAATCAACATGCATCCATTATTTTTTTTCGATAAATAAACTCTTCCATTAATATGAAAAATATTAGATAATCAGCAGAATTTGCTGAAAGACTTGGTCACAAGGCAGAAGTATTTGAATTGTCTTTCATTACAGAGATACAAACGCAAAGCGAGAAAGGAAACATGTGACTAAAGTTTGATGTTCAGCAGGTGACAATCAAGGCTCAATGCATGCACAAGCTTCTTACCATCCGAGTTCAAATCTCGGTCACCAAGGGCTCCCTATGCTACCACCACAGTTTACCGTTCCCAGTATGCCCTACCACTAGGGTTGCCCCTGAGCTGCATGTGATCCCGAAGACATGGGGAATACTAACACATATGAGAGCAAGGGGTGCATTGCTTAAAACTACTGCCATATGTGCTCAAGAAAGCCCAATTTCAGTCACCGTTGCGTACTTGGCAAGAGGTTTCGTCCTACTTGACTAGGTGTTGGCTCAAAAACTGTGAAAAGTGAAAATTAACAAAGTTTGCAAAGCTGAGCTCATGCCTAGTGATAAATGGTAAAAAACTAACGGGTAAGCTAAGCATCTAGCAGTGCATTCATGCATGGTCTCCTAAGTTTCACAAGGAGAGTCTTGACTCTTGAGGTTCTTGCTCGATGTCCTTGAGAGGAATTAGCAGAGGATCTATGGGGTCTTCTAAAGAGACACACTGTATCTTGTGCTTTTTGGGGGGAGAGTTAACATCGATTTTGTATCTGCATCCCAAGGAGTCATGAGCCTCGTGCCTCAATTGGTATGCTTGACAAAAGTGATTGTGGGGCCAGGAGTCTGGATTAGAGACTAGGGTAGATCAATGAGATGTTGATTCTGCAGAAGCAACTTTTCCTCATGGTGAGCTGCCTGAAGCATCATCTAAGTCTGTTGCGTGACTACATTTTTTAAGGAAGACAAAAATATTATGCATGACAAACCCCACAAAATGTAAATACATGCAAATCACAAGCCGACCACATGCATTCACAAGAAACTCAAGAATCAGTTTCACAAACAGCACATATGCATAGATATTCATGACTATGAATTTAGTGAGCTAGTGTCACAAAGTAATGCCTTTGACTGTTACAGAAACTATTAGACCTTCACCCCATCGAGAAGCAATTAACTAACAAATGAATAATTGAAATATAGCCTAAGGAAAGACAAATGACTTTAGATCCAGGGTAGCACAATAAAGGAGGATGGCATCCTCAAGTACCAATCATGAAATCACCTTCTGATTCACTATATGATTTCCAATTTTTTTACTCCAAGCACTAGTATTTTTCTCTCCTAGACGACCTAGCATCTAAAACCAACATTAAATGTAACCTAGGGGTTACTGAATCGACTTGTACCATGTTGGCACAAATATTTTTTTATTAAACATCTACAAATTCCGTAATTACCCTCTATGCATCATTTGTTATTCTCATTGACCCACACTAACCCAGGCAACATAAGAGGGGGATTTGCAAATACAACCCATTCAACTGAGGGGCAAAAATCAAGTACCAATCATGACATCATTATGGCATTCAAAGCCACATAAATTTGGCATTAGACACTTGTCAATGTGATTTTTTGACCAATCCTTAACATACATGACTTGTGAGCACACATATGACTATTGTTCACATTCTCTCTTAGCCATTCACTTACCTATGGGCTTGACCTTTCCAGTTTGTCATTATTCACACACAAGATCTCCCTAGTCTTTGCCTAAATAGTTTATCATCTTAATCAAATTGTCTTCTAATCCCATATCATTGCTTCCTATGTTTAGGACGGTTCCAAAATGGTCAGATGTGTCCGGTTACCAAAGTTGTCCAGTTCACATTCTCTCCTAGCCATTCACTTACCTATGGGCTTGACCTTCCCAATTTTCCATTATTCACACACAAGATCTCCCTAGTCTTTGCCTAAATAGTTTATCATCTCAATCAAACTGTATTCTAATCCCGAATCATTGCTTCCTATATCTTGAATTATTCCAACAACAAGTAGACATATCCAGTTACCAGCATCGTTCCCCTGTGTTGGACCCATTCACATGTCCTTTAATAGCTATTTTCCCAAATTAAACTCTTCCTTTGGGTCAGCCCATACGTTTCGCATATCAATTTGGAGGGAAATTACCCCAAAGAGTCTCCTATTTATACATAGCAAGCCTAAGCCTATTCCTATCGAGCCCTTATTTAGCATTACACTGGCGCACTCAAGAATGTATCTATACATCCTTAAGGAACTACCCTAAAGCTTCCTAATCTGCAAACCACTCATAAGAACAGCCACTAAGCCAAGTCTAAATACTATTGCAAGGTCAAAATCATAGATTTTCAAGTGTCGAAAGCCACACAAATTACATTGCATACTAGTATATCATTATTAAGCGTACCTACAATTAGTTGGGAGAACTATGTGCAATTTGAGCCCTCCTCAGAGTGTTGGAATGTACGCAATGATCGCCCACTCAGTGGGGGGTGGTTGGGATCTACTTAACCCATCCTATCTAACCCCTTTTTACAGGGGAAGCAAGTGTCAAATTGGAGTTAGGGTTTCGAGGTGAAGAAAAATAAATCTGAATCTGTGCACAATATTGATTCATTGATATTGCACCAAATAATTATTTACAAGCAAGCACATTGATCTGTGATAGAACAATCTTACACTTTTCACAAGAGAAAATCCTACAAAGATCAAGCGCTTCCGGTTACTGCAGGCATCCAAGCATTACTAGACTCATCTGGGCAAGTTTGGACAGTCAACTTTTTTTTCCAAGCGACCATAGACCCATTTCAGAGCATTGTCGATGATTACACTATCATAGAGCAAAACAGAACAAAAACAAGCTAAGTACCCTACCTTGGTTATTTCTATTTATACTAAGTGCAATAAATCAATCTTACTCTGCTAGTTACATTCAAATCTCCGTAATTTTGACATATATAATACAATTTGAATTGGTCTCAAGTTTTATCTTGTTTAGACCACTAAATCCAAAATAAGATAAAACATATCGATGAAATGTTCATTCCTTGAGCATGGCAAAACCTAGGTTTCCCTTAGGGTTCCATTCTATCTTCTCAGGGTTTCACATCTTATTTCTGATTTATGAGTTCCCCTTATAAGGGAGCAATCTATTTACCCTTGGTTCTAGCCTTCTGCATGTTGTTCATGATAATATTTTGTGCCATCTAAGAAGGTTAGCTTTCTTATCCCTCTAAGGCTAAGTTCTAGGTTAAGTGGTCTTGAAATTGAGCATAATCAAATCCCTTTGGACAAATCTCGTGTGTGCATGCAATCTACAATGGCTAAAATAAATGAAATGCAAATTCGTCTTATAGATGCACATGTTAATAATGAACACATACGAAAAGAGGAATATGTTGTTAATAAAGATATGCCTAAACTTGAAGCTGCTTATGAAGATAATAATGAGCATAATAATGCATACTATGATAGAATACATCCTAATGGCCTCAATGGTGTAGACCCTACACCAGTTGCATGTCTTTCCCAATTTCAAGAACAAATTCATATGCAACCTCATTATTTGAATAAGGTCTTAAATTTAATCCTAGAGGCTAAGAATATAAAGAATGCTAAGGTTGCCACATCTGAGGAATAGCATGGGCCTATTATTAATATTCATTTACTTTTTTAGAGATACCAACTCTACAATGTGTCTAAATCAATACTCCTACTGCCACTCTCACTATGTCTAAACCTATGATTACATGTGATGCCCACCAATGGTGTGAGGGCAACACAAGGCTTTCCTCACATTTTGATGGCTCTCCCTACATAGTAAAAGTTTTATTATAAAGCCACAAGCTTGAATAATATTAGATAGAACAAGCGCTTTAAATAGCTCAAGACATGCTAAAAACTAGGAAGATCAGTTTAGTGAGGTAAACTAACCTCCAACAAATAAGCTCGAGTCAAATCTAGAAGATTACTACGACTAACAAACAAGCTTAATACAATAAGCTTCATTATTAAATAAACTAATCTAATACCCTCCCTTTTTGACTAAACCAAAAACAATTCAAAGCTTATCTCTAAACTTTACAAATTTATCTTTACTCAAAGGTTTAGTCATTATATCAACAGGTTGCTCTGTAGTAGGACAATAACAAAGACGTCTTCATTATTAACCAATTGTCGGATGTAGTGGTGATGAAATTCAATGTGCTTTGTTCTAGCATGAAAAAGTGGATTCTTCACCAACTTTAAAACACAATAGTTGTCACAAAAGATAGGTTTGGGTGCAGATGAATCAAGTAGAAAATCCTCTAGTATTGTTTGAATCTTGTAGATACTTAAATCTAATTTATATAGTACCTCAGTCTTGTACACTTGGCAAATACCTATCATGGTTGTACCTTTCAGTTCTAGACCTTACCATTGTCAAAAGGCTCGCTTTCACTATCTCTTCGTGCCTAATTGATTATCTCTTAATCCGACCATTGTTATTTTGATGACCCAGGGCTTTTATATTATGCAAAAAGCTATAAACTTGATTATTATCTTTCATTGCCAACTTTGGACCTGTACCTATTTTCTAACTCCCCAAACACTTGCGTTCTAGACGAACACATGCGTCGATGCAACTGTCCATTTTCCTACAAATTGTTCAATGCCCAAAAGTCATCCAATTTACAAAAGAAACGTATCCAAAAGGTCAACCTAAGGGCTTTAATGCAAGATATTTCCAAAAGGGATTGGTATATATACAAGATCAACCCTCATTCATTACTCACCTGACGATCACATACAACTCACAAGGCAATATACCAAGAAGCACTCAATCAAACATTCAAGTGAGAAAATATGTCTTATTTGTCCCTATTTCCATATCAATCATAGGAACAATATTTATAAAGGTCTAAAGCATTGAAAGAGCAACCCATGAGCTATATTTGTCAAGTTACAAGCTAGGTCATTGCATGTCTTTGCTTATCACACATTGCACCCTTGTGCATGCACAAGCCAACACATATGGGAGAACTACATCAGTTTGAGGCCCTCTTCGGAGTATTGACTCTATAAGCAACACCTATTGACAAAGGGGTCTTTGGGGTTAGCTCGACATTGTGATCCCACTAACCCATTTTTCTCACAATCACTCCAAGGATGAAAAGCTAGGGTTTGATCATTTGACAAAGAGTGACAACCTGTGCACACAATCTGAAGATATCAGAAGACGACAAAAAGCCTACAAGGCTCCAGTTGATCACATCCAAATCCCATCAATATTTCGTACAAGACACCTGCGCCAAAATTAAACAACTCTGTCAACGCAACTATCCAGATCCGATGCAAGCGTTCGAGGCTACAAAAAGGATATTTTCAGAAACTGACAATTGTTCCAGGATCATCATTCAGTCCACTTCGAGCTTTTTCCTGCTCAAACCCGCATGTGCACGATAAACCAACTAAATATCATTATATTTTCAATTCATTATCAATAATTGTACTTTACTATTTTTAACAATCTCAGTTGTATAAATTCATAATATTGTTTAAGTTTTTTTATTAATTGGACTACTTATTAGATTAGTTCACCACCCTTATGTAAAAGTTAATCTAATCTTCTTAACCATAGATACCACATTATCTAAATTTAGCATTAAACATTTGGTGCACCCGACCTTTGTGTCTTTCTATGCAAATCCTAGCTTGCCCTAGGGTATTCAGTCTCTTGAAAATTTTCATTGTTGTTTTTTTCCAAATTTATTTTATTTGTATGCAACCTAGGCATACCCTAGATTAAGTGGTGTTTATATTGAACACTTTGAGCTTCCTTTTGTACCATCTAAGATGGCTCAAACTCATGAATTATCAAACCCTATGCCCATAGTTACCATGTTCGTCCGAACCTGCTACAGGTTTGGTTCGAACCAAACTTTTCTGCCTAATCGAACAAGTTTGGTCAAATTCGGTTTGCCATTTTTTTGGTTAAACCCTAAACGTGAGCAAAAGGAAAAGTAAAATGCGGGCAAAGGGATAGGTAAAACGCAGGGATCAATCGAGGACATTAGTAGTAGATGAGAGCCAAATATACAATCTGAAATGTATTGAGACCTCCAGTGAGAGATTTTATGTTACTGTCGACATTATTTGCCACTGTATCGATCTGTAACCCTTCTCGAAACTTTCAAAACCAATGAATTGTGGTTCCAGGACACTGAGCTCAACTTGTCTACTTAAACAAAAAGATCCCTACTCAAAACCCTAACTAAGATGCCACTCATAGTACGAAAGGCATTAATTTACTGATCCACGCTCACCGCACCAATTGTTGAACACAACTATCTACTGAGAGGTGGGGTGAATCAATAGATCAGCTAAAAACTAGTTCTTTAACTTTTTAATGAAGATACAAAACATATGCATATCAAAGAACAAATGTAGAGAACACACACACACAAAAGCACAATACACTAGATTTATATGTGGAAAATCCAAAGGAAAAAACAACAATGAGAATCGCTGTTAGAATCTACTGTTCTAATCCAGCGTCACAGTTAAATCACCTCACTGGCAAAACCACACTGGTTACATTCAAGGACACCTATCCTTAGGAGACCAATCCCCTAACTGAGCACCAACTCAGTTTAACCTTATTGGTTACAAGATTTAAGGGCACCAACCCTAAGGAGACTCCAATCCCCTAACTGATCACCAACTCAATTTCTCTGATAGCACCAACCAATCAAAACTATGGAGCTACAACTCCAACATACAAGATAGATTCACAAATGAATCCAGTGCAGTTTCTTTGTTACAAGTCTAGTCTGTAACTACTCACTTTTGGCTTGTTGTGTGTATGCCTATTCTTCTTCTCTGTTCATTCTCTACATATCCACTGTGTGCCCTTTCTTTCTCTCTGCCTCACTTTCTGCTTATTCTCTGTGTGTTTTTTCTTCCTCTCTGCCTCACTCTGTTTGTGTCTGGATATCTTCTAGTTGGACACACTTCATTCCCTTTCCTTTCTACCTTTTACTTTATCTGTATACGTCTATCATCGACGGTATTTTCTTTTCCTCTATCTTACTGGTTCTATGTCGTTATATCTTTTGTTTGACACAGTCCATTTACACTAGCTGCTTTGGCCTCTCTTCCTTTGTGTCTTTTATATATTCTTTGTTTGACACATCAATGTCCTCTTGCCTCTATTCCTCTCTCTTCAAATTGCAATGGCCGCAGCATCAGCAGCAAAAAGCATTTTTCAATGTTCAAGATGTATATGTATAGACAATGTAGCTTAGGGTTTTCTATCTCCAATTGCGTTCATACTTCAGCTGCAATTAACCGGTTTTCATTAAAAGCAATTTTGACTTATGCTCTTTCCCGTGTCTCGGTTCATACATCACATTGCAATGGTCAGATCTCTTTTCTATTTTTGGCAACTGCTAGATTCTGGTCATAACTACGTCGCTTCTTTAATCGAGGATTGATCTTGAGCTCCGTGTAGACTAGAGTTCACCATCTATCCGGTCATGTCTTTAATCTAGGATTATTTATCTTGTCTTTGGCGCCAATCACTGTTTGTCTTGAACCATCAGATATTTCCATTTCAAAACAGAACCGTCAATCTATTGCATTAACCATCGAGCTCTTTCCCACATCTCGATATCTTCTATATGATTGGTTTGCTTTCGCTCCTTTCGATTTATTCGAATATGCTCGATCCATAACTTTAGTCAGACGTTAAACTTCGATAGATTTGACTATATCTCGCTTGTCACGGCATTCATGAAAGCTTTCACTCCAATAGATCTTACCGGACTTGCTTGGTCTTTAACTTCGCCACTATGCATTAACCTTCGAGCACTTTTAAGGTATGGATCCACTCGCTCCCTTGGATCTTCTTAGCCCTGACTTGCGTGTGTCGTTGGATCATCAAAGATGTTTGCTCTTTATGTTGACTAGATCATTAACCTTCGACATGTTGACTTCATCTCGCTTCTTTCGGCGTCTTTGAGATGTTTCCCCTTCGTCGATCTCTTCAGACTTGCTCAAACTTTAACATGTCCCCTTCGGGACAATTTCCACAGACTTTTTGTCCATGTCCCCTTCGGAACAATTTTCGCAAACTTTTTGTCCATGTCCCCTTTCGACACTTTTGTTTAGGACACATACCCTTCGGGGCTTTACAAATGTACCCTTCGGCTTTTCTACAAGGGTCCACATACCCTTCGGCCTTTTCAAAAACTACCCTTCGACTTTTCTGCAAGGGTCCACATACCCTTCGGACTTTCTGCAATGGTCCACTTGCCCTTCGGAACTTTTGCAACAATCCACTTGCCCTTCAAACTTCTTCAGAAGTGCCCTTCGGCTTTCTTAAACGGTCCACATACCCTTCGGCCTTTTGCAAGCGTCTATATGCCCAATGGAACAATTTTCGCAGGCTTTTTGTCCGAAAGATTTGTCCTTGCCAATATTTCCGAAAGAATTGTCTTTGCCAATTTTTCCAAAAGAATTCTTCAAGACCATTTCAAGTTCTTCATTCAGCATGATTTGTAGACTTGGAAGAAGTAAAGTCATCTTAGAAACCCGATCAACTCTTCCAAACCCATTCGGGTTTTCAACTTTGCTTAACTTATTAAAATGAACTAAGTAAAGTTGTTGCAAAACTCTGATCAACTCACCTAGACCCATTCGGGTTTTTCACATTGTTTAACTCATAAACATGAGAGAAGCAAAGTCACTCCGAAATCCCAATCACCTCTTCCTTGACCCATTCGGGTTTTCCACATTGCTTATCTTATAAACATGAAAGAAGTAAAGTGCTTTCAAAACCCCGATCAACTCTTCTAGACCCTTTCGGGTTCTTGAGACAATTCGTTGCATAAACCCGATTAAAACTGCTAGACCCATTCGGGTTCTCAAGACAGTTTAACTTATAAAGTTGAGAGAAGTAAAGTTGTTATGGAATCCCGATTTGCACTACAAGACCCATTTGGGTTCTTAAGACTGTTTTACTTATTTTATAAGTAGAAGCTCTTCACAAACCCGATTTACTCCATAAATCTGTTCAACTCATCCTTTGACATTAATGCATGATAGCACATTCATCCTTTGACATCAATGACAATATTACAGTCATCAACGACTCAAATTGCCAACAAGCTCAACTTGTCTGCATAAACAAAAAGATCCCTTCTCAAAACCTTGCTTGAGATGCCACTCACTTTACAAAAGGCTTTAATTTAAATGCCCTGAAATTCTTCATTAAAAGACGAGTCATAAAGGTTAATGGATGAGATAGATCGAAATAAATGCCCACGTAGAGTATTTTTAAGTCTCGATCCATGACAATATTATTTACTTTCATATATATATTTTTAGGGTTTTGTTTCTTAATTTTTTAAATTTTGTATTTTTAGTGTATTTATATGTGTGTGTATATATATATTCTAGTTTTCTTTTTTCCGTTAATGTAAATTAAATATTTATTTCTTTTTATTATTTTATATTTCTTACTTTATATTTTATATTTTCATTTATTTTTATGTTATTTTTATTTTTTAGTTTTTAAATTTAATTTTTATAATTTATATTGTATATGTTGATATTTTGTTATTTCATTTATTTAAATTAAAAAACTATGTTATTTATTTTTAAAGTATTTTTTAAAAAATCTTATTATTATATTGTTTTCATGTCATTTATCTTTAATATTGTGATTTGACACATTTTTATATTTTTTTTAAAGTTTTGACAATTTGTAGTAGGGATGTTAAATTTGAATTGTTAGTCTCTTTATAACTTTATGTTTCATATTTATTATTTATAATATACTTATTAAATATTATTGTCTTTGTAAGTTTGTTATAATATATCTATTTATTATATATTTATTTTGTAATTACGTGTCATTTATTTTTATGTGTAAGTGGTATTTTCTTTACAAATAAGTATGATATATTTATTGTTTATATTTTTTAAAATTTATATAATTTTCCAAACCAAACTGACGAAACTGAACTTTTTGCAAAATATCAAACTTTTGAACCTTTTCCCTCTTCCGAACAACCCGAACTTTTTGAACATGGTAACTATGCCTATGACTAATACAAATGCCAATGATGAAAATGAACATGCTAAAGAGGTTATCATAGAAGAAGATTATGATAATGAAAACAATGAATCTAATGAAAATTATGAACATAAATATATAGATCAAGAGCAAGTGCAAGCTATTGCTCTATTTCAAGAGCGTATCCATCAAAATCCTATAGATCTTGATGATATCCTAAAAACCATTTTAGAAACTACAAAAGCAAAAAAGCATAGATGAACAACCAGGGGCATCTATTGATCATGTTATTAGAACTATGGGGCATCCCCATATTCTTGTTCCCTCCCTTGAGCACGGATTATGTTTTTACACCATTATTCCCCAAGAACTAAAATCGTATTGCCACATCCTCCATGGCAAACATTGGCACTTCAACCCAATTACCGGTTTCAATGCCTATATCAACTCAAACCAGGGGTGCACCTCCTTTGGTGGCTTCTCAAACTTCCAATCTTAGCAATCAAAATGTAATGTCCCCATTTTCACATCACACATGAGGAGGTTTGAAGACATTTAGTCTATTTCCCCATAGACTAGAGGGTTCAATTTTGGGGATTGTATTTTATTAATTATTTAATTATTTCCCTGAATAGTGATTTTTATCATTTGTTGTTTTAAGACAACTAATTATTTAATTAATAGAATATGTTGAAGAATTGATTGGTCTGCTTCAAGTGATCAAAAGAGAAAAAAGAATTAAAGGAAAGTCAGCAAAAGGTTGGGTTTAATAAAAGCTTTCCCTCCCCAAGCGATTCGCCCCACGTGGAAGGGTATATTGCCAATTTGGAGGACTCTTCTTGTGCATGTGCGAATTCAAGTTATTGCTCTTCATGCATGAAAATAATTATTGGGATGTATGCCTACTAGTAATTGCTCTTGTGATCTATCTATAACTATGTCTTTTGACGCCACCTTGCAGAAAAAATTATTTGTTAATGCCCTAGAAGACTAGCGATTTGCTTGTGGAGGTCTAGCGTAGGGTTTTGAGCTTATTTTTGAATGTGACATGCTTTGGTAATTTTCTGCTAATTATTCCAGATGTGGCAACTTGTATTGGAGGTGATTTGCAGGTGATTTTGGGATCAAGAATGCCAAATAAACATTCTGAAATTTATTGTTAATTTTCTGCCTATTAGCGTTGGGGTTTTGAGGTGATTTGCGGATGTTTGAGACTTCAAATTAATGCAAAATCTTCTAATAATTTTTTGGTATTTTTCCTTGACTTTGGCAAGTTGGGCGATTCATCTTGAGGGTTTGCAGGGGTCATTTCTTGGCTCAATAAGTTTCGCTGTAATTTTTCTCATAATTTTCTGATTATTGTGGCTATTCATGACAAGGGTTTGAAGTAAAAAATCAATCAAAAAGCAAGTATAAATGTGAAAGAAAAATCAGAATTTAAAAGTTATTTGCAAGTGACAGATGGGCTTTACAAAAATAAGGAAAAAAAGTACATATTCATAATTTCAGCTTGGTATTTATTTTGACATAATTTGTGATGAATTGTAAATCAATTAGTTGCTGAAAATTGCTTACAACACCCTTGAAGTGCGACCCCTAGGGTTTGAAGGGCAAATTTATTATTGAATAAATATTTGGGAGCTAGGGTTGGCTGAATTTGTTTATTTTCAAATTTCATTTTATTATGGATTCAAGGCATAAACAATTTGATATCCAAATATCCCCTTTTGGGATATTACAGTGGTATCAGACCCAATTTTCCTACCATCCTGTGAAGTTGTAATTGATGCAATCAGGTAAAGAGACTTTATTTTATCAAAGAAGGGAAAAGACCATGCGTGACCAAGAGCCTAAAGAGTTTTCTGCAAATCAGGTGAAGTTTTTATAGGGTTTGATTAAGGATAATCACAAGGACCTTCAACGTACTTATGGTATGCAATTTGCAGATGTGTTGAGAGCCACGCAGAAAAGAATAGTTTGAATGGTCATAAGAGGGTTTCTGTTGATCCCCCGCATAAATTCTTCAAAGGCACGTTTTTGCAAAAGGAAACAATTGTGGAGGTTGAAATATCAAAGGATAATCCCTTTGAAATTAATCAAAGAGAGTATGCAACCTTGAATTATGAGACACAAGCTCTTCTATCTTTCTGGGACTATTGTGAGATGAAAAAGGGATCCAAGCCAACGGTTCATAATATGCAACCCCGTAGAGATTTGCAACAAAGGTTGGGTAAGATTTCCCTTCCTAATTTTGACGGTAATAATAAATTCTTGTGAGATCATGGTTGCAGAAATTAGAAACATATTTATCTCTTAATCCTATGTATGAAGCTCTAAAATTTGTCGCCTTACACTTGGAGGGTATTGCTCATAAGTGGTGGTTTCATGGCCTTATCACACAAGGTCATGGGTCTATTGCTACTCTAGAGGAATTTAGTAAAAGGATTATGGAGAGATTTGATAGGAGAGACCCGAAAATACATTTTCATGAGTTGGCCCAACTCAAACAAACACATGATGTGGAAAGGTATGTTATTGATTTTCAAGATGTTTCAATTATGGTCTTTGATAGAAGATTGGTTGTTCTATTCATTGAAGGATTGATTGAACCTTTGAGGGGTTTGGTCAAGGTTTTTAATCCTCTTTCATTACAAGATGCCATCACTAAGGCATTGGATTTATAGTTTTCAGCTTACAGGGGCCATGAAGGGATAAACAGGGAACCAAAGGCAGCCACCTATTCACTGTCAAAAGGGGCAAATAGTGGACAGCCAAGGTCTGAATTTTATGGGCAGTCAAAGCCACCACAAGTGCAACCTAAAATACCACATATTGGGCAACAAAGGAAAGCTTTCTCACCTTATGTGCCACCTCATAGATCGCTGCCCCCTAGTGGCAATATGAAGGATGAGAGGGATGAGTTAAGGAGGAAGGGGTTATGTTTCACTTACAAGGATCCATGGACCAAAGGCCATCATTGCATGGGCAAGGGACATATCCACTACATTGAGGTAACTGATGATGATTTTGATTTTGATATTGTTGATACTACTGTTGATGAGCATGTGAATAAGGAGGACACACAAGAATTGGGAAGTACACTTGCTTCACTTTCAGGAGCCCCTAAATATTATCCTTTTTGTATGAGGAATACTAAAAGGGCACAAGGTCACCATCTTGGTTGATAGTGGGGCCACTCATAATTTCATTGGTAAGAACTTGGTGACAAAATTAAATCTTGAAGAAGAGGAGTTCCAAGGTTTTAAGGTCACTATAGCGGATGGATTTGCTCTTCCTTGTACCAAAAAGATTGCCAATCTCACCATTTCTTTAGGAGGATATGAGGTATGTGATGATTTTTATATAATTGATGTAGGGGATATGGATCTTGTGCTTGGAATTCAATGGTTGCATTCCTTAGGAGAATTCTCCCTCAACTACAAAGATTTGACTCTCAAATTCAAGATAGGTAACAAGGAAACAATTATTCAAGGTTTGGTTAATGGCTACCCCCATACAAATCTTGCATGTTGCAATATGTTGCAAGAAAAAGTAGAAATCAATTCTATGTTTTTTATATCAGCCAATTGGAAAGAATTGATTCTCATGGAATATGCTAAAAACAAATTTGCTAGTGACTTGATTGAAGGTAAAATTGTAGATGAAAAATTCAAATTAATGAATGGGCTTATCCTCTACAAAAATAGAGTCTTTTTGGTGCATGAATCTAAGGTGAAGGACACTATCTTAAGGGCTGCCCATGACACTCCTTTAGCTGGTCACCAAGGGTATTTCAAGACCTACAAACTTGTGAGAGAAAGGTTCTTTTGGAAGGGCTTGAAGAAAGAGGTACTTAATTACATTCGAGAATGCTTAGTTTGCCAAAGAAACAAGAGAGAAAATACTTTTCCAGCTGGTTTATTGCAGCCTCTTCCTATTCCCTCACAAAAATAGGAAAGTATCTCTATGGATTTCATTACAGGTTTGCCTATGGTACAAGGTAAGAATTTTTTATAAGTTGTAGTTGATAGACTCACGAAATTTGCTCATTTTTATCCACTTTCAGCCAAGTACAATGCTCCTATGATTGTTGATGTATTTTTCAAAGAAGTTTTCAAATTACATGGGCTGCCCAAAAATATTTTAAGTGATAGGGACAGTAAGTTTATGAATTTTTTTTGGCAAAAACTTTTCCGTTTCGCAGGTACTAAGCTCACTCTTAGCACTAGCTATCATCCCCAAACCGATGGGCAAACGGAAATTGTAAATAAAGGGTTGGAAGGTTATTTGAAGAATTATGTTTCAAGACAGCAATCCGCATGGATAAAATAGCTGCATGTGGCAGAACATTGCTACAATACTACCTTTCACATGTCTATAGGTATGACTCCCTTCAAAGCACTTTATGGTTTTAATGTTTTATCCTTCATTGATTTGCTTCTAATAGATAGTAGAGTGCCGGGAGCTAAGAATTTGGTACAACAAGGATATGATCTCATGAAAGCTTTGAAAGAGAACCTACAGCATGCCCAAAATCAACAAAAATTATATGCGGATCAGCAAAGAGTTGAGAGGTCATTTGAAGTAGACTATTGGGTGTTTTTGAAATTGCAACCTTATAGGCAAACATCCCTCAAGCAAAGTGGCTCAGAAAAATTAAAGCCACGATTTTATGGGCCTTACACAGTGAAAAGCAAGGTAGGCGAAGTGATTTATGAGTTGGAGCTTCCGTAAAATGGTAAAATTCACAATGTATTTCATGTTTCTTGGCTTAAGAAGGTTCTTAGGCAACATATTTCTACTTCTTTAGAGCTGCCCCCTTTGGATGATGAAGGGAAATTGATCTTAATTCCGGAAGCTATCATTGAAGTTCATGAAAAGAAACTAAGGAACCGAAGCATAAAAGAATATTTGATTAAATGGAAAGACTTGCCACTTAAGGATGCCACATGGGAAAATCAGGACATCTTGGAACATCCTAGCTTGAAATTGCTTGTGGGCAAGCAATTACGAGAAAGGGAGACTGTAATGTCCCCATTTTCACATCACACATGAGGAGGTTTGAAGACCTTTAGTTTATTTCTCCATAGACAAGAGGGTTCCTTTTTGGAGATTGTATTTTTATTGATTATTTTATTATTTGCCCAAATAGTGATTTTTATCATTTGTTGTTTTAAGGAAATTAATTATTTAATTAATAGAATATGTTAAAGAATTGATTGGTCGGCTTCGAGTGATCAAAAGAGAGAAGAATTAAAGGAAAGTCAGCAAAAGGTTGGGTTTAATGAAAGATTTACCCTCCCCAAGTGATTCGCCCCACTTGGAAGGGTATACGATTTGGAGGACTCTTCTTGCGCATGTGTGAATTCAAGTTATTGCTCTTCATGCATGAAGGGAACTATTGGAATGTATGCCTAATAGTAATTGCTCTTGTGATCTATCTATAACGGTGTCTTTTGACGCCACCTTGCAGAGAAAATTATTTGTTGATGCCCTGAAAGACTAGCGATTTGCTTGTGGAGGTCTAGCATAGGGCTTTGAGCTTATTTTTGAATGTGACATGCTTTGATAATTTTCTGCTAATTATTCCAGGTGTGGCAACTTGTATTGGAGGTGATTTGCAGGTGATTTTGGGGTTAAGAAGGCCAAATAAACATTCTGAAATTTATTGGTAATTTTCTGTCTATTAGCGTTGGAGTTTTGAGATGATTTGCGAATGTTTGAGACTTCAAATTAATGCAAAACCTTCTAATATTTTTTTGGTATTTTTCCTTAAATTTGGCAAGTTGGGCGATTCATCTTGAGGGTTTGCAGGGGGTCATTTTTTGACTCAATAAGTTTGTTGTAATTTTCCTCATAATTTTCTGATTATTGTGGCTATTTATGACAGGGGTTTGAAGGGAAAAATCAGTCAAAAAACAAGTGTGTGAAAGAAAAATCAGAATTTAAGGGTTATTTGCAAGTGGCAGTTGGGCTTCACAAAAATAAAGAAAAAAAGTACATATTCATAATTTCAACTTGGTACTTATTTTGACATAATTTGTAATGAATTATAAATCAATTAATTGCTGAAAATTGCTTACAACACCCTTGAAGTGTGACGCTTAGGATTTGACAGGCAAATTTATTATTGAATAAATATTTGGGAGCTAGGGTTGGCTGAATTTGTTTATTTCATATTTCATTTTATTGTGGATTCAAAGCATAAACAATTTTATATCCAAATATCCCCTTTTGAGATATTACACAAACATGCAAAATCATGTCCAAACTATAAAACTTTTGTAAGCTAAGGTTACTAATTTTGAGCAAAATTTTATGAAGTCACCTTATGCTATTGATTCACAAGAGGTGTTACATAATACTCTTGCACTTAAGATATTTTTGCACCCCTTGTCAATTGGTTTTTTGCACCTAAGTTAACCTTTTATGATGGCAAAGGTGATCCCTAACATCTCCAATCTTTCTATACGACATGTCTTGAATATGCCTCTAATGATGAACTTTTGACTAAACTATTTTCAAAAAGCCTCAAGGACTATGCTCTAAGATGATTCTATGATTTACAATCAGTAAAAGCATTCAAACCTTTTGCGAATCAGTTTTTGGCACACTTCTCTATCAACATTACAAAAAAGGTATCTTATGCCCAAATTGAAAAGATCAAACAACGAACCAATGAACCTATCAATGAATGTCTTGAAGTATAAGACAATGTTGGCCAAAATGACAAATCAAATGGTAAATAAAGGGCATCAAGACATCTTCAAGCAAAGTTTGTTTGCCCCATTACATGAGTCCATTGTTTTCAAAAAGTTCGAATCTTTTAATAAGTTATTCGAAATCATAAAATGAAACTTACTTCATTGAACAAGCTCAAGTATGTAGCAAACACACCGACTAATCCAATAACAAGTTTAATATCAAACCAAGCTAAAGGTAAAACCTACAAAACCTAAAAAGGAAACAACTACAACTATTAATGCAATGTCACAGCAACCTAATTGGCTTGTCTTATCCAATGCACCAAGGAGACAATTTACACAATTACCTGAGTCTCCCTCCTCCCATAGAGGTTGATATGAGTAGACCTCTATCTCGTGGATATGATGTCAATGCTTATTGTGACTATCATCAGGGCCATGAGCATTCTCCTAACTGATGTTATACCTTGAAGCATAAGATCCAAGACCTTCTCAATAACCAGCAGCTTACATTTGATGATCCTCCTAAGGATTCACCATCAAAACCAAAAGATGTTTAGTGATCCATTACAAGATCATTCTCAAAAGAATTTGGAATTGCAAATGGCATATAATGCGCATCCTCCACCATATTATGGGCACCCATTAGTGGGATTATTGGAACTCATACACACCATAGACCTCCTATGGTTCATAGACCCTCTATTACTTTCAATGATAGTGAGATTGTGGATGATGACTCAAATTTTTATTCATTAAATATTCGAGCATACTTTGATCACCAGTGTATTCAGTGTTATGATTGATAATGGTGTTCGTGAAAATGTTTGCACCATAACATTACTTGCACATTTGGGATATACACAATGATTTGTACCCTTCAATCAAAATGGTCAGAGCATTCGATGGGAACTCACAACACGTTCTTGATGAGATTGACTTACCTTTACAAGTTGGCCCAACACATGTGATCACTACATTCTCAGTTATAACATACACAGGAGTCTTTCATATGTTATTGAGACGACCTTGGATACATAAACTCCGTCAATACCTTCCACAGTGCATGGGTGTATTAAATACATTCATACCAACAGGGTAGTTACAATTCCTAACATTTCATATGAGCATCCACTTGAACAAGAGAAGTTTATTCCAAGGTAGCTAATTATCAAATCTACCAAAGTTAATTCTCCACAAAAGAGTTAGCAACAGATAACCCCTTTATTAGGTGGCCCATACTTGGAGAGACCATTGCATTAGAGATGCATTGTGGACTCCACAGAATCCTCATCTACTACCACGCAACATACTTAGTTATCCAGAGCAACTAAACATGTTCATATTATTGTTACTTCCAATTAACTATAGAGCACAAAATGATGGGTTCCACGAGCCCCTACTCTTGTTACCTCTTCAAGACCACACAATCCTATGATATATATGCAGAGCATCACAAAGCCTACAGTGTGAGATATTACACCTACACATGTTCCTCAGCAGTACCACCAATTTGATATACCATATTCCAAACTCAGAACTACCTATGAGCATCCCTTAGATGGGATCATAGGGTAGCCTTTTTCTTTCTAAATATTCCAAAAAATTCAAAAACATTCAAATAAATTCAAAAGTACCCAAAATATTCAACATGTTCCTAGTTGTACTATTTCTCATACTTATGTTGTTTGCTCCAGTCAGTAGATAGCTTATAATTCATTTTTATATATACACATATGTTTCACTCATCATTTGAATGTGATATAGACATACCTAGATATATGATATATGCACATACTGTTAGGACTTGTTCCAAAGTCTTAACATTAGGTTAGATTTTTTGGTAGGTTAATTAAAATTATTGTTAATGGAGCATGCATCTTTTTAGTAAAGACACCCCCATAAAATAAAGTTACTTAGTTTTGGTTTTACATAGTTTTCATGTTTTGTGTTTATTAATTAGAACTACCTTACGGGTTGATTTCCCTTAAATAATTAGTTATAAAATTAGTTGGTTTTATCGGTCATGGGTAAAATCTATATAATCTATGTTTAAATGTAAAAGGGTTAACGGAGTAAAGGCACCCTTATGTACTTATTTTTTTGAAAATTAATAAAATACTTGTGCACTCGCACTAAGCGGGGACAAGGTTCAAATTATTTGTTAAAGGAGTTATCAGTGGTATCAGAGCATGGTTTTGTCCAGCACGGTGAATTTTGGGAGCTTGGTGAATTCGAAAGAAGGCAAGGTGAAAAGTTTAATTCACGAGAAATCAAATGGCGTGAAATAAGGTATGCAATATCAAGCAAATATTTCATTGATTTAAATGTAACGTCAAAAGTTTGAAAATTTATTAAATTATTTTAATTTTTCAAATATTTTTTATATTTAAACATGTGTATTTCTCTTATACAACCATCTGGTCATTTTGGCCATTCAAACTCCATTAAATTGTGTTCAAACTCCTCATTTGGCATTAAAAATGAATTTCTTAGCATTTAAATGTTATTAAATTCATTATTTTTTGGCAAAAACAAACTTGTACGACCTATTTGCATATTGAAAACCTCTGTAATTTTCATCCATGGTTGTCATTGTTGATTGCATTCATTCTCAACTCCTTTGAATCCAAAAACCCTTGCAAATCTGATTAAAACCCCTGTTTTGAATCTTCAAAAGAAAATCTGATATTTATTTGGATTTGTACGGCGAATGGTACGGCCTTCCAATGCCCTGGCTAAAATTTGAAGCTATTTCCAGCAATAAATACCTTAAAAATTTGTTAAACTCAAACCAACCCTGTTTTATACTACCTGTACGGATTTGTACGGCCTCAATGAGTGAGAACAGGGGCAGAAAATAGTCTCATGAGCTGCCATGGCATCCCAAGTAAAAATGGCGCTAGAATAAAACTCAGGGAAATATTTTTTATGTTTCTAAAGTTTTGGATATCAAAAATTGTCTTAAATGGGTCCCACATGAAAAGCTTGGCTGAGAAAGCTAAAAAAAGAAAAATCTTGGATTTATTTACATGTATTTTTTTTTTTTCCCTCATAAACAAAATCCAGCATAAGTACAAGTTTCTGAGTATTATATTCTGAAAGTGCTCTTAGAGCAATTAGTTTAAGTCATTTTGTAAAAAGCTTGCAAAGAGGGGGTCAAGGGTTCAAATCCCTTCTTTTTGGAAGAAATTGCTTTAGAATATATTTTTTGTAAAAAGAATATTCCTTTTTAAATCTGTTTTTGTATGCTTTGAAAGTTGTGAAAAGCATACTTATTGTATAGTGTTGTTTTAAAAATCGAAAAAGGGAAATTAAATTCTATTTCTTTTACATTGTTGTGGTGACATAAGGGTGTAATTGGTGGAATAAAGATGTAATTTGGCAAAATAAGGGTGTAATCAATTGATTTTTGGTGAGGTTAAGTGCAAAATCCATCAAAAATTCTTGTTTTTCTTTTTTGCTCTACGCGGAGGTTAAGTGAAAAACACCGTAGAAACAGTGTCTTGTGCAGTGAGTGTGATATGTGTTTCATCTCTTTTGTATTTTGTCGCACTTTTCTCTATTGCATTTGCTTTATTTCAAAATGTCAAAAATTCAAAACTTGCTTTTAGATGGTGATAGATTAACAATTTTCAATTATTCTGATTGGAAACGATTGATGGAGGCTTCACTAGTTTTTAATGAGTTATGGGATATTGTCAAGAATGAAAATCCCACATTGCCAACAGAACAAGGTAAATTAGATGTATTCAATTTGTGTGATTCTAAGGCCTTAGCTCTCATTAAATGTTGTTGCACTTGTGATACTTATGTTCATATTGAAAATTCTCCTCATAGTTACACTGCATGGAAAACATTGTCAGATTTGTATGATAAAAAACCTAAACATAAGAAGATAGATATTCATATGCAGTTGTTTACTTTGTCATTAGATGAAGATGGAGATATGGGAGAATATATGTCTAAGTTGAAAAATATCACTACTGAGTACACTAAGGCTGGGTTTGAAAAACTAGATGATGACCTTAGTCACTGCTGCTTTGAAAGGACTACCTGGGTCCTATAGGAATTTTGTTGAAATGTTACATGTCTCTGACAAGATCACAAGCATTACCTTTGATAAGTTGGCTGAGTTGTTCATCCAACATGACCTCTCTCTACCCAAGAAATCCAAGAAAATTGAAGAAGCCCATGTTTTAGAGTCAAAGCCTAATTCATCTTCATCTGGGCATCAAAACAATAGAGGAAACAGTTATAGAAGGGGTCGAGGTTACAGAGGAGGCAAATATCAAAACAGAGGTAGGAGTCATTCAAATAACCAACAATCTAACCAATCACATTCACATGAAACAAGTAATCGAGGACGTGGTCACAACTCATATAAGGGAAGAGGTCGAGGTAGATCAGACATTCAGTGTCATAGATGTGGAAATTTTGGTCACATTGCCTCACAATGTAGGATTCTTTTTGATAAAATTTAGAGGCCACAAAAAATGACTAAGTCTAACTCTGCTCAATATGTTGATCATGACTATGATGAGTCCAGTAATGTTGCCCATGAATCTGCATTCACTACTTTGGGGCACATTGATATAGTGAATATGAGGCTAGAGATGAGCTCACAGATGTATGGATTTTAGACACAGAAACAACCAAACACATGACATTTAAAAGAGATTTTTTTGTCTTTCAAGGAAGCTTCTCTCTCCAGTTGCCTTAGCAGATAAGTCCATGCATACACCACTAGGACTTGGATCTATTCAGATTCTTCTTCCTAATGGGTCTATAAAATACTTGGAGAATGTTTGGTATGTTCCCACATTGAAGAAACACTTACTTTCTTTGGTAACTATTTGAAAGAAAGGTTATCAAATTGTGCTTGAAAATGGGCTCATTTACATCAATTCAATGAAAGATGATTATAAAACAATGTATACAGGATATGAAGATGGAAACTTGGTTAGATTGCATTGTAAAGTGCTTCCTCCCACTATAGAACTTGCGGCAGTTGTTGACACAGGTACAGGTACTATGTCTACACAGCGGTTATGGCATCTCCGCTATGGACATTTGAATATCCACTATTTAGTGGATTTGCAGAGATATGGTATGGTGAATGGGTTGCCCACTTTTCGCAAAGATAGTATTCTTTGTGAGTCATGTGTCTTGGGCAAATAAAATCGAAAAAAATTTCCTAAACAGTCACCTTGAAGAGCTAACAGGGGTTTGCAGTTAGTTCATAGTGATGTATGTGACATGAAAAAATCATCCATTGGTGGGTGTAGATACTTTGTCTTGTTTATTGATGACTTTTCTCAGATGACTTGGGTATTTTTTATGAAAAACAAATCTGAAGTTTTCGCTAAGTTTGTTGATTGGTTACACTTAGTCGAAAAAAAAACAGGTTCACATTTGGTCACTCTTCGTTCAAATAATGGACGTGAGTATACCTCAAATGAATTTTCAGATTATTGTCGAAAACATGGCATTCATCGACAATATAGTAATGCTTATACTCCACAGCAAAATGGAGTATCTGAACGGATGAACAGAACTTTAGAGAGCACAGCACATGCCATGTTGCACTATAAACAACTTGATAAGTTTTGCGCAGAAGCCATTGATACTGCAGTGTATTTGAGAAACAGGTCCCCCACAGTTGCACTTTTGGGACAAACTCCATATGAGGCATGGTATGGGTTTAAACCAAAAGTTAAACACTTGAAAGTGTTTGGATGTCTTTGTTTTGCTTTGGTTCCTATTAAACACAGAACTAAGTTGGAACCACGAAGTCGAAAATGCATCTTTCTTGGTTATTCTGAAGATAAAAAAGGGTTTCGTTTGCTTGCACAGGTTACAGGAAAATTCATAGTGAGTCGAGATGTAATATTTGATGAGTTTGGAACTATGAACACTGAAGAGATTGATTCTCAACTTGATAGATTAGAGAGAAAAAATACAAAAAGAGATAAGGGTTTGAATAATGGGGATAACTCTTCGAAGTTGTGGTATGAGACTCAAATTCCTTCACTTTCATCTCCTTCATCTACAAGTTCACAGGGTGATGACTTAGAAATTGTTGAAAATTCTCTAAGTCCCCCTTCGAATGATGCACATGATGAGAATTCTGGAATACCTGATTTAAATAATTTGACTAAATATCCAAAATGGGCTCAAAGTACTTTTTCTGACTTGAAAGCAGATGAAGTTGGTTTAACAGGGCCCAAGAATTCTCAAAAACAGGGAATCTATGCTATGGTTGTTACTACTTCTTCCTCTGAGCCATCCACTTTTGAGGAGGCACTACTGAACATGTTTGGCAACAGGTAATGAAAAGTGAGTATGATGTCATACTTAGCAATAATACATGGGTTTTAGTTGATCCTCCTCCACATGTTGAACCCAGCGAATGTAAATGGGTTTATAGGACTAAGTATAAATCCGATGGCTCCATTGATAAACAAAGACAAGACTTGTTGCAAAAGAATATGCACAACAAGAAGGTATTGACTATGAGAAAACATTTGCACCAACTGCCAAATGGCACACTATTCGTATGGTACTTGCCTTAACAGCACAAAATAGTTGGAAAGTACATCAATTGGATATTAAAAGTGCTTTTTTAAATGGTGATTTACAGGGAGAAGTATATATGAAACAACCTTAGGGTTTTGAATAGGTGGGTGCCGAACACAAAGTGTGTAAATTGATAAAAGCTTTGTATGGGCTCAAACAGGGACCCAGGGCTTGGTATGAGAAAATGGATTCATACTTAAAATCCATTGGTTTTCATCACAGTGAATATGATGATACTCTCTATTTTCGAGTGCAAGGTAAGAAAATGGTGATACTTGTTCTCTATGTCAATGACTTGTTTATCACAGGTAATGATGAAAACCATAACAAGTCTGTGAAGAAAGAATTAAAAGATGGGTTTGAGATGACAGAGCTTGGACTTCTTCACTACTATCTAGGCATAGAGGTAACTCAGAAAGAACATAGTATTTTCATTTCACAAATTAAGTATATTTCTGAGTTATTAGAAAGGTTTGGCATGATTAATTGCAAACCTGCCCTTACTCCCATGGAAAGTAACTTGAAATTGTCTAAGGATGATAGCAGTGCCTTTTTTGATGGCACCACATACAGACAATTGGTGGGAGGTCTGGTATACTTGATGACTACTAGGCCCGATATTTCATTTTCAATTGGAATTTTATCTAAGTTTATGCATGAGCCTAGAGAAATTCATTGGCATGTAGCAAAACGAGTACTTCATTACCTTCAGGGAACGAAAACATATGGCCTTGAATATTGCCGCAACAAGAACTTCAAACTTGTTGGATATTGTGATGCAGATTTTGGCGAATGTGTGGATGACAGAGTGTCAACCACAGGGTACACTATGCATATGGGTTCAGTTGTCATTGCTTAGTGTTGTAAGAAGCAAGATACAGTGGCAAATTCATCAGCAGAATCAAAATATATTGCAGCATGGGATGCTTCCAGAGAAATTGTTTACCTACGTCGTATTCTTGAAGATCTTCAAGTTTCTCAGTTTTCTCCTACACAATTATACATTGATAATCAAAGTGCAATCAAGATGTCCAAGAATCATGTGTTTCATGCCAAAACAAAACATATGGATGTCAAATACCATTATCTGCGAATGCTGGTGGCAAAGAAAGCTCTTGATCCAATATATTGCCCAATTGTCGATTAGACAGCTGACATCTCCACAAAACCCTTTGACAAAATCAAATTTTAAAAATTTTAATGTGTCCAAAGCCATGACTTTGGATCATAGGGGGGTTTGTTAGCACTTGTTCCAAAGTCTTAACATTAGGTTAATTTTTTGGTAAGTTAATAAATAATTATTGTTAATGGGGCATGCATCTTTTTAGTAAAGACACCCCCATAAAATAAAGTTACTTAGTTTTAGTTTTAGGTAGTTTTCATGTTTTGTGTTTATTAATTAAAACTACCTTACGGGTTGATTCCTGTAAATAGTTGGTTATAGGATTAGTTGCTTTTACCGATAATGGATAAAATCTATATAATCTATGTTTGCAATGTAAAAGGGTTAAATGAGTAAAGGCACCCTTATGTACTTGTTTTTTTGAAAATTAATAAAATACTTGTGCGCTCACACTAAGCGGGGACAAGGTTCAAATTATTTGTTAAAGGAGTTATCACATACAGATGTTGGGCCTTCCCTCTACTCACGTCATAAGTACATTGGACGCATTTATTTCTTTGATCACGATACACCCTGGTTATATTATTCTATGATCACTTTCAATTATCATGTTTGAGTTTATATAGTTACACATGCCTATATCCATGTTTAGACCTTTCACAATGCACTTGATATGCTATATGCTTAACATTTTTTGCAAACACATTTGTACGAATTATTATGTTATGTTCATGTTGGTTGCTTATATTCTAGGCTTTCATTTATGCACTTCTTTGAGTGTGTTCCTTGATTGCTATTGTCTTGCATTGTATTGTTTGTTTGAGCATTTGAATATGTTCTATTGAATGTGGCCCTCATGCCTTTGTTTGCCTGTTTGGACATTTGAATATGTCATTGTTTGTTGTATGGACATTTGAATGTCATTTTATGTTTTGTGGGCATTTAACTAAGTCATGTCCGTTTGATAGTGCAGCGTTTGAGCATGCCCCTTGTACCATTTCTTTTTTCTTTGCATTGAATGCTCTCACGTGTGTACTTGATTGCTTGTTGAATTAGGTCTCCTTGGACCATTTCCTTTTTCTTTGCATTGAGTGCTCTCACGTGTGTACTTGATTGCTTGTTGAACTTGTACTGTTACTCCCTAGACATTGTCATGATCTATATCATGCATCTTAAGACTTGATATGACATACTACACGCTTCAAAGCTATATCTACTTAGACATGTTATTCATATATGCTACATGATCCATACATAGCGTATACAATTATCTTATCCTTTTGAGGTAATGTAACTACCAGATTCTATTTTTCCACCTCAAAAGGGGGGCATAGCGGGAGGGATGTTATAGAAACATGACTTCCACATTTTCACAATTTCAGATTATAGTGAGGGCATGTTATAGAAACATGTTCTCCACATTTGCAATAGTTCTCAAATTCTCTAGATTTAGTGGGGGCATGTCATAGAAACATGTCCATATTTGCACCACTTTTACAAATTCGTCAGTTTTCATAGTTACATAATTCAGATACATATTTATGACAACATCCTATACATTGGTACTGTTATTATACTCAAATTTCAACTTGAGACATATATGAGATGCATATGCCATGCAAGGGGCACCTAAAATTTGTAAAATCAAATCATTTTCTAGATTTCAAATACTATTATAGATTGTAATCATAACTAAGTGGACTGTTATAGACTTTTATCGAGCCAATCTACTACAGTAGTTGGTTCAGCTTTGAAAGATTGAGTTGATTAAATCGCTCAATCTTACCAAATTTATAAGTTAAATTTGATTAAATCATAACTTCACTAGACTTATAGGTTGGATTTGATTAAATCATTCACCCTCACCACATATTTAGTGTGAGTTAATTAAATCGCTCACACTCACCAGGTTATGCACATATTTGGATTGCACGATTGAGATGAACCAAGCTCAATGCCCATGTTGCAACTCACCTTTACATCAAGATTGAGGGCATGTGTCCTCCAATCTTTATATAAACATACACTTCTAGGTTTATAATTGTTCTAATCTCAGTTTCAATGCTTCATAATGAGGCATCCTTTCAAATCAAATTGCCAAAAGATAAGATGGTTGCATCAAGACAGGGGTACTCCTAACCTTGCTCTTTTTACTTTCAAACATTTCAAATTCTTTAAATTTCAGATTTCATACACTAATTATATATTGTAACAGGGTTTTGGTTACAAGTCAATCACCAACAAAGCACTCAAGGTGGGCTCAAGTAAAGACAATGTGTTGTACACACTTAGGTACATATTTTTTCCTATAAACTAACAATTTCATTGTTAGATTAAAGGGGGGCAAATGTAGATACCAAAATCTAATTATATAGTACCCCAATCTTGTACACTTGACAAATACCTATTATGGTTGTACCTTTTAGTTCTAAATTTTTTCATCGTCGAGAGGCTCCATTCACTATTTCTTTGTGCCTAATTGCTTCTCTTAGTCTGACCATTATTATTCTAATGACCCAAGGCTTTTATAATGTGCAAAAAGCTCTATACTTGATTATCTTTCACTACCAATTTTGGACATGTTCATGTTTTCTAACTCCTTAGACACTTGCATCCTAAGCGGACAAGTTCGTCGACACAATTGTCTATTTTCTTACCGAGTGTCCAGTGCTCAAAAGTCATTCAAATTGTAAAAGAAACGTATCCAAAAGATCGGCCTAAGTGCTTTAATGCAAGATATTTTCAAAAGGGATTGGTATATATACAAGATCAACCCTCATTTATTCATCGTCTAGCAATCACATACAACTCACAAGACAATATACCAAGAAGCACTCAATCAAACATTCAAGGAGCAAATATGCCCTATTTGTCCCTATTTTTATGAGTCATAAAAGTAGTATTTCTACAGGTTTGAAGTATTCAAAGAACAACTCATGAACAATATTTGTCAAGTTACAAGCTAAGTCATTGCGTGGCTTTGTTTATCACACATTGCACTTTTGTGCACACACAAGCCAACACATAAGAGAAAACTATATCAATCTGAGGCCCTTTTTAGAGTATTGGCTATGTAAGCAACGTTCATTGACAAAGATTGTTGGGGTCAGCTCGACACCATAAGCCCTCTAACACATTTTTCGCATAATCTCTCCAAGAGTGAACAACTAGGGTTTGATCATTTGACAAAGAATGATAGCTTGTGCGCATGATCTGAGGATATCAAAAGAAAGGCGATAGAAAACCCATAAGAGTTTAGTTGGTCACATCTAGATCTAGTCAATATTTTGTACAGGAAACCTACAACAGAGTTGCACACCTATGTGGATGCAACTGTCTAAATCCAACACAAGCATCTGAGACTACAAAGAGGATATTTTCAGAAACTAGCGATTGTTCCAAGATCATCATCCAATCCACTTCCAACTTGTTCCTACTCAGACCTGCATGCACACAGTATACC
Organism: Torreya grandis; assembly: GCA_037957365.1. Taxonomy (NCBI): domain Eukaryota; kingdom Viridiplantae; phylum Streptophyta; class Pinopsida; order Cupressales; family Taxaceae; genus Torreya; species Torreya grandis. The sequence goes on along the minus strand of JARHVA010001297.1, from coordinate 3,157,683 downwards.
AACTATCATTGTTTTCAATTTATTGCAATATCTATCAATAGTTATATTTTACTATTTTTAACGATCTCAATTGTATAAATTTAGAATATTGTTTGTCTGAGTTTTCTAAATTGGTCTACTTATTAGATTAGTTCACCACCCTTGTGTAAAAGCTAATCTAATCTTTTTAACCCTAAATACCACATTTTCTAAATTTAGGGTTAGACAAATCCATATTAATTCACACCCTGTACTAACTACTTTGTACTTAGCTTCAATAGTGGACAAGGCAATTGTATTCCAAAGCTTACTCTACCATGAAAATACTCCTAAACCAAGAGTGAAAACATACCTTGTTGTAGACCTTCTTGAATCAATTGACCCTACCCAATGTGAATCAGTATACCCTATTAGCTCAAAATCAATAGAAAGTTTCTTCATAAACTACTTCCTATGCATATCCCTTAGCAACAAAACAAGCTTTGTATTTATCTAAAGAACAATGTGACTTACATTATACTTTGTAAATTCACTTAAATCCAATGGATTTCTTAACTTAGGGTAGATCTAACAAAACCCAAGTTCCATTTTTCATTAAAGCATCATACTCCAACTCCATGGCATATTCTCATTCATGCTTTCCTTTAGCTTCTGCAAAAGTATTTAGCTTAAATATTTGTGAAAAGACTGAATTTAAAGCAAAATTTTTCCCTGCTCATGACTTTGCATTTCTTGTTTCCTAGATCTGGTGGATCTTCCTTTCATTGTGAGTGGAAGCTCATTCTCCTTTACATCTTTTAGTGTGGCATAATACCACTTTGGTTTTTTGTGCTGACTAGTCTGACTTATTGTGAATCACTATTTGTCTCACTAGATCCTTCCATGGAGCTTGACCTCTCTAGTGTATGCCTTTTTGAGTCTTATTCCACTTTAGTACTTGAACTTGATTCAAAATCATGAGTAGTTATCCATAAATTACTAATATCAGTGGGTTTACCAATACTTGAGAAATATGGAATTTTATCATCTATTGTGACATCTCTATTTACAACAATTTTAGTTGTAGAGATAGCTACTAATCTATGTGCTTTGGATTGCTCATTGTAGCCAACAATCATGTACCTTTTCCTTTTTGCATATAAACCACTCTGTTTTTATTTAGGAATTAATGCAAAAGCAGTACAAACAAAAATGTGAAAATCACTTACATCAGGGGTTCTCCCTAACCATGTTTTTTCAAGAGTGATGCTCTACACAGCTTTACATGGACTTCTATTAAGGATGTAAATAGTAATATTAACTTCTACCCAGTATTGAAAAAGTAAATTCTTGGGTTGCACCATACAACATGCCATCTCCATGATAGTATTATTCCTCCTTTCCAATACTCCATTTTGTTGTGGAGTAGTATATTCTCTGTATATACCTTCCTATGTGCGGTGTGCTTTGAACTGTTTTGAGAGGAACTCGCCTTTATTGTCAGATCTAAAGGCTTTAACTTGTTTACCAAATTGTTTTTTAACCAATGCTTTCTGTGCAACAAAGTTAGAAAAGCATATGGATTTCTAATTAAGGAAATACACCCATATTTTCTTAGAAAAATCATCAACTATCAACAAGAAATAAAGTGCTCTAGATACTATACAAGTTTTCATTGGACCATGTATTTTTGCATGTACCAAGTCCATTGCACCTTCTACCCTCCATGCTTTACGAGGAGGAAATGGATGACTAATATGTTTACCCAACTGACATCCTATGCAAACATTATAACTTTTTTGAATAAATGGAAGTCCATTCACCATTGTAGTCTTGCTTAACAAATTCAAATACTGGTAACTAAGGTGACCATATATTTCATGCCAAAGAACACTAGTATGCTCAATTGATGCTAATGCATGTTCTTTTGTTGTCTTAGGATCTATAAGTTTGTATAAACCTCTTTCCCTAATGCTATAGCAATTATCTTATCATTGTGTAGTCATTATACATTTGTTTCCTTCAAACTTTACAAGACTTTTGTTTTTGGTTATCTCACTTATTGACAGGAGGTTCTTGTTCATGTCAGGTACATATCTAACATCAGAAAATGTATATCTGGAAACATTGTTTAATGTAACTTGAACATCCCCACACCCTTTAAGAAAATGTGTCCACCCATAACCCAAGGAAACAAATTATTTACAAATATATCTTCAATAAAATTCACATGCCAATCCTTGTGACATATAGTGTGTCGAGATGCACCCAAGTCGAAGTATCAAATGCGTGGCTCAATGGATTGGTCATATGATGCTACAAAGGTAAAGTCATTGGGTGCTTCGTCTTCAACCTCTTCTGCAATATGAGCATACCTAGACTTTTTTTGTGCATTAGTCATATCTTGTTGTCACTTATGACAATCTTTCTTGAAATGACCAAATTCCTTACAATAAAAGCATTTCCATTTAGACTTTTTAGAAGCACTTACATTGCTTTTGGGGATTTTTTTTGTTGAACTATTAGCATTCCATTGTTTTCCTTTGCCTTTTGATTGTGATGAGAACGCACTCTCTATAGCAACTAACATTGAGGCAACTGATTGATTTTTCCTCCTTTCTTTCTGCATGAGAAGTGTTGACAACTTCTCAAAATCTAGTGTTTGTGTCTCCGTGATCATATGAAGTGACTCAACAATGAGTCATATGAGGACGGTAAATTTTGTACTACCAAAGCGATCAAGTCTTGCTCATCTACATGCTTTTGAATTATTTTCAGTTCATCACAGAAAATAATGTAGTATCATAGCCTTCTAATCGGCTTGTCCTATCGGTTCATCAACAGAGGCAGTTTTCGTGATTACCTAAACCTCCTCATAAGATACTACAAAAGCTATTTAAATGCAATCTCATTTCTCTCCCTCCCCAAAAAAAGGTTAATATGAATAGGGCACCATCTAAGTTGTTCAATGCTAATGCATAATGTGATTATCAGCGATGCACAAGATATTCAACCAAAGATGCATTAGTTTGCAACATAAGATACAAGGTCTAATCAATGACAACATTATTGATGTCAATGATATCAATACATTTACAAATGATTCAAGGACGCAGCCTAATGGGAATGCAAAGTTGAAAATCTCTTTCTATCCCTCTCCAAACATGCAGCACAAAAGACCAATGCTAAACTTGAGGTGTGCGTGACTTACAATGCACACCCTCCTCGGATTTCTTATGCTTCTAGGATAGAGAAGGCTCATCCTTTAGATGGCATTATTGGTACACTCATGAGCACATCTGCATAGAGACCTACTATCACATTCAATGAGCATGAGATCATGGACGATGATTTTATAATGCACCATTGTTTGTGCAAGCCTGCATTGATTCACAACCTATACACAGTGTCAAGGTCAATAATGGTTCAAGTGAAAATGTTTGCACTATGACACTGCTTACAAGTCTTGGCTACACACGAGGACTTGCTTAGTACAACAAAGACAGTGAGAGGATTCAATCGATAGAAATAAAATCCTATTGGGAGCATTATACTACCACTTATGGTAGAACCTACAGCAGTTGCCACTTTATTCCTGGTTATACCCAGTATAGGGGCATTTGACATGTTGCTCAGATGTCCATGGGTACACAAGATCCACGCAGTACCATCCTCAGTGCATCGGTGTGTCAAGTATATCTATAGCAATAGAGTGGTTATTGTTCCAGGTACACCATATGAGTATCCTATTTTGCCAGAGACATTTCTACAGAAATATACTCCACACCCTATGATACACCCTATACAGGGTCATTCTATGCAAATAGTTCAAAGAAAGATAATTTGACTTTCCTTGAAGACTAGTACTTCAGCGCCCATTACATCAAAGGCCTACTCCAATTACACAGCGTAAATCTATTTCACCGCGACCTAAGTTGGTTATACAGGGTACTTTGCATTTCCACAATGAACACGAACATTATCTCATACTACACAGCAGATTCCACAAGTTACTATGGTTATCAGAGTTACATAGCATACACAAAATCATGATGATAATGATGTATACGTTTTAGCATGTGATCATTTCTCAAACTCTGATTTAGATACATATGTTACTACTCATCTACGGCAAGCAACATTCGCATCAATTGACCCAAGACCTACATGTGAGTGCCATTGATGAGATCATTGATTAGCATCATTCATACTCAGAATTCTAAATAAATATATATATATATATTCAAAAAGAAAAATCAGTACATTGGTTAGCATCATTCATACTCAAAATACAAAAAAAAATTAAATATTCAAAAGAAATAAAAAAATAGGACCTATGCATAACTTGTATTGCTAGTTGCACAGTTTGTATATGTCATATATCATTACTATATATCCATTTTTTCTACACACATATTTCACAGGATACATGAGTGTTATGCAAGATATATAGGTTATATATGACATTGGCATTCAGATGCAGGACATTCCTACGACCAAAGGCTACCTTTCCTACATTGAGGGCATGCCTACACTAAAGGCATCTTGGTACATTTACACAGGTTACAATTTTTTATGACCATGTTATTGATCATATTTACTTACACTGTTTACAAGTAACTTGCTCTTATGTATACTCTCTAGAGTGCTATATTTTATGGATATTATATTTTACTCTATGCAATGAAAACACACATTGATTGTGTAGACTAGCATTGTTTATTCTATACATTCTTATGCTATTGTGTGTTGCTCTGTGTGATCATTGGTTGTGTATTACATTGTGTGACTTCTCTTATCTGATTGACTTTGACTCCACATGATATCTAATTGTTTTGTATGACTCTGACTCTGCGTGACATTGAGTGTTATCATGTGTGTTTTTATGATTGTTTGTGTACGTCATGGTCATAACATTGTGTGTGACTATGTGTGTATACATCTAGGATTGTCTATTAAATTTTGGGTGTCATGATTCATATCATGCATTCTTTTACTTGTGTGCAATGCCATGATACATATCACGCATCTTCTGCATAGTTTGAACTTGGTGCTTCTATGATCATTGTTACGATGACTATTATTGCATGCCTCATTGTTATGTATACTTGAGATGACACTTGTATGCCTTAGGATACATGTTTCATAAATGCTTTGATTATTTAATCTTTTTATTATGACATTAACTACCATGTAGCACATGTTTTATATGTTTACATCTTTTTCTATACAATATGATGCATATAACTCCTTTCTTTTGAGATCAGTAATTCGCAGGCTACATCCCTCACCTCAAAAAGGGTGCCTACATAGTGAGCCTGTCATAAAGATTTAGCCCTTCACACAGAAAATCTAGATTTTTGCACAAACTGATTTAGATTTTTGCACAAATTGATTCAGAGTGTCAAAAGAAGAACAAGTGAGAAGCGTTTAATGACGATAAAAGATTGGTATCAGAGCCTCTGCTAAGAAAAGATCTATAAGATTTTTCTGATTCTATAAGACTCTTAAGTTTCATTGCTTTGATAAATTCTTTGAGAAAAATTTGTTGCATCGAGTCCCTGGCCGTTTAAATTATCATAGGCCTTTTTCTTTTTCTCTGCAAAAACCTATTTCCCTGTCCAGAATTTACTCGCCCTCCGGAAAATTTAACCTCTACAATGGAATTTGGAAAATCCCAAATGCCTTCTACAGTAGAAATTCTTAACGAATTTGAAATAGAAAGAATGTATGAACTCCCTCCATTTGTTCCAGAGCAATTATCTGATTGACCTAACATTGAAATTACAGAGGAAACCCTTGAAAAAGAAACTAGCATGTATAAACCTCCAGCTATTAAAGCTTCACAAGTCTATAAGAAGTCTGAACTTCTTAAGTCTAAGTTTGTCTATAAGTCTACTTATTTGTCTTTTGTTAAACCACGGATTAAATATGTTGAACTCACTCTAAGCTATAAGACCAAATGAACCTTCCAGACAAATTTGCTATCTCTTCTACCTGAACCCAAAATTAACTATATCCGTTCACATGAAGATGTCAAATTCATCCATTTTGGCCTTATTCGTATACACATTACCCCTTTAATCCTTAGTAATATAAACCCTGTTTTATATCTAGCTTTGTGTGATAGACGCCAAATAAGCTTCAAACATCCCTGTCAGTTATCCAGCCTTGGCCAACTTAATGATGAAGTTATATGTTTTGAATTTTGTCCCAACCTCTCTGTCGCAGTCCGCGATAAAGGTTGTAAAGAAGTCAAGTTTGGATCATTAGATTGTTGGGGTCTTTTCACTTCTTTATTTGGATTAGATACGTTTGGTGAGTTTAAGTATGCTTCGATTAACATATCTGTTGTGTATAGTATGACTAATACAAACCATCCAAAAATCCTTGAAAATCTTCCTTATGCCCGCAGACTTAGTGGAACTGTCCAATTACAAAAAAGTCATAGAGTCTGTTGAAATCCTTTCAGATTGGAAGCTTGATTGGCTCAAGAATGTTTCGCCTAAAATGAAAGGTCAAGCTACTATGCATAAGAGTGATGGTAAAACCATCAATGTTCTCCCAAGATCTCTTTCTGTTAATAATTCTTCTATATTTTCTCTTAACAAACCTACTTCTTCTCGAAGAACTGTAAAAACTGATCACATACTTATGGAAGACGAAGAGGTCAATCAAGGGCCTGATCCAAAAGATCAGTTACCCCGTACAATGATGAATCTTCCAAAAGAAGATAATTTAAAATTTTATATAGATAATAAGGTCAGTGTATATAAGGGTGGCAGATGGCCTCCACATAAAGGAATGTATAAGCAGCCAGATGGATTTGTACAGTATTTTTCTACAGCATTCCAAGGAGATGTTGAACCTTCAAATGAGTTCAAGCATAGGAATTACGTAGCAAGATTCAACTCACATCTCTCAGAAAATTTTGATGACCTTTGTAACGATGTCTTGTATATTAGACATAGTTTAGATAAATTGACTATACTAGAAGATGATACAAATACTGTGCCATAAGATTTATGAGTCCACTAGAAATGAGTCAACAATTGTCTTCCATAGATACTAAATTAACAGTTTTAGAAGAAAGCTTAGATTGGCTAGAAAAGCAAGATCTGAAAGCTACACAATCTTCTGTGCTGTCATATAAAGTTGAGTTCGGCTCGAACTTCAAACCTCAGAAAAGAAATAAGAATCCCGGTACTTCTTTTATGCAAAAGACACAGATACCCCTTCAGCCATGGTATCTGAATATAGATGACACCTTAAATCCATTAAATGAAATATCAGCATGGTGCAATTCTATGAGAGTGATCACCGTAGCATCCCATTTAGATCCTCCTACCACAGTCTTTGCATCTAAATTCTTTTGGGGTATTGTTACCCAATGGTGGGAATCTATGACAGAACAAGAATAGAACAATATTGTTCATAATCAACCAAATCCTTTAGCCACATTGTTTCATTTATTGATTAATGAATTTGCTCCTCCAGTTGGTAATCGAGAACTGAAATCTAAGAAATGGTTGCTAAAAATGGAGTTATGCGATTTACAGCAGTTTGATGCATTTGCAAAGCAATTCCGTGAATTAGCTTATGCTAGCAAAAGTTTTAGTTCTACTGAGATCAAGCTCAAATTTTTGCATGCACTCCCTTACAATCTCATAGATAAAGTGATTGCATACATAGATCTTAAAGGACTAACCACTGAAGATCTCTCCCTCTCAGATACCATAGATTTTGCTAAACAACAGGCCATGCAATTAGTATATGATACTAAAACCATTCACAAACTCACTAAGCATCAAGCATCTCAGAGTGCTCCTATTTTTCTTGAAACAACACCATTTGGTTGTTGCCCATTTGTGCAACCTCGTAAGCACCAAAAGCAGTGCCGCAAGCATCTCTCTTTCAAGCGCCACTCTTTCCTTCGCAAGCATTCTTATGCTCCTCCTCATCGCTTTTTCAAAAAGCGCACAACTCCTCGTCCGCACTCTAAGACGCCTATTTGCTATATTTGTCGCAAACCTGGCCATATTGCTCTCCAATGTCACTGCAAAAACCCTGCTGTCAAAAGTTGTTTTCACCTCCAACGTAGCAGCGTGGTGGGATATCATTGACACAGACGAAGATCTTTATCTACAGAACGACATCTATGAACCAATTCTAGATGATCTCCACAAATGATATTTCGATGAAGACGATGCTCTTGAATCATTAGCCGATGATTTGAAGCAACCACTCTCAAACATGCAAAGACCATGGCATCATGATAATTCCAGTCTTCCTTTCGAAGCATATGGAAGATGATCCCGACATCATGATGAGGTACCAAAACGGGCTACCAAACCCAGAACCAGAGGCAACCAAAGAAGACGAAGTAACTCCAAAGGAAGGCAGCCTTTCATGCCTAAGATGCCACCTACCATGTAAAGGCCTTTTAATCCCCCTTTGCAATTTCAGAGCTCCTTCAAGCCTAGTGATTCTTGGATCAAAAACAAATTCACTAGCAGAGAGCCCCCAAAGAAAATCCATTCACCACAAGTTGAACCAAAATGGGACATACTGCTACCTGCATAAAATAATGAAGAAGACGAAGTAGATGATGCTTTCTACTTCGATCAAGACTATTGTCCAGAAAAGGGTGAATGCAGCAATCTTCTTGAAGAAGAAAGAGCGGAAATAGAAGAAGAAATCTACCAAGAACAAATATCAGTTTCGATCCATCAAGGCAAAAACTGGTATCTACAAATATCCCTCCATTAGAGATACCACAACCAGCTTACTTAAAATAACTAATAAAGGGAAAGTTTGCACAATTTATAACCATAGAAATCAATCGCAGACTGATAGATGCACAAATAGATATAAGTGCCTCTCTCTCATTTGCAAAATCACAGATCATCAATGACTGGAAGACATTGGATGATACCCTAGCTTATAAGAGCCTAGATGTCCAAAAGAACAGTTTTGTCTGTAACATGTACAAACATCAGCAATCCCTTAGGATCCAAGACAAAATCTTTTATCGTGATTTCTTTGCTTTAAATAGGATGCCTGTAGATATTTTGTTAGGAGGCGCTTTCATAAATAGATACTCACCATATGGATCAACTACAAAAAATGTCATGTTCACCATAGATAATGAACGGCTAAGGATTCCTCGTCTTATCTATGCAACTAAATAATTTTCAAGCACTATGGCTCAAACACCCGAATTAGTAATCCCAGCTGAAATACAAGCTATAGGTGAAAAAATTAGAACCACTATCTGTTCTAACAACCCTCAGCAGTTCTGGTCCAAATCAATGTCTGAAATGGACATTAAAATCATCGACGGCAAACACATAAAAATTGGGAAGAAAATCCCAATACCAACACAGGGTTACAATGATATGAAATCACAGATAAAAGAATTAGAGGCTAATGGCTTTATAGAAAAATCAACCTCTTCTTTCTGTTGCTATGCCTTTATGGTTAACAAGCACTCAAAACAAAAAAATGGGAAAGAAAAAAATGGTCATAAATTATAGACCATTAAATGCCATTACACAGCCCTTTCCATATCCTATACCCAATAAAAGCTATTTGTTGGAGAAAGTTGCATCATGTAAATACTTCTCCCAATTCAACTGTAAGTCAGGTTTTTATCAAATCAGGGTTAAAGAAGCAGATAGAGAAAAAACAGCGTTCCGCTGCCCAGTCGGCCATTTCCAGTGGACTGTTATGCCATTTGGTTTGATGAATGCCCCAGCATTCTAACAAGCCCACATGGATAACATTTTCAAAGGCACTTCCAACTTCCTTTGTGTATATATTGATGACATACTAATTTTCAGTAATTCTATTACTGACCATTACTCTCATCTCAAACAATTTTTTGAGTTGGCAGAAGACGCAGGAATTGTTTTATCAGACATAGATCCAGCTCTATAAAACTGAATGCAATTTTCTTGGAATGATTATCCAAGATTTGAAGCTGCAAGTCCAGCCGCACATCAAAGAGAAGGTTATCAGTTTTTTAGAAAAGCTCGACAAACCAAAGCTTCAAGTCTTTTTGAGATTATCAAATTATCTAAATAGCTTTTATCCTAACTCTGGTGAAGACAGGTTTATACTTCAAGAACTTCTCCAGAAAAAGAAAGCATTCCAATGGAAGGATGAACACACCACCGCTGTCCAGAAAATCAAATCCAAGGTGGCGATGCTCCCAGAACTACATATCCCAAAATCAGAACAAATGCTGGTCTACACTGATGCCTCTGATATTGCATGGGGAGGAGTACTTGTTTGTATATACGAAAATAAAGAATTCGTTTGTGAATTCTCTAGTGGAGTGTTCAATACAGATGTTCTTAAGTGGATCTCTTTTGATAAAGAGATTTACGCTGTAAAGAAATGTCTAGAAAAGTTTATGTTAAAAATTTTGCATCTGCCACACTTTATTGTAAAAACCGACTGTACTAGATTTCTGACCTTTAGAGAAAAAGATCATGGTCAGAAAGATGGTCGCGATATTATATTAGATGGCAGGCCTTCTTTGATCAATTTAACTTCTCTATAGAACATATTAAAGGTACTAATAATATTACAGCAAACTGGCTCAACCGAAATCCACCTGCTACATGAATGCATCAACCCCTTCCTGATTTTAATTTAACCAGAATTCACAACCAAGGAATTGCTCCTATGAACATTTTTGTCCAAAAACAAATCTTCAGAGAAGGGTTACATCCAAGATATACTCGGATTTCCTATGCCGCAGGACAAGATCTGCAGATGTCTTCAGCAGCCTCTATCCAAGTAAATCGTCATCAAAACACTGGTGTGATCACTATCGAAAGATTAAATAGTGAATTTTTATTTCACCAGTTTACCGAATTATTGAAACGTTCTTTATGGACATGACTGATAAAAATAAGGTCTTCACATAATGAACACCTGTATAGGTGGATAGCAAGATACGGTCCTCATCGTATCCATGAAAAAGAAAACCATGATCAAGACACCGTGGTTCATACAATCATCCAAAAACAGTTAGAATGAGAATCATACTTCTACATCAATCCTCGTTGTCATGCATATGAAGCTGGACCCTAGCACTGGCATCTTTCCAGTACATTCCAGCTAAGGTGTCTCTTTCAGCGGATAAGTGAAAATGACTTGCTGACTGAAGCGGAAGCATTGTTGGACCCACCAAGCCAGACGTCCCCATCCAGCGCTTCCAACAGCATATCACTGTAGATTACTTTTGAGTTGTAAAGCATGATGGGACATGACACCGCCTTGGCAAAGATCCCAGGCAGGACCTCCCAATTGCTATAAATAAGACTCTCCTCTATAGAGTTATCATCAAAAAATTTCTAAGCCTTAGAAATCTAGTAGCCTTATCAAGCGTATGCTCTTCTCTTGCCCTTTTGAAGGAACCTGAGAATCAGAAATTTGAAAAGACTAAGTGTGTAATAATATTTTGAGTTATAATAGTGAAGCCGTAGCCATTCGGCCTCTGCCTACTATCGTAGGTTTTCTGTAATCAAGAATCAAAAGAAAAACAAGGGAGAAGCGTCTACTGACGATAAAAGATTGGTATCTGACACAAATTGATATAGATATACACGTATTGGCACAAATTGCTATAAATTGGGGGCATATAAAAGGCACATGTGAACATTCTACAAGATTATAGTGATAGTTCGCAAATACTATGATATTATAGCACAGACTATATGACTCAAAATGCACAGGTTATTAGATTGAGTGATAGATTAGGTCATTGCATTCTCAGATTTACTTAGGTTTACTCCGATTGAGTGACATATTATGTCATTCCACTTATTCAAACTTACTCAGGTGTACTTAAGCATCCTCAGATTGAATCTAAAATCAATCTGCAATGGTTGATTCATATTCCTCAAAAACTCTAGTTTACTCAAATTTAGATTGAAACACATTTGGGTTCCATTCTTAGAAAATTATAGAGTAGTGTGGATGGGGTCTTGTGTTGCCCGACCTCCTAATCACTTCTCCATCTCCAATGAGGGTTAGGGTATATTCTTCCCAAACCATGGTTTCAACACTAGCATCTCATTGGCATCTCCTTGAGGCATAATCACCTCATCTCCAATGACTTCAGAAGGTGGTTTGGTTCCCACACATATAGGGGTATTCAATCCTTGCTTTTCAATTTCAAATATATCAAAAATCTACTTCAGATTTTCTATCATAATTAAACACTGATTTGTACGTGTTTCATTGCAGGTTTTGCATGAAACAAGCTAAATACTTAGGCCATATTTCAAGACACCCACTGTGGTTATACTCAAATAACAAATTTCTTATTTTATCCTTTTAATCGAGCATTTTCTACGCTAGACTAAAAGGGAGGCACTTGTAGACACATAAATTTGGTATTAGATGCTAAACAATGTAAGTTTTTGACCAATCCTTAACATACATGACTTGTGTGTACGCATATGACTCTTGTTCACATTCTCCCCTAATCATTCACTTACATATGGGCTTGACCTTATCAATTTGTCATTATTCATACACAAGGTCTCCCTAGTCTTTACCTAAAAAGTTTACCATCTTAAACGAACTGTCTCTTAATCCCAGATCATTGTTTCCTGTATTCTACACGATTCCAACGACAATTAGACGTATCCGGTTACCAAAGTTATCTACCTGTGCTTGACCGATTTGCACATTCTTTAACAACTATTTTCCCAAATTCATATTCTTTCTTTGGGTTGGCCCACACATTTCGCATGTTAGTTCACAAGAAAATTACCTTAGTCTCCTATTTATACATATCAAGCCTAAGTCTATTCCTATCTAGCACTTATTTAGCATTGCAATGGCACACTCAAGAATATATTTGCACATCCTTGAGGAACTACCCTAAAGCTTCCTAATATGCAAACACTTCACAGAAACAACCACCAAACCAAATCTAAATACTATTACAAGGTCAAAATCACTAATTGTCAAGTATTGAAAGCCACACAAATTGCACTACATACTAGTATATCATTGTTGAGAACACACACAATTAGTTAAAATAACTACATGCGGTTTGAGCCCTCCTCATAGTGTAGGAAAATAGGTCATGCACAACCACTCAACAAGGGATGGTTGGGATCAGCTAGACCCATCATATCTAATCTCTTTTGACAGGTAAAACAAGCGTCAAAAGTGGAGCTAAGGTGAAGGAAGATGTATTTAAATCTACGCATAAGACCAAGCCTTTGATATTGCACCGAATGCCTATTTATAGGGAGGCACAATGATCTATGACAGAACAATTCAGCACTTTTCACAGGGACAAATCCGACAAATATCAAACGCCTCTGATTGCCGCAAGCATCCAAACATTACCAGATCCACCTAAGGAAGTTTGGACAATCAACATCCTAATCCAAGATACCAAAGACCCATTTCAAAGCATTGTTGATAACTAAACATTGTTACAAACTAGAACAGAATAAAAACAAGCTATGTACCCTATCTTCTTGGTTATTTCTATTTATAGTAAGAGCAATATACCAATATTACTATGCTAGTTACATTCACATCTGCATAATTTAGACATATATTATACAATCAGAATTAGTCTAAAACTTTATCTTGTTTAGACCGCTAAATCCAAAATAAGATAAAACACATCATCTTATCATTCACAATGAAATTTCCAATTTTTTGACACAATATAATAGCATTTCTTTCTCCTACATGACCTAGCAATTAAAAACATTATATGTGACCTAGTGATAACTAGATTGACTTGTGCCATGTCATCACAATAAATTTCAATCAACCATCCATTAATACCAATAATTGCCCTCATATATTGATCAATTATCATTTTATCATTTGACCTACACTAACCTAGGAGGCATAAAAAAGGATTTGCAAGCACAGCCCATATAGATGAGAGAGCACAAACCCAGTAGTACCCCATGTTGTAAGATTCTAATGTAGTTTGTGCCTTGAGAATGGGCCTAACTTATGTATTCTTGCACGTCTCCAAAAGTGTGCCCAAATCTAATCATGCTTCCTTGTCCATGATGGACCTCCTTGTCCAAGGATGGGGCTTTGGGTATATTATATATATATATATATATATACACACACACACACATAAAAATTAATAATTGTATTATGTATATATTATTGTGTATATTGATATTATTAGTATATATATTATTATTAGTAGTAGTATTAATACATACAACTAATATTATAAATAATAATAAAAACAACAATAATCATATATGAGTATGATAATATATGATGTATTTACTATCATCATCATCATCATCATTTTTTTTTTGATAAGTCAAAAAAAAGGACAAAGCCCGTCTATTTAAAATATTTTAACAAAAACCTTAGTATAACCAAGTAGATACAACTGGAGTATCAAAGTTTAAAACAAAGCAAGAAGCTCTGAGCTTACAAGGAAACAAAAAACTATTCTTCATCAGAAATAACAATATCAACATTGTTACCATCATCACGAACTTGTTCTTCCAGATTGATAGCAGCGAAGGAGCTTGCCAGGGTAATTTCCCCAGTGTCATGCCTAATGCCTAGCGTCTCGCAAATTGCCTTTAACTTCCTATGCTGCAGGATGCTATCTTCAGCCATTGCCTTAATCAAAGTCCAAATTTGATTAACCCTGGTGTCCATCAAATCACTGAAATGATCCATATCTTCATGAACTGCAAGTGAATTACTAGCACTAAAGAGAACAGTCTGAATTCCAATTAACTGACCAACTTTGAGAGTGTCCAAACGAGCATTAAATTGACCGATATCTTCCATAGCTTTGATCACTGCCTCCACAAAAGCCACCGAGGAGCCTCTTCCTAGACGAGTAACATGCTCGGCATGAAGCAAATTCGTATCCATCCATTTCAACAATTTTTCATCCTTCACACCTTCAAGCAGGATTTTTTGCCAAAAATCCAGAGCCTCTTGGGCAGTAAAGCGGGGCTTTTTATCCAAGAGGGAGCCCGAGTCTAGCAGATGGCAGACCTTCAGATCGTCCACTAGGCCCAGAAAAGAGGAATATACATCTTCCAAGGAATAGTTATGCAGCGTACTATTATTCATGGCATTAACCGAATTAACAACAGAAGCCTTACCTTTGTCCTGCCTGGGACGCTTGCTGCCAGATCCTCCCGAGTCTAGTTCGCCAGTGATGAAGTTTCCGCAGAGCCAGGATCGAGAGGCAGAGAAGGGTGTAGAATGCCCAAATTGGAGAGTGGAAGGAGGTAAATAGTATGCCACGAGACACATGCGATGCTTACACCTCCCGAGAACCATCATTCTCCATTGTTCGTAATTAAAACCAATGCTCCAAAGATCCACCAAATCGCGCCCCGACCAATTAATGATGATCCTCATTAATATGGCGGTTAGATAAATCATTTTCCGCCAACCTCCATGCCTTAGAACCTTTGGGGAGAGCATTGATCATATGGAGGCTTTGTTCCGAGTGGTTAAGGGTGACACCCTCATTAGCCATGTGATCAACTAACTTATTGTTTTTGTGAAAGATGTGCAAGGAGGAGTAAGTCCTCAAATTTTTGCACAAAGATTTGCAATCTTCCATAATATTCTTCAAGATCCAATTGTGCATAGATCTATTCGAGAGGGTTTCAATGACGATTTTCGAGTCCCCTTCTATATCCAAATCAAGCCAATTATTTTGTTTTGCTAAAGAAAGGCCACGCCAGAGAGCTTTGGCTTCAGCAACATTGTTGGAGCAAGGGCCAAGCGATTCACTGAATCCAAGCAAGAATTTACCTCTAGAATCCCTAAAAATCCCCCCGGCACCTGCCATACCCGGATTGCCTTTAGCCGCACCATCAAAGTTAAGCTTAATCCTAGTGATAGACGGAGGACACCAAATGTCTCTCCTACTTTTTTTACTTTTGCAACTGACCCTATTATCAAGTAGTCATCGTCATCATTATTATATTCTTATATATATTTTTTACGTATAATATTATTAATACATACAAATAATATTATAATATATATGTGTGTATTATGTATATATTAGTAATAAATATAAATATTAATAATAATATAATATAATAGTATATACATATTATTATTATATTTACTATCATCATCATCATCATCATATTCTTATATATATTTATTACGTATAATACTATTAGTACATACAAATAATATTATAATATATATGTACGTATGTATTATGTATATATTAGGAATAAATATAAATAATAATAATATAATAGTATATACATGATATTATTATCAATATATACATAATATTATTATCATTATTATTATCGTTATAATACTATATATTATTATATTACATATATACTATTATCATATTAATATATTTAGTGGGAGGTGGAAGTGTGGCTATGGCTATATTTAGTTGGCGACACTCAGTTGACGGGACTATCTAATCTATAGTTTCTAGTTCTGCTCAGGTGGCCGAGCCATATGATATTTATATAGATTAATTAGATAGGGACCCTCACTTTCTACAAGCAGCCTATATATATATATATATATATATATATATATATATATATATATATATATATATATATATATATATATAGGAGTGGTTCACTACGCTTCACCTCTCGCCAGATAGATATATAGGGCAAGCAGAAATCAATTGAATGGTTCACTATGCTATGCTCCACTTAACTTTTCCTTAATCAAGATGGACCCAATTCTAGTATTCAAATCCTTGTACAAAATGTGTATGCTATTACTAAGCTACTAGATTTGGAAAAAAAAAACTTGGAGCAGTCTCAATCTCCCTCTTGCTGGGTAAATCATGATTCTAGATTAAAATATTAGCAGCAGAACATGCCTCCTACTCTAGCCATATGAGGAAAGCAAGGAGGGTTGAAAGGGACTCCTATGATGGCTTGTGATATCTAAACAATGACAAGGAATCAAGGGAATTTAGGAATCCCAAACATACAAACTCAAGGGGCAGCCCTTGCAAGAAAATAGATGGTAAGAATAGTGAATGATGACATGCCATGGTAGATTTTACTCTGTTATCAAATTCAAAAATCTCAACACATTTGGGGAAATGAGAGCCATTTCCAACTGTGATAAAATTGGCAATGCTAGGGCATTCACATTTTCAAGGTCTTCCCCACTTAAGATATTATAGGCTGCTTGGCAAATGGTAACAAACTTTATTGGCTAGGACAATGAGGGGCCATGTAATGCTTGGGGTCTAGCATCAAGGAGTATTTGGATGTTTTGTACACAACATGGTCAATTTGACCTCTTACCTTAGTTTGATGGAAAAATATTGGACAGGAAAGGATTTCTTTATTCAGGTCTTTGGAAGGTCATACCTACATCAATGGCACACTTGGTGCAGCTTAAACTGAGCCCAAAAGTTAAATAGGGTGGAAAATAGGGTTTAATATGCAGCTTCAAGAGGCAAGCCATTATTGGAGACATTGGAAATGGAGTCACAAGAAGGCCTAAAATAACCAAGTGATGAAAGGTTAATATGACAAAGAAACAATGAATGTTTAAAGCACAAGAAGAAATCCAAAAGGTCATGATACAAAGAAGCCAAACCATAGTTAACATGTTTGAGAAGTTCAGGTTGTTCGGGATTTTGAAAAAAGTTCAGTTCGGTAAGTTTGGTAGTTCAACTAGGAAAATTTTATACATTATAAAAAATAAATATATCATATACATTTGTAAAACATAAACATAAATAAGTTGATAACACATGATAGCAAAATCCAATAGAGTGTTAAACTTCAATGTTCATTGTTCAATGTCATACATATAAAATATAACAGTGAGAATTGTGAAATATCATTTGTTTAACATTAAAGTTTTCAGCATTAACTAAATATGAGAATGAAATTTAAACATCCACAACATCATACCCTGCATCTGCACCAAAATCATTACTAGTAGCATCATCTAGACACTAGTAGGCTCATCAACAACATCAATATTTGTTTATCTCCAAAGAATGGTTTGCCAAGGTGAGAGTTGTCATCTTCATTTGCAAGAGAGTAAGCAATCATAACTTGCTATGAACAAACACAAAATCGGAGAGTTTTTGAGCCCCTAGTCGATCCCTTTTGTTAGCATGGAGTAAGTCGTGTGTACTCCAATTTCTTTCACATGCAAAAGCAATGGAACATTGGTTGAAGATTCGCACGACAAGTCTCTACAACTATGAAGTAGAAGCCCTATAAGCTTGCCACCATTTAGATGGTTCCCACTTCAACCTCTGCTTGCCTTTGTTTCCTCGATACCAAACATTTTTCAGTTGGTTCTTGAAAATGGTACATTGTTGCCTCGTTGCTTCCTTCTCTTCATCAATAAGCAACTTGTCTATTGTTACAAATACACCTCTCGTTATCTCTTCATCTGCATCATGATTTACCTCTACTAATTTAAGATCCAAATACCAAGTTGTCACGTGTAGAGGATGATGTAACATGAACCATCGTTTGTCCACAATTTCCCAAATGCTTTTGACTTTTTCAACATAACCTACAAGTAATTTTTGAATTTCTTTCTTTGCTTTGTCCATTCCCTCGTACACAAAGCCCATGCAAGTTTGATTGTCATCAACCATTCTCAAAATTCTAACAGGCTCAAATGCCATTATGATCTTCTTGGCCCCCTCCCAAAATGTGTCATCTAATATAATTCTTTCAATATCTTTTGATAGGCTTCCTTGGAAAGCTTTGACTCTGTCCATTCGTCAGTAACCATCACTTTTCTCAATGTTGTCCTCTCCTCTACCTCCCTTTGCAAAGCATTGAAATTGATGACAAATCTTGTTTCAACAAGGATAGAAGATCACGCTTTGAAAATGAACAATACAAGTTCAATGTCAAGTGGTGATTAAGGATAAACTTAGAAATTTGTTTTCCTTCAATCACAATATTACTTACCCACTCCAAGAAAGATCTAACACGTGTAGCACATGGTGTCCAAAAGAGATGAGGAAATTTGTCCATGAGTATATCACCTAATCCTTGACAATTAGCTACATTATATGTAATGATTTGAAAAACATTCTCTTCTCCTATCTCCAAAATTGTTGATTCAATACATTGGAAAATGAAAAAATAAGTTTTTTGTTCATTACTTGTATCAATTGATTTTATAAACCTGGCACCATCAAGGGATATTGCAAAATTATTTAGGAGAGGCCACCTTCTTGAATCGAACCATCCATCACTTACTATTGTGTACCCTGTTTTTTTCCATTTTTTTTATTTCAACTAGCTTAGTGGATACGGTTGCCACTTCCTCTTTAAGAAGACTAGTTCTTACTCATTCATAGCAAGGCAATTTGTAGCCATTCCCAAAATCAATAGCCACATCTATGAAGGTTTGGAAATGTGGAGAATGGATAACATTGAAAGGAATAGCCTCTACACAAAACAATCTAGCTTTTGTTGTGGCCCCCACATTGATTTCAATGAACCTTGTGACTTTTCAACACCACTTCTACTTCCTTGGGCAAATGGTGATGGAGAGCAACTTGAACTATTCAAGGAGCCAATTTGTGAGATTGATTGTTGGATTTTAACCTTCTTTGATTCTGAAGCTAATGATCCAACATCACTCACATTAAACTTAGTTTTCACTCTATTTATGAATTCTACGTATTCTGATTCCGTTGAATTTTCATTTGCTACCCCACAATATTTCACATCTAGGGATCCTCCAAGGTAATGGTACCAAACTTTGGTTATACTTTCCATGATATTCTCATTGCACAAAGTGTATCTTATTTTTATCTTTATCATCTCTCTAGACAATGTACTTCATCTCTCTTGATGGACTGAAAATTTTCTTTTTGTTGTTGATAAGAAGAAATTCTTGCACTCATTACCCAAATGCCCACTGCTCAATCTTGTGTATTTTAAACTTGTTCCCTCGCTGCCCAATACCCACTAGCACTGCTCAACATTGCATAGTCTAAAACTGCTCTGATTGAAATTTAGTGGCTTCCTGAAGAGGCTTTGGACCTACAAAATGTCATCATTTTTATATACGATAATATAGTTATTAAATTATTAATTATAAAAGCAATATATTTTATAAATTATAAGTTTATAATATAAATTTAGAATGCAAATTAATTATAAATTTATAACTTATTGAAAATGAAGTAATAAAAATGTCAAACTGACAAACAAAAACCTATAGTCTTAAAGATTTTGTTTTTTTAAATAAACATAAAAATAAACTATCTTATTAAACACAAATTAATACTTTCAAACTTTTCCATTAACAAAGTAAGCATGATGACACACAAATCTTTGAAGCTCTTAGGCATTGTTTGGAAACTACAGGTGGCAGGGCTCTTCAAATTGAATTTTGATGGAGCCGCACGAGGAAACCCAGGAGTTTCAAGGGCAAGGTGTTGTATCAAGGATTGTGCCGGTTTGTTGATTCGAGCAATGTTTGTGCGTCTACAAGATGGCACTAACAATGAAGTAGACGCCCAAGCAGTGGTAATGGGCCTCTGACTTGCTTGTTCGTGTGGTATTGAGAAACTTGTCATAGAAGGGGCCTCCAAGATCATCATTGACGCCATCAGTTCTAACCATGGAAATCATGGCAGATCAACAACATTTTGTGCTCTGCATGACCTCGCTTGGCTGAATTTGAGTCACGGTCGATGAATCATTGTTTTCAAAAAGCCAACCAACATGCATACTTCTTGGCCAATTGGGGGGTTGATCAAGCGACGGAGGAAATAATCGACAATGTGAGTACATGTTGGTCGAGTTTCAAAGCCTTTGATTTCATTAATCTATGAGGTGATGATTTTTCTGCTTCGCATGATTCTTGGATTGAACCATAATTATGGCTCGATATGGCTTTGGGGTGCTTGATTGGGTGCTTCATTTGGTACATAGTTTGGCATGGGATATCATTTAAGTGATTGGGACATGATCATTCTCTTGTCCTGTGCCATCGCTTGATGAAATCTGCTCTCCTCTACACAATATCCTTCATTCCAAAATGGATTATTCAGTTTCCAGTCGTGCCTTGCTCTCACCAATTCTCTTTGTGTCTGCTGAAAAACGAGAAATGGTGTTTCGTGATCATGTTTTAGATGCCCATCTGTGCCACATTTTCTAGCTTCCTTCTTCAACGATCTCTGGAGCAATCCGTGAGATGATTGGGGATCTTTTTCTCCATTCCTTTAGGCACCTCAAATCTAACACAAAAGTGGTTTCAATATTCACCAGCAATCTTTTCTGTGTAGTTCGAGATCCTGTTGCAGTTTCAAAGGTGGTGTGGGTGTTGGTTTGGCCAGGACTCCTTGGTGGGTTGTCAGGTTGGTTGGATAACTTTCAAGCAATATTAGGACCGACTTTGCCCTTCTCTGGTGATCAATGTTTGGGATTAATTCCGCTTTGCATTTTTTGTGAGCTTGAGGAACATTACGTTCTTATGTTGGAGACCCTTCATTTGTACCTTGTTTCTCAATCCATGGTTACTCCCCTAGCGTTTTCTTTGGACTATTGGCTCGCTCCCATCCCTTCCTTAGACCTCCTGCTAGGTCATTTTGTGTCTACTAGACTAGTGGAGGTGGCTTCAACACTTGTCAATTTATGTTTAGGGCTTGGTGTTGAGGCATAGATGGGCATTGGTCGTGATATCTTTGTTGGAGTCAACAAACTTCGCAGGCGGGCAATCACCAGAGCCATGCAACGACGCATGCAATCGACGATGGCCTCCTACAGTTCTGGTGGGTTTTTTTCCTCTGTGGCAAAAGATGACTATATAGCCCTGTCGTGCAAGAAGATCAAAGTCAAACATCTTTTCTAGTTGTGCTGCCTTTTGCTGCTAATTTTTTGACAATCTTGCTCCTTTCGACATTTGGGTTTATGTATTTCGGGCATGTGTTCCTGTTGGGTTTTTGTTGGTTGCCTTTTTTGGCTTTCCGAGTGGATTGATACTGTGTTCTTTCCGATTCTCCCTTGGTTTTTGTTATCTTCAACTTTTTGTAATCTCGGGTAAGGGCACATTATCCCTTAATCTATCCCAAAAAAAAAACCAAACTATAAAAAAAAATTGAATACTATATAGTTATTACTATTAGTAATACTAATTTAAAATCATTAAGCACTGAAACAATAAAACTAAATTCAAAGTTTTATAAAAAATATATATAAAACTATAAGACTTACCTCATGGACCTGACGTTGCAAGTGCAAAACGTCAAATTGCCTTGTTGGATCGGTGTTATCTTGTTCTTGTTTGACGCATGATTCCCTCCCCTGTTTTCACGTTCTTGTTTGCCCTGGTCAACAAGTCAACAATGTTTATTGTTCTCTATTCACACTAGTCTGAAATGATATGAATCATTCTACGAATCTGCCCTAGTTAGCTGTCATCATTCGACGTGTTCTCTTCTGTAACTAGCAAATGCGGTGGTTTTGTTATTAAAAACATTGTTCGGCACATCATTTTAGATTCCCAGCTCCTTTAAAAGGCTAAAGCAAAATGGTAAAAAAAAAATTAGGGTTTTCAACTTTTTGTGGATCATAGTTATAGCTTACAGCCTTACAAGTTTCGATTTCAACAACGGTAGGACCCACATGCCACTTTTAATCGGGTTTTGACTTTAGATTTTCGTTTTTACTATTCTAAATGTTTTTTTAATTAAAATTTTTAATTAAAAAATAAAAATAAAACGAATATTCAAAAAACTATGAATTTCACCGAACAGATTCATTTTGCTTTAAAAAGTTCGGTTCAAACAGTACATCGCCCATATTTGGGCAAATATGGTAACCATGAGCCAAACCCATTGTGTTACATCAGCAAGCAGGGATTCTACTAGCTTTAGAAAGCCTCCATTTAGATCAGACGATTGCAAAACAGATGATACATATGACATTACTTGTCCAAGTATCAAATCCTCTGCAAGTATTTTGAGATATCTAGAAGTGTTGGGCAACATTTTTGTGCCCCCCAACCCCAAATTTGTGGGTGAAGACCTAGTGGTTGACTCTATACCCTTAACAGTTAAGGAGGACAAATTCGCCATCATCCATATGGTTAATTTGTGGCAAACATTGACTTAAGAGGATTTTAGATGGGGGTTCTACCATCAATATATTTCCTAAGGATATACGGCAAGAGTTGGGCAAGCTAGCACTATAGCCACCAACCTTGAGTTGCAAGATGTAGATCAATATTGAATTGCACTTTTGGGTGTCTTGATTTTACAAAAGCTAAATATAAGAGGTCAACAATTCCTTGTGGACCTTGTACTTGTCTCTTCGCTCAAACCAACCTATAACACCTAGGACTGCAAAGGTGACAGATATTTAGAAAAAGAATCTCTTGTCCATAGAATACCAAGGCAAAAACTTTAATGTGCATTTGAAGGCAAAGGTTGTTAGTGAAGTGGATCCTTCCTCTAAATTAGTGGAAGAAGCCTCCAACAATAGGGCAATCAAACCCATAGAGTATGGCATTATGTGGTTAAAAGACTATGTTAAGAACAAATACAAGTCAGATGTTGGACTTTCAACGCTAGCTTCTCAAAGGTTACGCAATTCTCTCACCTTCTAGTTGTTGTATAGTAATTAACATCAAGGTAGACATTTAAAATTCAAACTTTCCACTTCAAACGTATCGACCCAAACATCTCCACCTCACATGTCAAGCAAAAGCTCTCAATATTAACAAAGCTTAGTGGTATAATCACTAACATTTACCCTTTGTAATTTACCAAACTCTAGCTCCAAGATGCAAAAATGAGAAATATGTCAGCATGAGTTTCCATATCAAGAAGATATCAGTCCAGTCGCAGTAAAAGCCAACTTGGATTCAGAGGACAACACTCATATGGTCAATGTTGGTGATGAATTTTCTTGAACCCAAGAATTTGTTTCCCTTGACACATAAAGACTTTATGGGGATGACACCAAAGTTGATCATGCACTAAATTGCACTTGTCCTTAGAGCACAACCATTTAGACAAAGACCCTACACAATGATTCCAAAGTACACAAAAAAAGGTTCAATAAAAGATGGACAAGATGTTAAGAGGTCGAGAGAATCTTTAGGGTGAGCACAAGTGACTGGGTATCTCCTGTTGTTATCAGCTTCAAGATGAAGAATATACAGATCCACATTGTGTAGGCATTAGAAGTCTGAACGTTGTCAGCATTAGAAACCTGTTCCCATGCCTTCACTGTAACCATTTTGTAGGAGATCACAAGGCATGAAATATGTTCACTACTCAACAGCTTTCTAGCAAATGCCAGGTTAGTGTGGCTGAAAAAAGATAGAATGAAGATCGTCATCTTTGTTGAGAATTCAGACTTTTCAGGACAGTGGACACTTTTTGTATGAACATCCTGCATATTTTTCATCAACTGACCACTATTAACTTCAAGATCTTTCTAGATGATTGGTTGATTTATGGATATAAGGAATCACACCTGAAGGCTATGATTGTGCATGAGCATTTGTAAGTGGGCTAAGTTGGCATTAAATCCAAAGAAATGCTCTTTTAGTCCCATAGAGAAAAATTGTTGGGCCATATCGTATTTCCAGCAAGATTGAAGACTGAACTCAACAATAATCGGGCCATAGTACAAATGCAAGTGCCATGTGAAGTTGAAGTAGTCAGATTTTTTATTAGTCATGCCAGACATTATAGGTGAATCAAGAACTTTTCCCAAAGTCTCCTCTCTGTTAAATAATCTATAAACAATATGAGTGTCCATCCTGTCCAGACCAAGCAACATCAAAAGGCTCTTGAGAACATTAAGATATGTCTAATTAGCACACCCATTTTGGCATTCCTTGATTGGAATAAGGAATTCCAAGTACATTTGGAAACTTCAAACTTCACCATTAGATGCACACTAGCTTGGAAAGGGATCATATGGCTTGCAGAACCCAATCTACTTCATTGATAAGCTACTCTCTAAGCCAGAGATAAATAAAATAAAATGTGATGCTTTTGGGATGGTTTACTTTGTCTAGAAATTCTAAGATCGCTTGTTGGCCCACACATTCATATTTTAAGTGGACCATCAAGCTCTATTATACCTTGAAAACAAGCATTGATTGATAGTCATGTCATTAGGTGGTTGCTTTTGTTGCAAGAATTTACATTTAAGATAGTGGTTCAACCAAGGAAGAACCATGTCACTGCCGACCAATTATCAATGATCAAATCAAGGGTGATGGCTGTGGGGGTCAAAGATGTTTTTCCAGGTGCGGAATTGTTTAACATTGCAATGCTCCCTTTATGGTTTGAACATAAAGGGAACTTTCTCTCAGCGAGGAGCTTTCCAAGGACATGTGAACAAAGAGAAGGATAATTATGAATAATTCTAGGACTTTTCAATTGATTTATGGAGTGCTTTATAAGTTGGGACCAGACCAAATACTCCAGAGATGTGAAATCAAGAAAGAGATTCAGGGTACTTTGCAGGAAGTTAATGATTGTCTAGTAGGGAGACATAGTGGGGCTTGAACATTACAACAAATAAAGTGCTTCTAGCAAGGCTCTAGTGGCCTAGGCTATTCCAAGATACCATGGAATGGATTATGGTGTGTGACACTTGCCAACATATGGGAAAGCCATCGAGGCATGATTTCATACCTTTGTGGGTGTGTTTTGGAAGGAAGACACTTTCCATTACACACCAATTGTAAACAATGTCTTTGTTCGGTTACTTTTGTCCACTCAATATTTCAGTTTCCCATGTAATCAATGAATTGTCCAAGGAGTGCCTATCCTTTGAAAATTGATTATTTAGATAAGACTGTCTGTTGCAAATAATGCAACTCTCTTGGATAAGGGATGTTGTAGCTTGTAATAACAAAGGTAACATTTTCAGCCTTTTCTAGAGATTGCTGCCATTTTCACGAGTGCCCTTGTTGACCTTGAGGCCGATTTCATGTATCCACCACAAATTTACTCCCATTGTATCTCACATTGTAGTATACAGGAAACATCACATCACACAACGAAATGAGAATTTTCTTTTTCTATCACCCTTCATGATGTACTAAAAATCTCTTGCCTATGATGGGCATATATTTGCTACCATGCCATATCAACTCCAGTGAATCCAATATACTATATATTATCACTCTAAGGATGTGTGATGGTTCGTGACAACCACTATTTATACATTAAAAATGCTTTATTAACATTTTTCTCATCCAAGGCTGATCCCAAAGTGTATGCATTCGCATACACAGGATCATATGGGTCAGCTTCTAGCACCTTGTGAGAGATGTAATGAGAGTCATCTTTCTTACTGCCACATTCAAATCACCTTCACATTGGCAGATTATTCCTCCTCAACCTCCTAATCCTTCCTCTAAATCCCTTTCCTATATTGTTTGCCTACAGCTGATGACGTCCCTTAGCACCCTTAATCCGGCCAACATCATCAACAAGGATCCGAACATTATTTATAGGTTTCCACTGTCATTTCTTGATAAGCAACAACAACAATTTGCTTTGCTTGCATTAATAATTCCGCTTAAGGAAGAAGAGGATTTAGAGTTAAAAGGGCTTACACTCAAGGAAGACAAGTTAGAAATAAAGGCCTTGAACATTTCAAGAATAGGAGTTGCACCATCAAGGTATACCAAGTCTTTGGAGACCCCAATTGTAGTCTACTTAGGAAGAAGTCTATCGTTACACAACCACCATTGAGTAAGAGTCCAATATGAAAGGCAAGATGGACACATCTTCTACACCAAAGAAGTCACCTTCTTCACACAGAAAGCCACAATTGTAAATGGTGCAATAAGCACAAAACCATACATGCATAGTCATCAGGGTATGAACATAGTCAATCCTCCAAGTATCATTGTATCAATGGGCAATAAAAGATATAGGATTCCTATAGTGGTTACATGCTCTGATCATGCTTTGCAAGCTCTTAAGCCAATTGCGTCATATAGCTATGCATCCTCAGCATTCAAGACTTCGCCTCTTACAGCAAAACAATCTTACCCTATAAAAGCATATTAATTTCTAGGAACCATGTACAAGTAGAACTCTTCTATGCCAGTATACAGAGTTGTCAATGCAAGTCAACTCACTCACCAAGGAAAATGGTTCCCCAAGGCTCACCTAGAAGCCAAGATTTCACACTGGCTTCCTAGACTTAATGCAACTAAAACCATTGCTCCTCAAGAAAGGACGAATGATCCAAGCACAATCACATCAATCTGCACTCTCACCTTGAGAACCATTCACACTCCACGCTCCACACAACCTTGTGTTGTTCTGAACACCTTGCACAACTCTGCAGCACCATACAGTACATTATGCAGGTCAACATTCGTGTAGTGCAGCGTCCACACAGCCCAACATCTGCACAACATAACATCCACCCAACTCAGCATCCACATAGCCCAGCATGTATGCAGCTTAATATACAACATTGTTCCCTTCCCTCCTCACAGGGTGGAGCCCCAATGTGACCCAAAGGATTCCCCTCGCGAGGTTGAGGGGTAGCACTCCACCCTGCCCCACCTTGCAATCAAAAATTTGATCATCAATTTTGAAATCATTCAGCGCAACTGTCAAAAGGGGAAGAGTCATAGGTGTATGCCCAGCCATTTCAACTTCCATAATAGGGTTCTTTAGCCTTTACAGAATTGTAATATTATATATACGCATCTACATGAGTAGTAAGCATCAAATAGTATAAGATATAAAACCATACATCTCTGTTGAGTGTATGCCATGTTAGAATGCACAGATTAATAAAACTTTCTAATTCAGTTATATTATTTTGTCCAATCTGAATATTGTTTCAGATTGTTTCCAAGCACATATAACACGTCCGAATCCTCATTTAAAATGTTGTCCCCAGGAATCAGATCAGTAAGCCTCCCCGACTAATGATTTGACAAGAAAACCAATGAGCACATTAGCACTTCCCTCAAAATTTTCTAGCTTGTTGCTTATATTCATGATTTTCATTTATCATATGTTTTGTGTCTATGTTATTATTTAAATGAATAGTAGAGTTCCTCTGGCCCTCTTAGTTCATCGATAAGAAACTTATTCTGCGTGTGGGCATGTTTATTTGTGTGTCTCTCCATACAAGCATGAGCTTGTGTATAGACACAATGAGTTATGTTATATGATTCTGCATATAGACAAAAAAGCATTTATATGCATAAGCAACTCGTAAGGCTAAACAAGATGTGACCCACAGCAACCTTTATGTACAGCGAACAGAGACCAATCAACCTGCAAGCTTGCAAATTTTTCATTATAAACCCAAATAGCATGGTCGGAAGCCTTCACATTGTCTATTTGTCGGGTCCGCTCCTATGCAATATGAGGAGTATAAAGTTGTATAGGTTGCCTAGTGCTAAAGAACTAGGTTTGGTTTTGTTATGTTTTCTCTCTGTAGAGAAGAGTCATTAACAGATCAGTCATCACCTACTCTTGATTCTGTATCGCTGTCGTTATAAACCTTCCCCACTTTCATAAACAGCAGCTGGAGGTGGAGAGCTGGTCCCCAAAAGAATCGAGCTCGCCAACTTGAAAACACTCAGCCGCAACTAATCGACCTTTCCCAAGGACAAAGAAGTAGGGTTTTCTCTTCTTCTCATTTGGGAGATGAAATGTGCAACAAAAGAACGAAATAGCAGATATGGCCAGTTGCCACATATCAAGAAAAATAAAAATCTAATGCGTAACCCTTTGGGCTATACTCATATAGTTGAATGTCGTACTGATCTCCCAGTGAGAGCAATGAAAAAAGCGGAAGGCAGGCAGGCAATGAAACATGTACCAGTGAATATGGGCATGGCGAGAGTACAGGCCGAAGAAGCAAAGAGGGAAAACACAGAAAGTGCAAGGCGCGGCTTGTGTGCCAACAATAGCTTCCCTATCACACTCCACCTTATGGGCGCCGCCGGCTCTGCTATGCCATCATCATAACCATTATCATAAGTGTCGTGGACTTCAGGAGTATCAGCCGGAGGAGAAATGTAGGCAGCAGCCTGAATTAAATATTTACGGATATCTCTTTTCACCTGGGGCCTTGTAACCCCCAGGGGACGGGGACGGGGACGGGGACGGGGACCAACTTCAAATTTGGACCTTGCAAGCGAAAGAGGAAATACTTGATTGCAAAAGGGATTTGAGATCCGGCAAGCACAAGTAGCGGGTGCCACTGCCACTGCCACTGCCGCTGCCATTGATTGCTCACCTGCGATCTGGTAGAGGATTTTACGTTGAAACGACTGGCCCTCGCTCTCGTACAAGTCTCCTGTTATCTCTACCAAGTGTCAAACTCATACACCATAAATGTTATCCCTATGGTCGATGGTATGCATACAATAGCAATCAAGCTTAACCCAGGTGTCCTTAAGTTTAGTTTGTTGGAATTGCAGAGGTTATCCGTGGAGACGTGGCCCTGGGTTAGGACCTATCACGGAAGGCAAAGACATTATTTGTCTCATAGAGACACATGAGCATGAGGGATGTAAAACCCCATTATTTGAAGGCTACTGGAAGATGGCAGTATGGAATGAGGCAGCGGCAAATGGTAAAGGTCATGGAGGTATAATGGTTCTAGTAAAAGAAAGAGAAGGTCGTGCCATTCAGTTGGAAAAGATTGATTCTAATAAACAATTCATATGGTTCAAAATCGTGGAAAATAACACTCTTCTCAGGATCGCAGCGTGTTACTTTGCTCCACAAGTATCTAAAACTTATAAAAAATGTGGCTTAGATCACAATGACCCCTATGCTGCGTTAAAGAAAGATGTTGCTGTTTTTTCGCAGCGTGGGGATGTTCTTCTTGTTGGAGATTTCAATGCTAGGACAGCGAATTGGCAAGCAAGTATTTTCAGCTCTGAAGTAAATGATAACCCTATTTGGCTCACAGAAGAGAGAAATCAGCAATGGGAAAGAATATCCGAAGATGCTAAAGGCTACAATCATTTTGGGGAAGAATTGATCACTTTATGTGGCACATTTGATCTAATAATCTGTAATGGTTTGGCTAGATGGGCTAAGTCGGGCAATTTCACTTGCAACACATACAACGGGGCAAGTGTGGTAGATTATGTAATTTGTTCGCAGAATTTGTATAAAAATATTAAAGAAGTTGAAATTGGAGAGCACGTTTGGGATCTAAAATCAGATCATAGACCGCTGTACATAAATTTGTATTGGGCAAAGGATAGGCGGCTTGGGGCAAAAATCCAAGGCCCTCAACACCCACCTTCTCAGGGCAGAATTTTGTTAACTTCAGAAAACAATAACACTTTTAGAGCTACTCTTGAGGAACTTTGTAGGGGACACCCTATGTATAAGCATGGTGTTAACAGTCATGACTTATCAAATCTGATTCACGAGGCTCTTTCAAAATGCAAGAGAGCAAAAAATAGAAAATCTGAAACTAATTGTTTTCCAACCAATGCATGGTTTGACAAGGAATGTAAGAGGGCCAGGAGGAACCTAAGGGAGTCGAATAAAACTAAACTCGACATTAAGGCCTACAAACAGATCCTAAAGAAGAAAAAAACTGATTTTATGTTCACAAGGAGAGATGAGCTAATTTTTTTGGGTAGAAATAACCCCAAACGTTTCTGGAAAGAACTCCAACCAAGGAGAAAGCAAAATGAAAATAATATAACTGCCACCCAATGGTTTGAATATGCTAAGAAACTTTATGAACAAGAGGGTGGAGTGGGACACCCACCTTTGGTCAACGATACTACAAACATTTTCACTGTGCAAGAGGTAGAGGCAGGGATTAAGAAGTTGGGTGGAGGTAAAGCAAAAGATCTTGTTGCACTTCAAGCCGAATATTTGAAGTGGGGCATGAAAACTCTTGCACCGTACATCACTGAAATCTTCAACAAAATCTGCCAAGAAGGGTTTCCGAAAGATTGGACAATCAGCCTTGCAATACCACTTTTTAAGAGTGGTGATGTTAACAATCCCTCCAACTACAGGACTATAATGATCAATCCCCTATTTGCTAAACTTTTTGGCAGCATGATAGAAACTAGGATCAGCAAATGGGCAGAAGAAAACCATAAACGTGCTAAAGGGCAAGCTGGTTTTAGGTCAAAACACTCGACAGTGGATCACTGTGTCACTCTGAGACACATTATTGAAAAGAGTGGGAGAAAAAGGAAGAGGTTTTTTGTTGCTTTGTTGACTTCAAAAAGGCTTTTGATACCGTTCCGAGAGACAAGCTTTGGTTTGGGATGGAAGAATTGGGGATTCCTAGGCATCTCAGAGCTGCTGTTCATAGGATGTACGAAGAGGTGAAAGTGAAAATCAGAACTTCAGATGGCATTTCAGAATGTTTCAGGAGCGATATTGGGGTCAAACAGGGTTGCCCTTTGTCTCCTACTTTATTTGGTTTATATATTGATAAAATGGAAGAGTGGTTAAACATACAAAAGGGCGAAGGCATTCAGCTAGGTGAATTTGTTATAAAGTTGCTCTTATATGCGGACGATCTCATTTTAATTACCAAATCTGCCTGTGGTTTGCAAGACCATCTATCTTCTCTTGAGCGCTTTTGCAGAATGGTGGGGATGCAGGTCAATATCAGCAAGACTAAGGTTATGATTTTCTCTAATAATAAAAAACAACATCAACATGAATTTTATTACAATGGAAGTCTTCTCGAAGAGGTTGTGGATTATAAATACCTTGGCATCGATTTCAACAAAAAGCTAAGCTGGTCTAGCTGCAGGTATAAAAGGACACTAGGTGGGTGGAAGGCTTTCTATGCTCTTCAGAATAAGTGCCGTGAAGCGGAGTTGTGGGATTGGAAAACTATTCAAACCTTGTTCGGTCTTCTTGTGCTGCCAGTTGTTCTTTACGGGTGTGAATTATGGGCCAGCAGCACTACTATAACACAATGGAAACAAATTGAAGGAATCCAAAAGCGCTTGATTACAAGCAAGATTAAAATCAAAAGCACGGTCCCATATGACATCATGCTAAGTGAAATGGGAGCTGTTCCTATCGAGGCACTTGCTATGGTTCGCCTTTTAAGCTATTTAAAAAGAATCGAAAAAATGGAAGAGGATAGATGGCCTAAAGTTGTTTTTAGTGATACACTATGTAAGCGAAAAAGGACATGGATGCAACAAAATATCACATGGATGAGTAAATGGAATATTCAATTCAATATGTGCCCCACAAATAATAAAGAAATAAAAGTCTTTGTTATGGAGAAATTTTACAAGAGAAATTGGGGAAGCGAGATCGGGAGGAAGAAACTATATTATATAAATGAGTTCAACCCCACTTGTGATCAACTCCAAAAAGCGTACATAGGAGCCAACATTTCTTGGAGGGCTAAAATTCTTATTGCTCAGCTGAGAACCAACTCTCACCAACTTCGTTGTGAGACCGGGCGTTGGAAGAGGCCAAAGGAGGCTTAGGAAGAGAGAATTTGCAAATTTTGCAATTCTGGGAAAGTGGAAACTGAACAGCACTTTATTCTAGAATGTGAGGCCTACAAAGATAGCAGAGATAAATTTGCGGATACTATATGTGACAGTTCTTGGCATAACCTATTCAACGAAGAGCACATTGAGCAATTAGGGGGGCTCATCATCAGCCTACACAAGAAGCGAACAGTGCTACTTAAATCTGCTTGAGTTGTCTTGCTGTCCCATAGACTATTTTTAGTCTCGTGGACGTTAAAATTTTTATTATATTATTATATTACCAATCACATTATTCTCTCCGTCCTATCTAAATTCATAGAGTTTGGATTTCATTCGAATGTAAATGAATTTCTATTTCATGATTCAATGATAAAAGAAAACAAATATTACAATAAATAGATTAAGAAAGATTAGTCATTTCACATTTCCAATGATCATTTTGTTCTTAGAGGAATAGAAAGTTTATTAAAAAAGACACAATACAAGACATTTAAGATCAATAATCAATATATATAATATTATTATATTCCCCATTAATCTCTAGGGATCTATGTTAAATCAATCATTTTTCTGAATTTTTAAAAAAATTCTAGTCCAAGCATTTTTGTTAAGATGTTTGTTGGTTGTTTTGTTATCGAGTAATGTTGCAACTTGACATTGACATCATTCACATAGTGTCAAATCAAATAGAATTTGGTGTTGATGTGTTTGGTTCAGTCTTGAAAGATTGTATTCTTTGCCATTTGGTTTGTAGAAGTGTCATCAACCATGAGAGGTGTTGACAAAACCTGTTGCTCTTACAAATCTTAAAGAACCCTTCTGAACCAGAAGATCTTTCTAGTTGCCTTTGAAGCAGCTATATATTTTGCTTCTGCTGAAGAAATTGTTAGCACTAGTTGCTTCTTGGATTTCCAACTAACAACTGTTGTTCCCAAATTCATTAGAAAACCTGATGTGGACTTTCCTTCTTCATGATCACTAGCATAGTCAGAATCTAAGTACCTAACCAGTTTGAAGTCTCCTGCCCTGGAGTATTTGAGCCCAAAGTGTTGTGTGCCTTTGAGATACTTGAGGACCCTTTTTGTTGCTACCAAATGACTCTCCTTGGGTTGTTCCATGAATCTTGAGAGGATACCAACTTCATATGATATATTTGGTCAAGTGGTAGTCATATAAATTAGACTTCCAATGTGTTGTCTATATTTAGTGGCATCAACCAAATGTGTTGAATCTTCAAATGTCAATTTGAGATTCTGTTCCATGGACATGTTGAGAGGCTTACAATCTTCTATTATGAACTTGCTCAGAATGTCATCAACGTACTTTTGTTGAGTGATGAATAAATACTTTGGTTTATGAATTACTTCAATACCCAAATAGTAATGAAGATAACTCAAATCAGTCACTTCAAACCTTTTCAACTCTAATTTGAATTCTGTAGTGTACCGTTCATTGTTCCTTGTGATGAGCAAATCATCAACATACACCACCATAAATACAATTATTTTGTCAACTATTTTGACGAAAAGAGTTGCATCTTCAAACTCAAAATGTTTGAAGTTCATGTTCATGAGGTGCTCAGCTAGCTTTTTGTACCATGCTCAAGGAGCTTGTTTCAAATCATACAACATTTTTTCTAGTTTGCACACTTTGTGCTCTTATCCCTTTACTGCAAAACCATCAGGTTGTGTCATGTACATAGTTTCCTTGAGGTCCACATTCAAAAATGTAGTTTTGACATCCATTTGGTGAACTTTCCATCCATTATGAGCTGTCAGAGCCAACATGGTCTGAATGGTAGTCCATTTTACTATAGGTGCAAAGGTTTCATTATAGTCAGTTCCTTCCTTTTGAGCATACCCCTTTGCAATAAGCCTTACTTTGTACTTGTCAAGTGAGTCGTTTGCTTTGTATTTGTTGTAATAGACCCACTTGCAACCATATGGCGGATCAACCAGATTCCAAGTCCCATTTTTCACCAGTGAATTATACTCATCTTTTATTGCTTTTGTCCAAGAGTCAAACTTCTCAGCTTGTTTGAAAGTTGTTGGTTCTGAATCAAACGTAACATTGAGTTCCTCTTGAGAATCATCCAATGTGATTTTTCCAATCATGTCCTAAATTTCATCAATAGGCTTGTTTGATTGAGAGGAGGTTGCATGTGCACTTCGAGTGCCTATTTTCCCAACTTCATCAGGCCTCACATCTTTCAATGTTTGAGTGGTCCACTTAGGCATCTTGTTTTATGTTGCAGGTGATTTGGGGTCATCCTCTAAAGTTCCTTCATTGTCTGCCCTTTGTTTTGCTAGCCCCTATTCAATATCTGATGAATTTTCACTCTCTGCTTCAGGAGGAGTTTCAAGCTTATATATAGGAGACAATAGATAATCAATAGAAACCTAACTCTATGTTCCCCACTCATTGTCTGAAACATTCAAATCACTCTCTTTGTAGACATCAAACTTTGCATATTTGTCTAGTTGACTTAACTACCGATCAATATGCTCTTTGTCCTTTGCAATTTCACAAAAGACAACTTCTCTTGTGATAAGAAACTTCTTCTCTTTCTCATCGTATAGCATGAATGCCTTGAAGGAATCAGAATATCCCAAGTGGATGCATTTTTGACAACTGTGGTCCAATTTATTTCTCTTCTCATTTGGAATCAATGTGTAACAAGTGGATCCAAAAATTTGAAGATGTCACACTGAAGGGAGGTGACCACACCATATCTCATACTGAGCCTTTGATTCAAGAGTTATTGATGGTGATCTATTGTGAAGGTATACTATTGTTTTAATTGCTTCGACCCAAAAGTGCAGATTTAACCCTTTGAAATACAACATTGCACAAACCATATTCATCACAGTTATGTTCATTCTTTTAACTACTCCATTTTGTTATAGAGTGCAAGGAATTGTGAGATGGTGTTTGATCCCATTTTGTTCAAGATAGGATTCAAACTTCTTTGATATTAATTCACCACCATTATTTGTCTTGAGTGTCTTGATGTGGGTTTATGCTTCATTTTTAATTATTGTTCAAAACTTTTTGAAAGTATCGAAGGGTTTTGATTTCTTTTTCATAAATTATATCCATGTCATCATGTTGTAGTGATCAATAAACAACAGGAAGTACTTATGACCACCAGCGGAGAGGATTGGAAGAGAACACGTCTGAATGAACAAGCTATAATTTTTTGTCTACATTCCACTGTGACTTTAGAAATGGTTCTCTTGTTTGTTTAGCCAAGATGCAAGCTTCGCACTTCTCATCTGGTTTTGTGGGTAATGTAGGCATGCCAACAACACCATTCTTTTGTAATACATAAATGTTGTTATAGTGAGTGTGCCTGAATCAAACATGCCACAACATGTTTGGAGACATTTTATCTTCCACAAGATGAACATAATTCCTTGAATTTGATGGCTCACCCTTCAGTTTGAGTAGTTTCCCTTCCTCATATCCAGTCAAAATGATTGCATTGTCACTTTTTCTCCTGATTATGACATCATCATTATCTAATAGAATCGAATTACTAGGAACAAACAAGTTTTGTTTCAATCGAGGAAGGTAGAAAACATTCTCAAATTTGTAGTCTGGAAGCCCTATATACTTGAGTCGAATTATAACTCTTTTCTATGGTTGTAGTTTTGATCTAACTGTGAGGTACACTGAGCCACAACTTTCTTCATTGCACTCCTCAAAGAAGTCTTTTCAAAAATTCATATGTTGAGTGGTGTCAGTATCAAGAACCCAAGCATCAAACCATGAGGAACTAATTGATACACTGTTTGTTTCATCATTTGCATTGGAAAACACACATTCACTGGTGAATTGAGCTGAGTTTGACTCTTTTTACTATTTCTTTGAATTTCACTCTTTCTTTTTACTGTATGCTTCAATTTTCTCCCATGGAGTCTAGTATTCATGAGTCTCATGGCTACCTTTTATGTCACGCCATTCACAATAGAGGTTTTGTTTATCATTCTATTTTTTATTTTGAACACCATGATTTTTATTTTTACTACCTTTTCCTTTGTACTTGTTCTTGTACTTATTATTGCCTTCATTTTTAGAAGATGTGGCATTATTTGATGGTTTGGAATAATTTGTTTTGATATAACACACACTTTCACTTGTTATAGTTTTGGTTTTCCTTCCAAAAGCCTTTTCTCTTCTTACCATCTTTTCAACCAACTGGTCAAATGGAGAGTTTTCAACAGATTGCTTGATTGTAGAGACTCTAAATAGGTTGAATAGTTGGGAAGAAGAGATTTTATAAATGTGGTCATGTATATGTCAATTTTGACATGTTTTGTTTCAACATCATGTTTGATAGCTCATATCTTTGAAGCCAATATCATCACATCATCATCTTTCAACTCTAGGTTGAATAATTTCAACTGCAATTGAATGAATTCCAACTCCGAATGGGAGTCATATAGGTCCTACAGTTTATGATATGTTTTCCATGGTGTATTGCAACCCTGTATATGATGAAACACATCTCCATCTACAGATACCCTCATCAAGACCAATGCCTTCTAGTTTTTCTACTTCCATGTTTGAGTGTTATTTGCATTCCTTGTTAGTTCAGCTAGTTGTTTTGCCCCGTCACAAATATCAAACCATAGATCATTGAAGATGAGTGTGTTCTCCACTTATCGAGACCATTCTAGCCAACTGTCTTTGTCAATCAAGGTAGTGCCAATAATAGATTTGATAGAATGCATGGTTTTGAGTTTTGAGTTTTTTTAGAGGTTCAGTTTTTGTTTAACCCCAATTGGTTCTTTATCACTCCAAAATGGTCCCCTTTTCTATATACACAAAGGTACTGAAAAGGATTCACTTTGTCATTAACACCGATTTAAAAAGAAAACCTTATACATCAATATACTCAGAATTTTTTATTTTTGGATTTACATTTTTGACATACATGAATGGGTAAAAGAGTAATTTTATTTATTTCTCCTTGAATTGTGTGATTTGGTTATTTTTATCCAAATCCATTTAGAAGTAGCTTACTCAAGGCAATTAAAAAATTGCTCTACAATCCAAATTTTTAAATGCTTCAAATTTGAAAAAGCACTTAAAATTGAAATTTTGCTTTTTGAATTAAAAAATCTTAAAAATCATCTTCTCCTTCAATTTGTCTCATGTGGACAAGATTCTAATATTAGAATAAAAGTATATATATGGCTTCTAGTTGAAAGAAATACTCCTACATATATGACACGATATAATAGCTACCTAGTGTGCCCCATTGACCCTTTTATGCCTTTCAATAGATACTCAGTGTAAACTGCACAGTCTTCAAATGCCTCCATGCGACCCAAGGAAGTAAAACATAGGTTTTAATGTTGAAAATGAAAAATAGAATGCAACTTAGAGAAATGAAATGTTAAGTCACCTCCAGGCAGGTCACAACTTAAAAATAAACTATCAAACACAGATGCAGATGATACGTAGCTAGAACAATATACATCCACACATCTAGAATAGTATGTAGCCACGTAGCTAGAACAATATGCATCAGTAAAACATGTTCCCAGCCTCAACGCACCACACATTCCAAAACTTTAACACCAAAGTTGTAGTTCACACAGTTAGGGGAATGAGGCACAGGTTTTGATGCTAGAATAATCTGAAACATGTCAAAAATAAATTGAAAACTATAGGAAATTATCAGCTCACCTACCTATGGACCAAAATGCCTCTTTGAAGGTGGATTCACTACCAAAAAACATAGGAAAACAAGCTATTGAGTAAGATCAAAGCTATGGAGGCCATACAACTGAATTAAAGGAGAGATAATGAAATCATTCAAATTGACCTATTAAAATTCTAAGCTCTGATACCAATGACAGGCCGAATTTCATATAGAATGCAAATGAAATTATATTTCACGATTCAATGAAAAAGAGAGCAAACATTATAATAAATAGACTAAAAAAGACCATTCGTTTCACATTCCTAATGACTCTTCCTATTCTTACGAGAATTGAACGCATATTGAATAAGACAAAATACTAGACACCTAAGCTAGACACCTAGGATTAATAACCAATATGTACAATATTATTACAACTCATTTGTAAACAAGCAATTACTACTAAAAGAGTTGGAAATAAATTTTATTTTTATTTTTTTATATTTCCTTTGCTCCTCATTTTTTCCTTTTCTTTTATTTTTTTGGGGTTATGGCATTGGGTTGTCCATGCGTGGGATATTATAACAATTATTTGAATAAATATTTTTATTACTTTACCTAATAAATTTTTTTGATGAGATATAATATTTTACCAATTTTAAAATTTAGCATCTAAATATTAAAGAATATTTATGTACATATTTTTATGATTTTTTTAATATTAATATAATAATTAAAAATTAAAAAAACCAAAAGCAAGTGAAATAATGTGAATGTATGTGTTGCATGCGAATTAAGGCTTTGCCCTATATCCTTCAAATATTTTTCATATGGTCATAAGTGGTTCTGACTAGTAGGGCAAGGGTTACAAGTTAAGTATGTAGGGTATATGATTAACATTTTAAAGACTATGGGCAGATAGGGTTCTATGGTTAGCAACGGTCATTCCACCTCATCACCTTATCATTGACGTTGCCCTCTGAGGTGTGGAAGGATGCCTTTGTGTGAAAAGCCATTCCTGTGTAGTTTCTTGAATTCTTCAAATCCCTTGGCCTCTAATGTCACTGAAACATTACGGTAGGTTGGCAACGATAATAGGAAAATGGAGGCAATAAATAAGTTGTTATGCTTTCAAACCTCTTAGGATCAGTAGCCCTTGTAGAGGCTTGGGCAGTAAGATGATGAGACCAAGGGAAAAATAAATGCAAAGAGGATGGGATTCAATCTGAAAATCATGCAAGCAGTAGAAGAAATACATGTAATACAAATAATGGATAATGATCTTGAAATCATGATTAAATGACTAAAAGAGCGTGCCCTAATCTATAAATTCCTTATATATTGGCCAAGTTCAGAGGATATTCAAAGGGTTGGACAAGAATTGGGACATTTAATCTCTAAATCAGGTTAAACTTCTCCCTCATGGTTTCTTTCAAGTAATTTTTTACTCTACCAAGCAAAGGGATGAACATTTCAAAAATGGGCCATGGTTCATGGGTTGAGGTAGCCTATTTTTATAACCTTGGAAGAATGGTTTAATCCAAAAATAGAGGATTTAACTCTTGTTCCAATCTAGATTTGTATGTACAGTCTTCAAACTGAGTTTTGGTGTCAAGATATATTTAAGTGGGTAACCAATTTGAAGAATACATTTGCATGGAAAATACAACAAAGATAGAATTATTAGGGTTTATGCATGAATCTATATAAGTTAGATTTATCAAAAAATCTTCTTTTGGCATTAAAATTCAAATCAGAAACAATGGAACAATTACAAGAACTAGACTATGAAAACATTCATTTTAGATGTAAAAATTATCATGTGCATGATCACCTTGCTATAGATTGTCTAGACAAATAACAATTTGATCAAGGGAAAGGGGTGGAAGACATCAAACAAGAAAATAAATAAATGAAGGTCAAAGAATCATAACCAAAAAATTGGAAATCGAAGGAGATGGAATTTCCAAGTATGTTGGTTATTCTCCATATAGAGGAGCTCTTTGATGATGTTGATGATAATGATCAAGGAATCTCTCCCATAACTCTCTAATGACCATAATTACAAGCATAACTTAGAAGATATGAATGACATAGAATCTATTCCAAAAGATGTTGATGAAGAAGATGCACATGAAGAGATTTTAGGATTAGAAGAAATTTCTCATTCTCAACTCAAGGGATTGTTGAATCAGGGTAGCAGTATAAAAAGTTAAAAGTTGATCATAAAATCAGTTCAAAGAGGCAAAAGTAAACATGGACAACCACCTCTCTCAAATTCGAGAATTTTGGAAGCTCAAATCAATGTAGGCAAAGGAAGCTAGAAGTAAATATTGAAACTACTTACCAAAGCACCGGAGTAAAAAATAGATAAAGAAAACATTCATCTTTTTTAGCAAGATAATCAAGCAAAAAAAAGTCAGGAAAGAAACTCTTCACTTTAGTTGAGAGGAATGAGCCCAACACCTGCAGTGTTAGTGGGTTGAAAGCCACTTCTTGATAATCCTTTCTTATTTCAAAGCATAATGATCTTAGAGAGGTTTCAAAATATTTCTAGT
This sequence comes from Torreya grandis, assembly GCA_037957365.1. Classification (NCBI taxonomy): domain Eukaryota; kingdom Viridiplantae; phylum Streptophyta; class Pinopsida; order Cupressales; family Taxaceae; genus Torreya; species Torreya grandis. The sequence continues at coordinate 3,117,042 of JARHVA010001297.1, read as the reverse complement.
GGTAGAATATAGGCTTAGGATTTTAATATTCTGAGGTAATGTATGTCTTCCAAATAAAGTCCTTGAGTTCTAATTGACACTCTCAATTTTCTATTATTTCTATTATTTTAATAGAGAGTCTTCAACACTTTTTTGTATTATAAAAAAAAATTAAAACGTGTTTCAAATGTGAAAAATATAATAACAATTATTTACTCATTAAAATAAGAATTTAATATTTCACCAAAAATATATTATCAAATTAATATTTCACATACTATATTTTTACACAAATTACTCTTTAATTTTTTTTTAAATATTATTTTTGCATTGAATTTTTTCTCCTCCTATGCTTTTAAAATTATAACATACCATCGATTAATTTATATATTATACCTTAATATATCTATATTTTAGATAATACACATTCCCATATGTTTTGTCACATTGAAATTTTTATCAATATTATTATATTACTTTTCCTTACCATATAAGTTACAAAATCTTTTATATAAAATACATGTTATTTCAATACAATGTATTATTATTTTTAAATAATTTAAAATAAATAATTTTAACTCATATGTCATATCATTTTCTATGCATGTTTTCACTATCCATTTGAATTTTCCAACCATTACACTTGAGTTAATACATAGAGTTAACAAGTTGTAAATCATTTAAACAATTACATACAAATATTGATTCCTTTTAAATAATAATTGCTTTTATCTTTATATTTGAGGGATACATTCTTTTGAGGGAGGAGTTTAATGTTAGATATCTAAATATAATAAATTGCATGTGATAATTTTATATATTTTATTTATTTATTTATTTATTAAAAAAAAAGAATATATATGAAAATTAATAATAATCTAATTAATTGGTTTTATAATATTTTTAGTTCCTTTCAAGGCATAATATTATAGAAATCACTTAAACAAATAATTTTTTTGTTCTAGTCAATGATTTTTTTTTTACAAGACATAATAACTGTCACAATCATTTTCAAATATAGTTATTATTATCATATATAGTCCAATACATGTATAATTCCATCTACCCTATTTGAAGTTGTGTTACCACATTTGTTTAGTTTTAAATTAGATGTAGATTATATTTGAATTTCATTTTTAATAAGTTGACAAACTTCAAAAGCTTACAAACATCTTTTTAATCATTGTCAAAGCAGGAATAGTATAACTTTCACCCCGGTGAATAATATTTTAGCTTCAACTAATCATAATTAATCATTGTGTATTATTGACTATTGTGTTGAGCTTATATTATAAATTTATATACAAACTTAACCATCGACAATTTTCAATACAAATACAAAGACTAGCCATTACACGATGCTTGTTTTAATGTAGTATATATAATATATATCTTTCATATATGGGGGATGATGTCTTCAAGAGGGTTATCTTCACTACATAGATAATTTAGGTATAATAAATAAATTATAATTGACTTTTATAAAAATAAATGAATAGTGTTTAATTAAGCATGTCAAAAAAAATTGTAATAAATACAGTAATAAGGTATAATTAATTGTTTCAAATTCGCAAAACATTTATTAATATGTGATTTGGTGACAATCGTCTAAATCTCAATCTCAGAAAGTGTAACCAAAAGTGCCAGGGACCTCATAGAAATTTGGTTATAATCAAAATATATTATATGGAACATTCAGATGCTTCTAATAATTATCAAAGTAACAATATAGATAAATACAAAATATGGTTTCCCCACTAAATATTCGAGAAGAGTGCATTAAATAATGATGATCAGATCTCAAGAAATATGATGGCACTGCCCATGTAGTGAAATACTATAAAAAATCATGTATCATCGATAAATATATAGCATGACAAGGTATACTAGATAACATGATTGATAATTATGTAAAATTACTCATTAAATATTAGTGTATGATGTCTTTAGTCACTCTACCAAAGTGATTATAACATATACTTTGTAAATGGATAAAGCATGAATAATAATGACAAATTAGAATTTTTGCCTCAATGCATATAATATGAAATTGAAAATAGAATCTCACCTCATTCTTACCTTTTACTTTTACAAAGAGACCTTGAGAGAGAGAGTTATAATTGATTAACAACCTTTTTCAAGACTTTTCTTGGATCACACGAGGGTTTCCACTACATCAACTAAGTAACCCCATTCGACGAGTCATTATGAATTTTATTTTTCTATTCTTAATCATTATTTTGAAATTTATGAAATTTTACGCCTAGCATAACAAACCATTTTGCCCAATTTTCATATTTGTTCACTTTTGGAATAAATTATATGGTTCTGAAATGATTCAAAAAAAATTGCTTGGTTTTGTATGGTTATATTAAATCTATACAATTTTGACTTTTTTTATAATTTTCTAAATTCAAATACTTGCAATTACATAATATGATATCACAATATATTTCATTAGATAAAACAGTAATTTTTATTTTTATTTACTATGATGCAGAAGACTATACATGTGTGGGAACTACATCATAGCATCATGTTGAAGACAATATTGACATAAGGATTGTTTAAATCCAAGTAGGTACATTTATTCATGGTCAGCTTAGTCCATGTGGCACATCTTCCTGCAATGTCCTTTGACCTTGCTCTGAATTTCATTTGGTTAAGTGGTGGAATATCAACACCTGTACATTTTAGTTGTTGAGAAGGGAGATGACAATGGTCCTACAGGATGTACGGAGGATACTAAGACTTCCTATCAGAGGGAGGTAGGTTACATTGGAGGATTTAACTTAAGGGGAACAAAGACTAGCTCATGAATATTACATTATTCTAAGAGACACATCACAATTTCATAAATACATGGTTATATTATTCATCACACTCATGACAGTCGATGTCAGAGGGTTCTCTTGTTCATACATCCTCTGACACATAGTACATGAAATGGAGGAGAGGCAAAGCATGTACCCATGGGAGTTTTGCATGATCATTCATCATATATAAGAGTACTTACCATCTGTGTGGGGAGTATCATACTACCTAAATCGTCTTGTCAGGGTAGGAATTTAGCACCAAGTTGTCACATACCTACAAAACTATAAAACATGCTACATAAGATAAAAAGACATTAAATCACCTAGTTTCATAAAAATTTAGAATAAATATGTATTGTTACACATGAAAATATGCACTAATGATATATTTTAACAAAAATATAAAACTTTTAAATCAAAATGTCCAGTTTGAGGGCCTATATATTCAAAAACATGTCGAAAATAGACTCATTTGTGCAAATTAACTCTGTGAGATTTTGGGATATGGATTAACGATGATGGTTTTTAGCGATAAATAATTCAAAATAATGAGAAGGAATTAGGGATGGTGAATATACTAGTATCACATGGAGAAGGATAGGGGTCTGTAGTTTTACAAATCTTTTTAAAACTCCCTAAAAACACACGTAAATATAAAAATTTTAGTTTCAAATTGTTTTTTGGAGGGAATATAATATAAATCTATCAAAAATGTTGTGTTTTGGGTAGGTTCTTGGGTTTTTTGGGAGGGGGTCGAGGGGTCAGGCCCTAGACATGGTCGACAAACAAAATTGTCACGTCGAGATAAAACCACCAATCTATACAAACTGATGGTTATGTAACCATCATTGTGATGTTGAAATCATCAATTTTGATGGGAAGGGCATTAATACAACTATCACCTGCAAAAGGTGGTGGTTCTGTCAAAGGAAAAGGGAACCCCCTTAGACTTGTTCAAAACCTAGAAAATGGAAAAAGGGGCTAACTCAAGGTCTTTTCTAGCTGTAGGGGACCTATACTTTCTAGAGTAAAGCTTAAGATCAGGAGTGTATCCCTTACATAATAACATTACTAATAGTAGATGATCTAGAAATTTTGGATTAGGTTGAGATTTTTTAAGTTGCATAGGTGGGGATTGTTAACAAGCTACTATGCAATTTGCTCACCTATTGGGACATGTTGTCAATAAGACTTGCACCCTTATGAAGGTAGTTTTAGGCCTTTATAGTCTGTTGAAACATGGAAACAATCCTAGGCTGTGGGTGGCCTAATCAGTGAACTAAATATCTAGATTCTAAGGGCTAGCTCCCTTTGGTGTATCAATTAGGATCTCTACTCTACACTACAAACTCTCAAGAAAAGGAAAAAAAGGAAACTTAAAGGAAAAACCCTATCTAATGGTGGTGATACACCTATATTTTAGTTCATCCACTCAATTTGAGCTCTTAAAAACACTGATTAGATAAGAAAATGATTGAACTTTCAATTCTAATTGACTCTTATGCATTAGTATTTCATGAAAAGGTTCTATCTGGTGATCAAAGTTTGAGGGAAATGAGGGAATAGACCTAATTCAAGGCACTAACCAACCACTTACATCCACTATAACTTTAGCGAACATACATCAAACATAGAACATGACCTACATAATCTAATCAACTAGTAAATAGGTAAGAATCAAGACTTGACGAGGAAGAAAATTCTATCACATATGTAAATCACTGACATAAATACACTATACCAGTATCTTGGAATTTGAAAATAGTCCTATTTATTGAAAAAAGTTAAAAAACTCAAATTTTGGTAGAGTCTAATCCTATCAAACGAGGGATTCTCAAAATGACTAAACAACCAACCTATATAGAAAAACAAACAAAAGCCAAGAGATTGGTGTTGAAAATAGGAGAGGAGATCAACTCCCACATTACACAATTGCAACTTGAGCTATCCAAAAATAACCAAGCCTTTCAATAATATTCTTTTATTTTATGTCTTGCATGAAAATCTCTTTCCATTGAAAATGATGGAGAGCCCATTTCATAATCCTTATTTAGAATAAATATTAAATTCTTCAAATGTGCATGGATCTTTGGTAATTTAATTCTCTTCATGCATGATGCTACGCCAATCTTTAAAGAGAAAACTCCGCTTGAAGATGAGTTGGAAGTGTTTGAAAAGGCCTTGATTAACAAGATAAACAATAGTGCATGTGTGAAATTCTATGTTAAGCTCTCTTTGAACAACCATCCCATGTTAAACTCTTTGATCCCTTCATGCATTTGAGTCTCCCTTTTGGAACTAAGAGAGCCATACTTGAAGTCAGTTGCATGCTTGTGAATAATTTGATAATTACATTTAGTATTTGGCATGCTCTTTACTACAGTCTGATTTTGTTTGGGCCACTTTTCATGCTCTGAATGTGAGCTATGAACCACGTCATAGGAGTCGAAATGATAATTCTTCATTGTCTTCTACTGATTGGCTATCAAAATCCTACTAGAATCCTTCTAAAAACTTGGGTTTTCCTTGTCCGTTGATCTTCTTACTGTAGAATGTGGTTATGCCACTTGTCATTAATTAATTAATTAACCCTTTGGATTTGCTGACCATTTGACTTAATCTTGTTCTGTTGATCTATTTTGAGCTAATTCTTTTGATCTATTTGCTTCTGTCTATTCCCACATACTTTCATCTTCATTCATTTCCTTCAAACAAAAAAGTTTGCATTTTATCTCTCTATACATTTCCTTCAAATAAAAATTCCGAAGGAATTCTATCTTCGGACTTCTTGCAATAGACAATTCCTTCGAACAAAAATTTCAAAGGAATTCATGTCCTCAGAACCTTTGCAAATTTCCCTTCGAGCTTTTTAAGACTGCCCTTAGGGATTTTTGAAATAAATCTTTCAGAATTATAAAAATGGACCATTCAACAGTTTTGAAATGGTCCACTTGCCCTTCAAAAAAGTTGAAACAATCCACTTAACCTTCAAAAAATTTGAAACGGTCCACTTACCCTTCAAAAAAATTGGAACGGTCCACTTGCCCTTCAAAAAAGTTGAAACGGTCCACTTACCCTTCAAAAAAGTTGAAACGATCCACTCACCCTTCAAAAAAGTTGAAACAGTCCACTTGCCCTTCAGAAAATTTGAAATGGACTTCTCCGAAAAAGTGAACCCTATGTCTTTCTTGCAAGTATCCCTTTCAAAAAATTGCAAAGGTCCTATTGCCCTTTGAAAAATGTGTAATGGTCCTTCGACAAATTGAAATGACCCTTTAGACTTTTTGAAAAGGTCCTTTTGGAAGAATTTGAATGGTCCACTTGCCCTTTGAAAAAGTTGTGAAGGACTTTTCTGAAGGAAAAGAACCCTCTTAGACTTCTTGAAAAGTGACTTTCCCAAAAGGAAACTACCCTTCGGGATTGATGAAAATGTCTTTTTCTGAAAGGAATAATCTTTCAAATTTTGTGTAAAGTCCTTCAATTTATCTTATATAGAAAAACCTAAAGTATTTCTTCCTGAAAAATCTTGAAGTCTTCTTCTTTGAGAACCTGAAGTCTTTTTCTAAGATCTCTCCCTTCAACTACTCGGATCAACAACAAAACTTTTATGCAAATAATAAGGCAAGTGAAAGAAAAGACCCTAAATCACCTAAACAACCCTAAGACCTATTAACCATGGATTCTTCAAGGAATTTTCAAGACCAATTACTGACTCAAAAGACAAGAAGGCATGATTATGTAAGTTTCGAATGATAAGGGTTGCAATTTTGACCATAGGGTCAAAATTGTCAACATTTTGGTGACTCAATTGGGAAGCATGCTTGCTATGCTGGAGAACTCAAACCATATACATGATATTTAAACTCATAAAACAATGGCAAATATGATCCATGACTACAAATTATCTTTTGACCTGGAAAAGATAACCTTCATCCTCCAAAATAAGAAGGGAAACACACAAAACAAGAAAACTAACTAAACAAAGCAAACATGTAAATAAAGCACTTATTTGGGACAAAAAAAACAAAACTAATGTGCTTAAACAACACTTGGAGTAAAATAAACAAACTATGTACAAGGGACTTTAATCTTCAATGGCAATGTTTTAAATGTATCCCATTGACTGGGATTTGAAGCTCTTCACTATCCATCTTTGCAAGTTGGAAGGCATTGTGAGAATTGTAGCTAAAGATTGTGTATGGGTCACTCCAAAGGGAGTCAAACTTCATGTGCCTTCCTGGTTTAGCTCTATCCTCATCCCACTTGAGGACCATATCTCCTTCTTTGAAACTTCGTGAAGAAGATCTTTTATCAAACGCTCTCTTCACTTTTGCTTGATGAATTTCCATGGCTAGCATGGATTGATTTCTTATCTCTTCAAACTCCATAAGCTCAGCATACCTAGTCTCCATAGGCTCATTCTCCAATAATTCAAGCTAATGCATTAGTTCTAAAGTAGGAAATTCAAGAGAAATGGGTAACCTTACTTCCTTAACATATAATAGCTTGTATGGAGAGTTGGATATTGATTTTTTGTAGGTGATCCTATTAGCCCATAGAGCTGACTTCAACTTGAGATGCCATGACCTCTGATTATCTTCAATGGTCCTTCTTATGATCTTTAATAGGTTTTTATTCGTATATTCAGCAAGGCCATTACCTTATAGATAATAGTTTGATGAAGTGCTAACATAAATTCCATGTTGGATAGCCCATTGGTTGATCTTAGTTCCCACAAAAAACATTGCATTATCAGAAATAATAGTTGAAATAACTCCAAATCTAGTAAGCAAACCTTCATAGAAATCTAGAACATTGGTTTCGTTCACTTATTTCAATGCCACTGCTTATGTCCAACGTGTGAAGTAATCTATAGCAATTAGAATATATTTATGTCCTAAACTTGAAGGAAGATTTACGAGAGAAATAAAGTTGAAACCCTATTGGACAAAGGGCTGATCCACTGTAATTGGTTGAAGAAGTAAGGCTGCAAATTACACTTTTCTTACAAACATAACACATTGTTTGCACTTCCTTACCCATGCATGGCAATCACCAAAAATACTAGGACAATAGTACCCACCTCTCATGATCTTAAAGGTTGTATTTCTTGTAGAAAAATATTCTCCACCATGGAATTCTTCAAGCAATCTCTAAGTTTGGCTTGGCTCTATACACCTTAGCAACAGGCCATTGATATCTTTCTTGAACAAAACACCATCAATAAGCAAAAATGGAATTGATTGCAACCTAAAATATCTTCTTTTTTAAGAACCTAGATGAGAGGGATAAATACCATCTTGGAGATAGCTTACAAAGTCATGAAACTAGCTGGAAGGTGAGATATGACCAACTGCAACCTCTTTATCATTTGACACCAAAACAACCTCATTAGTCTCTTGCAAGTCTTGAGCTAAATGCTCACAAAGTCTTTTGCCTCTAATCAACTTTGTGACCTTAATTTCCACATCATTCTCTATTACCTTGGTTATCCAACCAACTCTCTTCTCATTTATATCTTTGTTCAAAAGGAACTCCTTGATGCTTGGATGAGAAACCATTAGGTGTATCTTATTGTTAGACAATAAATATCTAAACTTTTAAAGAGACCTTATAATTTAAAGAACATGTTTTCAAACAAAAGAATACCTTATTTCATACTCTTCCAAGCCTTGACTAAAGAAATTTATTGGCTGCTCCAAAGTATCATGATTTTATGGCATAAGAATGCCTGAAATGGTGTCCATGTTAGCATATGTATACAAAATGAAATATTTTGTGAAAGCTGGATTTATAAGTGTAGGATCACTAGCTATGGCCTTATTAATATCTTCAAAAAAATTTACTCCTTATTTGGACTAGTTGAAGCTTTGATTCTTCTTTAGCATGGCTGTAAGTGGCTTAGCTAAAATGGCAAAATTTGAAATATATTTCCTTATGAAGTTAATTCTCCCAAAGAAGCTTTGCATAGCCTTTTTGTGCTTAGGCAAGGAGAGTGCAAGAATGGAGTCTACCCTTTTGAAATCTATGATTTAACCATGTTTTGAAACAACATTTATAAGAAGCTTACCTTCATGAACTGAGAAGACCCATTTTTTGGGGTTTAGAGATACCCCAAATTGCCTACACCTTTCCAACACTTGCTTGAGATGAACCATGTGATCTTCTGCACTCTTTGAAAACACTGTTATATCATCCAAATAAACAAGTACAAAATTATTAAGAAGGCCTTGGAATACCATATCCATGGCTCTATAAAAGGTTTCTCTAGCATTAGATAAATTGAATGGCATCTTTTTGTATGCAAAAGTCCCCCACTTGGTTGTGAAGGTTGTCTTAAATTAGTCCTCTTCCTTGACCAAAATCTAATTGTAGCTACTATATCTATTCAAAAAAGAAACCTTTTTGAACCTGAAACCAGCTGTAAAATCTATTCCATTAATGGCAATGGATAGTGATCTTGAAGTGAAGCCCTATTCAAATTATGAAAGTCAACACACAATCTAATCTCACCATTCTTCTTTCGTACCAAAACAAGATTTGCCACCCAAGTTGAGTGCTTGATTGGAAATATAATAGCTGATTCTATGAGCTTGTGAAGCTTATCTCTCATCAAAGGCTCAAGCTTAGGATTAATGGGCCTTTGTCTTTGTCTTACTGGTTTAGTTTTAGCCTCTAACTCAATGGTGTGTTGAGCTAAACTTGGATCAAATCCCTTGAGATCATTATATTACCATGAAAATATATCAACAAAACTTGTGCATTACTCAATGAATGCTTATTTTTGTGAAGGAGTGCATACCTTACTCAACTTCAAAATATTACCAGATGCAATCTCTACATTGGCATAATGCTCTTCCTTTGGTGACAAGGATGACTTCTCTTTCCTTAACTCGTTATCATCACTGAAAATGTTCTCAAGTGTTACTAATCCCTTGGGCAACTTTTTTTTTAGTTGCACAATCTAATCACCATACTACTGCAAATACTTTGATTAGTTTTTTGAAGAAAATTCAGCCTCCTCTTGCAAGAATCTCACATTTTGATTGTCATCTTGGAACACTTGCCAATTCTCATGATTATCTGGAATAGAAGGCCTTACAACCACCTTTATATGTGATTGAATTTTCTCACTTTTTATATCAATTGGGATACTAAATTGTGACCCAATGGTAGCCAACCTATCTGCATGTTTATTCTTACCTCTTGGTATTCCTTGAATGTTAAAAGCTTGAAAATCTTCAAGTAAGTCCCATATTAGATGCTTGTAAGATTTTAGCAATAAATTTTTACATACATTCAAATCTCTTACTTGGTGAACTATAAGTTCACTATCACTAAAAACATGTAAGGTGCTGACTTTCATCTTCGTAGCCCACTACAAACCATGAATTAGTGCTTCATACTCAGCAACATTGTTTGAACAACCAAACTAAAATTTAATAGAGGAGAAATACCTTTGATTTGTTGGATAAACTAATATCATTCCAGCTTTGGTACCATGTTTATTCTTTAATCCATCAAAGTACAATTGCCACAAACCTTCACTAGATTCATCATCCTTAACCATGGCTAGAATTAGTACATCATGCTCATGAAGACAATACACACCAAGTCCTTCTTCAATTAGATTATAAGGATCATGCTCATGCAAATTGGAAGCCTACTCATCAAAAAAAAAATCTGGAACTCCATCCAATGGTGATCCATTTATGACTCCACTAGTTTCTAGTACATCATTTGAGATGTTATAGTTAGTGTTCACAACACTTGGCATATATGGATCTATATGGAAAAATGTAATAGGTTCAAAATGAATTGTTATCTTGGTACCATAATTGGTTCTAAACAATAAATAAGTCCAATCAATTGACAAATATCCCCCAATATTTGAGGTGAAGTCCCTTGAAAGGCACATAGCAAAGTAAGGAGGCAAGCCTACCACAACAACATCCTATTGAATAGTAACATTAGGAAAAGCATGTAATTTAAATTTTATATCTTTGATGATGCCTAATATCTTTTTTTATAACCCATCCAATTGTAATACCCCCTTAGAGTTTGACTCATAAGCAAGGTCGAGCTTGTTTGTAATCTTTTTAGGCATGATTGTACTATTGGCTCCACTATCCACCATACATTTATGAACCAAAGTATCACTTGCTATTAAAAAATCTAAAAAGGAGGAGTTTTATTTAATTTTACCTTAGTTTTTCAACCTTTTCCATCTTATTTACTTTATTTACTTGTTGCTTAGTTGGCTGATCTAAATTAGTTAAGATAACTCCTTTGTCAACCAGTTTTGGAGACAATTTGAGAGATAAAAGCTCTCTAATGAGAATATCTTTTTGTGCTGGAATGGAAAGAGAATCCCACATGATAATTCTAATATTATACTTCTTCATTTGATCCACTATACTAAACTAAGATCCACTAACCTTTGGTTCCACTTTCTGAAGCACTGGGTGCTCATGAACTAGAGGTATTCGATGAACTTTACTAACCTTTATATTTTGATTTTTTTGAGATTTAGGGGCAACAAGTTATTATTTTATACTCTTATAAACAACATTATAAGTACTTGAAACATTTATCACCTCCTTTAATTCATCAATGGCTCTTCTTTTAGCTCTAGTTATAGCTACAACTTGACGACTTATATTATTAGTTTCGACACCATGAGTAAAGGCAACATGATCATCCACTTGCTAATTTTCATTAATGGCATCAGGATACCCTTAAAATTTTTGAGTCTCTACTTGTGATTCCAAACTTGTATCTTGATATTGACCTCCTTGAAAATAAAACTCTTCTTGTGTCATTTGTGGCATAGTGATGTTTTGTGATACCAAGGCTTGGTTTTGAGCATCATTGAGATTTGAAGACTTCCAACCTGAATCCTACATCAATTTATTTTGAGGTGGGGTGGGAACAATGGACTTTAAAGTGGAATGAGCATTAGGATCAAGGGTAGCATAAGGCTTATCTGGAGTTATGACTCTTTGTGTTTGATAAGTGGTTTATTCTCTCTGAAACCTTAATAAGGAGGCCTTTGATCTTTGAAGGGCTGATAGGTGGTCTAATTTTGTTGTTTATAGGGCCTATTAGACTGATATTATTGTCTTTATAGTTACACTATTTCATTCCCAAAGGATTGTAACAAGATTTTCAACTCTCTTATTTGACTAGCTTGAGTAGTAGGGGCTGCAATTTGAGCTTGAGGTGGTAGAATATGAGCTAAATATTAGATTTGAGGAATTTGAGGGGCTGATATGGACTTTATTTCTCAAAATATAGGCATTAGAGTTCTTGGAGTAAGCTTATCATCTTGTATCAAACTGTTCTTTGCCTTTATTGCAACCTCATAAGCATTTGGCAAGGTAGTACCACCCATTGACTGTATCATCACACTGATGTTAGAGTTAAGGGATTTCAAATAGTATATAAATGCATAGTCAGGGGATGGCCTAATTGACACAGGTATCCTAGCCCATGTCTTTTGAAATTTGAGGTTAAAATTAGACATGAACTCATGAAGAGCTTTGTTTATGGCAGTTAATTGCTCAACTAAAGATAGGTGATCAGATTTATCCTCAAATTGCTTGACTAAACCTAATCCCAATTCATCCTAGGTAGAAATGGAGTTTAATGGGAGGTTTCTATACAACTTCAATGCTTTTATTTTGAAGGAAATAACAAACAATCTAATAACAACATTATCCTCAACAACATTATGATCTTAACAAAGATTAGCTACATCTTTGATATGCTCAATAGGGGTTGTTTGATTTTATCTTGAGAAGAATGGGATACTTTTGAGAATAGACATAGGAATGTCATCAAAATGGGCTAGATTCAGTGGGCTACCTCTATTGAATAGAATAAACACCTAGTTTCTGATAGCCATTTGCATAGTGGGGATTATAGTGGATAGAACAATAGGATAACGAGGGGACAAATTTTTTTTTTGAGGATATATATTTGCCTTCCTAAACCTTGATCTCTTATATTATATAAATTCAAAAGGAATACCTTTACTAGCTGACCTTGTGGTAACCTTTGGCATGAAAGGATTGCCTGAATGGTGCTATGAACCTTGCAACCTAAAGAATATTTAGCTTGTGATGAAGATGAATATTCTTGTCTATTGCAACTGTGTCTCCTCAGCTTCAAACTTCTTTAGATATGCAAAGAATTTCTTTGATGTCCCACCAGGCATGCCAAAAACTATTGTTAATTAAACTCGCACCCTTGTGATTGTAGTTTCAGGGTTTCATAGTTTGTTGAAACATGGAAACAATCCTAGGTCGTGGGTGGCTTAATCAGTGGATTGAGTCTCTAGATTCTAAGGTCTAGCTCCCTTTAGTGTATCAATTAGGATCTCTACTCTACGCTACAAACTATCAGGAAAAGGAAAAAAGGGAAACTTGAAGGTAAAATCCTATTTAATGATGGTGATACACCTATATTTTGGTTCATCCACTCAATTTGAGCTCTTAGAAACACTAATTAGACAAGAAAAAAACTAAACTTTCAATTCCAATTGACTCTTATGCATTAGTATTTCATGAAAAGGTTCTATTTGGTGATTAAATCTTGAGGGAAATGAAGGAATAGGCCTGATTTAAGGCATTAACCAGCCACTTACATCCATTTTAACTTTAGCCAAAAGACATCAAACATAAAACATGACCTACATAATCTAATCGAATAGTAAATAGGTAAGACTCATTTGCTTGAAAAAGAAGAATATTCTATCATATATGCAAATCACTAACATAAATACACTATACCAACATCTTGGAATCTAAAAATAGTCCTTCTATTTATCTGAAAAGGTTACAAAACTCAAATTTTGTTAGAGTTTGATCTTGTCAAATGAGGGATTCTCAAAATGACTAAAAAATCCAACCTATATAGAAAAACATACAAAATCCAAGAGATTGGCACTGAAAATAGAAGAGGAGATCAACTCCCACATTACACAAGTCTAAGTTGAGTTATCCAAAAATAACCAAGCCTTCCAATAATATTCTTTTGTCTTATGTCTTGCATGAAAACCTCTTTGGTGTTGAAAATGATGGAGATCCTATTTCATAATCCTTATTTAGAATAAAGTTTAAATTCTTCAGACAATGCATGGATATTTGGTAATTCAATTCTCTTCATGCATGATGCTACACCAAACTTTCAAAAGAAAACTCCACTTGAAGCTGAGTTAGAAGTGTTTGAAAAGGCCTTGATTACAAAGATATATAAGAGTGAATGCATGAAATTCTATATTAATCTCTCCTTGAATGGCCATCCAACGTTAAACTCTTCAAGCCCTTCATGCATCAAGTCTCCCTTTTGAAACTGAGAGAGTCGTGCTTGAAGGCAACTACATATCTGTGAATAATTTGATTATTACATTTATTATTTGGCATGCTCTGTATGATAGTCTAATCTTACTTGGGCCACTTTGCATGCTCTGAATGTGAGCTATAAACCACATTATAGGAGTTGAAAGGAGAAGTTGTCATTGTCTTTTGCTGATTGCCTATCAAAATCCTACCAAAATCCTTCTAAAAACTTGGTTTTTCCTTATCCATTGATCTCCATATTGTAGGATGTGGTTATGCTTCTTATCATTGATTAATTATCCCTTTGTATTTACTGGCCATTTGACTTAATCTTGTTCCATTGATCTATTTTGAGTTAATTCCTTTGGGATATTTACTTCTATCTATTCCCATGGACTTTCCTCTTTGTTTGTTTCCTTTAGACAAAAAATCCACATTTTATCTCTCTATTCATTTCCTTCAGACAAAAAGTTTGAAGGAATTCTATCTTTGAACTTATTGCAATGGACAATTCCTTCAAGCAAAAAATCCAAAGGAATTCATGTCCTTAGAACCTTTGCAAATTGCCCTTTGTGCTTTTCAAAACTACCCTTTAGGCTTTTTGAAATGAACGTTTCAGAATTCTAAAAATTGACCATTCAACAATTTTGAAATGGTCTCTCAAAACTTTTGAAATGGTCCACTTGCCCTTCAAAAAAGTTGAAACAGTCCACTTACCCTTTGGAAAAGTTTAAACAGTCCACTTACCCTTTGAAAAAACTTGCCCTTCAGAAAAGTTGAAATGAACTTCTTTGAAAAAATGAACCCTTTGGCTTTCCTGCAAGTGTCCCTTTCAAAAAAATTGCAAAGGTCCTATTTCCCTTCTAAAAATGTGTAATGGTCCTTCGGCAAATTGAAATGACCCTTTAGACTTTTTGAAAAGGTCCTTTTGGAAGAATTTGAATGGTCCACTTGCCCTTCAGAAAAGTTGTAAAGGACTTTTTTTAAGGTAAAAAACCCTCTTAGACTTCTTTAAAAGTGACTTTCCCGAAAGGAAACTACCCTTCAAGATGATTGAAAATGTCTTTTTCTGAAAGGAATAATCCTTCAAATTTTATGCAAAGTCCTTCTTCAATTTAGCTTATACAAAAAAAACTGAAGTATTTCTTCCTAAAAAAGTCTAATGTCTTCTTCTTTGAGAACCTAAAGTCTTTTTCTAAACTCACTCCCTTCAACTGTTCGGATCAACATCAAAACTTTTCTGCAAAGAACGAGACAAGTGAAAGAAAAGAACCTAAATCACCTAAACAACCCTAAGACCTGTTAACCATGGATTATTCAAGGTCTTTTCAAGACCAATTATTGACTCACAAGATAAAAAGGCATGATTATGCAAGTTTTGAATGATAAGGGTTAAAATTTTCCCTCATGCCTTATGAGAGTGGAGTATCACTTTGGTTTGCATTTACAGTATTAAAGGTCTATCGATATTATGTCAATTGGTAGCCCTCTAAGAGGTTACTAGCAGGACTAAGGTAGTGGGATGGGTTAGACATCTCAATAATGTTGGTGCACCTAACGTGGGTATGAAGTGTGGAGTGAAGCTTTATAAGATTGAGGGATCAACAATCCCCAAACTACAAAAAATGATCATTAGTACCCTTGTCTCCCAACTAGGGGGGACAAGGGTAATGACATGCTACTATATAGCTGGTCCCTGATCATTTGCCATATTGTGGATAAGGGATCCCAATTTTCTTATGGCCAAGATATCTTGGTCTGTACTTATAGTGATGTAAACACCCTAATTTGGTCAAACAACCATAAATACTATTTCTTGTGTTGCTCTTTTACATTAAGGTCTTAGTGATGAGTATAATCCTTGTTCACATGGTCATTTTGAGTTTTTTTAATCTTTATTAGGTCTAATTTTTTCTTATCTGTTGTACCCCTAATGGTCTTAAGTCACCTCCTCTTAGTCATAGGGCTCCCTAGCCTATTCTACTTGGTTTTAGATCTATTTTAGGCCTCATGACACTAGCACCATGTGGTGCTAGTGTCCAATTATGGCTCTAGTGTCCAATGAGCATTTTCTCCTATGTTTGAGTCCTAACCCTTTCTTGAGCCCTCTCTTATGTTTTTTGTCCCTCTTTTACAACTTGTCAACTAACAAACAAGGTCTTATATTTAAATCAAAGTTCATTATATATAAAAAACCTCACAAGGCATTTTACATCTAGCACTTACTATTTTTTGCAAATAATTACATAAAATTAGTCAATAGTACAGCTTAATACTTAGCATACTACTCAGCTATCACACCTAGACATTGCATACTTGATCAAGGAATGGCCTAAGTAAGATTCATTCTAACATACCATGCAATTTGATTATGCATGTTTCCTAAGGGATAAATATATGTGATTTGAGGCCCCTAGCATTGGGGTTAATGTAGGCAATGACCAAGATAACAAGGGTTATACTTTGTGCAAACATAATATCCCAAAACCCAATCTTTCTCTTCCTTTTTGCATTTTATCCATTTATTGTTTTATGTGTGTAGGTACTCATTAGGGTTTTGGAAGATATTCAATTAAAATAGTGATATATGTGAGTCCGTGGATGACATAAAACCACCTACAAGATCCTTAGAACCTCTTGCAACTTCCTTGAATGTTTCAAATAGTTCCTATAGAGGGACACTAGAGCCACATGGTGCTACTATCCTGATATTGGCACTAATGTCCAAGACCAAATTTTAACTATAATTATAGAATGGAAGGTGTCTACTTGTTTATTCGGCCTGTTTCAGTTCCTTGATATGTAGAAGGACCTATTTATTTATAGGTAAATACTCTTTCTCTTCTTACTTGATATTTTGGGAAAGGTTAATTAAATTAGTTATTTCCAGTTTTCATTCCATATTATTATCATACTCAACCCTTTAACTATATAGTATTTACCCTAGTTAAGTTGTAGAAGGTTAAAATATTTGGTGAACTCGACTTACTTCGAATATTGTTTAAAACCCTAGTTTTGCTTGGAGTTTATCTTCTTCCAAAAAATTTGCACTAAATTAGGGTTACAAACTTCTATTTTTTCCTAATTTTACCATAACCTGCTCTTTCAAATTCATCTTATATTAGGGTTTCATTAATTTAATGTAATTAAAATTTTTGCATCACAACTCTCATTCAAAACTCTAGGTCCACATACTAGGTCCATATACACCCTAATATTAGTAATTAGGGTTTCACTTACAATCCTAGTTTCTTTTATACACCTGGTTCAAACTTTCTCAATTCCACATATACTTATGTTTGATTACATCCTACCTCTTGTGTTATTATTATTCATTATTTGCATTATCTTCTTTGTCAAGTTTAAAATGGCATCTAAGAAGCCTTATACCCCTCACCCAATCGATGAATTTTTGAATTTATCTCATAATTATAAGAACGAGTAGATAAATTTTCAAGATTGTGCATTAGAAAATAATAATGACTTCATTTATAATGATGATGATGATGACTATAGTTATAATGATGGATATGAGGATTATTATGAGCATGACAATGAAAATGTAAATGAGGATATATTAGATGCACCATATTCTCTTTCTTCTCCCTCTTCTCTTACACCTCAAAATCAAACTAACAATATAATGCCAAAAGGGTCTCTTGTTGGTAGCATTTTGCTCTAATGTGATTGTAGCTTTTCAACTACTTTCGCTACCTCATTATTTATTCAAATTAAATAATTATAAGTGTAATACACGAAATCCACTTTTGCATGATTCAAGTAAAGCAGATAAAAACTATGCATCTTCTTTACCCTTCTTAGTTAAATTTGAAAAAACATGTACCAATGATATTACAAATTTTATCAGTGCACAGAATAAGGTAGATGACATTATTTTATCACCTTCTTTTACATTCCTAGCTTAATGCAATGATTATTTATAGCATATTGATAATGAAAATGTGTCTAACTCTTCTCCTACATGTCATTGTATGCAAAAGGAAAACATGATAGCTACTTTTTATACCCCTGACTCCAAGATTAAAAGCGATAATCATTTATGCATTCCACACATATATAGTTAACAAATACATTGCATTACACCCACACATGATGACACACTGCATAATAGTAAAAAGTTAAAATCTTCTCCTACTCTCTCTCTCTCTTAGTGAGCATGTGGATGATACTTCTTCTACTCTTACTTCTATAAGTGAATTAAACTCTGATTTTGATGAACCTTTGGATAATGATGATTACTATGATTATGATGAAGAGGACATAGAATCTACACCTTATAGTTCTCCTTGTACTTCACCTATTTTTCTTGTTCAAACAAACACTAGGTCACATGTAAAAACACACACACACACTTATTCTTATGTTCTTAATTTACATTTACTTGAGAATAAAGTACCTTCTATTCAATTAACATGTGATACTTCTTTACAACTTAACAATATAAGAGATACCAATGAATCTCCTTCAACCCCCATTACTATAACATAACCTATTTCTCAAATTGATCCAAATGAGGGTGATAGATCATTTCCCTCTAACCAAGTCCTAGCTATCACACCTCCAAATATTACATAGAGCAAACCAACCCTCCCTAAAAAATATTACCAATGTAATATACCAATGGTTAAGATAAATAAGAAAAACAAAAGTTAAATGAACCCCTTGATAATGATAATATACCTTCACAAGAGGTAATCTCCTTGATGCATGTTTTGGGTGGTTTACAACAATAAGTACACCACCTCACATTGGAAAGTAAAGCATACAACTCATGGGTGGATTCCAATGACATCCATGATAAACCCATGCTGCATAGGATTTTCTATGCAACATTACCATAAAAACTATAGATATTGGATTTACAAAAGTTTGATGGACATGGAGATCCATACTTGCATCTCAAAGCTTACATGAAAGCTATAACACATGTGACTAGTAGTTTTACTCTTTTACAACTATTTCCTAGAACTCTAGAGGGTCGAGCAGTAGAGTGGTTTCATCATTCACTCCTTTGTGGTTCACTATATGCATATGATGAGTTAGAAGAGGTCTTTCTCATGCGTTACATTTATAACAAGGGACCTTAGGTTATATATCATATGTTTCCTTCATTACACCAGGTCCAATAAAAAATAGTCATTGAATACATTCTAAGATTCAAAACATGTATGCATATGTTAATCTACTAGCCAACAGATTTAGAGGCACAATACCTTTTTACTACAAGTGTCATTCTCCCTATTCAAGAAAAAATGTTATATGAGACATCATAGTCATTCAAACAACTATGTTGCATAACTCTGGGATTAAAGTAAAAGTTTGGACTAGTGGTTATACATTCAGAGGCAGATTTGGATGTAAGCTTCTCAAATCCCCTATCATCAAACATGGTATAAGAACCTACTCCACTTCCAATTAAAAAACCATTGGAAGAGAAACAACTGATAAGGATACTCAACAAAGGCAAAAAGCCATTTCATAAAGCACCTCATTTAATGAGCAGAACAAAACACAAGACACACGTAGATGACTTATATAATTTTCAGATAGGGATAGGCCTCATGACATGTTTCTTACATTATTATATAAGGATATGATCACACTTCCTCCTACTAATCATCATCCATCACACCATTTACACATGGTACAAAATAAGCCATATTATAATTTTCATAAGAGAAATGGACGTTCAGATGATCATTATTATGCATTCTGAGCTTATATTAAGCAATATGTCAGTCGAGGCATTATAACATTCACACAAGGGGCACTAAGATCTCAGTCTCCACACTCTCCTAGATTAAACTCCTCTATGATAGAGTTATCCCAAGA
Organism: Torreya grandis; assembly: GCA_037957365.1. NCBI lineage: Eukaryota > Viridiplantae > Streptophyta > Pinopsida > Cupressales > Taxaceae > Torreya > Torreya grandis. The sequence goes on along the minus strand of JARHVA010001297.1, from coordinate 3,097,052 downwards.
TGTTCCCTTTAAGGAGCCATTAATTGGTCATCGTATGAGCCATGTGGTTTATAGGACACCTATATATGAGCAATCTTATGCACCATATATTCAATAGAGATGGCAATCAGTCCATAGAGATAAGGGCACAACATCAGTTCAAACACTTATCAAGATATTTGGAAATAACTATAGAGAGTAGAGTATGACATCAGTTTGAACACCTATCAATATATTTAGAAATAACTATAGAGGTCAGAGCACATCATTAGTTTGAACACCTACTGAGATATTTCGAAATAACTATAGAGGTTAGAGCACATCATTAGTTCAAACTCTAATCAAGATATTTGGAAACAACTACAAATACTAGATCACAACATTAGTTCAAACAACTGTCAATATATTTGGAAACAATTACAAGGATCAAAACACAACCTCAATTCAAACACTGATGAAGATATTTGATAGAGATCACAAAGCTCATAATATAGTTTTAACACACCAAACAATCAAGCTCTTTGATATTGAGTTTGCACACCTAGCCACTAACAGTGTATCACACATGGTTTTAGTTTAAGAGTCTACTTCTACACTAACACAACATGAATAGTATGCTCATTGGTTCTCCATGCCATCCAGGTTTAGATAGGGCATACCATAGTCACATGATCTACATGCATATATCTTATGCAACACCTGTCAAACCTATCCCAATAAATAACATTCATAATCCACTACACATGTAACCTAAACATTTGTAAATAGATAAAAATTCATTACCTCTACTTAGAAAAACTACCATATACCAATATCAGCATTTAAAAAAATCAAAATAATTAAACACATAACAACATACACCATAAAACCATACCTAGATGGCAACATACACGGTGCCAATATAAATAATGAACATCCATATATATAATTCAAAATATAGTTTCAATACAAGCATAATACATCACTCAATAATGCAGACATAGCAATTAGGACCACCCCCCTACCTCTCACTCTTATACATATCCATGCTAGAATTGGAGGCTCCACTCATTCTTTATGACCTTGATCGATGACTGTGTCTACTCTCTCTCTCTCTCTCGCGATACATACCCAGCTTGACTATAAACTCTACTTGCTCTCGTTATGACATATGTAGTCATCCACTATCTAACTACTTGCCCCACCTAAAACATTAGGTGCAGGCATGGTCTACCTATGTAACTCTACATGTGCCTCATCTCTATCCATAACTACTCATCTATATGTTGTAGTAGCTATCACAATTCGATTGAATAAATGGGCATGAACATTGGCAACATAGGTGGCCCTCTCTACCAATCTATTATCCATGACATCATTAGGGATATGTCATGTTAATACATATAAATAGACACAATGGTAGTCTCCAAATACACATCATCACTTGAACTTGCACATACCCATGTAATACATTAGATTCCTAACCAAGTAAATGAATAACTAAACACATAAAATGTACAAACATACTATAACAACTTAGCATCAACAACCCTAAGGGGCTCTGTTGTTCCCAAAATGTTTCACTCATTTTTGGGGACAACATATGAACTATTTTGGTCCTGCAGACCAAAATCATCTCTTCTCTTCTCAAAAAATTGTTTTAAGCATTTAAATTCTTTATTATTCAAGATTTTTTAGTTAAGGGATTAGCAGGTTCAATAGGTTCAATGGCTTTAATAGGTGATTTCTCACAAAGGAACAAGTTTCTAACACTTAGGAATTTGCAAGATTGGTTCAACCAAAAATGTTCATCGGCAAGCTTCAAAGGAAGGATTGAACCCGTGAACCATTGAACCATTGAACCCCGCTTTCAAAAGGTTCAACGGGTTCAAAGGTTCAACGACGTGAAAAGACTTAGTGGAATTTGAAGGCTTCAAAGAATAAAGGAATGAACCATTAAACCTTGAACCAAAATGGTTCAATGGGTTCAACGGGTTCAACGGGTTCAATGGGTTCAAAGATATCAAAAGACTTAGAAGAAAAGAAGGCTTCAAGTGCAAGATTGAACCATTGAACCAAAGTTGGTTCAATCAGTCGGTTCAAACAATTGGTTCAAAGGACTACCCCAAAGTTGAAGGAATAAGTGCCTTTGCGGAGGGCAATAAACTAAAGGCAGGTGCCCTTGCGGAGGGCAGGGAACATTTGTTCAAAGATCAAAGAGAAGGACGAAAGGGTAAGATTTCCTTGGGACTTTTTGTCTGAGGAAATTACCAAGTAAAGGGACCAAAAGAATTCCTTCGATAATATTTTCTTCGGAAAAGTGAACAAGGCAGAAAAGTTGGAATTCCTTCGAAAAGATTTTCCACAGAAGAATTTCCAAAGACAAGGTGAATTCTTTCAGACAAAAATTTCGAAGGAATTCCTTCAAAATTTTGTCCGAAGGAATTCGCCCGAAAGAGAAAAGAGCCTAAAGAAAAATACTAAGCCAAAGGAAAGGCTCCCTTCAGACAAAATGTCTAAAGGAATAAAGCTGAAAGAATTGAAGCTCGAAGGTCGCCCGAAGGACCCCGAAGGGCAGGTACCCTTGCAGGGGGCTCTCGGCACCAATAAACGGACCTTTCTCAAAGACCCGAAGGGACACCTTCCCTTCGGGGTGTTCTAAATACAAAGAGCTAAAGGAATTTTGAAGGTTCAAGGACTTAGAAAAACAAAGGAAGCAACAGAACAAAGGATGAATTGATTAAAACTTGAACCGAAAGATTTCAAAGTTTAAAGATTCATAGGTTCAATAGTTCAAAGACAACCCAAAGCAAAAGAAGAACACAAATGATTCCAGAGACCAGTTTAATGGGATGGTTCAATCAAAGAGCAAGGGAGGGATTTAACCAGGAAGCGATGAAACAAAGGAACTGATAAAGACCAACTGAACTATTGAATCAATGAACTTACACAAGTTCAAAGGTTCATTGTTCAATATGGTTCAAACAGTCAGCAACCATTGATGGCCCCGTAGACATCAAATTTAAGGTGATGGAATATCCATTAATTTTCAAATGTGGCACGAAACTTGAAATATAAATCAAGTGACTAGTTGAAGAGAGAGCTCGAGAGCTCAAATTGCTACAGGGAAGAGAAAATAATATAAAAAGATAAAAAATATCTACAAGGGAGTTATTTCTAGTAGGTGAAACAATCCACCAAATGGTCTTCTAAACACACCAAATCAAGGACGGCCTATTTTTATTCCATGAAGTAAAGGCAAAGTGGACAGCTACTCAGATAAGAAGGAAAAGACTAAATAGCCTACACTTTGGAGGAGACATATGATATGGATTGGCATGCCACAGTTAAGGCCGATGCACTATTGCGAGCATGGCCCCTTGACATGATTGAAAATGAATTCAAGGCATTGACTGTAGCATGGGCCATTTCATAGAACAAAGTGCCAAGCCTTTCTTGGTGCTATATATTGTAAACTCTTGTTTTATTCATAAGGAGACTTTTCCATTATAGAAGCAAAGCTCTGCCAAAATTGAGAGGCGATTACTGAGACTTTGAGCTTAGATTGTTCATCATATTTCTTTGTTTGAATGAGAAAGCAAGTTACTTTCAGACTTTGTGTTGTTATAGCTTGTGTCACTTTAGGAGATTGTTCTTATGTCTATCTTCTAAATGCATTCTTGTTCAGTTATTGAAATAAGCAGAACTAGTGAAAGTTATTAGGAAGGTGTCATGAAGCAACTATGGAGAGACTTTGTGCTGTCACCATTGTCTTCAGTTTGTTTTTAGTTTTTTTCTGTGTGAAGGATCTTGGGATGACGTTGTGCCCCCATTATCCTCTGTCTTTCACTCTTTGGGTAGTTGAGGTGTAGAATTTGTGTTATACTTCATTTTGTTGGTTACTGCACCCTTGTTACATGTTGGTTATCCACTAGAAAGAACTTTTGTGCCCTACTGCAAGACCACTTCTAAAAGAAGAGAAGTGCTTTCAGTATTATCACCAAAATTTCTCCTTTTGTCTGTGAACATCATCTATAAAAAAAGAGAGATGGATGGTGTAGTCCTACCCCTGAGTGTTATTTTATACTTATATGTATAGTATATAGCTCCTCATATTTATAGAGAACCTCCCCTTGATGAGAGGAGAGATTTGTCGACCTCTGATGTGGTAAACCTACACATTTGGCCGACCAATGTCCCTTGCTGTGGTTGAAGAGACCTATTTTGCTCATCACTTAGTTGGTGACAAAATATTCACCCAATAATTTTTTGGTGACTCTGCTAGGGAAGAGCGCGCAGTTTGAAGCCTCAAGCTTCAAGCTGAAGCAAGTCTAACTCTTTTCTATTTTTGTTCTGCAATCTAGAAACTCCACACTTTACTAGAAGCCAGAGAGCCCAAGGTGTGGTTGACCCTATTTTTGAGTTGGTGTAGTAGGGAAATTTTGACTTGTTCCCTCCCCAACTTCAAGTTTAGAGATCCAAGAGTGTTCCTCCTACCCATACCAGGTCATCAACACAAATCAGAGCTTCTTTTTCTGCTGTTAGTAGAGCTTTGTCCATAAATAATCTACTCAATTTTTTTATCCCCCCTTTCCATTATCCAATCATGGTAGTTTAAGGCCCTTGGGGTAACTATTTTGGCCCACTTAATTTGACTCCACCTCTGCATGAGCTTCCATGCAGTTCAAAGAAGAATTTTCCCAATTTTTTTGGTGATGGGAGGGTTCATCCTGATGAACACATTGCAGCTTCAGCATAGCCTGTGGTGTGATAGGCATGGAGTATGAAGACGTAGTAGTCAAGCTATTTGTGGAGACTTTGCAAGGTGCTGCTGTAGACTGGTTCTACCATCTGTAGGACCAGACTGTGACTGACTTGAACACCCTCAAAGCCAAGTTCGAATCAAGGTTCAAGCCTGTAGAAGATGCACATGCCCTGTTGGCCCAGCTCACACAGATGAAGAAGGAATCTCAGAAACCTATGAGGGACTTCATTGCCAAGTTTGACAAGTTGAGGATTCAAATTCCTATAATTACTCAGCCAACACCCGAGAATCTCAAATGCTTCTTCATCAGCTCACAACTGCCTGAAGTCAGTTTTCTAAGGAGACGTGCTAGCCACATAGACCTTGCTACTACTCAAAATTTAGCTACTGAGGTAGAAGATGACCTTATCTTGGCAGGAAAGATAAGGAGATATCCTAACAGAGATAAATCCTCTTCATCTTCTAAATACTCTCTTACAGTCACCACTAATCCAATGGTGCAAAAGTTAGCAAATGAAGTGCTAGCTCTAGGAAAGCAAATGGCACAAGGGATGTCATTTGCTCCTTCATATAGAGATATACCAAGGACATTCCCCAATCAGTCATACCAAGGCCATGCTACCAGAAATCAAGGTCAACCAAATCGTCTACCTCCCCCACAGGGGAAACTTGCCATTGAAGCAACACCAGCGAACTAAGTAGTCAGATATCTTGAAGCAAAATCAGATTCATCCTTCTAGCCTGAGTTAAACCTAAAAGATGATGCTGATCTCTTCATAGAAAATCAAGAAGAATCAGTTGGTGACTCCAACATTAGTTTCCTGAATTACCAAGATGAACCAAAAAGTGAAGGTGGAGCAGTTGAGGGAACTTATGTTGTATTCACTCAGTCCAAGAACCAGTTAGCCTATCAAGATGATAAGGAAAGATTAGAGGAATGAACTCAGTTTGTAATTTTAATTGCTAAGCGGGGAACCGGTCTGCCCTTCCAACTAAAGGACCTGGTGACTGCTAAAAAGGTGAGTACCTCAATTGCGCCTTTACCTCTAACTTCAAATTCATAGACCAATCCTCCCCCTTCTAAAAGCTAAAAAGATGAACTCCCATCCTCTGTTCTTAGTCCATTTCAATCATTTGATATAATTGACCCTATAAAGAAAATCAACATTCAAATGTCTGAATTTGAATTTCTGCAATCTAACCCTGAGCAGTTAGATAAATTGGTTCAATGTGTAAAGAACCAAGCCATCCCTGTAAGACAAGAAATTATAAAGGTAACTCATGATCCCCTCAAGAGGACATCCACCAAAAATAACCTTGTCATTAATCCTCATACTTCTCTCGAGAGGACTAAACCATTATGTGTCCCTGCTAATAAATGGACATCAGCTAAATAATTGCATCATTGATTCTAGAGCTTTAGACAATGTCATGCCTGTCAAAGTGGCAAAATCCCTTGGTCTCACATTGACCAAGACATTTGAGAGATGTTTCTCCATAGAAAATAAGTAAGTGCCACTGCTAAGATAAATCAAGGATGCCCAATTTGCATTTACATCATTCCCAGATAAGAGAATCAAGATGACTGTCTTGGTGGCTGACGTCCCAACATCATATGGCATCCTTTTTAGGCAAAATTTATGCAAGGATGTTGGTGGTGAATTAAGCATGGACCTATTCGAGGTGAAGATTCCAGTCAAAGGTGTTATGCAAAGATTGCTCCCTGAGAAGGAAGCAAAATACATGGTTACTCAAACATCAACACCTGAGGCTCAAATTTTGTTTGAGTCTTCAGGTATGGGTAATTACTTCTTGTCTACAGAGGAAGTTCATGAGGCATTTGATGAAGCTCTTGAATGTGACAGCCTAAAAATTGATTTAGATAGAATAGCAGAAAGAATTGTGGAGCATAGTGCAAATGTAAAAGGATCTCCCCCTCCAAATACAGAAGAATCTAAAGAAAAATTAGTGTCTGATGAGGTATGGATTTTAGAATTCTATGACATCTGCTCCTCTACCCATTCAAGAGCCAACATTTTGTTGATATCTCCTCAAAGAGATATCTTTTCTTCTTCATACAAGTTGCAGTTCAGTAATAACAATAACACAAATGAGTATGAATCTCTATTACTTGGATTGAAGGTAGCTCGAGACAAAGGCATCAAACTCCTTCATGCCAAAAGAGATGCTAAGATGGTGGTTTGTCAGATGAGAAACTTGTATCAAACCAAGAATGAGAGATTACGCCATTACCACATTCTAGTCTAGGACCAAATTAAAAGCTTTAATGCTTTCAGCATCTCTGCCATACCTAGAGAATTCAATGACAAAGCTGACACACTAGCTATTTTAGCAACTCCTCTGGTCCCTCACCTAAATTTTAAATAAGATAGGTACACTATTAACTTGTCTTTTGACCAAGTGTACCTAATAATGCCAGTCATTGGCAAGTGTTTAACAATGACAACCAAATCAATGCCTTCTTAGAACAAAAAGATAGCTTTAAACGACTGCACTTCAAAGGTAGTGAACCTTAGAATCTTGAACTAGCCCCTGAACCAAATTTAGACACAGGTGAAGAATTCCTACAACTAAAAAGAAATAAAATTCTAAAAGCCTTGGTTTCTCTTGAGAATCTGTTTGACAAACACGACAGGTTCATTAAATAACAGCAAATAGATTCAAACTTCTCTTAGGAGTTTGATCAGGAAAATTTAGGTACCAAAGAAAACCCCAAAATGGTGAACATTAGAAATTATTGCACTCAAAAAGAGAAGTTCAAGCTCACTACTCTGCTCTGATAGTATATGGATATTCTAGCATACTCTTATGATGATCTGAAGTCACTCATGCCTGAAGAAAGTTGTCATGACATTCCTCTCAAAAGTGATTCAGTGCCTTACAAGCAAAAATCTAGATAGTACAATCTAAAGATATCAGGTACTATTCATTTTAAAATATAAAAAATGTTGAATGCTAGGATAATCTTTCCAATCCCTCATTCCACATGAATTGTAAACATAGTCTCTATGAAGAAGAAGAATGGTGAAATTCGCCTCTGTATGGATTTCAAAAACTTGAATCAGTCATCCTTGAAGGATAACTAACATCTGCCCATCATGGACTAAGTGCTTCAGACAGTGACTAGTTCAGAGATGTTATCAATGCTGGACGGCTTCTCAGAATACAATCAAGTTGAAGTTGGTGAAGCAAACCAACATAAGACTGCCTTCGCCACATCTTGGGGCACCTTTGCGTACCAAAGAATGCCATTTGGCCTAATGAATGCTAGCGCCACTTTTTAGAGAGAAATAGACCTTGATTTCAAAGATGAAATGGGTAAGTTCATTGTAATGTATCTAGATGATTTAACAGTCTTTTCCAAGTATCATCTTGATCATGTGCACCATCTGCATCAAGTGCTGAAACGATGCCGCCATAATGGCATTTCTTTAAATCCTAAGAAGTCTATTTTTGGGGTAACAGAAGGGAAAATTATTAGACACATTGTATTTTGAGAAGGCATAAAGATTGACTCAGATAGAGTCAAGCCCATCTAGGAACTTACTCTGCCCACGAGTAAGACTACAGTGCACTCTTTCTTCAGAAAAGTGAATTTTTTATAAAGATTCATCCTTGAGTTCGCTGAGAAGACTCGCCATATTGTAAACATGATGAAAGGGAAGGCCACCTTCAACTGGACTGAATAAGGCAAATTGGCATTTTGGGAGATCAAGACTGCTATTGCCCATGCCTCAATTCTAGTTTGTCTAGATTACACCAAGGATTTCACAATGTATAGTTATGCTTCTGAGCACACACTTTCAGCAATTCTAGTTCAACAAAACCAAGAAGGTGTGGAATCTCTCATTTCTTTCATGAGTTATCCTCTCAAAGCTCATGAGCTTAAGTACTCAAACATGGAGAAGCATGCTTATGCAGTGGTAAAGGCAGTGAAGCATTTTCGCTTCTACAACTTGAATTCACATGTTACTGCCCTGGTTCTAGATACCATAGTTAAATCCATATTAACTTAGCAGGAGTTTGGAACCAAAAGAGAGAATTAGATTGCTAAAATCTATGAGTTTGATCTAGTCATCAAACCAACGAGTTGGTGCAGGGAAGGGGCCTATGCTAATTGATTACTGACAACAGACTAGAACAAATAGAGCATGGAGAAGAAATAGAAGACACATCAGTAGTCCTCTTTATCTCCACTACAAATGAGTGGTATTTAAATATTGCTCATTTTCTTATTTATGGTGAGTGTCCTGCTCACTTGTCCTATAAAGAAAGGACTGTCAAGTTGAAAGCTGCCAATTTTATCCTCTAAAACAATGACCTGTATAAGAGGAGCCTTGATGGAGTGTTCCTTCACTACATGAATAAAGAGCAGCAAAACCAACTTTTGAAGTCTTTCCATGATCTAGCCTATGGAGGAAATTTTTTTACTCCTGTAATTGCCCATAAGATTCTGCGAGCCAGGTATTACTGGCCCACTTTGTTTCAAAACACATACAAATGGGTATGAAAATGTGAACTATGCCAATAGAGTGTTGGAAGACCCAAATTGGCTGCTCTGCCTCTTAAGCCAGTGGTGATAGAAGAGCTATTTCAGCAATGGGGAATTGATTTCATTGGTCCTGTAAACTCATCTTCAAGTGTTGGACATGATTATGTCCTTATAGCCATAAATTACTCCACCAAGTGGGTGGAAGCTATTCCAACCAAACATGCTACTTCAGAAGTAGTGTGCGATTTTCTCAAGGAGAACATCATTTCCAAGTTTAGGGTCCCAACTAAGATTGTCACAGATAATGCAGCCTTTTTCTCTTCCCAAGAGATTACTTAGTTCTATTTTTACTATGGGATTACCCTCTCCCACTCTTCTGATTATTTTCCACAAGGGAATGGCCAAGCTGAATCAAGCAACAAGAATCTGGTGACCGTCATCGAGAAGTTGGTAGATGACAACCAACGAACATGGCATAAAGTATTGGTTGATACTTTATGGGCAAATAGACTTACACCAAAGAGGGCAATTGGTATGTCACATTTCCAACTTCTTTATTGTCTCAATACTGAGATACCAATCACCTTGAAATTGCCAGCATTGAAATTGGCTAAGGCAGTCGAGAATCAGACATATGAAAGCTCCATCGATAAGAAGATCTTGTGCTTGACTGAGTTGGATGAGTAGATAACTATGGTGGTGGATCAAATTGTAATACACCAAAGTCTGGTGAAGAAGCTCTTCGACTAGAAAGCAAAGAACCATGATTTCTAGATTGAAGATCAAGTCCTGCTATGGGACAAGAGAAGAGAATCAAAGGGAATGCATGGAAAATTTGATTCCCTTTGGAGAGGCCTATTAATTATCCATCATCTCAATGGTGAAAATAATTTCCTATTGAAGTATCAAGATGGCACGCTCTTTTCTCTGCCTCATAATGGGCAACATTTGAAGAACTTCAACTCTTGAAGTATCAGATAAGATCATCTGTACATATGTATAGTCTTTAGTTCTATTTTATACTTTTCATTTTTATTTTTAGTGCCTTTCTTTTTTGGGTAGGATGACTCCATATCTCAATGGCACACTTCAAGGCACTGAAGATTCTGGTTTCTACTCCCCTTAGCTATTTCAAGTTTTTAACTGAAAGAAGTTCCCCAACTAGAGCCAGCTGTTGTTCCCAAAATGTTTCACTCATTTTTGGAGACAACATATGAACTATTGTGGTCCTGCAGACCAAAATCATCTCTTCTCTTCTCAAAAAATTGTTCTGAGCATTCAAATTCTTTATTATTCAAGATTTTTTAGTTAAGGGATTAGCAGGTTCAACAGGTTCAATGGCTTCAACAGGTGATTTCTCACAAAGAAACAAGTTTCCAACACTTAGGCATTTTCAAGATTAGTTAAATGCCTTGGTTTAACCAAAAATATTCATCGACAAGCTTCAAAGGAAGGATTAAACCATTGAACCATTGAACCCCGCTTTCAAAAAGTTCAATGGTTTAATGGGTTCAAAGGTTCAATGACATGAAAAGACTTAGAGGAATTTGAAGGCTTTGAAGGATAAAGGAATGAACCGTTGAACCTTAAACCAAAATGGTTCAATGGGTTCAACGGGTTCAATGGGTTCGAAGAGATCAAAAGACTTAAAAAAAAGAAGGCTTCAAGCACAAGATTGAACCGTTGAACCAAAGTTGGTTCAATCGGTCGGTTTAAATGGTTGGTTCAAAAGATTGTCTCAAAGCTGAAGGAATAAGTGCCCTTATTGAGGGCAATGAACTAAAGGCAGGTGCCCTTACGGAGGGCAGGGAACATTGATTCAAAGATCAAAGAGAAGGCCAAATGGGTAAGATTTCCTTTGGACTTTTTATTCGAGGAAATTACCAAGTAAAGGGATCGAAAGAATTCCTTCGGTAAGATTTTCTTCGAAAAAGTGAACAAGGTAGAAAAGTTAGAATTCCTTCGAAAAAAATTTCGGTGGAAGAATTTCCAAACACAAGATAAATTCCTTTGGACAAAAAGTCCAAAGGAATTCTTTCAAACTTTTGTCTGAAGGAATTTGCCCGAAAGAGAAAAGAGCCCGAAGAAAAAGACCAAGGCAAAGGAAAGGCTCCCTTCAGACAAAATTTCCAAAGGAATTCCTTTGAACATTTTGTTCAAAGAAATAAAGCTATAAGAATTGAAGCCCGAAGGACCCCAAAGGGCAGGTACCCTATCGAGGGGCTCTTGGCACCCATAAATGGACCTTTCTCAAAGACCCAAAGGGACACCTTCCCTTCAGGGTGTTCCAAAGACATAGAGCCAAAGAAATTTCAAAGCTTCAAGAACTTAGAAAAATAAAGGAAGCAACGGAACAAAGGATGAACCAATGAACCGATTGAACCTTGAACCAAAAGAGTTCAAAGTTCAATGATTCATAGGTTCAATAGTTCAAAGACAACCCTAAGCAAAAGAAGAACACAGATGATTCCAGAGACCAGTTCAAAGGGATGGTTCAATCAAAGAGCAAGGGAGGGATTGAACCAGGAAGTGATGAAATAAAGGAACTGATAAAGATCGCCTGAACCGTTGAACTAATGAACTTTCATAGGTTCACAGCTTCATGGTTCAATATGGTTCAAACAAGCAAAAACTATTGACGGCCTCATGAACATCAAATTTAAGGTGATGGAATATTTGTTAGTTTTCAAATGTGGCACAAAACTTGAAAAATAAAGCAAGCGACCAGTTAAAGAGAGAGCTTGAGAGCTCAAATTACTACATGGAAGAGAAAATAATACAAAAGATCAAAAATATCTACAAGGGAGTTATTTTTAGTAGGTGAAACAGTCCACCAAGTGGTCTTCTAAGCACGCCAAATCAAGGATGCGGCCTATTTTTCTTCCATGAAGTAAAGGCAAAGTAGATAGCTACTCAGACAAGAAAGAAATGACTAAACAACCTATAGTTTAGAGGATACATATGAGATGAATTGGCACGCCACAGTTAAGGTCGATGCATTGTTTCGAGCATGGCCCCTTGATAGGATTGAAAATGCATTCAAGGCATTGACTGCAGCATGGGCTATTTCATAGAACAGAGCGCCAAGCCTTTCTTGGTGCTATATATTGTAAACTCTTATTTTATTTAAAAGGAGACTTTTCCCTTATAGAAGTGAAGCTCTGCCAAAATTGAGAGGTGATTACTGAGACTTTGAGCTCAGATTGTTCATCATATTTCTTTGTTTGAATGAGAAAGCAAGTTACTTTTAGACTTTGTGCTGTTATAGCTTGTGTCACTTTAGGAGATTGTTCTTATATCTGTCTTCTAAATGCATTCTTGTTTAGTTATTGAAATAAGCAAAACTAGTGAAAGTAATTAGAAAGGTGTCCTAAAGCAACTGTGGAGAGACTTTATGTTGTCACCATTGTCTTCAGTTTGTTTTTAGTTTCTTTATGTGTGAAGGATCTTGGGATGACTTTGTGCCCCCATTATCCTTTGTCTTTCACTCTTTGGGCAGTTGAGGTGTAGACTTTGTGTTACACTTCATTCTGTTGGTTATTATGCCCTTGTTACCTGTTAGTTACCCACTAGAGAGAACTCCTGTGCCCTTCTGCAAGACAACTCTTGAAAGAGGAGAAGTGCTTTCAGTATTATCACCAAGATTTCTCCTTTTGTTTGTGAACATCATCTCTAAAAAAAGAGAGATGGATGGTGTAGTCCTACCCTTGAGTGTTATTTTCTACTTATATATATAGTATATAGCTCCTCATATTTATAGGGAACCTCCCCTTGATGAGAGGAGAGATTTTTTCACCTCTGATATGGTAAACCTGCACATTTGGCTGACCAATCTCCCTTACTGTGGTTGAAGAGACCTATTTTACTCATCACTTAGCTGGTGACAAAATATTCACCCAACAATTTTTTGGGGACTCCGGTGGGAAGAGCACGCACTTTGAAGGCTCAAGCTTTAAGTTGAAGCAGGTCTAGCTCTTTTCCATTTTTGTTCTACAATCTGACAACTCCATGCTTTACTAGAAGCTAGAGATCCCAAGGTGTTGTTAACCCTATTTTTGCGTTGGTGCAACAGGGCAATTTCGACTTGTTCCCTCCCCAACTTCAAGTTCAATGATCCATGAGTGTTCCTCCTACCCATATCAAGTCACCAACACAAGGTAAAACTTCTTTTTCTACTGTTAGTAGAGCTTTACTCATATATAATCCATCCAAATTTGTTGTCCCCCTTTTCCATTATCCAACCATGGTAGTTCAAGGTCCCTGGGGTAACTCTTTTGGCCCACTTAATTTGACTCCACCTCTACATGAGCTTCTACACAGTTCAAGAAAGAATTTCCTTGAATTATTTAGTGATGGGAGAGTTCATTTTGATGAACATATTATAGGTTTTAGTATAGCCTGTGGTGTGATAGGCGTGGAAGATGAAGACGTAGCAGTCAGGCTATTTATGGAGACGTTGCAAGGTGTTGTTGTAGACTAGTTCTACCATCTGCAGGCCCAAAGTGTGACTAATTGGAACACCCTCAAAGCCAAGTTTGAAGTAAGGTTCAAGCCTATAGAAGATGCACATGCCTTGTTGGCCCAGCTCACACAAATGAAGAAGGAACCTCATGAACCTATGAGGGACTTCATTACCAGGTTTGAAAAGTTGAGGAACTGGATTCCTACAATTGCTCAGCCAACACCTAAAATTCTCAAATGCTTCTTCATCAACTCACAACTCTCTGAAGTGAGTTTTTTGCTGAGACGTGCTGGCCACATAGACCTTGCTTCTACTCAAGATTTGGCTATTGAGGTAGAAGATGACCTTATCTTGGTAGGAAAGATAAGGAGAGATCCTAACAGAGGTAAATCCTCTTCATCTTTTGAATACTCTCCTATGGTCACCACTGATCTAATGGTGTAAAAGCTAGCAAATGAAGTGATAGCTCTCAGAAAAGAAATGGTACAAGGGATGTCATCTACTCCTTCATATAGAGATATACCAAGGAGGACATTCCCCAATTAGTCATACCAAGGCCATGCTATCAGAAATTAAGGGTAACCAAATCGTCTGCCTCCCCCACAAGGTAAACTTGCCATTGAAGCAACACTAACCAACTCAATAGTTAGATATCTTGAAGTAGAATCAGATTCATCCTTCCAGCCTGAGTTAAACCTAAAAGATGATGCTAATCTCTTCACAAAAAATCAAGAAGAATTAGCTGGCGACTCCAACATTGGTTTCCTGAATTATCAGGATAAACCTAGAAGTGAAGGTGGAACAATTAAGTGAACTTATGCTGTATTAACTCGATCCAAGAACCAGTCAGCCCAACAAGCTGATAAGGAAAGAATAGAGGAATGAACTCAACCTATAATTTCAATTGCTAAGTAGGGAACCACTCTGCCCTTCCAGCCAAAGGACCTGATGACTGCTAAAAAGGTGAGTACCTCAATTATTCCTTCACCTCCAACTTCAAATTCACAGACTAATCCTCCCCCTTCTAAAAACTAAAAAGATGAAATCTCATCTTCTGTTTCTAGTCCATTTTAGTCATTTGACATAATTGACCATATAAAGAAAACCAAAATTGAAATGTCTGAATTTGAATTTTTGTAATCCAACCCTGAGCAGTTAGATAAATTAGTTTGTGTAAAGAACCAAGCTGTCCTTGTAGGACAAGTAATTTTGAAGGTAACTTGTGATCCCCCAAGAACACATCCACCAGGAATAACCTTGTCATTCCTCCTCCTGCTGCTTCAGAGAGGATTGAACCATTCTATGTCTCCCTGCTTGTACATGGACATCAGCTGAACAATTGCATCATTCATTTTGGAGCTTTAGACAATGTCATGCCTGCCAAAGTGGTGGAATCCCTTGGTCTCACACTGACTTAAATGTTTGGAAGATGTTTCTCTATAGAAAACAAACAAGTGCCACTGTTGGGACAAATCAAGGATGCCCAATTTGCATTTGCAACATTCTCAGACAAGAGAATCAAGATGACTGTCTTAGTGGCCGACGTCCCAACATCATATGGCATCTTTCTTGGGTGAAATTTTTAAAGGAATGTTGGTAGTGAATTAAGCATGGACCTATCTGAGGTGAGGATCCCAATCAAAGGTGTTATGCAGAGATTTCTCCTTGAGAAGGAAGGAAAATACGTGGTTACTCAAACATCAGTGCCTGAGTCTCAAATTCTATTTGAGTCTTCAAGTATAGGTAATTAATTTTTATCCATATAGAAAGTTCATGAGGCATCTAATGAAGCTCTTAAATGTGACAGCCTAAAAATCAATTTAGATGGAATAACAGAAAGATTGGTAGAGCGCAGTGTAAATTTAGAAAGATCTCCCCCTCTAAATACATAAGAATCTAAAGAAAAAATAGTTTCTGATGAGGTATGGATTTTAGAATTCAATGGCAGCTACTCCTTTACCAGTTCAGGTGCCAAAATTGTGTTGATATCTTCTCAAGGAGATATCTTTCCTTCTTCATACACATTGTAGTTTAACAACACCAATAACACAGCTGAGTACGAATCTCTATTGCTTGGATTGAAGGCAGCTCGAGACAAAGGCATCAAACTCCTTCATGCCAAAGAAGATACTGAGCTAATGGTTTGTCAGGTGAGGAACTTCTATGAAACTAAAAATTAGAGATTCTGCCATTATCGCAATCTAGGCTGAGACCAAATTGAAAGCTTTAATTCTTTCAACATCTCTGCCATACCTAGAGAATTCAATGACATAGCTGATGTACTGCCTATTTTAGCAACTCTTCTAATCCTTCACCTTGATTTTAAAAGAGATAGGTACATTATTGAACTGGTCTTTCAACCAAGTGTACCTGATAATGCCAGTCATTGGTAGGTGTTTAACAATGACAACCAAATCATTGCCTTCTTCGAACAAAAAGATAGCTTTGAACGACTGCACTTCGAAGGCAGTGAGCCCTAGAAGCTTGAACCAACCCCTGAACCAAATTCAGATGTAGGTGAAGAATTCTTGCAATTAAAAGGAAATAAAATCCTAAAAGGCCTAGTTTCCCTTGAGAAGTTGTTTGACAAACACGACAGGTTCATTAAACAACAACAAATAGATTCAAGCTCCTCTCAGGAGTTTGATCAGGTAAATTTAAGTACCAAGAAAAACCCCAAAATGGTGAACATTGGAAAATGCTACAATTAGGAAGAGAAGTTCAAGTTCACTGCTCTGTTGTGCCAGTATATGGACGTCCTAACATACTCCTATGATGATCTGAAGTCACTCAGACCTGAAGAAATCTGCCATGACATTTCTCTCAAAAGTGATTTAGTGCCTTACAAGTAAAAATTTAGACAATACAATTCAAAGATATCAGGTACTATTCTGTCTCAAATATAAAAAATGTTGAATGCTAGGATAATCTTCCCAATCCATCATTCCACATGGATTGTAAACATAGTCTCTATGAGGAAGAAGAATGGCAAAATTTACCTTTGTGTGGATTTCAAAAACTTGACTCAGTCATCCTTAAAGGATAAATATCCTCTGCTCATCATGGACCAAGTGCTTTAGACAGTGACCAGTTCAGAGATATTATCAATGCTAGACAGCTTCTCAAAATACAATCAAGTTGAGGTTGGTGAAGCAGACCAACATAAGACTACCTTCACCACACTTTAGGGCACCTTTACGTGCTAGAGAATGCCATTTGGCCTGATGAATGCTGGTGCCACTTTTTAGAGAGCAATGGACCTTGCTTTCAAAAATGAAATATGAAAGTTCATTATAGTGTATATGGATAATTTAACAGTCTTTTCCAAGCATTATCTTGATCATGTGCACCATCTGCATCAAGTGCTGGATTGATACCGCCAGAATGGAATTTCTTTAAATCCTAAGAAGTCTATTTTTGGGGTAACATAAGGGAATCTTCTCCGACACATTGTATCCCAAGAAGGCATAAAGATTGACTCAGATAGAGTCAAGTCCATCCAGGAGCTTACTCTGGCCACGAGTAAGACTGTAGTTCACTCTTTCTTCAGAAAAGTGATTTTTTTACGAAGATTAATCCTTAAGTTTGCTAAGAAGACTCACCATATTGTAAACATGATGAAAGGGAAGGCCACCTTTAGCTGGACTGAAGAAGGCAAATTGTAATTTTGGGACATCATGACTGCTATTACCTACACCCTAATTTTAGTTTGTCTAGATTACACCAAGGATTTCATAATGTATAGTTATGCTTCTAAACACACACTTAGCAATTCTAGTTTAACAGAACCAAAAAGGTGTAGAATCTCTTGTTTCTTTCATGAGCTATCCTCTCAAAGCTCATGAGATAAAGTACTCGAACATGGAGAAGCATGCTTATGCAGTGGTAAAGGCAGTGAAGCATTTTTGCTTTTACATCCTAAATTCACATGTTACTGACCTGGTTCCAGATACCACAGTCAAATTCATATTAACTCAGTAGGAGTTTGGAACCAAAAGAAGGAATTAGATTGCTAAAATCTAAGAGTTGATCTAGTCATCAAACCAACGAAGCTGGTGTGAGGAAGGGGCCTATGCTAATTTATTGCTGACAACAGACAAGAAGAAATAGAGCATGGAGAAGAATAAATAGAAGACACACCAATAGTCTTCTTTATCTCCACCATAAATGAGTGGTATTCAAATATTACTCATTTTCTTACTTATGGTGAGTGTCCTGCTCACCTGTCTCGCAAGGAAAGGATGACTGTCAAGTTGAAAGTTGTCAATTTTGTCCTTTGGGACAATGGCCTGTATAAGAGGAGCATTGATAGAGTGTTCTTTTGCTGCATGGATAAAGAGCAGCAGAACCAACTTTTGAAGTCTTTTCATGATCTGGCCTATGGAGGACATTTTTTTGCTCCTGTAACTGACCATAAGATTCTACGAGCCAAGTATTATTGGCCCACTTTGTTTCAAGATGCATACAAATAAGTGTGAAAATGTGAACTATGCCAACAGTTTATTGGAAGACCTAAGTTGGCTGCTCTGCCTCTTAAGCCAGTGGTGATAGAAGAGCCATTTTAGCAATGGAGAATTGATTTTATTGGTGCTATAAACCCATCTTCAAGTGCTGGACATGATTATGTTCTTACAGCCATAGATTACTTCACCAAGTGGGTGGAAGCTATTCCAACCAAACATGCTACTTCATAAGTAGTGTGTAATTTTCTCAATGAGAATATCATTTCCATGTTTGGGGTCCCAACCAAGATTGTCACAGATAATGCAGATTGTTTCTCTTCCTAGGAGATTACTCAGTTTTGTTTTTGCTATGGGATTACCTTCTCCCACTTTTCTGATTATTTTCTACAAGGGAATGGCTAGGCTGAATCAAGCAATAAGAATCTGGTGACCATCATCAAGAAGTTTGTAGATGACAACCAACAAATATAACATAAAGCATTGGTTGATGCTTTATGGGCAAATAGAATTACACCAAAGAGGGCAATTGGTATGTCACCTTTCCAACTTATTTATGGTCTCAATGCTGAGATACCAATCACCTTGAAATTGCCAGCATTGAAATTGGCTCAGGCAGTCGAGGATCAAACATATGAAAGCTCTATTGATAAGAAGATCATGTGTTTGACTGAGCTAGATGAGTAGAGAACTATGGTGGTGGACTGAATTGCAACGCATCAAAGTTTGGTGAAAAAGCTCTTCGACCAGAAAATAAAGAATCATGATTTCTAGATTGGAGATCAAGTCCTACTGTGGGACAAGAGAAGAGAACCAAAGGGAATGCATGGGAAATTTGAATCCCTTTGGAGAGGCTCATTCACTATCCATCAGCTTCATGGTGAAAATAGTTTCCTATTGAAGTATCAAGATGGCACGCTCTTTTCTCTGCCTCACAATGGGCAGCATCTGAAACACTTCAACTATTGAAGTATCAGATAAGATCATCTGTACATATATATATTTGTATAGTCTTTAGTTCTATTTTTTACTTTTCATTTTCATTTTTGGCACCTTTATTTTTTGGGTAGGATGACTCCGTATCCCAATGGCACACTTCAAGGCACTGGAAATTATGATTTCTACTCCTCTCAGTTGTTTTAAGTTTTCAACTGAAGGAAGTTCCCCAACTGGAGCCAGCTGTTGTTCCCAAAATGTTTCACTCATTTTTGGGGATAACATATGAATTATTTTGGTCCTCCAGACCAAAATCATCTCTTCTCTTCTCAAAAAATTGTTTTGAGCATTCAAATTATTTATTATTCAAGATTTTTCAATTGAGGGATTAACAGGTTCAACAGGTTCAATGGCTTCAACAGGCGATTTCTCACAAAGAAACAAGTTTTCAACACTTAGGCATTTTCAAGATTGGTTCAACGCCTTGGTTCAACCAAAAATGTTCATCGACAAACTTCAAAGGAAGGATTGAACCATTGAATGATTGAACCCCGCTTTCAAAAGGTTCTATGGTTCAACGGGTTCAAAGGTTCAACAACGTGAAAAGACTTAGAGGAATTTGAAGGCTTTGAAGAATAAAGGAATGAACCATTGAACCTTGAACCAAAATGGTTCAACGGGTTCAATGGGTTCGAAGAGATCAAAAGACTTAGAAGAAAAGAAGGCTTCAAGCACAAGATTGAACCATTGAACCAAAGTTGGTTCAATTAGTCAGTTCAAATGGTTGGTTCAAAGGGCTGCCCCAAAGCCAAAGGAATAAGTGCCCTTGCGGAGGGAAATGAATTAAAGGCAGGTGCCCTTGTAGAGGGCAGGGAACATTGGTATCAAAGAGAAGGCCAAAAGGGTAAGATTTCATTCAGAATTTTTGTCCGAGGAAATTACTAAGTAAAGGGACCAAAAGAATTCCTTCGATAAGAATTTTTTTAGAAAAGTGAAAAAGGTAGAAAAGTTAGAATTCCTTCGAAAAGATTTTCCATAAAAGAATTTCCAAAGACAAGGTGAATTCTTTTTGATAAAAATTCTGAAGGAATTCCTTCAGACTTTCATCTGAAGGAATTTGCCCGAAAGAGAAAAGAGCCTAAAGAAAAAGACTAAGGCAAAGGAAAGGCTCCCTTTGGACAAAATGTCTAAAGGAATTCCTTCGAATATTTTGTCTAAAGGAATAAAACTGAAGGAATAAAGTTGAAGGAATAAAGCCAAAATTATTGAATCTCGAAGGCCGCCTGAAGGACCCTGAAAGGTAGGTACCCTTGCAGGGGGCTCTCGGCACCCATAAACGGACCTTTCTCAAAGACCCAAAGGGATACCTTCCCTTCGAGGTGGTCCAAAGACAAAGAGCCGAAGGAATTTCGAAGCTTCAAGGACTTAGAGAAATAAAAAAAGCAACAGAACAAAGGATGAACCAATGAACTGATTGAACCTTGAACCGAAAGAGTTCAAAGTTCAATGATTCATAAGTTCAATAGTTCAAAGACATCCTAAAGTAAAAGAATAACATGGATGATTTTAGAGACCAGTTTAAAGGGATGGTTCAATCAAAGAGCAAGGGAGGGATTGAACGAGGAAGTGATGAAACAAAGGAACTGATAAAGACCACCTAAACCATTGAACTATTGAACCAATGAACTTTCATAGGTTCAAAGGTTCATGGTTCAATATGGTTCAAACAGTCAGCAACCATTTATGACCCCGCAGACATCAAATTTAAGGTGATGGAATATCTGTTAGTTTTCAAATGTGGCACAGAACTTGAAAAATAAACCAAGCGACCAGCTGAAGAGAGGGCTTGAGAGCTCAAATTACTATAGGGAAGAGAAAACAATTCAAAAAGATTAGAGATATCTACAAGGGAGTTATTTCTAGTAGGTGAAATAGTCCACCAAGTGGTCTTCTAAGCATGCCAAATCAAGGACGCAGCCTATTTTTCTTCCATGAAGTAAAGGCAAAGTGGACAGCTGCTCAGACAAGAAGGAAAGGACTAAACAACCTACACTTTAGAGTAGACATATGAGATGGATTGGCATGCCACAGTTAAGGTCGATGCACTATTTTGAGCATGGCCTCTTGATAGGATTGAAAATGCATTCAAGGCATTGATCGCAGTATGGGCCATTTCATATAACAAAGTGCTAATCTTTTCTTAGTATTATATATTGTAAACTCTTGTTTTATTCAGAAGGAAACTTTTGCATTATAGAAGCGAAGCTCTACCAAAATTGAGAGGTGATTACTGAGACTTTGAGCTCAGATTGTTCATTATATTTCTTTGTTTGAATGAGAAATCAAGTTACTTTTAGACTTTGTGCTGTTATAGCTTGTGTCACTTTAAGAGATTGTTTTTATGTCTGTCTTCTGAATGCATTCTTGTTCAGTTATTGAAATAAGTATAACTAATGAAAGTAATTAGGAAGGTGTCCTGAAGCAACTGTGGAGAGACTTTGTGCTATCACCATTGTCTTCAGTTTGTTTTTAGTTTCTTTTTGTGTGAAGGATCTTGGGATGACTTTGTGCCCCCATTATCCTTTATCTTTCACTCTTTGGGCAGTTGAGGAGTAGAGTTTGTGTTACACTTCATTTTGTTGGTTACTATGCCCTTGTTACCTATTGGTTACCTACTAAAAAAACTCCTGTGCCGTGCTACAAGACCACTTTTGAAAGAAGAGAAGTGATTTTAGTATTATCACTAAGATTTCTCCTTTTGTCTTTTAACATCATCTCTGAAAAAAGTGAGATGGATGGTGTAGTCCTACCCCTGAGTGTTATTTTTTGCTTATATATATAGTATATAGCTCATATTTATAGGGAACCTCCCTTTGATGAGAGGAGAGATTTGTCCACCTCTGATGTCGTAAACCTACACATTTGGCCGACCAATCTCCCTTGTTGTGGTTGAAGAGACCTATTTTGCTCATCAGTTAGCTGGTAACAAAATATTCACTCAACAGTTTTTTGGTGACTCCACTGGTTAAGAGCGCACAATTTGAAGCCTCAAGCTTTAAGCTGAAGTAGGTCTAGCTCTTTTCTATTTTCATTCTACAATTTGGCAACTCTATGCTTTACTAGAAGCTAGAGAGTCCAAAGTGTTGTTGACCCTATGTTTGAGTTGGTGCAGCAAGGCAATTTCGACTTGTTCCCTCCCCAACTTCAAGTTCAACGATCCAGGAGTTTTCCTCCTACCCATACCAGGTCACCAACAGAAGGCAATGCTTCTTTTTCTATGATTAGCAGAGCTTTACCCATGCATACTCCACCTAGATTTGTTATCCCCCCTTTCCATTATCCAATCATGGCAGTTCAAGGCTCCTAGGGTAACTCTTTTGGCCCACTTAATTTGATTCCACCTCTGCATGAGCTTCCATGTAGTTCAAGGAAGAATTTTCTCAAATTCTTTGGTGATGGGAGTGTTCATCCTGATGAACACATTAAAGCTTTCAGCATAGCCTGTGGTGTGATAGGCGTGGAGTATGAAGATGTAGCAGTCAAGCTATTTGTGGAGATATTGTAAGGTGCTACTTCAAACTGGTTCTATCATCTGCAGGCCCAGACTGTGACTGACTGGAACACCCTCAAAGCCAAGTTTGAAGCAAGGTACAAGCCTACAGAAGATGCACATGCCCTATTGGCCCAGCTCACATAGATGAAGTAGGAACCTCATGAACCTATGAGGGACTTCATTGCCAAGTTTGACAAGTTGAGGAACTGAATTTCTATAATTACTCAGTCAACACCTGAGAATCTTAAATAATTTTTCATCGACTCATTACTGCCTGAAGTGAGTTTTTTACTGGGACATGCTGGCCACATAGACCTTGCTGCTACTCAGGATTTAGCTACTGAGGTAGAAGATGACCTTATCTTGGCAGGAAAGATAAAGAGAGATCTTAACAGAGGTAAATCCTCTTCATCTTCTGATTAATGTCCTATAGTCACCACTGATCTAATGGTGCAAAAGGTAGCAAATGAAGTGCTAACTCTCAAAAAGAAAATGGCACAAGATATGTCATCTACTCTTTCATATAGAGATATACCAAGGAGGACATTACTTAATCAGTCATACCAAGGCCATGCTGCCAAAAATCAAGGGCAACCAAATCATCTTCCTCCTCTATAAGGGAAACTTGCCATTAAAGTAACACCAACCAACTCAGTAGTTAGATAGCTTGAAGTAGAATCAGATTCATCCTTCTAGGCTAAGTTGAATCTAGAAGATACTATTGATCTCTTCGCAAAAAATCAAGAAGAATCAGTTGGCGAGTTGAACATTAGTTTTCTAAATTACCAGGATGAACCCAGAAGTGAAGGTGGAGAAGTTGAGGAAACTTATGTTGTATTCACCCAGTCTAAGAATCAGTCAGCCCAGCAAGCTAATAAAGAAAGAATAGAGAAATGAACTCAACCTGCAATTTCAATTGCTAAGCAGGGAACCACTCTGCCCTTCCAACTAAAGGACTTGGTGACTGCTAAAAAGGTGAGTACCTCAATTGTGCCTTCACCTCCAACTTCAAATTCATAGACCAATCCTCCCCATTCTAAAAACTAAATGGATGAACTCCAATCCTCTGTTTCTAGTCCATTTCAGTCATTTGACATAATTGACAATATAAAGTAAACTAAAATTCAAATATCTGAATTTGAATTTCTACAAGCCAACCCTGAGTAGTTAGATAAATTAGTTCAATGTGTAAAGAACCAAGCCGTCCCTGTAGGATAAATAATTTTAAAGGTAACTCATGATCTCCCCAAGAACACATCCACTAAGAATAACCTTATCATTACTCCTCCTCCTTCTCCCGAGAGGACTGAACCATTTTATGTCTTCCTGCTGATAAATGGACTTTAGCTGAATAATTGTATCATTGATTCCAGAGCTTTAGACAATGCCATGCCTACCAAAGTGGTATAATCCCTTGGTCTCACACTGACCAAGACCTTTGGGAGATGTTTCTCCATGGAAAAAAAATAAGTGCCACTGTTGGGATAAATTAAGGATGCCCCATTTGCATTTGCATCATTCCCAGACAAGAGAATCAAGATGACTGTCTTGGTGGCCGACGTCCCAGCATCATACAACATCCTTCTTAGGCAAAATTTTTGCAAGAATATTGGTGGTGAATTAAGGATGGACCTATCTGAGGTGAGGATCCCAGTCAAAGGCGTTATGCAGAGATTGCTCCTTGAAAAGGAAGCAAAATACGTGGTTACTCAAACATCAGCGCCTGAGGCTCAAATTTTGTTTGAGTCTTCAAGTATGGGTAATTACTTCTTATCTATAGAGAAAGTTTATGAGGCATCTGATGAAGCTCCTAAATGTGATAGACTGAAAATCAATTCAAATGGAATAGCAGAAAGATTGGTGGAGTGTAGTGTAAATGTAGAAGGATCTCCCCCTCCAAATGCAAAAGAATCTAAAGAAAAATCAGTGTCTGATGATGTATGGATTTTGGAATTCAATGGTAGCTACTCCTCTACCAGTTTAAGAGTCGGCATTATGTTGATATCTCCTCAAAGAGATATCTTTCCTTCTTCATACAAGTTATAGTTTATCAATACTAACAACATAGCTGAGTACACATCTCTATTGCTTGGATTGAAGGTAGCTCGAGACAAAGGCCTCAAACTCCTTCATGCCAAAGGAGATGCTGAGCTTGTGGTTTGTCAAGTGAGGAACCTATACCAAACTAAGAATGAGATATTGTGCCATTACCGCAATCTAGTTTGGGACTAAATTGAAAGCTTTAATGCTTTCAACATCTCTGCCATACCCAGAGAATTTAATGATAGAGTTGACGCATTGGCTATTTCAACAACTCTTCTAGTCCCTCACCTTGATTTTAAAGGAGACATGTACATTATTAAACTAGTATTTTGACCAAGTGTACCTGATAATGCCAGTCATTGGTAGGTGTTTAATAATGACAACCAAATCATTACCTTTTTGGAACAAAAATATAGCTTTGAACGACTGCACTTCGAAGGCAGTGAACCTCAGAAGCTTGAACCAACCCCTGAACCAAATTCAAATGCAGGTGAAGAATTTCTACAACTGAAAGGAAATAAAATCCCAAATGGCCTGGTTTCCCTTGAGAATCTGTTTGACAAACACGACAGGTTCATTAAATAGCAACAAATAGATTCAAGCTCCTCTTAGGAGTTTGATTAGGTAAATTTAGGTACCAAAGAAAACCCCAAAATGGTGAACATTGGAAAATGCTATAATGAGAAATAGAAGTTCAAGTTCACTACTCTACTCTGCCAGTATATGGACATCTTAGCATACTCCTATGATGATCTAAAGTCACTCAGGCCTAAAAAAATCTGCCATGACATTCCTCTTAAAAGTGATTAAGTGCCTTACAAGTAAAAATCTAGACAGTACAATTTGAAGATATCAAGTACTATTCTGTTTGAAATATAGAATATGTTGAATGCTAGGATAATCTTCCCAATCCATCATTTAATATGGATTGCAAACATAGTCCCTATGAGGAAGAAGAATGGCAAAATTCACCTCTGTGTAGATTTCAAAAACTTGAATCAGTCATCCTTACAGGATAACTATCCTCTGCCCATCATGGACCAAGTGCTTCAGACAGTGACCAATTCAGAGATGTTATCAATGCTAGACGGCTTCTTAGGATACAATCAAGTTGAAGTTGGTGAAGCAGACCAACATAAGACTTTCTTCACCACAGTTTGGGGCACCTTTGCGTACCAGAGAATGTCATTTGGCCTGATGAATGCTGGTGCCACTTTTCAAAGAGCAATGGACCTTGCTTTCAAAGATGAAATGGGTAAGTTCATCATAGTGTATCTAGATGATTTAATAGTCTTTTCCAAGAATCGTCTTGATCATGTGCACCATCTACCTCGAGTGTTGAAATGATGCCGCTAGAATGGCATTTATTTAAATCCCAAGGAGTCTATTTTTGGGGTAATAGAAGGGAAACTTCTCAGACACATTGTACCTCGAGAAGGCATAAAGATTGACTTAGACAAAGTCAAGTCCATCTAGGAGCTTACTCTGCCCATTAGTAATATTGCAGTTCACTCTTTCTTTGAAAATGTGAATTTTTTACGAAGATTCATCCCTGAGTTCGCTGAGAAGACTCGCCATATTATAAACATGATGAAAGGGAAGGCCACCTTCAGCTAGACTGAAGAAGGCAAATTAACATTCTGGGACATCAAGACTGCTATTGCCCACACCCTAATTCTGGTTTGTCCAAATTACACCAAGGATTTTACAATGTATAGTTATGCTTTTGAACACACACTTTCAACAATTCTGGTTCAACAGAACCAAGAAGGTGTAGAATCTCCCATTTCTTTTAGGAGCTGTCCTCTCAAAGCTCATGAGCTAAAGTACTCAAATATGGAGAAGCATGCTTATGCAGTGGTAAAGGTAGTGAAGCATTTCCACTTTTACATCCTTAATTTACATGTTACTTCCCTGGTTCAAGATACCACAGTCAAATCTATATTAACTCAGCTAGAGTTTGGAACTGAAAGAAGGAATTGGATTGCTAAAATCCAAGAGTTTGATCTAGTCCTCAAACCAATGAAGCTGGTGTGGGGAAGGGGCCTATGCCAATTGATTGCTGACAATAGACCAGAAGAAACAGAGCATGAAGAAGAAGAAATAGAAGACATGCCAACAATATTCTTTATCTCCACTACAAATGAGTGGTATTTAAATATTTCTCATTTCATTACTTATAGCGAGTGTCTTGCTCACCTGTCTCACAAAGAAAGGAGGACAACAACTTGTATAAGAGGAGCCTTGATGGAGTGTTCTTTTGTTGCATGGATAAAGAGCAACAAAACCAACTTTGAAGTCTTTCCATGATTTAGTCTGTGGAGGACATTTTTCTACTCCTGTAATTGCCCATAACATTCTATGAGCCAGGTATTATTGGCCCACTTTGTTTTAAGATGCATACAAATGGGTATGAAAATGTGAACTATGCCAATAGTTTATTAGAAGACCTAAGTTGGCTGCTCTGCCTCTTAAGCCAGTGGTGACAGAAGAGCCATTTTAGCAATGGGGAATTGATTTCATTAGTGATGTAAACCCATCTTTAAGTGTTGAACATGATTATGTCCTTACATCCATAGATTACTTCACCAAGTGGGTGGAAGCTATTCCAACCAAACATGCTATTTCAGAAGTAGTGTGCGATTTGCTCAAGGAGAACATCATTTCCAGGTTTGGGGTTCCAACCAAGATTGTCACAGATAATGCAGCTTATTTCTCTTCTATGGAGATTACTCAGTTCTATTTTTACTATGGGATTACCCTCTCCCACTCTTATGATTATTTTCCATAAGGGAATGGCTAGGCTGAATCAAGCAATAAAAACCTGGTGACCATCATCAGGAAGCTGGTAGATGACAACCAATGAACATGGCATAAAACATTGGTTGATGCTTTATGGCCAAATAGAATTACACCAAAGAGGGCAATTGGTATGTCATATTTACAACTTCTTTATGGTCTCAATGCTGAGATACCAATCACCTTGAAATTGCTAGCATTGAAATTAGCTAAGGCAGTTGAGGATCAGACATATGAAAGCTCTATCGATAAGAAGATTATGTGCTTGACTGAGCTGGATGAGCAGAGAACTATGGTGGTGGACTGAATTGTAGTGCATTAAAGTTTGGTGAAGAAGATCTTCGACCAAAAAGAAAAGAACCGTGATTTCTAGATTGGAGATTAAGTCCTGCTGTGGGACAAGAGAAGAGAACCAAAGGGAATGCATGGTAAATTTGATTCCCTTTAGAGAGTCCTGTTCACTATCCATCAGCTCAATGGTGAAAATAGTTTCCTATTGAAGTATCAAGATGGCACACTCTTTTCTCTGCCTCACAATGGGCAGCATCTAAAGCACTTCAACTCTTGAAGTATGAGATAAGATCATCTATACATATGTATATTTGTATAGTCTTTAGTTCTATTTTGTGCTTTCCATTTTTATTTTGGGCACCTTTATTTTTTGGGTAGCATGACTCCGTAGCCCAATGGCACACTTTAAGGCACTAGAGATTTTGGTTTCTACTCCCCTTAGCTGTTCCAAGTTTTCAACTGAAGGAAGTTCTCCAACTAGAGCCAGCTGTTGTTCCTAAAATGTTTTACTCATTTTTGGAGACAACATATGAACTATTTTGGTCCTACAAACCAAAATCATCTCTTCCCTTCTCAAAAAATTGTTCTGAGCATTCAAATTATTTATTATTCAAGATTTTTTAGTTAAGGGATTAGCAGGTTCAACAGGTTCAATGGCTTCAACAGGCGATTTCTCACAAAGGAACAAGTTTCCACCACTTGAGCATTTTCAAGATTGGTTCAACACCTTGGTTCAACCAAAAATATTCATCGACAAGATTCAAAGGAAGGATTGAACCATTGAACCCCACTTTCAAAAGGTTCAACGGTTCAACGGGTTCAAAGGTTAAACAACGTGAAAAGACTTAGAGGAATTTGAAGGCTTTGAAGAACAAAGGAATGAATCGTTGAACCATTGAACCGTTGAACCAAAATGGCTCAACATGTTCAACGAGTTCAACAGGTTCAATGGGTTTGAAGAGATCAAAAGACTTAGAAGAAAAGAAGGCTTCAAGCGCAAGATTAAACTGTTGAACCAAAGTTGGCTCAATCGGTTGGTTCCAATTATTGGTTCAAAGGATTGCCCTAAAGTCGAAGGAACAAGTGCCCTTGAAGGGGCAATGAACTAAAGGCAGGTGCCCTTGCGGAGGGCAGGGGACATTGGTTCAAAGATCAAAGAGAAGGCCTAAAGGGTAAGATTACCTTCAGACTTTTTATCCAAGGAAATTACCAAGTAAAGGGACGGAAAGAATTCCTTTGATAAGATTTTCTTCAAAAAAGTGAACAAGGCAAAAAAGTTAGAATTCCTTCAGAAAGATTTTATGTGAAAGAATTTCCAAAGACAAGGTGAATTCTTTTGGACAAAAAGTTAGAAGGAATTCCTTCTGAATTTTGTCCGAAGGAATTCACTCAAAAGAGAAAAGAGCCTAAAGAAAAAGACTAAGGCAAAGGAAAAGCTCCCTTCGAACAAAATGTCTAAAGGAATTCCTTCAAACATTTTGTTCGAAAGAATAAAGCCAAAGGAATAAAGCCAAAGGAATAAAGTTGAAAGAATTGAAGCCTGAAGGCTGCCCGAAGGACCCCGAAGGGCAAGTACCCTTGCGAGGGGTTCTCGGCACCAATAAATGGACCTTTCTCAAAGACCCAAAGGGACACCTTCCCTTCGAGGTGTTCCAAAGACAAAGAGCTAAAGGAATTTCTAAGCTTCAAGGACTTAGAAAAATAAAGTAAGCAATGGAACAAAGGATGAACCAATGAACCGATTGAACCTTGAACTGAAAGAGTTCAAAGTTTAATGATTCATAGGTTCAACAGTTTAAAGATAGCCCCAAGCAAAAGAAGAACACAGATGATTCTAGAGACCAGTTCAAAGGGATGGTGCAATCAAAGAGTAAGGGAGGGATTGAACTAGGAAGCAATGAAACAAAGGAACTGATAAAGACTGTGAATCGTTGAACTATTGAACCAATGAACTTTCATAGGTTCAAAGGTTCATGGTTCAATATGGTTCAAATAACCAGCAACCATTGACAGCCCCACGTACATCAAATTTAAGGTGATGGAATATCTGTTACTTTTCAAATGTGGCATAAAACTACATATAGGATAATAGCATTGGACAATAATGCCATATTCTGGATAATAGCACTAGGTCCTAGATAGTGGTGCCCATATCAAGATAATAACACCACTTTTCTAAAATAGGCCCTAAAACTATCATATTTCCTATAAAAATAGTCAAAAATATATTACAAATGACAATAATAGGAAACAATATGGGCTCCTTACTAGGGTAATTACCTCCCCAGCCTGGATCTATGTCTCTACCTCCTCATATCAGGTCAAAGTGGCTCCTTGTCTCGTCAACATATTTTATAGCTCATATAAACAATTAATATCAACTCAAATACTTCAAATGAATTGTAAAACTAATGAAATAACCTATTTAAGTCACATTTATCAAATGTCACCTTATTAAGGTTGACCTTGCATGCCAATTTCACCAACTAACCAATTTTTTGCTAGCACGATATCTTAAGAATCACAACTCCAATTTATGAACCATCTTTTGCACATGGGACTTGACATTAATGTGCCTCACCCTATATTGGTTAAACCAATATCCTAATCACTTTTAACTCTACAAAATGAAAAAAAAATGATATTCACATAATAAACTCTATATAGATTGAAAATTATCCCATTACCAATTTCAAAAATCAACTTTGTTATAATAAATAAACTATTCAAACTTAAAATAATATCACACCCACTAATTAACACCAATACAATCGATCATTACCACTTTTGGATAAACACCCTTACCACAGTCTTGACTCTATCACCAAAAGGGGGGGAATAAACACAAATCGCTTCAAACATACATAAGTTCATACACACAGGTTCACTAAGATATATATTTAAACACAAAGGTGTACATAGATATACAAATATTCAGATGCACAGGTTCACACAGATACACAGGTCTACTCAGATACAAGTATTCAGACACACAAGTCTATGTATATATACATATATTGAAATGCATAGGTTCACACATATATATAGTCTAATCAAATACAAATTTAGACACTTATGTCTATGCAAATATATAGATATTCAGATGCATAAGTTCACACAGATATATAATCTTCTCAGATACAATTTCAGACATATAGGTCTATATAGATATACATATATTCAAATGCACAAGTTCACACAAATATACAGTCTACTTAGATACAGATTTAGACACATAGGTCTACATAAATATACAAATATTCAGATGCATAGGTTCACACACATATATAGTCTACTCAGATATAGATTTAGACACACATGTCTACATAGATATACAAATATTTAGATGCCCTAGTTCACATAGATATATAGTCTACTCAGATACATATTTAGACACACATATATACAAATATTTAGATGCATAAGTTGATATAGATACACAAGTCTACTCAGATACAACTATTCAAACACATAGGTCTTTGTAGATCTACAAATATTCAAATACATAAGTCTATTCAGATATAGCTATTTAGACACACAAGTCTACCTAGATACAACTACATAGATATACAGTTTTGACTTAGATATGTAGGTTCACTCATTTATACAAATGTTCAGATACACAACTATACTACTCAAATATTAATATTAGTGGGCATGATGCAGAGCACATGTCATTGATCTCTATTTTTCTGATTATCAAGTTACACCCAATATCATCACCAGGATGCCACCAAGTTTTCACTAGTTCAGGTCATAAGACCATCTACAACAATTGATCCATAACATTCAACAAGACCCAATTTACATACCCATATTCAGTTCAAATATTAGAGTTGGGGCAAGAAAGATTTGTTTCTCCACACATTCAGTTTACATACAAAGATTTACTTCAAATGTCAGAGTGGGGACAAACAAGCGTTGTTTCTCCACAATTTCATTTTACATACTTAGATTCAGTACATATATCAAGGTGGGGGGAAAATAGGGTTTTGTTCCTCATGATTCAGTGCACCATTCATATTCAGTGCAGAAGACATCCACACTATGGAGTTCCTCTTCACATATTTCACTTCAGCTCCTATCCACTTCTCTAGCCAAGAAGTGGACCATGTCTAGAACAAATCCACTCAAGTACAAGTATGCATTACTCTTTTTATTTTTACTTTAGTACTTTCATTTTATTACATTATTAAAATAAAATGGGGGTAAATGTATACACCTTAATTTGGTCAAGCAACCATAAGTACTATGTCTTTTGTTGCTCTTTCACATGAAGGTCTGAGTGATGAATACAATCCTTGTTTGCATGGTCATTTTGAGTCTTTTAATCTTTCATATGTCTTATTTTTCCCTATCTATTGCACCCCTAGTGGTCTTAAGTCATGTCCTCCCAATCATAGGAGCCCCTAGTATATTCTGCTTGGTTTTACCTTTGTTTTAGGACTTAGGACACTAGTGCCATTTTTAGGATAGTAGCACCATGTGTTTCTTGTGTCTAATTATGGATCTAGTGTCTAACAAGAATTTTCTCCCAATTTTTAGTCCTAACCCTTTCTTGAGCCTTCTCTTATGTTTTTTATCCCTATTTTACAACTTATCAATCAATGAACAAGGTCTTATATTCAAATAAAAGTTCCTTCCATATAAAGAGCCTCACAAGGCATTTTACATATAACACTAAATATTTTTGATAAATAATTACATAAATTTAGTCAATAGTACAGCTCAATACTCTGCATACTACTTAGCTATCACATCTAAATATTGCATGCTTGATCAAATAAGGCTTAAGTAAAAGTCATTCTATCATATCGTGCAAGTTGATTATGCACGTTACCTAAGGGAGAATTACATGTGATATGAGACCCCTAACATTGGGGTTGATGTAGGTAACAGTGAAGATAATAGGGGTTCTACTTTGCATGCTCATAATATCCCATAATCTGATTTTTCTCTTCCTTTTTGCATTTGATCTGATTGTTGTTTCATGTGTGTAGGTACTCATTAGGGTTTTGGAAGGGATTCAACTAAAACAATAACATAGGCGAGTCTTTGGATGACATTAAACCACCTATAGGATCCCTAAAACCTCGTGTAACTTCTTTGAAAGTTTTAGATAGTGCTTATAAGAGGGACACTAGCACCATAATGGATAGATTTGGTATCATTTTGAGCTTTTCCCTAAGTAATAGAGACCTTGAGAGCTATAGATTTGGTATCCCTACCTTACTAAGGCATGTTAGATAGTAGGATGGGGAGGCCATATACTTCATAGTGGATGTTGACGCCACCTAGGTATGAGACAAATTACTATAGGTTAAAGTACACCCAGTGGATAGGGTGCCTTAATAGTTTGGCATGCCCTACATGAGAAACCTTCCCCTACCAACAATGGTGTACAAAGGAATGCAATAAGCCTAGGCAAGGAGATTAGGGTGACCTACATGACACTCCCTTGCACGAGAGGTGCCCATCACTTGAGTGGTTCAGCTAGGAGTTATATAAGGGGACATGCCTCAATAGGATAGGAACATGCAGACCCCCATGACCATCATAATAGAACCATGTTTAAAAAGATCTTGTGCAACGACAATAAAGGTAGGTGGAGATGATGAGGGTACATGGTAAATTGATCTGGATGAAGACCTAAATTTTGAGGAGGATGAGGTTATTGACTATAAATCCAACCTAAATTGGCATGAGGATGACCTAGGTAAACTATTAATTTATGCATTTCAACTTATTACTTACATTTTAATTTTTTACTTGATTACTTAGCTAATTTACTACTTTTGATTTCTATATGGTTGAATCTAACATTGATTGTTTTACTTTATGATTGAAAATACCTTGATTGGATGGAGGACCATGATCAGGGACACCCTAATCAACCTTTTGAAGATGGGCACTAATATGACTAGAGATCAACTACTAGAAGATCCTAGATTACATGTTGTGATAGGTTAGCACAATGATGTCTTCACTTCTACCTACCATGTGTCTATGACATTGACTAGATTGAGAGTGAAGAAAAGTGATATAGAGGTGATAACTAAGAGAGAAAAGGCCCAGGTAGAAACATTATTATCCAAAGGAGGTTGGGCTTCTTCTATTCGATGGATAAGAGACATGACCTCTAGGGAGGTGCCAACAAGAGGTGAGATAGGAGCCCTCAAGGTGGACAGACAACTTCTTAGGGTGGTTTTAGTGGGAGATGCCACATGTGCCATAATCCTCGTCATTATACTACATCAGGATCCTCTTAGAGGATGAGGATGGGATCTTGACTTATTATACATATTGCACACTCTTGTTTTTGGTTTTTTAAATATTGAGACATATTGGACCTCTATGAAGGTGATTGTAGTAAATACTCTTATTGTAAAAAAATTGATAGTTATTATGAAATATATGGAGATATTTTTGTTTACCTTTCAATGACTTGTCATTATGTGTTTATGGATTTAATTTCCATGTTCTATTCTCAATTTATTCTCTTTAGATGACTAGGCATGTGATGATATACCATGTATCTCTATGTTTTTGAGAAAATGCTATGGATAATGATAATATATGTGAGAACAAAATATATGTAAATGACACACACACACATAAGCACACACATATCATTTCCTCCTTCCCTCTCTCCCTCTCTCTCTCTCTCACACACACACACACACACACACACACACACAATTTCCTCCTTCCCTCTCTCTCTCTCCCTCTCTCTTTCTCTCTCACTCACACTCACACTCA
Organism: Torreya grandis; assembly: GCA_037957365.1. Lineage (NCBI taxonomy): Eukaryota > Viridiplantae > Streptophyta > Pinopsida > Cupressales > Taxaceae > Torreya > Torreya grandis. Next base: position 3,062,513 of record JARHVA010001297.1, on the reverse strand, counting down.
CACTCACACACACACACACACACACACACACACACACACACACACACACACACACACACACACACACACACACACACACACACACACACACACACACACACACACACACATGCATGCATGCATGCACGCACACACACACACACACACACACACACACACACACACACACACACACACACACACACACACACACATGAATGCATGCATGTGCTAACAACTAATTTATAGATGATGACCCATTTATTTTGTTATATATAACACATGACTTCTAATTTGTAGTAGGTTAATGAAAAGGGAGATAGGATTAATGTGAGATGATAAAATATGAAAACCATGAATCAAAATTTTGTAAGAAATGGGAGATGACCTAATCCCTATGAGAAAAGGGGGAAATTTACTTCTCGATATATTTACAAACTATTAACTTTAGTGGATTTACCCAAAAATAATTTACGCTGCCAAAATCGACAAATGGGATACAGTTACATTTTTTAGCTTAGGCATGTAGACAAGTTTTCAGAAGAAATTTTTCTTTGGACATTTTTATTTAATATTGCTTTTAAATTTAGCTTTTACTTTTCTTTGTGACCCTATACACTTAGTATCATGAGTCTATGAAGATACATGGGATCATCACCAAAGGCTTTATGTAGGCGAGTAAGGTCATTTCTCTTTAATATTAACGCCATGCAACCAGTAAGATGTGAGGGCTCAACACCAAATGTTAATAAGGGCAAGAGATGTTAAATTTTGTTTTAATGTTGCATAGGATTTTGAAAAGAGTGTATTTATATTTTCAAGGCCTTTTCCCCCAAATCTTGGCATCATGCAATTATCAAGATGCAAGGACTCATCACTGAAGACTAAGATAGGCAAGAAATGTTACATGTTTTTTAGCATGCTAATGTTATGCTTTTAGAAGGCACTGTAAGATGACACTTTGTCAGGGAAAAAAATATAAAATAGGTTATTTGCTAGTATTCCATAAGTTTTACAAGAAGATATAGGGAAAAGAGGTATACTATGCTCATAAGAACTAAGGCAAGAACTAATGTAATGCTGATTTTGAAGACATATTCTATAAGATAATGTGATGGTGTGAAAAATAGAATGATAAGATATGATACATTTTTTAAAGTTTCATGTTATGTGGACTGTTGACAATTTTGACCTCATAGGTCAAGCTATCACCTCTATCAATCAAAATTTTGCTTGTCATGCTTCTACAAACTTGTTCATAGCTTTGTCATGCCTTTGGTAGTCTTCAAGTGATGATTAGTTAGCCTTGTTAGCATTGTTTAAGCTAATGTATTGGCCAAGATTTCCTATGCCTTCAGATTCAATCCAGTGGGTCTTAGGAGTATGCCATATTGTTTCAAGAAGGTACATAGTCTACCAAGGTAATTTATTTCACTTGATCACTTGGTTGAAATCCCTTTACTTATTTCATGAAATTAAGGCATTTTAACAAAGTTTAAGGTTTTTGTAAAAACTTAGGTTTGCATTGTGACCAATATAAGCCTTTTCAAGGTTAATTTATTTCATGGAGAATTAAACCAGATGGTCAATAGTTCATCTAAAGTCGTAGGAGGTCTTGGACTAATATAGTTTCTTTATATGAGATCATCTCTTTTACACTAACTTTCTTTGCACTTGGATGTGTTTTTAAGGCATTTAAAGATGGTCAAGATGGAATACACATAAAATTTAACTTTTCAAAGCTTGAAAATGAGTTTTAAATGTACTAATGTTAGAATGAAGTCATAATTATAGTCTACATGTCAAAATAGCCCAGTTTTTACTTAAAAAGGTAGTTTTATGGGTTTGTACAGACTTAAAGAGCCCACTTATAGGGGGAAATGACTTAAAGGTGTATTTTGGTCTTATATAGGTCATATACATAAGTTTTATGCTCTTAAAGGTCTTAAAAGTACAAATCTTGCTTCTCTTTCATCGCTCCATTAGCAAGCTTCTAAAGCCAAATTTCAATTGCTCAGTACAAATAGAGGAGAGAGAGTTGGCTCATAAATTTTTTTCCAGAGGAGGGGGTCCTAGTAAGATTAATATTTATGGAATTTTTTTTTAGATTCATTACTCTTTATTTATTAACAATCACTAAGAGTGTAGGGGGGTCTCAATGGCTTATTTATCCAGACGAGATCCAAGTTTGTCTCTGTTTCTTCAATTCATAAGTCAATGGAGAAAAATGGAAAAATTGGGATGATTATAGGGTAAAATTGGACCTTTTTCATGTTGTAGTAATTATATACTTTATCTTGATAAAGAGTCTTTTAATAGGAAACAAGTTGCCTATCTTGATTGTTAAGGTTGGCAGTTTTCAAGCATGTTTAATATATCAACTGAGTGTATCATATTTAGGAGTTATCAAGTTCAAGTTTTAGTTATAAAAAATCTCTCACATTCATAAAACATCCCATATTCCTTCATATTTAAGGATGTAATTCTTTAGAGAGTCTATAGTGAGATAGTCTCTTTGGCAAGGTTCAGTCCCTAAAACATGAGTTCCTGTTATGAAAAGGTCTGAATTTAGGTCAGTAAGTGATCTTGGTAGGAACCTAAGTAGAGGAAAAGTATTTTTTCATCAAAGGAGATAGTTTAAATTAAATCTCATAAGCCATGCTCTCTAGGACTTAAGAGACCATTCCTAAGTTTAACTACATGGACTCTCCCCAAAGTCTAATGAACAAAGCAATAAAACCATCATGGAATATATCAGTGTTCAAGGGGTAAAAAATAAATTTAAGGTTTGTGTAAGATCATGGATTAACTCCATTAAAATCTTTAAGTTTTATTAAGATGACTAATGACACTCATAAGAGTAAAAATTCAGTTAGGCCTAATACGACTAATTAACCATACACAAACCTGTATATCATGATAAAAGAGACTTGATTGATATGAGATAACAAATAATATTGTAAAGGGTTGAGAAGGAGAATAAATAACATTCCATGGATAATTTTACCTTAATACCAACAAGAACTCCATAGATTTTTTCAAGGTGACATGAGAATGAGGTTAAGAAATAGCCATCTACAACAGTCATGAAGGTTGCAACAAAGATCTGAGGATGTTTTGTCTTGTTTTAGGAGTTTCAACTCAGTTAAAGCATGAATTGGTGGTATATCAACCAACCTTATAGGATGAAATGATGAATTTAGTAATAAAATCCATGAGAGATCAAACAAATCAAGTTACAAACAAGATATTTATCACACTTTGAAGAATTTAAGGTTTTTTGGCATATCTTAAGGTAAAAGTCACTCTTTTGACCTCATATTGCAAACCACTTCATTATTAAGCTCATGAATATTGCATAAGAATTAAAGGTGAGATGATATAAATGGAGGACTTAATGAACTTTTTTCATTGAGTTAAACTCTACCTTATTCTTCCCTGTCCATATAAATGCCTAAAAGGGCATAATATGCACCTACAATCAATCATAGTTTAAGGCTATTTCAAGAAGCATCATCTTAAAATCATGGATGTCAATGGTTTTAATTAAGAATAATAAATGATATAAATGGAATAAGGTAAGTTTAGAACCCTATTTTTCATCTACAATCCATCAAGCACCAAAGTACACACCTGCAACCATGATGTTTTAACATAGTCAGTCAAGTTTGTTATGCAATGTGAACTTATGTGAAGGACAAGAAGGTTACATGAGTTGGATTTGATGGATGAATAGAATATAGATATTCAAGGACATACTATTTTTATCCTTCTAAATTCAAGTGGTTTTGAACTCCCAAAGAACACCTACAGGTCAATTTAATCAACTCAAGTGTCTCCAAGTTCAATAACATGTTTATAAAACACAAAGGTGAGAAGCTAAAATTTGATGAACAAGGAATCATTCATAGGTAATAGTAAGGTTAAACATAAGGTTAAAAAGGATATTATAAATCAAGAAACCTCTTAAATAATACTCATAGGTAAAATGAGGTTATAATCAAGCAAGGAAAGGCACAATCAATTATGTACTACAATGCATTAAGAAGTTTGTGTGAGAAAGGTGATTTGAGGTTTTTAGATGATTTAAAAAAATGTTGAGAGGTTATGAATCAATTTAATATACCTATTCAAGGTATTATTTAATATAATTCCTCTATATAAGCCAAAGAGTAGTAAATATACACCTACAACCAATGCACCTATAGGCAATCTTTGTGAAGAGTGAGAATGTTGGCAGAGGTTACAGTTATACTTGTGATGATGGGAGAGTGATAGAGATGAATTTTAATGAGATATAAGAGAATATTAATGAATGCAATCCATTTCCATTGAAGGTGTCTATGAAGATCATATACACAAGTATAGGGCTCAACCCAAACTAACATAGTCCTTTAGAGATCTATAGGCTCACTCACACACAGAGTAAAGGGAACAAGTTTATCTCTTTGAGTTGAATTAATGATAGTGAAGAGGGAGGGTAGTTGACCTTTATGAAGATATTTATCAAGTTGTGATCATGAGAGAAGGAGAGAAACTCAATTTATAAACCTTTAGGGTCAAACAAGTCCAATTTGTGTAAAAACCCTTAATGGCAAGAAGATCAAGGTTTCAGACATTTTGGAAGGTTAGTGATTATGTAGGATCATTTCATGGATAATTTAAAACATTTTTAGAGTTTATTTTATATTAAAGTGTGTTTAGAGGATTTAAGACTCCAAATGGCTTTTCTCAACCTTTTCATACACAATCACTAGCCAAGAGGCAAATTTGTATAAATTAGAACTTCTTGTAAGAGATGTATGGTTAGAAAAGGTTGCTTGAGGTGTTATAGGGGGTCCCATAATTCAAACATATGACATTGGTTCAACCATTTTGTCCTAAAACTTTATGAACAATCAACTAGAAGGCAGAGAACCCTATTTTGCTTGAGAAGGAGATAGTTCATGTTTTGCTCATAACATTCATGATGTTTTTCATGGGAACTAAATCCCATAGGGGATTTTATAGGGGTCTCCCTAATACAAATTATTGGCATTGGTTTTTAGAATGGACCCCTTACATTTATGAACCATTGTTAAGAACATAAACCTCTTTAAACCCTGCAATTGACCCAATGAAGAATATATGTTTCTTAATTCCCTTAAATTCCATTATTTGACCTTGAAATGAACCTAATGACATTTAAAACTATGTTAATATCCACTTCAAGGTGTTTGTTCACATGTGTATGTACAATACCATATGTTACATGGAAAAATATGTAGTTTCAGGCTGGTTTGTGAGGTTATAAGTTGTGGAGTGACATATAAATCATTTGAAAAGGTTTATGGGGAATTGATAGAGGTTAGATAATTATCAAAACTCTTTTATAGGTCTGTCAAGTTGTTATACAATCCCTCCAAGCTGGTCACTAGCTCAAAAAGTGAGAAAACTCAGTATTACAAGCCAAAAATCAATGGTGAAGGCCTGAGAGTGAAATAAGACACTTCAATATCAAGATATGAGTTGTTTAAGAGTTATAAAAGTCTCATCAAGTCATGGTCAAGCACTAAAACCTCCAAGTTTCATGAAAAAAATTTCAAATAACCCCTCAAGCACACAAAAACATCTAGGCTTGCTTATGGCCATTTCATGGTTTGCCCATCTACACAAAGTCCTATAACTTTACCAATTTTGTAGGCTACAAGGAATGGGTGGAAAAGCAAGAAAATGGAACAAAATTATATATTTTGGAGGGTTTTATGGATCCAAGTGTCTTTCTGTAGGTCTAAAATGATGTTAAAAATCCATAAGTGGAGGATAAATGCTTTTTTGAATGCAAGATCAACTTTTCACCCTTCTATACCACTTTCCATAAGGAGGAGTTCAAGTGAATAATCAACTAAATAAAGGAATATAAGTTATTAGGGAAGTTAAAAAATGTTGTTTATCTCTCCCATGACATTTGGAAGTTTAGAATAAGTTAATTTTAGTTGCAAAAGACATTCAAGGGGTTGAATGAGTCTCCAACACTCCTAATAAGACCTTCCTCCCTTCCTATGCCTAACAATGAGACAAAGTCAAAAAAGTATCAATGAGATTTATAAAAACCTAAGTAAGGTGGATAAAACTCATAAATGGCTTAGTATAATATTTTATTGGATCATGAATGAACACTTAAAGACCTATTTTTGAGGAAGAAGACTAGTTCATTAAAAATGACACGCGAGTTAGAATATAATGTATGCAAGCAAAGATATAGGCACTTGTATTTGTCAAACATAAAAAATCAATGCCATGAATTATTCAAAACTTCAATGCAAGTCCTCTTTTCCCCCTATGCCATTCTAGAGGAGGAAATAAAGAAGAAAGTTTGGAATTATTATATAGGAATGAAGGGAGTTATTGACAAGTGAGTCATCCCTAATTTTGGGTTGTTTTGTCTCCCTATTATTTATCAATTTTCTATATGTAAGCCTATTTTGGAAATTTTTAATGATCCTTAACCTGAGTTGTGGTAGAGCCCTGCTCATGAAAATTCTTATATTTGCCTCTTTACAATGAATAAAATTGAATTCGTGCCTCTTCAAAGCTTGTTACTAGTGTATGTTCATGGTTAGTTGATGAATGATAGAGATAGTGCATACTTCCTTTCATTTTTTCATCTCCTCTTTACCTATTTGTAGGTATTAGTTCATCCTTATAGGTTTCATAGTGTGATTTAATAATATTATATGTATGGTAAGTGTAATATTTCCTTAGTGTCTCTGAGAGACCTATTGATTATCTACCTTAGATCATGCATCGAGGTAAGCTTCTATGTGGAATATTCATGTTTGGAGACCTTGATTTGAGAATTTAAATTAGGTCCATGTTTTTAGTCAACCTTCTTATTGCATATTAGACAAGTGGAAGACACATTTTTCTACATCACCTCAGTTAGATAGGTTTCCTTTCATTTTATCTTCTTCCCTTTTCTATGGTAAGATGGTAGTGTAGAGTAGAGAGCCTAATTGATACATCAATGGGAGATATCCCTTAAAATATATATAATAATCCATATATTAGATTACCCATAGGCTAAGATTATCTCCATTTTACTTCAGACTGTGAAGGCTTGAAACTACCTTCACAAGGGTGCAGGTCTAGTAGATAACAATTTTTGGCACGTCTGGTGGAACCAACAACCAAAGTAATGGAAGGTTTTTTGGTGTTGTTATTCTAAAGATTAGCCTTTGGAGGAATTGAGAACATCAATGGTGTATCTAATTTCTATCATCTCATTCTAGCAGCCCAAGCACGGATTCAAGTAAGTTATGTTTTGATTTTATTATCTTTATGAAGTTTGATGTCCGTGTATGAGGAGAATTCATATGTTATACTTCCTTATCATCCCTATAATGAGTCATAATATCCTTTTTCATGATCCATACCAACCCTGTTATGATCCTTATCAGCCATACCATGAGTCTTATTAGTCTTATGATCAGTATTTTCAAGAGTATGATGGGTCTTATCAATTTTAAAATGCTCCTTATTAGCCTTCATATGATTATAATTGTATACCTAAACAACCTTATAAAGACTTTAAATAGTTATATTCACCTCCCTCTACCCCATCTCCAACTCAAAATTATACTTCCCCTACCATATCTTTATTGGCATTCAAGCCAAATATGCTAAATTTTGAAGGGGTAATGAGGATATGGGATAAAGGGTTAGATATGATACTTTTTCACCTCATAGAGAAGATGAGGAGGTTAGTATGAATGATTATGGATAAGTTGGATATAGTTGGAGAAGAAAATCAATATTTAATAATAGATGAATTATATGAAATGATAACTTTTATCCAATGGTGGGTAGAAAGGTTAGTGAGGTGGGAGAATCAAGAGATACAATCCAAACAACCTCAATCATCTCTACCTACTCTTGGTCAACATTATTATTTTCCAAGTTCCCTTTAAGAAACACCTACCCTCCCTCAAAAAACCTAGATATTTTCATCTTGGAGGCCTTCGTGGGCTGTGTTTCCCGGTTACACCATGACAACTCTTGTGGAAAAATCTAAATCAATGCAAATTCCTATCATCCATCCTCAAGAGCCTTTAAGAGACTCAATCTAATCTCTAAGAGAACCTAGTGGTTTCAAATTCCTGCCTTGGAACCAAGTATTTGAGTTTTAGGAGAAACAAGAGGAAGAAGACCTTGTGCCTATAGTTATTCCCTCAAGGAAATTAGTTCAAGAAGACATCCAAAAGGAAGGAGTGATAATTGAAGAGACTAAATCTCAAGCTACATCTAAAATTTATAAAGTGAAATATGAGTACGAGGAATAAAATCAATTTTCTATATCAAAACTCAATTTACTCTCTCTCCAAACATTCCTAGAAGAGTATTCTATCCCTAAATTCTCAATTTATAGGAGTAGTCCCTTCATTCCTAAGTAAAGTCATGAGCATATTCATTGCCCTCCCACCATCACCCTTTTTGAAGAGGAGCCTATTATAGGGAGGATAAAGGAGGACATTGCAATTGCAAGTGAATCTTAAGGAGAATGTGAGGAAGATATTTCAATTGTGCATGAGGAGGAAATTTTCATTGGTACTCCCCTTGATGAGATAAGAGGAAATTCAACTTTCAAAGAAGATAAATATGTTGTAGTAGAAATTATAGGAGATGTTGACTTGTTTCAAGAACTCCCATTTGTTGTGATTCACTACTATGACAAAGAGATTATAGTTGATCAAGAGGAGATGTTCTTAGACCCTCTTGATGAGTTTAAAGAGATAGCTATATTAGAGCTTTATGTCAGGGGATCTCTAGCTCTACCAATTAGAGCACAATTGATTACTTTCTTATATGCAATTAAACACGGAATTATACGAGAATGATAAAGTAGCTAGAAACTTGAGACAACAAAGAATTTGAGAGACAATACACACTCTTGTATTAAATACTACTAGAAGAAAATACAATAAGGAAGATGCCACTTCTTCCTCCACCTCAAAGGCTTGCCACACCTCAAGACCTTCTTCCCTCTCTCTCTTGCTCAACACAACAACTCTAAAGCCTGAGTTGCTATTCCTCCTTGAATGCTTCAGCTGATCTCCTTGACCTTGCTAGCTTCAATGCTTTTACTTGCCTTAGAATCATTACAATACATGCCTTATGGGTCTTTAAATAGGATCCCATGCTTACAAAAATATAACTCTAGTTACAATAATTAGACACGCAGCTCGTGACTATAATTAGTCGCTTGACATGCAAACACTCGCTTCACTTAACTGACTGTTCATCAACAACAGTTCCAAAAATACACAGGGGACTGACCCCGGTCCCTGCTTGTCTGGTGCTGCCGACGTCTGCCGACTGTCTGCCATCGATGGTCTCCTTCTCCACTGTCTGTGACCGACATCAGTTATACTGCCGATGCTGGTTCCTCTGGTTCTTCAGCATCCTCTCTTGTGTCTATAAATAGTTGAAGCTTTTAGCTCCACACCTTAACAATCTCCCACTTGGAGATAAATAGCTGCAACTTGTACCTGTACCTGTACACCATCTACTTTATTCTTTAGGCTATGTATCCCTCTTCAAAGTCACTCTTGAAGACCAACCACCATGCAAACCTATGATGCAATACCTGTATCTTATGCCACAAGAATTTTGCTGCTCCCAAATTCTCCATGACATACTTCTGAACCAACTCTACCCTTAGCTCAGAAAACTCCCTGTATATGAAACCCTATAACAAGTAACACAATATAGTAACAGGATAATGTAGCTAATATTATCCAACCTGGTAAAGATAAAATACAATGGTCAAACCTCCATTATTCTGCAGCATAGTCAAGACCATATACCATAGCCTTTTGTCTCATGTGTCCATCCACTCTCTTCTCTAAAATGGGAATCCATCCCTCTATCCAGTGCTTCCTTCCAGCTGACAACTCTACCAACAAATACCTGTTTGGTTATCCAAGGACTCACACTCCTCATCCATGCCAAGCTCCCACTATTTCTAGATTCTACCTGCATTGCTTCTTCCATCTTCCTAGTTCATGACTATCAGTAAGCAATATAAAGAAGGTGAACAACGAATATGAGGTTCACATACCTTTCCTGACCTCCACATGGGTGTTTTGAGACTTATTGATTCACCCAACATCCGTTCCAGTGACTGATCTCGACCATCTCCCAGTCTGCTCCCGACTGATGTCGGTTCTCTGCACTGACCTTGACTGTCGACGTCGTTTGCCTGGCCGACGCCGGTGTCCCTCCTACCGATGTCGGTCCTTATGACCAACGTCAGACTTTTCCAGTCCAACCTACCAACCCTGCTGGTTTGCACATGACCGATGTCGATATCTGGATGACTGACATCGATGCCAAACTACTGACATCAGTGTCTATGTGTTCCTGTAAGTGATGAAATTTTCATCCATGAGCTCTTCTTGGATCAAACCTCTTTCCATACTGCCTTGCTCAGATTTATTTAGCCCCTGTGACTGATCTCTGTCCTTCATCTCCTCCATAAACACCAAGGCTTCTTTGTTCTTGTCAAAAGCATCAAATTTCCTCTTTCTACAATGAACTGTATCTATGCTTTCTGAATTTGAACACATACCTTTTGAATCAAGAACTTCCATTCCCTTCCTATTCTTGTGACCAAGCCTATTAGGCCACATCTTTGAATCTACACCAGAATTAGAATCAGTAATACAAGTAGACAGATAAAGGGTATCTACTTTCTTACCTCTTGCTAGAACAAGTGCTCCCTTGGTAACCTTACAAGAATCCGCTGTGAGGGTTATTGCGCATCTCTCATCTCCCAACCTTCCTATAGAAATCAGATTCTACTTCAGAATTGGAACATGCATGACCTCTTTCAACACCCATGTGTTGTCAATCTGCAATCTCAGCTGCACTTTCCCTTTGCCAACAATCTGACAAGGTGTACCATCCCCTAAATAAAGCACTCCAAAATCTCCCTGTTCATACTCATAGAACAAATCTCTGTTTGGGGATGCATGAAAAGATGAACCAAAATCTAAATTCCATGATCCTACCTGACTATCTGAAGAAAGTATGAGAGCATCCGGCATCACAATATTTGCATCCTTTACTTCTTCCATACCTGCATGTTAATTCTCTTTATCTCTCAACCAACACTCCTTCGTATGTCCTTTCTTTCCACAAAACTAGTAGGTAATACCTTTGGACTTGGATCTCCTTCCCGACCTTGAATTCCCTTGCTCAACCTTCTCCCTTTGCCTTCCCCTGCTTTCTGCACTTAGAGCATTCCCTGATGATTCACCTGTGCTTCTCCTGCGTATTTTTTCATTTAAGATCACACTCACAACATCATCAACTTTTAAGATTTTAGAAGCAGATGTAGAATTACTTACTGCCATAACCAAACTATCCCATCTTTCAGGCAAAGAACATAAAATCAAGAGAGCCTTTACCTCATCATCAAAAACAATATTGACTGAAGCTAGTTGGTTTACCAAACCATGGAAATCACTGAGATGAGTATGTACCGATCCACCTTCCTGCATTTGCAAAGTAAATAGTTGCTTCATAAGATATACCTTATTAGAAGCTGAGGGCTTTTCGTATAAATTCACCAAGGACTTTATCAACTCTTTCGTTGTCTTACACTGTGATAAGCTGGAAATCACAGACGATGCAAGGCTCAACCTTATGGAACTGAGAGCCTTCCGATCAAGAACGTTCCATTCTTCATCCTTCATATCTGTGGGCTTGCATGCAACCCTACCCAATGGTAAGTACAAATCCTTCTGATACAGATAGTCCTCAATCTGCATCCTCCAATGTTGATAATTCTTGCCGTTAAACTTCTCCATTCGTAGTCTACTTTCTTCTGCCATTGCTGAACTCCCACTCAATCAGAAAACCCTGTGAATGACCTGTAATCAAAAAACAATACCCTGCTTCCTGCAAATCGTAGCTCTGATACCACTTGTCAGGGGATCTCTAGCTCTACCAATTAGAGCACAATTGATTACTTTCTTATATGCAATTAAACACGGAATTATACGAGAATGATAAAGTAGCTAGAAACTTGAGACAACAAAGAATTTGAGAGACAATACACACTCTTGTATTAAATAATACTAGAAGAAAATACAATAAGGAAGATGCCACTTCTTCCTCCACCTCAAAGGCTTGCCACACCTCAAGACCTTCTTCCCTCTCTCTCTTGCTCAACACAACAACTCTAAAGCCTGAGTTGCTATTCCTCCTTGAATGCTTCAGCTGATCTCCTTAACCTTGCTAGCTTCAATGCTTTTACTTACTTTATAATCATTACAATACATGCCTTATGGGTCTTTAAATAGGATCCCCTGCTTACAAAAATAGAACTCTAGTTACAATGATTAGACACGCAGCTCGTGACTATAATTAGTCGCTTGACATGCAAACACTCGCTTCACTTAACTGACTGTTCGTCAACAGCAGTTCTGAAAATACACAGGCGACTGATGCCAGTCCCTACTTATCTGGTGCTACCGATGTCGACCGACTGTCTGCCGTCGCCGGTCTCCTTCTCCACTGTCTGTGACCGACATCAGTTATACTGCCGACGCCAGTTCCTCTAGTTCTTCAGCATCCTCTCTTGTGTCTGCAAATAGTTGAAGCTTTTAGCTCCACACCTTAACACTTTAGCTAAATACCCCTTATGGTACTACCAATGTGTAAGGAAAAATTGATCTTGATGATGAAATACTACTTGATTTGATGTTAGCTCTAATAGAGGTTCTTGATCTACTTGAAATTGCTTATCAAGATGATGCTGATCAAGAAGAGTAAATTGAAGAGGTTGTAGATATTAATGAGCTTGAAGGGGTAGACTTGCAGTTGCATCATGATCCTATATAAGACTTTGAAGTTCTTGACAACATTTTGGCTCCAAAAGAGTAACATAAGAAAGTGATTCATGTTGTTTCTTCTCAAGATGTTAATAAAGAGGATGTTGAAGACATGGTAGCAGAATGCCAACATTTCTAAAGGGTTTGAATTTTTTATGGAGACTACAGCTCCTATAGATCAGGTTGAGTGCATTGAAGAAGTGGTTCTCTCTCCAAGACATCAAGAAGGAAGCCTTAACAAAATTTCAGCTCCTAAAGAACCAATTAAAGAATGACATCATCATTTTGAACTTTCTCAAGATATTGAGTCTCTAAACATGTTTAGTGAGAAATATGAGGCAATTGAAGATAGGTTGGCTGAGATTTTTGAAAGGCTAGAATAGATTTCAAGTGATGGTAAGCAATAATATGGATTAAGTGTTGAAATACAAGATGAATATATTTTTATTAGTGATTAGTTTGATGCTAATTATTCACTTGGAAGTCTATCAAGATTATTGGCAACCATTAAGTAGTTGAACTCAACAAAGCAAAGGTTCGAGAAGCATCTTGTTTCCCATCCTTGTTCATCACATGAAGAAAAAGATTTAAAAAAGTTCCCTTATGATCCAGGAGGATCCATCTTGATAGGTTAGTTTGTATATAGTAGTTTGCTTAGGTTTGTTTGTGTCTCAAATAAGTACTTATCTAGCACTTGTGCCTTGTTGGTTAGTTTCTCTCATTTTGTGTGTCTTCTTTTTCCTTATTTACGTGTGAAATTAGTCATCTTATCTTGTTCAAGAGTCTTGCAACCAAGGTCAATGTATGATCATGTGTTTTTCAGACTGTTTGAGTCAGTCCCTAAGCCCAAAAAGAGTTGCAAAGTTAATGATTCATAAGCATAATAAGCATGCTTCCTAGCCAAGTCATTAAAATGTTGAATTTTTTGACCTCATAGGCCAAACTATCACCCCTATCATTCGAAAATTTGCTTCTCATGCTTCTACAACCCTGTTCACAACTTTGTCATGCCTTTGATAGTCTTCAAGTGATGATTTGTTAGAATTGTTAGCATTGTTTAAGGTACTATCTTGGGTAAGCTTTCCAATGCCATCTAAGTCAATCTAGTGGGTCTTATGGGTATGTAATATTATGTCAAGAAGGTACGTAGTCTATTAGGTCAAGTTATTTCACTTGGTCACTTGGTTAAAAGCCCATTAGTCTTATTTGATAAAATTAAGGCATTTTAATAAATTTTAAGGTCTTTAGAGAAACCTAGGTTTGAAATGTGACCAATATAAGCCTTATCAAGTGAATTTATATAATGGAGCATTAAACTATATGGTGAAGATGCCATCTAAAGTCTTAGGAGGTCTTGGATTGATAAAGTTTCTTTACATGAGATCATCTATTTTACACTAGCTTTCTTTTCACTTGGAGATGTTTTTAATGGATTTAAAGATGGTCAAGATGGAATACACATTAAATTTCACTTGTAAAAGCTTTAAAATGAGTTTTCAATGTACTAATGTTAGAATGAAGTCATAATAATGGTCTACATGTCAAAATAACTTAGTTTTTGCTCAAAAAGGTAGATTTACAGGTTTGTACGGACTTGAGGAGCCCACTTCCAGGTTAAAATGACTTAAAGGTTTATTTTGGTCTTATACAAGTCATCTCCATGAGTTTCAATCTCTCACAGGTCTTACAAGTCCAAAACTTGCTTCTTGTCCTCCATTAGCAAGCTACTAAAGCCAATTTTCAACTGCTCAGTATAAACAAAGGAGAGAGAGAGTTGGGTCTTGAACATTTTTATAGAGGATAGGTTCGTAGTGAATTAAGATTTTTTAAAATGGTTATCAGATCCACTACCCTTGTTTATGAACAATTGCTAAGAGTGTAGGTGGTCTCAATGGCTTATTCATCCAAACAAGGTCCAAGTTTGTCTCTATTTCTTCAATTCAGAAGTTGATGGAGAAAAATGGTTATAGAGGGATGATTAAAAAGTCAAATAGGACCTTTTTAATGTTAGAATTATCAGGTAATTTGTCTTTATAAAGAGTATTTTGATAGGAAACTAGTTGCTTATCTTGATTGTTAAGGTTGGCAGTTTTCAAGCATGTTTGATATATCAGATGAGTGTATTCATCTTTAGGGGTTATAAATTTCATGTTTTAGTTATAAGACACCTCTTGAATTTAAACAATAGCCCATAGGCCTTCATATTCAAGGATGTATTTCTTAAGAGAGCCTATGGTGAGATAGTCTCTTTGGCAAGGTGCAGTCACTAAAACATGAGTTCTTATTATGAAAAGGTCTGAATTCAGTTCAGTAAGTGATATTGGTAGGAAAATGGGTACAAGAAAAAGCTTGTTTCATCAAATTATTTAATTTACATTACATCTCATAAACCATGCTCTCTAGGACTTAAGAGATCATTCCTAAGCCTAACTACATAGACTCTCCCCAGAGTCTAATGAGTGAAATATTAGAACCATCATGGAAAATATTAGTGATCAAGGGGTAAATAAGAAATGGAAGGTTTGTGAAAGGGAATGAAGTAAATCCAAAACACTCTTAAATTTTCATTACAATGATTAATGACGCTCATAAGAGCAAAAATTTAGTTAGGCCTAATAGGACTAATTGCGCATACACAAACTTGCATATCATACTAAAAGAGACTTGCTTTATATGAGATAGCAAATAAGCTTATAGAAGGCTAAGAAGGAGCATCATGAACCTTCCATGGATACTTTTACCTTAATTCCAATAAGAAATCCATAGAGTTTTTCAAGGTGACATGAGAATGAGGTTGAGAAATAGCCATCTACATCAGTCATGAAGGTTGAAGTAGAGATTTGACGAGGTTTTGTCTTGTTTTATGAGTTTCAACTCAATATCAAAGCATGAAGTGTTGGTATAGAAACTAGCATTACATGATGACATGATGAATTTAGTATGAAAATTCACTATAGATTAAACAAATCAAGTTACAAATAGACTATTTATCACACTTCAGAGAAGTTAAGGTTTTTTAACATATCTTAAGCTAAAAGTCACTCTTTTGACCTCATATTGCAAACAATTTCATGATTAAGTTCATGCATATTTCATGACAATTCAAGGTGAGATGAGATCAATAGAGGACTTAATGCACTTTTGTCATTGATTTAACTCTACCTCATTGTCTCCTGTCTGTACATAGGCCTAAAAGGTCATAATATGCACCTACAACCAGTCATAGTTTAAGGCTATTTCAAGAAGCATCATATTATAATCATGGAGGTAAATGGTTTTCATTAAGAATAATAAATGAGACTAATGGCATAAGGTAAGTTTAGAACCTTGTTTTGTACCTACAATCCATCAAGCACCAAAGCACACACCTACAACCATGATGTTTTAACACAATCATTCAAGTTTGTTATGCAATGTGAAATTGTGTGAAGGAAAAGAAGGTGGCATGAGATGGATGTGATGGATGAAGATAATATAGATATTCAAGGACATAATGTTCTTCTTATTCTAAATTTAAGAGGTTTTAAACTCCAAAAGATCACCTACAAGTGAGTTTAACCAGCTCAAGTGTCTTCAAGGTCAATAACATGAGTATAAAGCACAAAGGTTAGAATTTAAACTTTGATGAACAAGGAATAATTTATAGGTCCTATTAAGGTAAAACATAAGGTTAAAATAGATCTTATAAAGTAAGAAACATCTTAAAGAATAGTCATAGGTAAAATGAGGTTACAGTCAAGCAAGGAAAGACATAGTTAGTTGTGGACTACAATGCATGAATAAGTTTATGTGAGAGAGGTGATATGAGGTTTTTAGATGATTTAACAAGATGTTGAGAGGTTTTTAATCCTATTAAATTTGTTCTTGCATCTAATTTCTCCATATAAGCCAAGGAACAATAAATATACACCTATAACTAATGCACCTATAAACAAGCTTTGTAAAGAGTGAGAATGTTGATATAGGTTAAAATTACACTTGTGATGATGGGAGAGTGTTAGAGATGAAGTTTAATGATATCCAAGATAAGATCAATGAATGGAATCCATTTATATTGAAGGTGCATATGAATATCATATACACAAGGACAAGGCTCAACTTAAACTAACATAGTTCTTTAGAGATCTATAGACCCACTCACAAGCAAAGTAAAGGGAACAAGTTTGTCTCTTTGATTTGAATTAATGAAAATGAAGTGGGAGTATAGATGACCTTTATGAATATATTTATCAAGTTGTGATCATGAGAGAAGGAGAGAAACTCAGTTTATAGACCTCTAGGGTCAACAAGTCCATTTTACATAGAAACCTTGAATGGTGAGAAGATCATGGTTTCAGACCTTTTGGAAAGTTAGTGTTTATGTAGGATCATGTTGGATCATTTGAAAAATGTTTAGATTTTATTTTCTAGGAAATTGTGTTTAGAGGATTTAAGACTCCAAATGGCCTTTCTTAGCCTTTTCATACATAGTCATTAGTTGAGAGGTAAATTTGCATAGCTTAGAAATTATTTTAGGAGATGTATGGTAAGCAAAGGTTGCTTCAAGTGTTTTATGGGGTCCCATTCTTCAAGCATATGACATTGGTTTAGCTATTTGTTCCTGTAACTTTATGAACAATCTACTAGAAGGCAAAGAACCCTATTTTTCTTGAGAAGGAGATTGAAGAGGTCAAGTTTTTTCTAAGAATGTTCATGATGTTTTTCATGGCAACTCAATCCCATAGGGGATGTTAGAGGGTTCCCATTTATATAAATTCTCAGCATTGGTTTTTAGAATGGACCCCTGTCTTTTATGAACCATTGTTAAGAACATAAACCTCTTTAAACCCTATTTAAACCATACAAATGACCAAATGGATAATATATGTTTATTAATTCTATTAAATGACAAGATTTTACCTCCAAATTATCCTAATGATATTAAAAAATCTCTTGATCTCCACTTCAAAATGTTTGTTCAGATGTGCAGGTATAGTACCATATAATACATGGTAAAATATGTAGTTTCAGGTTGGTTTATGAGGGTATAAAAAGTGAAGAGACATATAAACAATTTAAAAAGGTTAATGGGGACTTTATAGAGGTTTTTTAATCATCCAAGCTCTTCTACATGTCGCTCAAGTAGTTATACAATCCCTGCAAGTTGGCCACTAGCTCAAAAGGTGAGAGAACTCAATTTTTCAAGCCAAGAATCAATGGTGAAGGCCTGAGAGTGAAATAAGAAATTTAATTATCAAGGTATGAGTTGTGTAATGGTTATAAATGTCTCATAAAGTCATTTTAAATCACCAAAACCTAAAATTTTCATGAAAACCATTTCAAACAACCCCTCAAGCACACAAAAACATTTAGGCTCGCCAATGGCCATTTCATGGTTTGCCATATAAACAATGCCCAAAAATTGAAATTTGGCATGGAGGATTTTATTAGTTGAGGTAAAGTAAATCAAACACTTTTGGTAGGTTTCACACATGTGGGTGGCCATTTGGGCCAAATCTCTGTTTCTAGGCCTAGGAGGCCTAATTGGAAAGATAAATGTGAAAAAATAGATAATTCCACTTGGATTTGGATCCTAAAACTTAAATGTATATGTAATGGGATAGAGGGTCCTAAAAAATGTGATAATTTATCAAATATAATTCATATACTCTTCTGCACAAGGAACTTTACTAGTTTTTAGGGCTAGAAAGAATGGGTGGAAAAACAAGCAAAGGGAACAAAATTAATTCTTTTGGAGGGTTTTATGGATATAAGTGCCATTTTTAAGGTATTAAATGATTTTTATAATCCATCCATGGAAGATAAATTCTTTATTTAAGGCAATATCAACTTTTCACCATTCTATGACACTTTGTATAAGAAGAAGTTCAAGTGAATAATCAACTAAGTCAAGGCATAAAAGTTATTAATAAGGTTCCAAAAGGTTGATTATATCTTGCACAACACTTGGAGGTTAAGAGTAAATAAATTTTAATTACAAAGGACATTCAAGGGGTTGAAAGAGTCTCTAACACTCATAATAAGATCTTCCTTCCTTCCTATTCTTAACAAAGAGACAAAGTCAAAAAGGCATCAATGAGCCTTATAACAACCCAATTAATTTGGATAAACCTCATAAATATATTAGGATAAGATTTAAATGGATCATTAATGAAGACTTAAATACCTATTTTCAAGGAGAAAGACTCATTCATTAAAAAGGACATGTGAGCTAGAATATAGGGTGTGCAAGCAAATATATAGGCACTTGTATTAGTCAAACATCAGAAATCAATTTCATGAGTTATTAAAAACTTAAATAAAAGTCCTCATTTACCCCTACACCATTTTTGAGGAGGAAATAAAGAGGAAATTTAGGAACTACTATGTAGGAATTGAGTTAGTGGCAAGTGAGTCAGCCCTAGTTTTGGGCTATTTTGTCTCCCTCTTCTTTCTCAATTTTCTATATGTAAGCCTATTTTGTCATTTTGTGATGGTCCTTAAATTGAGTTGTGGTAGATAATTTCTCACAAAAACACTTTTAATTACCTCTTTAGAATGAAAAAAACTAATTTCATTCCTCCTCAAAGCTTGTGACTAGTGTATGTTCATGGTTAGTTGATGAATGATAGTGATAATGCATGCTTCCTTTTATTTTGTCCTATCCTCTTTACTTATTTTCAGGTGTTAGTTTATCCTTATAGGTTTCATAGTGTGATTTAATTATCTTTTATGTATGTCAAGTGTAATATTTCCTTAGTATCTTTTAGAGACCTATTGATTAGTTGCCATAGATCATGCATCAAGCTAAGCCTCTATGTGAAATATTGATGTTTGGAGACCTTCATTTGAGAAGTGAAATAAGGTCCATGTTTTTATTTAGCCTTCATGGTGCATATTAGAAAAGTGGAGGACCCATTTTGGTGTATCACCTTAGTTAGATAGGTTTCCTTTTAGTTTATCTTCTTCCCTTTTGTCTAGCAAGCTGGTAGTGTAGAGTAGAGAGCCTAATTGATACATCAAAGGGACATAGCCCTTAAAATATAAATATTCAATCCATCTATTAGGCTACCCATAACTATGATTGTCTCCATGTTAATTCATACTATGAAGGCTTGAAACTACCTTCACAAGGGTACAAGTCTAGTAGATAACATGAACTAACAACCAACTAATCACCAAACACAACATCTAATATTTGAATCAACATATAAACTATGGGAAAATGTAATGCAATGAGAGAAATATGACCTACAAGAACTAAATATAGAAACATTTTAAGTGTAAAGAGTTTATGGATTCACTAAGCTCCTTACTCTCCAAAGTGCACAATCGATAGGCTCCATTATTGAAATCTTTAGTCACTAGGTAAGGACCTTACCATTTAGGTCTGAACTTATGACCTTCCCCTTTCCTCTTGTCAATGTGGCTATCAATCTTAAAGACAAGGTATCCTACATATATTTGGTGATTATGGACATTTTTATTGTATTATCTACCCATTTAATCTATGTATGTTGCGTGGTTATGAGCAGTGAAGATTTAATGTTCATCTAAAGTTTCAAGTTCACCTAGTTGTGCATTCCTACATTCCTCATGGTCAAGAAGACCCAAAAGAAAGACATGGAGGGTAGGTATCTCAACCTTAAGAGGTAAAATTGTTTCAAATACAAACATAATAGAATATGGGTTTGCCCTTGTACGCATTTTAATGTTGGTTTTATAGTGCCAGTGTTTTGGATAAAGCTATAAATGTCAATCTCATTTAGAATCTTTGACTATTTTGACCAAGATCAATTTTAGGGTCTTATTGGTGGCTTCAACATGGTTGTTAGCATGTGGATATTACAAGGAGGTAGTGTGATGTGATATGGTGATTTTATTACATACTTCATGTACCTTGATGTTTTCAAAGGGAGATCCATTATTTGTTATGATAATTTATGAAACTCTGGATCAAGAACAATCGGTTCAAAATAAATTTTGTAATGCTTGAACTAGTATTAGTTGTAAGAAGTGTTAATTCTACCAATTTAGTGAAATATTCAATTGCCTTAATAATAAAGTGGTGACTATTCAAATAAGTGGGAGATAAATTACCTATCATATATACCCCAATTGGAAAAGGGCCAGTTGATGGTTTAAAATTGTGCTTGATCCTAACCAATCAACAATGGCAAGTTTCAAACTATGGGACAATGCGGCTTGAAACAACCTCCATATTTTAGAGAAGCTGGTCTCTTCTTTTGTATTGGGTGTTGGGGGAAAAGGGATAGGAAATTAGACAAAAACGTAAATGCAAGAAATGAAACCTAACTATGGCGATGTGCCTGAGTGTAATCCTAATCCTAACCTAAGCACAGTGAGACTATTATAGGATTCAATTACATTTAAGAGTAGACAAGTGCATGATCAATGTAAAAGGTCAAAATAATAGAAACAAAGGCTCACAATAGGGAGTTCTTTCACCGAGACACATAGAATGTCAACAAAGGCATACTGTTCAATCTTCTTAATAGAATTTTCCAATCACATAAGAGGTGCAAAAGTCACGTACAGTTATGTAAACCTTCCAATTCAAGAAAATGAGACAAAAGCAAATGACATTCTTAATCACAACTATAGAAAAATCTACAGTATAGACTACTTTGCAAATGACACAGATAATACCAACCAAGGCATGGAGTTCAATCTTCTTAATTCATTCGGCCATATAAAAGGCACAGAAACATGCACAGTTACATCAACTTTACAACTCAAGAAAATTAAGACAAGAGGAAATGATATTACTGGTCAAAATTCTAGAAAGTCTAAGACTACAGAATCCCCCCTTTTCCTTCTTACAATTCCTCTTCTTTTATAGCCTCGGATCACTCCTTCCATCATCCCCTTTCCCGCACAATCTTCTCCATCCTTCTCTCATAGGGGACAAACAGACGATGCCTTCAATGCTTTGGGGGCTCCAAAAATCTACTCGATGAACTATTCCATCTACTTGAATTAACTCCAATCGATTTTCCATCCATTTCGCTTTGCGGCAATAGATACACGGGGCACTCTGTTATGTTGAAATGGGAGAGAACACTTAGTCAATTTTATAAAAATCCTCTTGTTACTTAGAAGGCACCAGAGAACGACACTTGGCTCTTTCCACCGAATCCATCGAAGACACACGGCTCTCTCCACTTCTCTCTGGCTGTACTGTAGTATCATTCGGGACACATATTAGACTTTTGCAGATGGTGACACTTGGCAACTTCTGCAGACTTTGTAGTAACACCTGAGGCCCACCATAATCTTTTTTTAGCAATGAAACTCGAAGATGATCTCTTAGGTGTTGACACATGGAGGCTTTCACAGCTTTGAGGAAGATACGTGGCATTCTCTATTTCCCCTCCTAGGGTTATGTGGTGCCTTCCACTTTTTTTGAGGATGGAGTAGAAAGGGACTTTGAGAGTGACACTTGGATGCTTCTGCTGCTTTATGGCACTTAGGCAAACAAAACGATGCCTTTCTTCATTGAACCAAAGCATTGGACCCAGGCTTTGAACTAAATTCTCTTAGAGGTCGACACGTGGTGACTTTCGTTGCTTCTTTTCAAAAGGTATTTCAGGGCCTTCCATGACTGCCACCTGGGACTTTCCACTTTTTTGCTACTTATCTCATTGAAAGTCTTTGCCAAAAAATAGAATAAAATGTGGGGAATGATATGAGACGTGGGTGCTGACACATGATGCATTTTGCTTAGCTACTATTGGACATGTGGCATAATTTGTGGTTCTCTAGAAAGTTACAAATAGAGGCTCAGAGGATGCCAGCTGGCCAGCTTCGTTTGTTAGAAAGTGACACTTGGCAGCCTCCACTCGAATTCAAACATTTAGACAAAATGAAAAAAACCAAAAAGGAGAAAAGAGGACCCACTCAAAAAGTGACACTTGGCAGCCTCTGCTTCAATTTGACAATTAGATAGAAAATTGAACCCATGCTCTGCCCCAACTCTGTTGCTATGACCAAGGCAAATGGGAACCAAAACTACAGTGCTCGACTTAAAATTTAAATGCAACATAGAGTAAAAATTTACTCTATAGTTACTGGCAACCCTCAGGACTTTTGAGCCTGCTCAAAAAGAAAACTCCACCTCTCGCTAGATCAAAATTGTGAAAATTATAACTTCAAAAGAGCCGTTGACATATGTTTAAAACACTTATTTAAAAGCAAAGTGGGAAAACAACTGAAAAATAATACGAGAAAGGGTAACTATTTAACTATAGTACATGAGAGACCCAAGTCAATTGAAATGTTTCAAATAGATTCTATTTATAGGAATCTCTTCAGGTTCTCCTTCCATCGACTCTAGATCAAAATAATTCTTCTGCTTGCACATGCAAATTCTATACAGACCAGTCCATAGCGCTTCGAATTTGGTATGCTGACCCAGCTTGGCGGCCCTTACATCCCATTTCAGAACAATCGAGCCTACTTCAAAATTAGGATTTGAAGTCCTTTTATCAAAAAAATTCTTAACCATTCCCTGATGCTTGATCAATGAATCATGGGCTATATCCCTCTTTTCCTAAACTTCTAAAAGTTTTGCGAGTCTGACCTACATGGGGCCATTTTCTTCAATCTCAATTTGTTTGATCAGCTGGGGAGCAGGGATTTCCAAGCTTAGGGGAATCATGATAGACTTTCCATATACCAATTCATATGGAGAAATTTTGATCACCTGCTTGGGCATGATTCTATTAGCCCATAGTGCTAGATTAAGCACTTTATGCCACTCTTTGTGATGATCAACCCCTACTCTTTTGATGAGTCTTATCAGGTTCTTGTTGGTTGATTCTGCCAGACCATTACCTTGAAGGTAATAGTTAGATGAAGTTTTCAAATATATTCCATGTCTCAAGGCGAAGTTGGATACCCTAGACCCCAAGAATGCTTTTGCATTATCTGAAATGATGGTGCGAGAAGCCCCAAAGCGAGTAGTGATACCCCCTAGAAAATCTAGGATCACATTCTCTATCACTTCTTTAAGTGGGACTGCCTCAGTCCATCTGGTGAAATAGTCTGTGGCAGTTAATATCCATTTGTGACCCATGCTGGACATCGGATTTATCATTCCAATGAAGTCAAGACCCCATTGAGCAAAAGGTTCATCCATAACTATAAGACTCAGTGGCATGGCTGCGTTCCTCCTCATCCCCATATAATATTGGTAGGATTGACATTTTCTAATCAGTTGATAACAATCTACAAATAAAGTAGGCCAAAAATACCCTGCCTCACTTATCTTTATGGCTGTGGTCTTTGTAGAAAAATGCCCCCCTGATATTCCATGATGCATTTCATGTAGTATTCTTTGAGCTTCAGCATGTTTTACACATCTTAACAATTTTCCATCAAAATTTCTCCTGAAAAGGACTTGTTCAATTAAAAGAAAATGAACTCCCTGTATCCTATAATATCTCCTCTTGTTTCGAGAGAGTTCTCTTGGATAAATCCCATTTTTCATGAATTGAATCCTGCTTGTGACCCAAGATTCCTAATTAACCTCTTGTAATTTTAGCACTATCTTTGTCTCTCCTTTTGATTCTACTTCCTCAGGTAACATCTTTTCAAGCTCTTGGGTTATATATTGACACAACCCCCTGCCTCTAACCAGCTTGGTGGGTTTGACCTCCACATCATATTCAAGGATCTTAGTGATCCAATTGGCTCTTTTCTCAGTAATCTCACCCTCCATGATGTATTCCCTGACACTTGGGTGAACTACAAGTATTAGGATTTTGTTCCTTGATATCAGATGCCTATATTTCTTGAGGGCTTTTACTATGGCATAGGCTTGTCTTTCCACAAAATTGTACCTGGTGTCTTAATCTCTGAGAGTTCTTGAGAAAAAGGCTATTGGGTGCTCCCTCTCTAGCCTGTCGTTCTTTTGAGTCAAGATAGCATCAATACTTGACTCCCCTCCATAGACATACATTATGGAGGGCATGAAAAAATCTGGGTTCTTAAGCATTGGGGCTACTGAGATAGCCTTCTTGACCCCCTCAAAATCTTGCCTTCCTTTTGTAGTCCACTTGAAGACCAGGTCCTTTTTTAGCAAGAGTGTCATTGGTCTAACCAAGCCTACAAAATTAGATATGAATTTACTGACAAAATTGACCTTCCCTAAAAAGGACTGAACTGCCTTTTTACTCGCTGGAAGAGGTAGGTCCATTATAGCTGTGATTCTCTCAGGATCTATAGAAACCCCTTCCTTAGACACTATGTGCCCCAACAGTTTACCTTGAGGTACAACAAAAATACATTTCTTGGGATTCAATGATATCCCAAAATCCTGACATCTCTTGAAGATAGATTCTAAATGATCAAAATGATCATCAACATTTTTTGAGAAAATAGTGAGGTCATCCAGATAGACCAAGATGACCTTATTTACAATTTCACAAAAGGCTATATCCATAGCTCGTTGAAAGGTGGCTCCTACATGTGATAAGCTGAATGGCATCTTCGCATAGGCAAATGTTGCCCATTTGGTAGTGAAAGTAGTTTTGTACTGGTCTTCCTCAACTAGCTAAATCTGATTATACCTAGAGAAACCATCAAGTAAAGAAAACATCTCTGATACAGCCATAATTTGAAAAATTTGTTCCATGGAGGGCAAGGGATAGTGGTCTTTTAGATATGCTCTATTTAGATCTCTAAAATCTACGCACAGTCTTACATCTCCATTCTTTTTCCTTACTGGGACTAGATTTGATACCTAGGTTGAGTGTTTGATTGGAAATATTATTTTGGAATCTAAAAGTTTTTGCAACTCATCTACCATTAGAGGCTTGATCCTTGGATTTACTAGCCTCTGTTTCTATCTGAAGGGTTTGGACCCTTCAGTCAACTCTATTGTGTGCTGGATAATGTCTCTATTGTATCCATGAAGGTCTTCATAGCTCCAAGCTATGACTCTATCATATCTCTGGCATAGTTCAATTAATCTTTCCTTCTCTTCTTGAGTTGTAGAATTCCCAACTTTTAGCCTCTTCCCATCACTCACCTCTACCTCAAAATAGTCGGCTTTATCTACCTGGAACCTTTTCTTTTCCAGGCTTACATCCTCTGGGTTGAACAAGTTTTCTAAGGTGATCAATCCTTTGGGGAGCTTATTTGTCTTCAATTGAATAATCTGATCACCATATGCCTCCTCAATTTTAGTTTGTAATTGATCAACGAACTCATCTAATTATTGTAAGAAAGAGAGTAATTGAGCATCATTTTCAAACACCTGCCAATTTTCGTCATTGTCTGGGATGGTCGGCCTCACTATAACTTTTACTGACTCATTGTTAACCAATAGGCTAGTTGCTGGGTTGAACTGTGAGCCAATATGAGCCATCCTATCAGCCTCAGAGTGTTGACTTCTTGAAATTATTTCAATATTGAAAGCTTTAAAATCTTTTATCAAATCCCAAATCCTATGCCTGTAGGATCTCATTCTCACATTCTTGGCCGCCACCTTTTCCCTAATTTGCTTTACTACTAATTCTGAACCTCCTTTTACCTTTAGGTTCTTTATCCCCTTTTTCTTGGCTAACAGGAGCCCATGTACTAAAGATTCATACTCTGCATCATTATTAGTGCAAGCAATTTGGAATTGGATAGCCCTTCAAATCTTATCACCATTTGGAGCAGTAAGACAAATCCCTGCTCCAACACCATGTTTACTTCTAGCCCCATCAAAATTCAAAGTCCAAAGCTCTGAATCTTGAGTAGTAGGTGATTCTTCTCTTATAACATTTGGGATCACCTGATCCTCATCAAAAATGACATAAGTGCCCAAACTAGTAGAGTCATAGTTCCCATATGGGTCGTTATGCATCATAGCCAACAACTGGCTGTTTTCTTCTTCTTGATCATGCTTAGTCCAGTCTCCTAGTTCTTCGACAAAATTTATTTCTTATTTATTCAACATGGCATGATCTACTTCTAATCTTGTTGTTGGCTCATTGGTGATATGGTCTTTGGACAGTGGTTTAGATAGAATTTTCATCTTTGAACCATATCTGGTTCTCAGGATGAGGTGAGACCAGTCAAGAGACATATATCCTCTTATTTTTGCTGTAAAAGTCTCTGGATAAACATAAACCAAAGACGGGAGGTATATCTATGACAAATATATCTTGGTTGACAATTATGTTGGGACATGTGTATAACTGCAAGGGGAGTTGTTTAATTCTCCCTATGGTTTGCACTATTTTTCCATCTAACTACATAACTCCCTTTGTAAGGGGTTCATATTTTATTTCCAAGGCATCAGCTATTTGCTTGGGCATCATAGTTGTACTAGCTCCTGAATCTAGCAATGCATTATGCAAGAGTTTCTTTCCAACTATCAGAGTCAAATAGAAAGGCTTTGGCTTGGATTTACTTACTTGTGCTACATCGTTCATGAAGGCTGTTGTCGTTGGAAGAACCGTATCTTTGAGCTTTTCCTTTCTAGCAGATCCTTCTTTGGTAACAACACCTCTGGGTACTGCATGCCCTTGCAGAGCTTCTTGTAGTAGTGTCTTTTGTTTAGGAATAGCCAAAATATCCCATATTGACACTTGTGCTGGAGTCCTCTTTAATTGGTTTATTACATTGATTGGTCCCAAGGACTGAGTTTTTTGGTATTAGGGATACCTCTTTTTTTCTTGAATCTAGACAGGGATCCCTTGATCTTATATCAGCTGAGACAATTCTTGTCTAACAACAACATTCCTTTGCCCCTGAGATGGAGGATTGTTCTTATCTTGACCACTTACAATCTCAGGCTGTTCCACCATCCTCCTCTTTGATCTAGTGTAATAATCAGATTGCACTACTGGCCTCTGGGAGGTAGATGCTTCGTTCAAGAAAGCTGCTTCTTCATCCTCAACCCATGAGAACAAGGCATGTTCAGGGGCTATTTCTTCCTCTTGTTGCAAGGACATCCCTTGTATTTGAGCCACTAGAACTAAATTCTGCATGCCAGGAGACTGGTAGGCTTGATTGTTACTGGTACTAGCAAACTGATCATCCATT
This sequence comes from Torreya grandis, assembly GCA_037957365.1. Classification (NCBI taxonomy): domain Eukaryota; kingdom Viridiplantae; phylum Streptophyta; class Pinopsida; order Cupressales; family Taxaceae; genus Torreya; species Torreya grandis. The sequence continues at coordinate 3,034,617 of JARHVA010001297.1, read as the reverse complement.
CTTCTCTATTCAGCCACTCTTTGTTGTAGATTACCTCTAGGACAATCTCTGGGGGTGTGAGCATCATTGCAAGGGAAACACCAAGCATTAGTATCATCCACATAATTATTCTGACCTAGAACCATCTCCCTATTTGAGTTGGGAGAAAGGGTCTATGAGGGTGTGGGAACTACAACTAATTGATTTGTTGGCTGATGGTTCGTTTGTCTTGGAGGGTCTTAATATTGGTTTGGTTGGGATGAAAACTTGTTTCCTTGATAGCCTTGATAAGGAGGCTTAGGGAAAGTATTCTGTTGCCTCTTTATATTAATCAACTCATTGGAGAATGTCCTTAGCATACTCTTGATATCATCCATCTCGGATGACTGAGCAGGGACCGGTTGCTTCACAAATGGAGGGTAAGTATACATAGACACAAGCGGGCTTACAGCTTTAGGAACCTCTTGAGGTAGGGGCAAGGTAATTTCTAGGAATACAGGCATGGGAGGCCTTAGAGGTAACTTCCCAGCATCAATTAAATGATTCTCAGCTCTGGCTGTAAGGTCATAAGCCACTGGCAAAGTGTGTCCTCCCAGTGACTGAATCATAACAGATATATCTAAATTTAAAGCCTTGAGATAGAATACTATGGCCATACCAGGTGGTGGTTAGCTGCAACAGGGATTTTATCCCAAGTTTTTTGGAATCTGGTGTTGAAGTTGGTCATGTCCTCTTGTGGTCCTCTTTGAATGGTGATCAACTGCTATAATAAAGAAGACTTATCACCTTTCTCTACAAATCTTTCAAAGAACTGATCTTTGAGCTAGTCCCATGTAGATATGGTATTTGGGGTCAAAGACTGATACCATTCTAAAGCCTTCCCTTTGAATGAGGCTGTTAACAACCTTAGGGCCACATTTTGCTCTGTGACACCATGTATGGCACAAACATCTGATACATCTTGAAGATGTTCCATGGGTGTTTTTGAGTCTTTCCCACTGAATTTAGGCAAAACTTTTAGAGCATTTACTAGGATAGGGTCCCAAATAGCTGGTGGTGTTGGGAGGATTAAGGGACTACCAGTGTTCTAGCTTGCATAATTTCTTGGGGGTACATGGGCTCCCATGTTTGGTACTGGTAGAAACTAGTTAGCTCTTCTTCTTGGACTAATTACCAGAGGTGGCAAAAGAATACCTAGATTTGTAGCAGATCATAATTTGGTGATTGGTCCACAACTCTGACTCCTCGTATCTCTCTGGTTCAAGCAGTCCTAAAAGAGACTTCAAGACTAGACCCACCGGGTGTGCCATAAACTATTGATGGTTTTAAATTGTGCTTGATCTTAACCAATCAACAATGCAAAGTTTCAAACTATGGGACAATGCGGCTTGAAACAACCTCCAAATTTTAGAGAAGCTGGTCTCTTCTTTTATATTGGGTGTTGGGGGAAAAGGGATAGGAAATCATACAAAAACACAAATGCAGGAAATGAAACCTAACTATGGTGATGCACCTGAGTGTAATTCTAATCCTAACCTAATCACAGTGAGACTATTATAGGATTCAATTACATTTAAGAGCAGACAAGTGCATGATCAATGTAAAAGGTCAAAATAACAGAAATAGAGGCTCACAACAGGGAGTTCTTTTGCTGAGACATAGAGAATGTCAACAAAGGCATAGTGTTCAATCTTCTTAATAGAATTTTCCAATCACATAAGAGGTGCAAAAGTCACGTACAGTTATGTAAACCTTCTAATTCAAGAAAATGAGACAAAAGCAAATGACATTCTTAATCACAACTATAGAAAAATCTATAGTATAAACTACTTTGCAAATGACACAGATAATACCAACCAAGGCATGGAGTTCAATCTTCTTAACTCATTCGGCCATATAAAAGGCACAGAAACATGCACAGTTACATCAACTTTACAACTCAAGAAAATTAAGACAACAGGAAATGATATTACTGGTCAAAATTCTAGAAAGTCTAAGACTACAGAATCCCCCCTTTTCCTTCTTACAATTCCTCTTCTTTTATAGCCTCAGATCACTCCTTCCATCATCCCCTTTCCCATGCAATCTTCTCCATCCTTCTCTCATAGGGGACAAATAGACGGTGCCTTCAATGCTTTGGGGGCTCCAAAAATCTACCCGATGAACTATTCCATCTACTCAAATTAACTCCAGCCGATTTTCCCTCCATTTCACTTTACGGCAATAGATACATGGGGCACTCTGTTATGGTGAAATGGGAGAGGATAGTCAATTTTCTAAAAATCCTCTTGTTACTTAGAAGGCACCAGAGAATGACACTTGGCTCTTTCCACTGGATCCATCGAAGACATGCGGCTCTCTCCACTTCTCTTTGGCTATGCTGTAGTATCATTCAGGACACATATTAGACTTTTGTGGATGGTGACACTTGGCAGCTTCCACAGACTTTGTAGTAACACCTGAGGCCCACCACAATATTTTTTTAGTAATGAAACTCGAAGATGATCTCTCAGGCATTGACACATGGAGGCTTTTATGGCTTTGAGGAAGATACATGGCATTCTCCGTTTCCCCTCCTAGGGTTATGTGGTGCCTTCCGCTTTTTCCAGGGATGGAGTAGAAAGGGACTTTGAGAGTGACGCTTGGTAGCCTCCGCTACTTTATGGCACATAGGCAAACAAAATGATGCCTTTCTTCGTTGAACCAAAGCATTGGACGTAGGCTTTGAACCGAATTCTCTTGGATGTCGACATGTGGTGACTTTTGTTGCTTCTTTTCAAAAGGTATTTCAGGGCCTTCTGTGACTGCCACCTGGTGCTTTCTGCTTTTTTGCTGCTTAGCTCATTGAAGTTCTTTGTCAAAAAATAGAATAGAACGTGGGGAATGATATGAGATGCAGGTGTTGACACGCGATGCATTCTACTTAGCTACTACTGGACATGTGGCATAATCTGTGGTTCTCTAGAAAGTCACAAACAGGGGCTTAGAGGATGCCTGTTGGCTAGCTCCGTTGTCGAAAAGCAACACTTGGTGTCCTCTACTCGAATTCAAACATTTAGGCTAAATGAAATAAACTAAAAAGGAGAAAAGAGGACCCACACTCAGAAAGTGACACTTGGCGGCCTCCACTGCAATTTGACACTTAGACAAAAAATTGAACCCGTGCTCTGCCCCAACCCTGTGCTACGACCAAGGTAAATGGGAACCAAAACTGTAGTGCTCAACTGAAAATTTGAATGCAACGTAGAGTAAAAATTTACTCTACAGGGCCAAGGCATAATAGTGGGTTACAAGGCCCAAGTATGAATGTTGTCACATCTAGTTTTACCCTATGGATTATTTTAATCATTAATTGATGGATTATATGGTTAATAATTAGTATATATGTTGTTTATTTATGAACTATATTTGCATATGTTGTTTATTTGACAGATATATTACTTGTTTTCATGATCAGTATCTAGATAGATAGTTATATCATATGTTTTATTATGCTTACGATCATGATTTTTAAAAATTACTTACATTTAATAGTTTATTATGGTTATATGTTGATTATTATCTTGACTCAAGCTAACTACTAGTTTGTTTGATGAGATGGAAGCAGGATTTTCTACCATCTCAAGAAGTTGTAAGGAAGAGTATCATCAGAGAGAGGGTGTAGATATCGACAATGGGGATTGAGAGAGAGAACTTTGAGGACTTTCCCACACACCACAATTAGTTATTTGAATGAAATGGATGATATTTACACTAATTGTTCTAAACATGGTTGCTTTTATTTCATTTTGAGTCATGAATTACATATATGTGTTAATCCTTTATTGTGTTATAATGTTTTCATTACATTGTATATGGTATGAGCTTGAGTGCATGATCTAGTGGATTTAGTTGTGTATTTCATTTGACTAGTTACGTGATGTGTCTATGATATAGATTTAATTTGACTAGGATGGTTGATTGTCTCATTTGACTATGTTTATATAACTTTGACTGCATTTTTGGTCCTTAAAGGTTAGAATTATTAATTATCTTATTACCTTGATCATTGATAATAATAATGTATTAGGGAAAATGCATAAAGGTCACATATAAGAAATAAATAATCCCCTAAGGCAAGTTGTTATGATAAGCATTTGAAAATTTGTACATGATAAACTTTACATGCTTTAGTGGATATATGTAATATGGGTTTTGGTATAGAAGCTTCATGACACTTTATGATGATGTTGTAATTGCAAATTGGATTTTTTTTTGAATGGAATTAGGGTTTGGTATTGTTATCTTTGTGAGAATTAAATTTGTCAAAGAGAAATGGTGATTATGTGGCTATCATGCCTAGAAATGGTATAATGATTATGGGTTTAACTTATGAAAATTGAGGACTGACATATTGAATAGGGCAATTGCATGAGGTGTAGTGGCAAAAATTTTAGGAGATTATGGTGGTCATAAAGATGTACATGAACAAAAGGAAAAGAATAATGAAAGGGGGGAGAAAGGGAGGGCATCACGACATATAACAAATAATAAAGAAGAAGATATTGCCAAAGAGAAGAAAGGGCTAACCATTTTTGTAATTGACTATTGAACATCTTTTACCAAACAAGTATTCTTGATTTCATGCATATAAAATTCTTAAGTTTGTTGTAATCTTTGATTCACTTGTAAAAGTGCTTAAAATGCTGGTTTAACTCTTACCATGGTTTATTTCAAATATGGGTAGATGTTTTTATGGAAAACAATAGAAGAGTATCCTAGTTATAGATTTGGGGATGAAATTTTATTCCATCCCCATATCTATAATTGAGATGTTAAAGCTCTTTCCCTTTATTTAAGATGGAAGTTTATGGCATATGGTTTATATACAAATGTTGGCTTTCATTGAGGGTTTTCTTTAGTAAAATTCGTGTGTATTAAGATCTATGATGGAGGATTTTTTTATATACATTTTGAAGTTATTTTAACTTACAAAACTGTAATAATGGATTTTAAATTTATTACCTTTATTATCATTTTACCTATTAGTGGGTTCCATAAAAATTGAAAAGGAAACTTAAAGAAAAACTTGGGTTCATTTGTTCTATTTAGGACTAGTTTTAGGTTCATAACACTTTATCCATTATTTCAAACATATAGATGTTTTACCCATACTTACATACATGCAAGATGTAGTTATACACTCACGTATAATTGATTTTTTATGTAGTCTTTAACCAGTCTTAAAAGGTTTGTATAGATGTATGTTGTGCCAAGAATCCTGAACCTTAAAACTATCTTATAGATTGGTATTAGTCATTATCTTGATATGATATGAGTAGTTAATGGGAGATGAAAATACATACATACATATAATTATATCTATTTGTTTTTGAAAGAATGTTGATATGATCCTTTTAACTTTGGAAACATGTGCATGTGTGATAAAAATTGTTGTAGGATAAATGGAAAGGTTATACAGACCTGTTGGATTTATGATTTTGTAGGAATACATGCTAAGAAATGACTACACAAGGAAAATCTAGTTATGATAATCCAAGGTTATGATAAATAACACACACACACACACACACACACACACACACACACACACACACACACACACACACACACACACACACAAAAACACACACACACACACACATGCACACACACACACACACACACGCACACACACACACATATACACACGTATATGTATATATATGTGCATATATATATATTCATATATATGTGTGTGTATACATATATGCATATATATATATATATACACACACACACACATATATGTATATATATGTATGTATGTATGTATGTATATATACACATATATGTATGTATATACACATATATGTATGTATATACACATATTATTATGTATATACATATATGTGTATACATACATACATACATATATATATATATATATATATATACATATATACATACATACATACATACATACATACATACATACATACATACATATATATATATATATATATATATATATATATATATATATATATATATATATATATATACATACATACATACATATGTGTGTGTGTGTGTGTGTGTGTGTGTGTGTGTGTGTGTGTGTGTGTGTGTATGTATATATACATATATGTATATACATACATATATATGTATATCTATACGTACGCGCACACACACACACACACACACACACACACACACACACACACACACACACACACACACACACACACACACACACACACACACACATGTAAGTATGTATATTTATTCCAAAAGAGAGCATATTCAATTTTATAAGCCTAAGTAGTTAAGTAAGCCTAAGACTTACCTCCTTGTTAGAGTATTTTGAGTTGAAGATACATAAATTCTATTAGTATAATAAGGACCCTAATTATGGAAATAAGTAGTATCTACAGGATTTAAATATAGATACCTTGACATGTACACAAGTAGTAATTGTTTAGCAAAGAATTTATATGGAAAAAATTCTATGAATATCATGTATGAATAGAATAAAAGTGTTGATCCCAAGTTGTGGGTCGGTAAAATATATAAGAGATAGACTTATAAAATAAATGTTCATTTTTAGACTTCTACTATGACATGAAGGTTCATTTAAAGATGTAAATATAGGGTAGACATTGTATGTAGATTGTGACCAGAATATCTCCCAAATTTGTTACAATTTTCTTCTATTTTAATGCATGATGATATAAACAAATGTAAAAAAATTAAAATTATAGTTATAGTATTAATCCCTAATGAAAAACACTCAAGATTCTTGGAATATTCTATTGACTATCTATTATCTTTGATATATATTTATTTGTAAAAATGGTGATGAAAATATATGATATTCTTGTTTTAAATTTAATGCACATATCTGTTATAAAATCATATGCTTTGATGGATCTATGTTTTCATCTCATTGTTAAGTGATTGGAATCAATTGGATTCTTAATTGATGATTGTTTACATCATTTATTGTTGCATGGTATAGTATTGTTTTGATTTTAAATCTTTATATGTATAATATATTTGGGATAACATGAGATACATATATGAGTATGCCAGTGGGTAACTCATATACATACCTCCTGATATCATTATGTCATGGCTCACTAGAAGAGAGTTTTGTGATAGTGAAAATGACTTAGATTGTTAAATCTGAATTCTATAATGAAAACTTTGGCTAAATTAATGTTATAGCTAAGACATTATCATTTCATTTTACTTCTAGTTTACATGTATTTATTTATATCATTTAGATAGAGGAATGGATTCCATGGTATATTTTATTGTTATATGTAATAATGTTAGTACACACACGGGTTCTAATTATTTCTCGATATCTGCACTATTCTTATCTGCCCCTTCATCAAGGGTATGGGCACTCCCAATAGGGAGGTGTGCACGAGACCATTGGTCTATGGTTAGAGGTAAATAACTTAGATGATCCTCTCCCTTTGTCAGTTTATTCAACCAGATGGAATTTATACTCAAGCTACAATGTGGATTATTGAGTTATTTTTTGTAGCTCATGTTGTACTATTGTACTCATTATCTGTATATTGTCATTTTACTACATTATACCTTACTTATTGATGTGTATTCAAAAAAATAATGGACGTGTCATGTAAATATTATTCTAAAATATAAATAGTAGTGTTTTAAAGCACATTTATGATTGATTTAGGGGTTATATCAGTAGTTACTTTACTTGTTTCATCCTATTATACTTGATTAATAGTTATTCACCTTATGGACTAGTTTATTGCTTGAATAATAAATTGATTTGATTTATCCAATGGGTTAATTTTATTTCAACATTTATTTTTTTTAATTCATTTAGTTGTCAAGTACTAAACATATAGCTATAATTGATCTAATAGTAATTACGTATGGAGAAGAAAATAGTGTAACTGTCAGTTATCCTAGTGGGGTCTAACAAATACGGATCTCATGAGAGAAGTGTTGGCACTTCTCACATTTCCTAACCTATTTGACAACATCATGTTCAAGAGTGGGCCAAAAGTATACCATTTTATATATTTTTGGAGTGGTCAAGTGGCTACCAAAGTGACTATCATAAACCCCACTGTGACAATGGAAGAGGACCCTTTTTGACTCCTCTTGGTCTACACATCTCCAAAAAATGCAATCAAAAGCATTTTGGTAGAGAACCTTGTCTAAAATGACATATTTGGAAGAAATAAGACAAAAATGCTGCCTCTATTGAGAGTTGGCCGCTTCAAGATAGGTATAATCAATTAAGTAATGAATGATATCAGCATACCAAGGAGAATAAATGATAGAAGATTTATCTATTTAAAAAATTAATTCATTAGGAAAATTTTTATCAATGAGATCACTAACCTCCAAAGGAGATTCTGCCAACCCATCAATAATGACTTGTCCCTTGATAGACTTTGATTGACGTAAGTAAGCTCAAACTCGCTCAAAAGCATGATGAAACGTCCAAACTTTCATGATAGGGATGGTTGAGTCAATAATTTTTGTAACACCTCATACCTTACTATAACCCTTGTTTCTTGATTAAACATGTAATTCCTTCATTGTTTGGTTGTGAAAATAATAACTAAGCACTTTTTCTCTTCCTATGTGTAGCATATTTCATATTTCATAATTCATGAGATTGAGGTTAATTATATAGATGACACACTCCTTTCCATGATCATCCTCTTGATCCAACATGTAGGTGAGAGACACCTCTATTTCCCTATTATACAATATGAGGGGCTTGTCACATTTGTGTGCCATGAGCATCAGAGGAGACATAACAAAGCATTTCATCACCTCAAATACATCTTGGCAATCATTCATCTAGATCAAGAAAATTACTTTCTTAAATAAATTATTGATTGGATGAATTGAATATGCGAGGTCCAGTATGAATCAACAAATTCCCCCCATCCTCCATAGGAATGATCTAATCCCTAACTCATCAGTGGGGGGAGAGCATGTCTAGAATTTCATGAAATTTGGTAGGATAAATATTAATTCCATGTTAGAAGATAATGTAGATGAGGATTTTTGCACCTTTGACTCCAAATACACACTTCTTAGATGTTAGAGTAACACCATATTTGATTAAACACATTAGGATAATACGTAACACTCCTAGATGGTCAAAAATTTACTTCACTTTTCATAAAAGATCATATATGTATACCTCCACTATATTATGAATATGATTTTGGAAAATATGGGCCATGGCCCTCTGATATGTTGTCCCAATGTTTTTAAGGCCAAAAAACATGACTACATAATAGAAGGTCCCCCGTGGTGTATTTAAGGAGGTTTTGATTTGATCTTCATCAGAGATGTAAATTTGATTATATCTATAAAAACAATCTATGAGGGATAAGAACTCATGACCAGCTGTAACATCAAATATAATGTCGATGGATGGAAGAGGAAAATCATCCTTAAGGAATGCTTTGTTAATATCACAAAATTCAATACATATCCTAATTTTACCATTATTTTTTAGGATGGGGATGATGTTGGATATCCATTTGGAGTAATCTATAGGTTTTATAAACCATTCTTTAAGGAATTTGATGACTTCCTTTTTCACAATTAATGCCGCCTTCAAGTTGATTAGTTTAAGATTTTGTTTTACTAGCTTTGTGTCAGGAATCATGATTATATTTTGGATAACTACTCTAGGGTTTATTCCTACCATATCCCTGTAGGAAAAGGTGAAGGATTTAGTTAACCTAGTGAGAATCTATTTGTAGTCTTCTACTTCCTATTATGAAAGTAATGACTCAAGCTTGAGGATTCTGGGATTCTCTTTAGTTCCTATATTTATATGAATTATATCTTATATGAGGGAAGCATTACCCTCAATATATTAGGAGTCGATGGGTGGTCAATATCCCTACCTTTCATATTAAAAACATCAAGATCTTAATAAAAAATAAATATTCTTCAACCTTAAAGTAAGAATCATAATAATCACTCCCAAGAGTAGACACAAGATAACACGTGAGAGAAAAATATATCTTATGGTGAGAATATGGGAGGTCATCCTAAGCATAAAGTATGTCTAAGATAGCTTCATCATTTTCAGCCAGGTCAAGAACTAGTGGGCTAACATCCCTTCTTATACAAGCAAATGTTTGGTCATTAGGGGTTTTCTACACAAGAGGATCTATTCTAATAGATACCATCAAATATGACTCATATATCACTGGGTGGGGACAAAAATGAGAGGAGGAAAAAGCCATAGAATTAGTAAATTGGTTACTTTCTCTCAGTGCTACTTCTATATAAATGAAGTTAAAAACCTTGGTGATTTCTTACACAATGACCTTATAAATTTGAAGGTGTTCAAATTTTAGTTTGATATATTTCTTAGACTTCATTGGTTACTAGCTATGAATCACTTTGTATTTTTTAGGTTTTCAATTTTCAACCATTTAGCAACATGCATCCCAAGTAATAAAGTTTCATACTCAACCCTCTTATTAGTGTACTCAAATTCAAGTTTAAAATTGAAAGTTAGGACCCTTCCTTCTATGGAGACTAAGATCACTCCTCCTCCCATGCCAAAAAGGTATTTGGATCATTCATAGTGAAGGGACCATTGACTATGTGTAGAGGAAGCATCATTATTAGGGAGGGCTTCCTCATCTTTTGATATCTCAACCATATAAATGCCAAGTATACTAGCTAACCCCTTGTGGGGTTCCTAGTTTTGAGGTTCAAAAAAATTATAAGTCCCTACCCCTCTTGGGTCAAACAAGAGAATGAGTGGTGCATCCTTTTCCAAGATATCTATAATCTCAGTTGTTGACATAATCTAGATTACCATCATGACTGTTGGATCTAAACCACTATTATTTTCCATAATTACCACCTATTTTTCCTCTAGTTTGTCTTTCAATAAGGATTGAGGGATATCTACCCCTTTCTTGAGGATAACCACTTTGGGTTTCATAGGCTTTGTAACATTGACCAACTATGAGGGTTTTGTGATCTTGTTGGTAGGTAAGTAGTAGTTAATGTGTAAACATGGTTGTTAGGGTGTGGAGCTAAAAACTTCACCAAGGAGCATAGTTTATCAGGTTCGAGTCTACACAGACACGGGCGTCGGTCAGGAGCGACCGATGTTGGTCACACGTAGTTTCAGAGACGCTGACGTCGACAGAGAATCGGCCGACGGTGGTCACAGACAAGCAGCAGGAACCGACGTCGGTTACCTGTGTGTCCAGAAAGCTATTTCCATGGACAGAAGCGAGTGTTTGCATGATAAGTTTGAGTTGTAGACTCAAGCTTGCATATCTATTATTAGCATTACTATTTTTAGAGCCCTTGTTTAAGTGGTTTAACTATTTGTTGGAAGTACATGCTCAAGTCTCCTAATTCTATATGAAGAATTAGATCTTCCTAGCTTATTAAGTATTATAGAAGAATTGGTGTGTGAAGAATAGTACAGAATTGAATCAATCCAGGCTTGTTGGAGTTGATTGTTCTTGAGAGAGATAGCTCTTGAGGAATAGAGATCTATTGAGAGATCTATACATCTAGGAGAGGTGTGGAAGAAAGAAGCTTTCTTCAATTGTATTCCTTTTGTAAAGAGTTTGTTAATACAAGTTTTCAGGGTGTTTTCTTGTATCTCTTGTTCTTTCTATTATCATTCTAATTACTTGTCAATTTGATTTAATTCCGCGTTTATTGTTGTCACAATTGTAATCTATTGTTGGTTTGATCCCCCAATAATGGTTTCTTATGCATGGTAGTTTGAAGTATGTCAAAAGGCTTTGGATCCCTTTGGGCCATAAAAACATTACCTAGATGGACAAACTTGATTTTTTAGAACAAATTTTAAGGAATGGCATTCAACATGTGAATCCAAGGTCTTCCCAAGATCATGTTATAATTTATGTTTTTTTTAATCACGTAAAATTATATTAACATAGTCTTGGGACCTAGAGTGACTATAAGCATAATGGTTCCTATAGAGGTGGATTTAAGATTATCTTAGCCTCACTAGGTATTGCAGTTGTGGAATGATTAGTTTCCATGTAACCAAGTTTTTTTAAGAAAGAGAAAGGGATAATGTTCACAGCTACTTTTTTCATCAACCATGGCTATCTTTGTGTAATTATTATATATCCATACTTAGAAAAATGAGGTTGGATCCCCCTCGTTGCTAATTTAGAATCAAGAGGGAGACTATCAAATTTGAATAAATACCCAACATATTGATAATCTTACCTAGATGGAAACATATCTAGATCAATGTGATTGTTTTGGACCTGTGGTGGGGGAGTTATGTTGGATAAATGCCCCAATCGTGAATCATCAAGTAACATGGAATGATGGGCAGGTGAGTTTTTGAGCAAGTTAATAAAGGAGATGTGGGAGAACATTTTTATAAGATTTGAGATCAAATAATAATTCCCCATAGGCTTAGGGATGGTCTCAGTATCCAAAATGTTTTAAGGGTGAGGAGTCACATGCTTATATTCCCTTGTGCAAGTAATTATATTTGCTTCCTCTTGAACTTAAAAATCCACCACTCCTATCATTCTAGTTTTACCTTGGACTCCCAACTATGGTGTAACATTAAAAGTAATAGTTGTAGAAATGGAATCCTAAACATCATTAGTACATGCTTACATAGGCTAATTATGTTGAACCTCTTAATTTTATAAGTTATCCCGAGTCTAGTTTGGGGTAGCTCGTATTTGGTGGTTTGGAAAAAGTTTCTGGTAAATATAGAGATTTTGGTTTTAAGGCATAATGTGAATGTTCTAAAGGGCATGAGCATTTTCACCTACATTCTATAGGAACATGTTTATGAAATTTCACCTCTGATCCTAATGGAGACTTTAGATGATTATTTTATACTTTATGCAATTTTGAGTACCATTATCGATAACTCAATGGAATAGACAATAGACATTGGGATCATATTCCCTAGGCCTCTAATTTTTTCCTTGACCAAACCCTTGGTTAATATTCCTTTGATAATAGGGTTAATTATAGAACTATAGAAAATGCTCAACATGCTAAAATTATTTTTAATTTTATTTATGATATTGCATGTTACAGGGTGAAGGTCAATTGAATTCAAATTCATGAATTTTAGGTGAAGGGTCTTTATTCCTAACACCTATATTATTATTTTCATTGGTGTTGTTAATGGGTGGAGACTAATTGTGATTCATTGTATTTGGATTTTTGATCTGATCTATCAATCACACCCGGTGGCATTTCTATTTTGATCATCGATCCTTGATTATTGACATTATTTTGGCCCACATTTTAAAATTACCCATTATTTTGGTTTGGGGTGATAATGCACCTATTTTACCCATAGTTTTGACATCCACTATCGATGGTCATTTTATCAATCCATAAATCACTTTCAAGAGCTTCTTCATAAGATTGATAGGGAAACTTTTGGATGTCTTCTCTTGTCTTTTTGTTAAGGGAGTTATTGTCACTTGAACATGCACCCCTTGAAGAGATGACAAGTCTCTCCTCATTAAAGTGGCACAATAGAACCACCTTAGGGCTATGGGTGACTCAAATTTGAGGTGGATCTCTAAATTAGGGATAGTTCCCTTGATGTACCACTATAGATCAAACCTACTACTAACTTTTTGGGGGTGAAAAGGGATAAGGATGACTAAAAAAAAATATAATATAGGGGAGGTGATACACTAAATATATGTTCTACTCACACAACTTATAATGAAATTATAACCAAGAATAATCCCACACATACACTTCATCCAATTTAACACTCGTCTTTTACATCAATATTTCAAGCATGGGGTCTTAAAGAGAGCTTAGGTTAGGAGGAATTAGACAATAGGTCTTATAGAAACACTAATTAATGAGATACTCACTATACCTATAATCCACATTAGACACTTCTTGATAACCTACAAAAGAAAGCTTCCAATTCACACAAGGCACTAGGAAGAGTAACATGTGAAGGTAAGCAAAATACACTTACACAAGACCAATAACCAAAAAATTCACTTAGTGGAATATTTAATGAGGTAAAACAACAATATTAATTAATTAAAGGCAACAATTTGGTAGGGATTCACCATACCCAGGTGGAAAGGTCCGTACAAAAACCAAAAAGGCTAGTATTTATAGCAATTGTGAAAGGAGAGAGAGAAAGGGAAGCTCAAGAGTCACTAAGACACTTGTCAAGAAAAGAGAATCAGTTAAAACATCAATGGAATATGGAATGAGATACTTTATGAAAGGAAATTAAGGACAAATGTCTCTTAAACTTGTCTAACTCCTCCATATGTGGCGTAGATGCTCTTGTGCTTGCATAATAAACTATTTTCATCATTTGCCCTCATTAAGCTACTTCAACACTAAGTAGGGTTAGGTCTGATGATTGATTTGAAGGGGAGGGGTTACAAACAAGCCCTCACATGCATTGGATTTGTCCTCAATCATTCATATTCCTCTGACCATGAGCAAACATTCATGGCAGTCACAAATAAGTCCTTCCCATGCACCTCTCAGACTTGGCATTCAAAATCCTTCCAATTTTGAAATATAATCCATGAAAAAGGAGGGATGACACCTTTAAAGAGTGTCCAAGTAATCAGGTTCATGAATCAATCCTTTAAATGCTTCCCATTTAGAGTTTCACCATTTTCACTAAGTGTTCATTGCTCTTTCACTGTGACTAGTTAAGATGAGGAAGATGGTAGGCACACTTGGGAGATTAGATAACTCAATATATTAACTTGGGGAATTATATAAAGTATTAATCTCTCTCCCAAAGGGTTGCATCTTTTTAAAGTTCTCCATGCCTACAAAACACACAAATTTGTCAAAATAAGCCTTGTTGTACCTCTTTTGTACAAGTGTAGTACATCCTAGTTGTATGGAAAAATACCCTGGAGAGTCCTCTATATCTCTAAGTTAGATTTAGGGTTAGTTTAGCCCATTTGGATTCTCCATTTGCTTCATCTTGTCCATCTGGTCTGAGCTGGGGTTTGTGAGGGTTTTAAAGAGGTTTAAGGTCTTAGCCTTTTTTCATGAAGACCAGACATTAGAATTCTAAAAAAATGCCACCTATGGCTTCTTGAGGATCCTATCTAACATATATATGCACCT
The DNA here is from genome assembly GCA_037957365.1 of Torreya grandis. Taxonomy (NCBI): domain Eukaryota; kingdom Viridiplantae; phylum Streptophyta; class Pinopsida; order Cupressales; family Taxaceae; genus Torreya; species Torreya grandis. The sequence goes on along the minus strand of JARHVA010001297.1, from coordinate 3,019,500 downwards.
TGGGCCACCATGAAAAGTTTCATGGGAGTTCTAATCATTTTAAGTTGGCCATTTGTGACTTTCCTATGCATTCTGCAAGGTCTGAGTGCACTTCAAGCCAAAAATGGATTCTTGGAGACCTCCCATACATAATGAAGGATTAAAAACTTCCAAAAACATCCTAAAACATGTTATAATAATTATAATATCTCATTAAGATTTGGAAATTAAAATGACCCTCCTTTTGAAGTTAGGCCTGTACCTTGTTTAATAGGTATGTCTACAACTTGGTGGTTCAAACCTCTTTCTTGGATTTCCATACCTCTAAGATAGCTTGGACACATCAATTTTACCTATATAAACATGATTTAAAGAATTATAATGCTTTTGAAATGTTGAAATAGGGAATGACCTCTCGTTTGAAGTTAGGCCTATACTTTGCCTAACTAGGTCTGCATGCAAACCTTATTTTCCAAACCACCTTGTCTAGTTTCAAACATTCATACCTGGTTCCTCATGTTGTTTCATATGTTTTTCAACTTCTCAAACATTTTTGACAAGTTACCATGCCCTTAGGTTCATGTTTTGATCTCCTTTTCCAAGTTTGCAAGGTCTGTGCAAGGGGAAAAGTGCCCCCTATCTGAGACAAAATAGGTGGTACTTCCCCTATTTTCTTGTCAAAAAATTTATTTAAAAGTGTTCCTCAAGTGACCATGATTCTTTCCACTAAAATTTAGCCCCTGATAATATGATTTGGACCTCCAAACTTGTAAATTTTTAGATTGGTTTTGCATTGGAAACTACTTACAGGTGTAAACAATTGAAAACTACATAATGATAGTTTTCAATGTTGTCTTGAATTTTGAACCCTTGATTAACTTTGTGTCTAGTAGGCTACCCAGTCTACTATAACTCATTTATAAATTTTCTATATCAAACACCCATTAAATGCATCATTTAATTCATAACCTTTCTACCTATTTACTCATGGCCCCTCAACTGTCGATGGTTAGAGTAACCATTGACGGTTGGCTGTAACCGTTGACGATTGGTTTTACCAAACTTGCCTTAAGCTTTGAAATCACTACCATGTTTATTCAAGATCAACATATTTCAAAATGGTAAGTTACCTTAAAACTAGCTTTTAAGGACAAATAAAAACAAGCAACTTTATCCCCTATCAACTTAGTAACTTTCTCTCCCCTTAACAATGTTGTGATTTAAAAATAAGGCTCTTGGAAGAGTTGTGGATCCAAAAAAAATTAGGCTCTCTTGTTTTCTTTATGTAGGTATCTAAGACCTTAAAACTCTATCTGTGTAACTATTTGAAGCTAGAGATACTATTATACTGCCTAATTTTGTTTAGACCACTATCATCATCCATTTGGCATTTTATAGGTATCTCTTGTTTGTTTTTATCAGTTTCCCTTATTTATTGACTTCTCTATCTTAGTCAAGCCACCTTCACTTCATCTATCTAGAGCCCCTTTATAATCCTCTACCCATAAGCCATTTTCCCCTAACTCCATGTCCATAAACTTCCCATAGGTAACTATCACCAATTATTACAACCGTCATCGGTCACAACAACCGTCACTGGTCAGACCCAATCATCACTAATTAACCTGACCATCGACGGTCACTGTCAACAAATAATAGCTTGTTATTTTTAGGCATTTTCTACCCCAACCATCCCCTTTTCCTATTTTTAACCTATTTATAGAGGTTGTTTAGATTTTCTAAACTACATCTTGACCTATTTTTATAAATGGTATTGACCCACCATGTGGCATTTAGTCACCTTATTAAACATGTACTTTTATTTTTTTGGCATAAGCATTTTCTTTCTTGTCAATTTGAATGCAAACATATTTTATTTATATTATCCAATATTTTTATCATTAGGGGAGTGGATTGACATCTATCCAAGGGAGCTTTCACTTTTTGGGTCTAGCATTGCTACACAGTCCACCCTTCATACTCGTCTAACAAACAAGTTGTTTTAGTGCAGTCTTATTACAGGTAGTCTTTCCTTACCAAAAATGAGCTTTCATTTTGTCTAGTCATCGATGAGCACAATGTTTACTAGGTACACATCCCTCATCATTTGTTTCTTCCTTTCAAAATATAAAAGTTAGAAGTAGAGTTAGAAATATTAGGAAACATTTTGGCACACTCGGTGGGACCCCTTTTGGGTTTGTACTTCTCTTTAGGCATATAGTTGTATTAGTGAAAATTCATCCTCTTGCATTTATATTATTTCCAAATTTCAAAAGATAGAAATTTAATCTTTTTTCTCTTATTTTTCTAAAAATAAAAAATAAATGAAAGAAAAATTTTCATCTTAGGGATAGGTTGCATTTTCATCTTGCATTAAGTGCATCTTTAGTTGTTCCTTGTTTGCATGAAAAGACATAAAAATAAATAAAAAAATAAAAATCTTTTGGGATGAAATTGAGTGTATTCATTGTATTGCTTGCTTAATGATTAGCTCACCTAGATTAACTAAACACATTATGAATTAATCATAGCACACATATATTACACTACCATACCACAGGCATAAAATAGACATCAAAACTTACTTGAGACAAGGCCCATTGGGATTTCATCACCCTTTGGATCACCTTACCCATCCTGGTAATATCACCTATATTTAATCACCAAGGGGAAGACCCACTCTATTCTCTGGCAAAGTATAAACTCTAAACAAATGGTATTTATTGGCTAAGCAAGCCAACTCAGCTGCAGGTTCATGAAGTGCGGGGAGTAAGCCCCCAGTACCAGGCCACATACTTGGTCTAGTGAAGATTCTTTGAGCACCAAAATTTAACTCAAAACCATCCTTGGATGGATTTTGTAGTACTTGACTTGCAATCTAATTTCCCCTCTCACACTCTTTAAGGCATAAGCCAAAAGTGATTTAAAATAAACCCTAGGATTAATTGCACTTTTAGTGTGTGCTTTGCTTGCGTTTGGATTTTATTTACTCATTATTTAAAGTGAGAGATTCATTATCCATTTCTAATTTCTCATATGGTATTATCCAGACATCAAATGAGAAATGAAAACAACCAACCACCATATTTTTATTCATCCTCATCCATGGATTACACCGTAGATGTTGATAGATAACCCCATGCTTCTCCACACCATTCTCCCCCAGCTATGATGCCTCCCATGATTCCTAAAGGTGATCCAATTTTTTTTTGCCTTTTTAGAGAATAATCTAGTTGCTTTACAACACTATCTTAATACCTTAGCCTACCATAATTTGATGGATTTAATTCCTCTCATAGATCCACCTTATGGTATGCCATACCACCTCATGGTTGGTGTTACATCATCCCAACCTTTTGTTAGCCAAGCTTCTTCTTCTACCATTGGTTCATATATTACTACTACCCATACACCTATTACCCTAACCAATGCCTCTAATATTTGCTCAACTTTACCTCTTACCCCTTTTATCGATGTAGTGTCTTCCGCACCCATGTCTACCATTCTATCTAGCTTAACCAATATACCAACCTCAACCCCCTTTCAAATCTCGATGCTATCCATACCATAATCAATCCCTCCCATTAGTATTAGGGTGACTACCCATCAACAACCTGCAAACACTTTAGCATTACCAACCCAAGCCATACCCCCATCAACCAACCCAAATGTACCCATAAACCAACTATTATCAATTCCCATACATTCCCTCATAGCACATTATCAATATATTCCCAATCCACAGGGATATATTGCACCCTCCACTCAACCCTTAATGCCTATTAGTATTGTCAGGGCACTATCCCAACCTCAATCCCCTACATACCAATATGTGCCCACCTCTATAGCTCCTACTGCATACGAATTCATAGCTGCAACCCAACCTCAATAGAACCTACCACCAAATTATGTAACTATCCAACCCTAACCTGACCTAATAAGGATGATCATAGATAAGATGACCCAAATTGAGTCATCTATCTCTAGGTCCCATAAAATTTTATCTTACGACTAAATCTGCAACAAACCTATCAACCCATCTGTCCCAATTCATGCTTATCCTCCTCAATGGGAGATCCTCAAATTCTCTAAAATTTAGGGTAAAGAGGACCCTCAACAACATTTAAGGGTGTTTCACCATTATTATTACTTGATTGCATATGATGATGCCCTCCTCCTCCTCCGAACCTTCCCTATGTCTTTATCAGGACCTACCTTAGATTGGTACAGTGCCCTTCTTAGACATTCTATCTTTTCATTCTCCCACATCATCCAAATCTTCTTTGAACATTTTTTGATAAACATATCTAAGAAATTCTCCATAATCAACCTATATTATATTAGGCAGTTTGATGATGAATCAATTGCTAACTTTTTCACACGATGGTGGAGCTTCATTAATCAACTATCCTTTTCACTAACCAAAATGAAACTCATTGAAATTGTCTTTTGGGGTTATGCAAAACACATTTTTCTCACCATTTTGGTACAAACATTTAGAACCTTTTATGAAGCATTCACAATGGCATGCAAACTTGAAAACCATGCCATAGATGAGGGCAAACTAAAATTGCAAAATAAAAATTCTACTTTCAAATCTAATGACCTCCCTTTAACCAAAACATCAAACCCAACCAATACCAAAGCAAAAACATCCAAAAATATAGTCATCTTGAAAATTGACCCACCTCCATCTATTAACCAACCGTGTCAAACCATGCCTTCCAACCCTTCTAACCCACCAAACCAAAATCAAAACTGGGTTCTGCCTAAACAATTCACACCTATAGGCAAATCTTATACGTTTTTACTGGATAAACTACTCAAATTTAACCTTATCCAACTTCCACTAATCAAGCCACCCCAATAATTTGACCCCTCTCACCCTATGCCTAGATAGTATAATGAAAATGACCATGGTGCTTTTTATCAGGTCATTGGACATGACATAAATAAGTGTAACACTTTTAAAAGTCTTGTTCCAAACTTGATTGATAATGGTGAATTATCATTTGATAACCCTAATTCACCTCCCAACCATTCTCTTGATATTTTTCATAAACCATTTCCTAACCATCCTCCACCTACCCAAGCCCATGACAATCAATTTGAACCATCTTCATCTCATGAGGCACACACAATCATCATCATCGTAAATGAGCCCATGGGGGATGAGCCTCATATTTCTATTGCTCTTTCACCAACCTCACCTATGGAAGAAGAAAATTCACCTCTTATCCCTTCAGAGACCCAACTATAAGGATGTATAGCCCCCACATCTTCTCCTTTCAAATAAGTAGTTGTTGCTTTTACCACCTCTTCTTCTACCCCACCAAATGAAATGATAGAACTCCCTTCTTCTCCTATGGATACCCTAGCAAAGGAAGAAGCTAAGACCATACCTACACCAATGATCAAACACCCATCTCCTTTCTTAATCACCCCACAAGCAACCATCATTTTGGAACCTTCTAACTCAACTAAATATGAAGGAGCCATTCCCTCTTCTTCACCTAGGGGCTTAACATTTGAAACGACTGATCAAAAACCCAAACCCATTTACAAGTCCTTTTCTTGGTTAGTATAAAATCTAGAACTTGTCTCACAACCTATCCTAGATAGAGCCACCTTCTGGATCCATCTGGGGTTCTCATACCAAAATAGAGATGAACCATCGATCTCATTGACATTCACCCTTAAACCTGTTGTCACCCCAACATTGAACACTCTTTACTCCCAAGACATAAAGGAACCATATCACCCATCTCCAACCAGATCATCTCATAATTTTATTTCTAGATTAGCCAAGACTTTAGGTATCCTTCCCACACTTAACATCACCCATCCACCCTTCAAATTGGACCTAACCTTCTCTAGTCCACCTAAAAACCACCTACCAAGATGGAATGAAAGGTGAAATTACCTAAAATTCATCCTCGATCTTGACCTATGCCACCTCCTTTTCATCTACCATCTATTTTAGTACCCTACCCTTCTACCATCCGAGTCACCTATATAGCTTCAATCAAACCAACCCCCTTTTCTATGCTTAGCCCTCCACTACCTAGGCCATCAACTCCTTCATCATTTTTAGCTAGTTTATCCCCTTCCACTTTCCCACCTATTATCAACCCCTCCTCTTTTAATTTGAAACCATTCATCAATAACACAATCACAACTAAGTTGACCCAAACTTAACCATATACCAAACTTGCTCAATGACTTACCATTTCTAAGGCCAAGACCATGCCTAAGAAGGTTCCTATTTCCTCAAAGAGCATGTCAACACCTTTGACACCTCTAAAGGAATCTTACTCAGTTATTTTATAAAGGTTATTACAAACATCCTCCATTAAACTTCCACCTATTAAGCCGTTCACCCCCTCTAATAGTAAACCTTCTTGGTTTGATGATACTCAGATCTGTGCATACCATAGGACATTATGACATTATAGGGAGAAATAAAAAGCCCTCCAAGTCCTTGTTCACCACTTATATGATGATGATGATGATGATCTATTGTTAGATGAATCACTATCATCTCCCTTACCAACCCAACTACAAACCCAACTAGTTAAACCACCATCATAACCTACGTTAGCTTTCCCACTTTCACCTAAAAGTGAGGGGGAGGAAATAAATCCTTCACCTAGTATAATCGAGCCTATTGTCCATACCATTCACATGATTACCTGATCTTGAGCTCAATAAAGGTGTAAAGGAAGAGCCAATGCATCCATTCCATGGACATATCCCTTAGACTCTTAACCTTCCAACCAATCCCCAACACTAATGCCTTCACCTATGCCATCACTAAGGCTCATGGTGTCCATCCTTTGTGCCCCTTTGTCTAATCCTTTTGAATCTATTCAATGAACTGTGTTGAAGAAACTCTAGACTTTGATCAACATGAGTCTTTATGAACTAATCAATATGTCACCTCATCACCGTCAGGCACTGATAAAGGCCCTACAATCTATAGAGGTTCAACTAGATGACCCTTAACCTATTGAATCCTTCATAAGGGCCCTCTAACATTCTGCCATCATCACCTTCCAAGACTCTGAGATACCCTAACCCATTTTGAGGAGTCTAATCCTCCCCTCTTTATCCTCATGTACATTAATCATACCCGTGTCAAAAGGGTAATGATCAATGGTGGTGCCAACATTAACATAATCTCCTCCCATGCTTTTGATTAGTTACATTTACAAAATAACATCATGGCTAAAACCATAGTACTTCTTTGCTCTTTTAATGACACGATGGATACCACCTTGGGGATCATTGTTCTTCAAATATGATTGGGGCCTCACACTATTCTTAAGCTATTTTATGTGGTAGAGGGTGAGTTTCAATATAAAATTCTACTTGGATGCCCTTGGATCTAAGCTATGAGTTTCATCTCATCTACTTTACAACATTGTGTCAAATTTGAACATGAATGACAAGTTATAACCATCAAGGCCGATCCCAGTCCTTTTAAATCTTGCAACATGACCTATAGGCCTAATGATGTCTTTATTCCACATTCATCTCCTACATAGTCAACAAACCCCATTAGTATAAGTACACCACCAATCATGACTTATAGTGCTTCTACCATCAACAACGATGAAGCCTCAACCAGTGCATCTATCCCTACTTCCCAAATTCCTGTAGAGGATTCACTGGCATAAAATTTTCAACATATCTCCCTTATGGAGTATTGACTTTTAGCCTTAGATGACTTTTCCACTTTTTAGGAATATGAGAACCTCCATAATGACCCTTCTTATGACCCCAACATAGGATCCATCATCCCCTTTGGACTTCCAAATAATCACACATATTTTGTCTATGGGCGACTTGATCGACCACTTCTCACTACTACCAGCACTCCGTATATCCAGCCTTTCACTTTTGATTTCTCCTATCTAAGCAATCCATTCTTTGCCAAAACCTATCTTCATCATTGTTCTTGAAAAGGATTTGGTACAGGCCTTTATGAATAAGGACCTCATGAATTGACCATTATTAAAACTCAAAAACCTCATGAGTTTTTTGGGCTTGGGTTCAAACCACTAAAAGAGCCCACCTTACCAAAACCTATTATTACCCCTAAGGAAGAGATTCCATCCTCACTTAGTTCATCTTCCCAATCCAAAGACTCCAACGTTATCCCATCCAACTTTTTTTTGGGATCAATACCATTAGTCTAGGCCCACTAACATATCAACAAGGTGGCTAAACCAAAACCCTTCCCCTCATCCATCCCAAAATGATTGACCTTGATTCACCCACCATTCATACCATTTAGTGTCAAGATGATGATTCTATTCTAACCTATCTTGGTACGATAGATTCTTCTATCCATAAATATCTTGCTCTTGAAAACCAAACCATGCTCAATGAATCAATTATCAACATTAACTTGGGGATCTAAGAGGACCCTCATATCATTAAAATTGGCTAATGTTTAAACTCAGATGACCAACGGGATTATCTCGCCTTCATTTGAGACCATAACATCGCATTCACATGGTCTTATTATGACATTCCTAGGATTAACCCTTCCATCACACTCCATAACCTAATTACTCATCCTAAGGCTAAGCTGTTATGGCAAAAGTTTCACAAAATTTACCCTCACATAGCTCTTCTCATCAAAGAATAACTTCAATGTCTTTTGTCCATCAAATTCATTCAACCCATTAACTATCCACATTGGGTCTCTAATATTGTTTCCATTACCAAAACCACTGGGGGACTCTATCTTTGTGTGGATTTTCATGACCTTAACCTTGCATGCCCCAAATATGACTTTCCTTTACCTAACATATACCAACTATTTTATCTTACCATGGGCCATGAGATGTTATCCCTCATGGATGAATTTTTAGGATACAATCAGATCTTAATCACCCAGTTAGATAAACATAAGACCACCTTCATTACTCCTTGGGGAACCTTTTGCTATCAGGTCATGCCTTTTCATTTAAAAAACATAGGCATAACTTATTATTGAGCCATGACCTATATCTTCCATGATCTTATCCTTAAGATTGTAAAAGATTATGTGGATGATTTCTTTGGGAAATGTAAACACCACGAGGACAATTTAGCTATTCTTTCTATCATTTTTGATCAACTAATCCAATTCCATGTTTGGGGTTCTTTCCAAAAAAATCCTTATCTTTATCATTTCCCTCTATGGAATTAAAATTTATCCTACTAAGGTCAAAACCATCCCAAAAATGCCTCCTCCAACAAACCTTAAACAACTTCACAGTGTATAGGGAAAACTCCAATCTATCCATCACTTCATCTCCTAGTTATCAGATAGATGCTAGCACTTTCACCATCTCTTGAAGAAGGACACCTCCTTTAGATGGACCAAAGATTGTCAAAAATCCTTTGAATCACTCAAAGAATACTTATTTTCTCTACTTGTTTTTATCCCACCTAGGGATGACCAACCTTTCTACCTTTACATATCCACCATTGATCATTGTTTAGTTACAATGTTGACTCATTAAGATGAACAAAATAAGGAGCAAGCCATCTATTATATTAGCTACACCCTTCTAGAATATGATACGTGATATACTCATCTTGAAAATATTTGTCTCGCTCCTATTTTTTTTGCCTCTAAACTTTGTCATTACCTTCTCAATCATAAAACATACATTATTACCAACACCGACCCAATCAAGTATATGCACTCCAAGCCATACCAAAATTATTGTATGGCTAAGTGGCTCATGCTTCTAGCTAATTTTGATCTTTAGTTTCTTCACCAAAAATACATTAAAGGGTAGGTCATTGTTGACCAATTGGATGAAGCCCCCCTCCCAAATAACCAACCCATTACATTAACATTTCCAGATGAGTCCATTGTAGAACTTTTTTAGAAAGAACCCCCTTACAAAATGACCATGTTTTTCAATGGCTCTAAATGCCAACAGGGTAGTAGTGCAAGCTTAGTTCTCATACCCCTACATGGTGAACCTCTTCCACTATCCTTTAAACTCAAATTTGAATGCACTGATAACATGGTAGAATACAAAGCATTAATCATTGGTCTCCAAATTGCCTCACCTTAAAAATAAAAACCTTCTCTATCTTTGATGATTCCCAACTCATAATCAACCAGGTCAATGGTTCTTATCAATGTAAAAATGATGTTTTGCAAAAGTATAAGTTTCTCATTGATGAGCTCTTAACAACTTTTGAATGTTATGAGATCCAGTTAGTACCCTGATCCACTAATAATTTCATAGATACAATGGCCTCCTTTGTATCTCAAATCCCCTCTCAACCGATTGACTCCAAACTATTTGTCACCATCCATTATTTCATCAGGCCCTCATATATTAGGTCAATCCTTCCTACTATTTATAGAATACAGGCATCCCCTTCTGACATTTGATATGATCAAACTTTCAATTACCTTAACCTTAGCATTATTCCACCTGAAATCTGAAAGAATTCCTAGAAAACCTTCGTTTAGGGTACCTCTCGTTATACCATACTAGGTGGAATCATTTATAAACATGGCTTTGATGGCCTTCTTCTCCATTATTTGTGAAGTCATGAGATTTCCCATGCTATCAAGGAAACTCGTGATGGAGTTTGTGGGGGACATTTTAGTGGCCTCACTATCGCCAAAAGAATCCTATGCCTTGGATACTATTGGCCTACCATTAATCATGACTACAGTGACTATGTAAAGAAGTGTGTTAAGTATTAACAACATGCTAACTTACATCACTCACCTGCTCATGGACTTTAGGTATCCCAAGATTATTAGCCCTTCTCATAGTGGGGGCTTGATCTCATTGGAGAAATCAATCCTCACTCATCTCAGTGACACCAATATGTCATCACCACAATTGAATATTTCACTAAATGGGTGGAAGCCATTCCCCTTATCTTGATTAAATATAAAAAATTTATCAATTTCATCAATCACCACATCATTTATTGTTTTGGTGTCCCTCATAAAATCATTACTGATAATGAAAAATCCTTCAAAAACATGAAAGTTCAAGCCCTCTACAATGATTTTGGTAGCAAGCTTAGCCATTCTTCACCTTATAATCTATAGGTAAATGGAAAGGTGGAAGCCTTTAACAAAACCCTCATTAAAATGCTAACAAAAGTTGTAAGTGCTTCAGGCTGGGATTGGTACCTACACATCCCATTCTCTTTATGGGCCTATTACACTAGCATTTGAACCTCCACAGTTGCTACACCTTTTTCATTGGTCTTTGGCATATAAATCATCTTACCTCTCAAAGTTCAGATCCCCTCTTTTCACATATCCTTACAAGATATCATTTTTGATGATGATTATCATCAAGAATACCTCGCATGCCTTGAGTTTCTCGATGACCATCACCTTGTCACCCTTAGTCATCTTCATGTCTACCAAAGGTGTATCATCCATGATTATAACAAACATCTGAAATAATGGGAATTTAATATTGGAGACCTCATCCTTATAGAAAAGCAACATGTAATAAATATGGAGAAAAAAGGGAAAATTTGATTTCAATTGGCTTGGACCCTATATCATCACCCACAAGTATGGATCAGGAGCTTATCATTTGTCCTCTCTTGAAGGAAAAATAGAACTTGAGCCTCTCATTTCTTCACATTTTCATCCTTTCTAATGTTAAGGAAGACCTAAAAAACCTTGTTGTCTAACTTAAACTTGTCCCTTGGTTTATGGAACTTTAACTTCCCTAGACCTATTATTTTATTCCTCTTGGGAACATGTGATTACAATAGATCCATGTGATTATCTATCATAGTTCTAGCCTATTATTTAACATGGGTACCATGGCTGTACCCATGGCATGGTTCTCATGAGTACTTTTCATCTCTAACTAGATGGAATCCCATGGTCACTTATTTCTCCAAACACCTCCCTTTACCTCATAACTACCTTTTGTGGTAAAAATCTTACCCCTATAAAGGTAAACCTCTAAGCTTGAATAGATAGGTCCAGGTCTAAAATAACATTCAAATATTATACATGGGATATATCACATTATTTGGGTCCATTTTCATAAAGAACAAACCACTCCCTTGAAGGACAACTACCAAATAAAATTTAGAAATAGATAGACTAATCCCTCGAAAGACAACTATCAAACACTTACTTATCTTTAGACCACCCCCTCAAAGCATTTGAAGCTTCTCACATTGATCAACTTCATCCTTTTCATAAAAACAAATTATAAATGATCCCCAGTGAAAAAAAAATTATTCCATAAAAGTGCCACAATAGACTCTCTTACAAAAAACTATATTTATAGACTTCCTGCATCGATAAATCTAAACATTATAAAGACATGGACTTGTCTATTTTAGTTCTTAGGTTGACTATCAATAGGATAAGTAAATCCACATTTAATTCCTATATCATCCCTTTTTCCCTCTATTTACCTATCATCCCCTTTTCCTATATACCCTCTCTAAATCAAAATACTATGAACTCACTTGGCACCCTACGTTTATGATGACACCTTTCACTAAAAGCACGCAAATGAAAAGAATATGAAAGGCTTATTTTCATTAAGATCAATCCACCTTGGGATTAACAGGGTCCAAGCCAATAAACCCAACATGCCTTTTTCTTACTCTCTCTTATATTGGTTCACACGGATGTTGCTTCTCATTTTTATTTTGTGACTTGCACTTACATTAAATCCTATCTATATTCATCATAACAATATTAAAGTTGAACTTAGTCCATAATAAACAAAATCTCATGAACCATGGAATCAAAATAAACATATCATACCAAGCATTTCCTTTCAAAACATACACATCATAAGCATTAACCACACATCAAAATCTATTCATATAATACAAATTACATCATCATCCAGCCATAGATCATCACATGCCTATACTAAGAGCATCAATCTAAATAATCACCATAATCATGATCGCATAAGTAATAAATCATCTATAAATTCTAAAACATCTAAATCACAAATCAATATCAGTCATAATCATCACATCATATACATATACACATCCATCTCATAAAACATATAAACATAATCAATATAAACATCATAATCATGTATCATATACATATCTCTTACTCATATACATCTTGCATCTTCGACACAAGTTGGTATCAAAATCATATATAAAAATCTCAACCATATATGTATCAAGGCCCTAGGATACCACTACCACTAGCCCCATATAAACCTATACTTGCACCTGCACCTACACCTATACCTATATCTATGCCTATCCCAATACCTATACCAATTCCAAGTGGAGGCCCTGATGGATGACCCACTACCATAGCCCACTGACCTAGGGTTGTAATCACTACTCACCAACTAAGCCAACCTAATACTCTCCCCACCTTGGCTCATTACGACACTGAGTTAGCATGATGCCCTCATGGTAACATAATTCCTATATGGCCACTAAATATCTAGCCTGTGTAATAAAACTTATTAGTGCCATCATTGCTCTACTGACCTACCACATAGAGTCTCTCTCTTGTGTCACTAAATCAAGTGAGGCCCTCACCTAGTCTTTCCCTCTTATCACTATGGTAACCTACCCTTTTAAAATTACCACTTGACCTTGTAAAGTGGTGATCTATCCCTGGGATTGATCTATGTACACTGTCACTCCTCCCAACTAATCTTGAAGAGTGGCAATTTTCCCCTATAACATGGTAATCTGATCTTGTGCTACCATGAGTGTTACCACCAATGCCATCACTATCTATGGATCACCCTATGTTGGCCTTTATCCTAGATCAACATACATCAGCTCTTGGTCCCCATCTCCCCAACCAAAATTGACTGCTACATACCTACTATGAAACCATGTAGGATAGTCAATCATAATGCCTACATAATCTCTTATCCTATCAATAAGCTCTTCATAAACTAAATCCTCCTCTTGAGGTTATGGATTTGGTAGTAAAAACTCTGCATCTTCCCTCCTATACTGAGTAAAATTAGGAAAAATACCCTATACGAGTTCAAACTATCTCTACACCCTCTCCATTGGATGTGCTTGATCTCACCATCCCATCTACCATATACCCATCTCTAGTTCTATAATGAGTATGTATGGTATCAGTATCCAACCCATATTAGCCAAGTCATGTATGGCCTCTAAACCATGTCTCCAAGCACTAAGCCCTCTAAGGCACCTCAAAACCAATCAATATCCCTTGACCCACTACCAATCCCTATCATCACCCCATTCCTCTTCCATCGATAAAACCTAACTCTATAGTTTGTCAGAGAGTAACCATCCAATGGTAGGCCTAATGGTCTTAGCACACACATATGCCATCATTCCCAGTAATACAACATTAACCCAATGTTAATATCATAGCGTTTGTACACTTGAAAGCCCCATAACTCTCTATAGATCTGAACCAATAATACCTATCCCCATCTAAACATAGCCTCTCCAAACATCAACTCTATAAGAAGCCCTAACAAAACATACTTAAATATCCCTCCTACCAAATCTACTAATGCATAACAACTCACAGCTAGCTACATCATCATCAATAAATGTCTCTCTCTTGTAGCCCTCTCATATAATGGCCTGATGCTAAAACCACCTACATAAAATTATACATAGGCTCTATCTACTTTATACAACTAACCCATAAAGTAATTCACCTCATCGCTCTCTACATGGTAAATAGGATCCCCTTGAATAGGCAGTAGAGTAATCCTATGAACATCCTCCAACAAGATGCTCATTTCACTGGTAGGCAACCAAAATGTGTTAGTTATCAAATCCCATCTCTTAATGAGGGCAACTATCATGGCAACATCCATCAATAAGTGCTGGTAATGGCACATCAATCTAAAGCCCACCACCTATATATATCACCAATCCTCTATGGTCATCATATCTCACACCTTCACAAACATCATAGGGACCCGATCATGTAATTAGATTTGCTCATGTGCTTACACACAAATCATAGCCATACAAACCTAAGAATTTTCTCTATCTACAAACACTACATTTTGATTGCCATAAGCATTTTTAACCCTTACCTATTCCCTTTTATCATCTACATATCTCCGAACCCCAATCCCGTTATCATTTTTCTAAAATTCCATTCCTTAGTTTTGACCATCGATGGTTTACGAAAATTGATGATGGACCTCTTAGGTCATTTCTTTCCCTAGGGTCAACTATCACCGATTAGGTCAACCATTGATGGTCACTATTAGTGAGCCTCAGTGGTGACCCTCAAACCCTAAGCCTCCTCTAAACACATCTAATCTAACCTAAAACTTCCTTCCCACCTTTCCTACACTACCAACACACCTAAATACACCCTACCCCCAACATTACTTTCCATCATTTCTCATACAAAGCTAACCCTTAAGAACAAAACCTAGGGCATCGCCTACCTGACACGATAGCCTACTACCACCCATGCAATTCAATACATATACTGCAAATAAATTCATGATAAAATTCAAAAACATAATGACCTTACCTTAATTCATGAGTGGTGCTAAGGCTTGAATCCATGCCCAACGATCTTGCCACATCCACCTCCTACATCCATTTGATATATGCTCTACCACATGCTAGATTTCATGAACTCAACACGTATCCTCTAATCACAGACAAGATTTTTACCAAGCACCAAATTCCAAGCTCACCAAATGCTGAAAGTCAATAGTATTCAAATGTGATCATATTTTTTTGTTTTCACTTTTTGACCATAATTTCTAGGGTTTCTTACCCAACCATCGATGGTCACATCAACCATCACCGGTCAACCCCAACCATCGATGAATGGGTTCTATACCCTTTTAACTTAAACTTGACCCTAAATTTTGAAACCTTTTGACCTCCTTAGGAGTTACCCTCTTCCCCAACCATCAAGAACTATATTTGGCCTGAAGTCCATGTTGGATCCACTACACATGAGACTATGTAGGAAGTGTCCTCTTGCCTAGCGCATCAAGATTCAGCTCAGTCATCCCCTACCCAACCAACCAAATAACCCATTTGCCCATGTCCACTTTGATGTTGGCCTTTATTTAAACTGACTTATTGACCTACCTTGCGATGACCTTACTTTTGTCATTATTGAGGCCTTGACCTATTTTTGCCATGATTGACATTTTTGAATTATGCACCACCTTGTGCACGACCCACCCATTGGTATTTTTATCTAGAGCACTTCCTGCCCTAGATACCTAATTACACACCTAACTTATCTAGGCAACTTGATATGCATGACCTGATCAACTATGACCAATGCTAAGGACTGATTACCTAATCTTTTATCCTAGAACCCACACTTATTTTCAACATTGGAAATTTTAGTCTTTGTGTGATTTTAACTCTTGTACTTAGTTGTCTTTTATGCACAAATTTGTGTTTCAAATATCCACACATTTTCATCCCCCACCTTGTGACCTCCATTCTACCTTTTATCAAACTACAACCCAATTTTTGTATTCCCTCATCAACTCCCAGTTTGAGGGGGAATACCTCCTCCCTCCCACACTCAAGACAACTGATCCTTGACCCACTACCTATTTTTGTTTTATAACTTGCTTAAAGTTACATAATAAAAGGGGGCAAAATGTAGACAACTAAAAAATACACAATGACAGTTTTTAATGTCATCTTGACTTGTGGACCCTTGATCGAATTTGCATCTAGTGGGCCACCTAGTCCATTAGCACTCATTTATAACTTCTCTATATCAAACACCACTTAAATGAATAATTTAATTCATAACCTTTCTACCCATTTACTCATGGCCCCTCAACCACCAACAATTAGGATTATCGTTGATGGTTAGCTATAACCATTGACGATTGGGGTCACCAAACTTGCCTTAAGCTTTAAAAGCACTACTAGCTTTATTTGAGATCAACATCTTCCAAAATGGCAACTTACTTTACAACCATATTTTAAAGACAAACAAAAATAGGCAAATTCATCCCATATCAACTTAGTAACTTTCTCTCTCCTTATTTAACAAATTTGTGCTATAGAAACAAGGCTCTTGGAAGAGTTATGGATCCAAAAAATTTGCATCTAGGCTCTCTTGTTTTCTTTATGCAAGTATCTAGGACCCCAAAACTTTGTCCACATAACTATTGAAATCTAGAAATACTGTTATAATACCCAATTTCCTTTAGACCACTATCATCATCCATTTGGCATTTTATAGGTATCTCTTATTTGTTTTTATCAATTTCCCTTCTTTATTGACTTCTCTGTCTTAATCAAGCCACCTACACTTCATATATCTAGAACCCATTTACAATCCTATGCCCATAAGCCATTTACCCCCAACTCCATATCCTTTGACTTCTCATAAGTAGCCATTGTTGGTTTCTACAACTGTCACCGGTCAGACCCAACCGTCACCAGTTAACCTGACCACCGTCGGTCATTGTCAAAAAATAATAGATTGTTATTTTTAGCCATTTTCCACCCCAACCAGCCCCATTTCCTATTTTTGACCTATTTTTAGAGCCCGTTTAGATTTTTTAAACTAGATATTGACCTAATTGTTATGCATGGTATTGATCCACCATGAGACATTATTCACCTTATTAAATAAGTAATTTTATTTCTTTCTAGCATAAGCATTTTATTTCTTGTCAATTTAAACTCAAACATATTTTATTTCTATTATCAAATCTTTTTATCATTAGGGGAGTAGATTGACAACCATTCAAGGGAGCTTTCACTTATTAGGTGTAGCATTGCTAGGCTGTCTACCCTTCATACTCATATAACAAATAAGTTGTTTTAGTGCGGTCTTATTGTAGGTAGTCCTTCCTCACTAAAAAGGAGCTCTCACTTTTTTTGGTCATCAACGAGCACAATGTTTACCAGGTACACACCCTCATCATTTGTCTCTTCCTTTCAAAATAAAAAAGTTAAAAGTAGAGTTAGAAATAGTAGGAAATAAAAGGGTTATTGAAATATTGACTATGTTTTTTGTCATTTAGAGCCTCTTTCTTTACTTGTCCTTATTATGAGAGTATTGAAGGGTTGACATGGTTATGGTGAAAGTGTTTTTAACTCTTCTTATCCCTATAAACCACCACACACCCTCTTAATTGAATCAAACAAGATTGGGTTTGTCATGGTTGACTATGACAACTTCTTGATAGATCCCTATAGGTTGCATTATTAGCCTTAAATTAGCTTAGCTTTGATGCTCAACTATCCTACATGAATCATGAGAACCATTTAGCCTCTATAGTGACCTCAAACTCATTTGCCTAGTCAAGATTGAGCTTGATCTAATCATGACTGTGAATGAGACATCCTCCATAGTCACACATGTAGGTGTCTATTTCATGATTTGAGGCCTAATCCTAGTGTTCAAAACTTGATTTGAAATCTTATAAGGTGATCCATCCATCATGCAAGTTGCCTATTATTTTTATGCCTTTTGATGCACCTTTCATGCTCTAGAATCACAAGATGATGGTTTTACTTGATTATGTTAAGCATAGACTATATTTGTCACTTTAGGGACTCTACCTATAGGTTGGTTTAGCCTCAAATTTACTTGTTTATGACGTTTAATAAGTTTTTTGAAACCTCCCCAAGGTTACAAATGGGTATCTCATCTTGCTTCACCTATATGCATTTTCATGGTGCCTATGAATTCTTTGCTACACCCTCTAAGGCTGAGTCACATGTTTCCATGCTTATACTCATCTTGATTATCCTATAAGATACATAAATTTATGTCAACTCAAATATTATACACCCTACCTATTGTAGGTTGCAATTTGCCCTGTGTACAGATAGGGAATGAATATGTGAAGTCACAAACAAAAACTACCATCTTATCCTTGATGATCTTTCTAGCCTATATATGAATTTTGAACCATTTGAAATAATCTCAGCATAGTAGTAAGGTCAAGTTATATCCTTGGTGAAGAAGGTCTCATTTTGAGCCTAAGACTGTAGATATCACTATTTGCTCATAGTGTACAAAAGTGGTTTTTGGTCTCTTCAATGGCTATCTTCCATTCACTTTTTGCTCTTCAAACTTTGTAGGAGTGTTTTCTTATGATAGGGATAAAACATCACCCACTTAGATTCCTTGAGGATCTTACCAAATATGTTATGTGTAATCTTGAAAAATATCCTTGCCCTCTATTTGGTCAATTTAGGGACTGGTTCCCAAAACTTAGACTCTTTATTTGGCAAGGTTTCTCAACACCAAGTGAGCTACCAAGTGGTATTAAACATGATTATATGATAACATACAACCTTAAATTCTTCATGAAGACCAAAAAAATTCAACCATCTTTCTTTAAAACACTTTTGAAGCTCTTTATATGACCCCTGTAGTTGCATTTGACTATATATAGGCACAAAAGATGGAAATGATCAATAATATGTTTGTTTAAAGGCCTCCTATCACCTCAAATGCATTTGTAAATCCTCCAATGGATAACCTAAATCAATAATTTTTTTAAATTAACTTCAAAACACCTTCCCTTATGTGGAAATCACCTGCATGTAGGTGAAAAGAGCAGATAATGACAAACATAAACAAGCCTAGAAGAGGCTTATTGAGTTATTGAGATATAAAAAATAAAGAAGATAATGAGAAAACATATGGAAAGTCCTTGAGAAACATATGAAACCATAAAAATCATCAAACCAAATAAAATTGTCTCAAATAGTGACCCCTCTTGGATGAAGAAGCATAAAAAGCTACCTAGCTTCTTAATGATGATTCATAAAGGAGAAGCGATGAAACTAAAACTTATTTAATTGAAAATGAAGTTGACTCAGATTAATTTCAACCCCCAATATCACTCCTCCCAACTCCACCTATACAGACTGTACTATGCATCTAAATTTGACTCTTCTTGGTTTGTGAAGGCAAGAAAGAAGAAAAGGAAGCAAAAACTTATTTATCTAATGAAATATATACAAACCAAGAATGGTAAATGTCTTAGGGAGATGAAGAGTCACATTCCCATGTTTTTAGTTTAAGGTGGACTTCCCAAGTCTGTACAAGTGCTAATAAGGGCCTATTTTTAAGGGAAAACTACCTCTTTCTACATGAAACTACTTCTTGAACTAACTATAATTACCTCGTAGCATATCTTGACCTCTTCCACATTAAAATATTCATTGGTGACAAATTTTCTTCCTTGACAAGTCCATATAAGTCATTTAATGAGCTAAAAATGTGACCAAAAGCTCTTTTTGCACATGAAACATGGTGAAGGACAAATTTATGACCTATGAACACCTTAAAACATATAAATTACCAAATTAGGACATTTTAAAGATAATTTTAACCTTTTACCATGTTTGACTAGAGTTGAATTTGGTTGATTAGACAAGTACAAGGAAGCTAGACTTAGACCAAGGCTAGAGCAGGGATAATTAAGGTATTTAGACCAACATGAGACCTCTATAAGACATATAGGAACCTTTGAAATTTTTTCAATATGTAGGGATTGACCCAATTTGATTAAAATTCAAATTTGGTCAACATGAGTAAAGGAAAAGGTTGCATAATTCTCTCTAGTCCATGTGAGGTGCACTAGAAGATGAATATAAATCCTAATGCCATCTCATGATGAAATGGACATCTAGTTCATTATGTTCTTATTTGATATGAAGGAATTCTTGAATGTCAATCTGAAAAATCTTATTTATATCAAAGGATTTACTGAATTCAACCATTAATTGTCTAAAAGAATGAATGGACCCCTTAGGGAGGTGGTGATACCAATCAAGATCCATTCCTTCTAGAGTTTTAGGTAAAATCTTAATAACAACCATATCCCAAGGTAAGAGTTACCTAACATCCATGGAATAACCCTTGACGTGTGTATTCAGATCTCCCACTCCTTTGAACTTGGGAAGGTATGGTAGGGGATAAAGAATAATAACTCCTTGTATGTTGATTTTGATGGGTTCCTTAAGATACTCAACATAAGTCCCTATGTTGTTAATTTCAATTGTTGATGTGGAAAAATTGGAATGGAAGGGTGGGATTGCATAGAGATTACTTGGATAACTACTAGGAAGAATGGAGGAAGCTTGATAGGGTGAAATGGAATAAGTTGAAAAGTAGTTATTTGACTGAGTAGACTTGTATAACATATGGAAGTAGAAAAAAATATTGTTAGACACATAAGGGTTGGTGATTTGTTGAGGAGGGGCATATGTGGTTTGTACATAGTCTAAAGGAATGTAGGGTGGCACATGAATAACCTATAGAGGAAGAGTATACATGGGAGGCACATAACTCAGAGGGGTAAATAGTGGTGGATTATTGGTTACCATATTACTTTTCTAAGGTGGAGTGTAAGTGAAAATACCTTCAATTGAGGTTTACACAAGAACTTGGTAGGGTGGAATAATTTTTGAGGTGTTTAGGTTAGAGCTTCCATGACTAAGGATGTCCTCGAGAGGTTGGTTATAGGTATAATTCGATGGGGGTGTAAGATATTATTATATGGGAGCATGTAATATTGTTTTTGAAATCGCTGATAAACTATTGTTTGCATGAGATTAAAATAGGAATGAACTTGAGTAGGAGGATTGGGGTTCACTCCTTGATGTAAATAGTTAATCTCTGAATCATGATTGTGACCCACTAATATATTGATGAGTTCATTTAAGCCAATGGTGGTGCTAGGTATGGGAGCCTCCTATACATGATAGGTATAGGTGAGATATTGATTAGTTTGAAGAGATTTATTTAGAGTGTGAGCCTCAAGGGAAATGGTTAGGGTTTGCACGGGTGGGTTAGAGGCATTTTGATTCCTACTAGAGGGATGTGTAGCCACTTGCATTCATTTAACCTTGTCCTCTAAATAACTGATCCTACCTAGAAATTGGTCATATCTAGAAAAGGTTTATGAATCTATGTTTTGTAGGCTATCCAATGGTCTATTATCCATATGAGGAGTGGCTGTACTCCCTTTAGAGTCATAGTATTAGAGTTGGGATGATTTCTAGTGATTTTAGATACATCCCACACCTCATGAATAGGGACTTCACTCCTATTTTAATTGATATTATATGTTGGTTTTGAAAGTAGGGTTGTTTCAAATTATCAATGAATCCTCACAA
Source organism: Torreya grandis (assembly GCA_037957365.1). NCBI lineage: Eukaryota > Viridiplantae > Streptophyta > Pinopsida > Cupressales > Taxaceae > Torreya > Torreya grandis. The sequence goes on along the minus strand of JARHVA010001297.1, from coordinate 2,997,405 downwards.
GGGTTAATTTGGATCCTTCTATAGCCCTAGGCTAAGAGATCCATATATATCCTATCTAAACATATTTTGGGGGTATATGGATACCCATAAAATAAATAGGAGGAAGGAAAATAGAGAATGGAGAAATAGGAAGGATAATAAAAGGGGAACATAAAATATGAAAATATCTCACACCGAGTTCACCAATTTGTATGCATATTAATAACACACACTAAATTATTCATTCAAATTTTTGAGGTGTGGTTGAGATAACCTATATAAGGGATGGATGGAACTATAGATTGGGTTGATTATTTTATGGAATGAGATTTATAATAATGAGTGGTAAAGGATGCTCTTAATGGATCCAAAAGAGTTTAGTTGTATTACTTGGAATTTTAAGGTGGGAATGGTTTGGTTAGATGACTTAGGGAATTTGGTTAACTCTATGAGGCTAGATATGCCCTATCAATTTCATACACAAAAGTGAATGATATATGACAAGGCTAGACCTGAGGAGAAAGAAAAGGATGGAAACAAGAATCTATACTTGGATTATGTTATACTAACAACCTAAATTTTAGGGGAGTGTGATGATGGTTGGATCGATGATTTTATATTATTATTCTAAGGTACTAAAGCATTGACAATGAGATGAGGGATAAGTTTAGAATATAAAATCTTAATTGTAAGCTCGACAACTAATATGTAATTGGGCATTGATAGTAGGACATAATACTTTAACTCTAGGAAAAAGATGTGCTCTTTGGAGGTATGGACACTCATGGAGTGTCATATAATAGGCCAGGTGTATAAATTTATAAGCATAAGATGTTGTTTTGAAGGTTTTATGTGGTTGGACTTGTTTTTATGTTAGAAGTAAGGTTTGATGAATGCTAATGCTCATTGTTACAAGTCTTTGGTTGTTGATTTGTTTTTAATTTTTGGTAATGTTTTAACTAAAAATAAAGCTAACTACTTGTTGAAATTAAATGAATGAAATCAAATAATAATGCATAACTAGAAATAAATGAAATAATGTTTATTTTTTGTATTTTCCAGGTCAATTGTCAATACATGCATTACTAAAAAACAAAATATAGGCTAACAATGCAAATGTTGATTTCTAGATATTATAGATGCAAACTAAATGAAATTATTTTCATGTTTTTATATTTTTTATGATTGAATATAATATGAAAATTGATATTTTCAAATATTAAAGTAAATATAAAATCATATCTAGTCCTAAACATAACTGCTACCAAGTCTTTAAATATTCTTTTGCCTATGCAAATTAGAACTAGTTTTTGGTGTTCCTAGATGAATGCACACTAAGTTTGAATGATTTGTGTCAAATGAAAGTAAATATATAAGTCATAATTTTATGTTTTAATAAAATAAAACATTTTTTGAATTTATTCAAATAAGGAAGGTCAATATCAAGATACTACATTTTATTCTCCTAGGTTTCGCTAGAGTTTTCTACTTACTAGTGTGCTTGTTTGTGCATGAACATAAGCTTGTTTTAAACTAAAAATTAATTATTATTGAATTTAAAATCATTTTATTTTTTCATAATGTATCCTTAGGGTTTGAATTAAAACCTATATGCTTTAAATTAATCTATTGTATGGCTACTAACAATAAGGAAACTAACTAATATGTTTGATGTAAAGATGGGAAGAAAGAAAAATTATTTTTCCTATCTTTTTGCCTTTTTAAATTTGAGATACAATCAAGTGAAATAAATTAAACTAAACTAATATAATATAGTGAACAAATAAACAAAAATTAAAACTAGAAACCCCAACAGGATCAAGATGTAGACTAGTTGGGAGCAAGAGATATATTTGTGATATGGTCCTCAACATGCTTGCTTCTCCACTCAAAACAATGATTGTAGGTACTCTCTAACCAAGATAATGATAAAATAATATTATCAAAGGGATAATATGATAGGAAGACAAATATAAATAATGAAACAACTAACTATGGTTGGCTAGTGTACTGAATATAAGGATTTGGTTGCAAATTTAATGATCATTCTTGCTTAAAATTGTGTAGTCTAACATGAAAATGATCAAAGGAAAAGATCAAAAGCAATGATAAAAAGGTTGTGGATATATAAAGATTTAAATATTCAACATCCAATGTAAATTTTTAGATCTAAAACTCATTCAAAATTGGAATACCTGTAGGAAAGGAATGAAATTTTCAAGGGTGAGATTAATTGAGTTGAACTGAAAGTAGAACTTAGGAAAGACATAAAAATAATTAAAAATAGAAGTGGGAGTGAGTTGGGATAGGATGGAGATAAAATCAAGGTGAAAATAACAAGAAACGCATCGAGAATCATGAAAGATGCATTAAATATTGATTTTTAGAAGATAAATTTAGAACACAGACCAAGGATGATGGAACCACCCTATTTGTAGGGGGAAATTACATAATTTTTGGTCTACGTGATAGAAATTCCATATAGGATAACAAAACCACCACATATTAAAATAGAACTACCCTGTTAGTGATGGTTCTATCATGGTGGTTTGTGAAACCACCACGGTAGTTCTATCACCTTAGAGGTAGTTCCAAAATGGACCATGATGGTTTTGTCATTGGGAGGGGCAATTTCACCCTCCATGGAATGATTTTAAAACAAACTAAAAGAGGCTTCCAAATTAAATCAAAAGGGGGTTTTGAGAGGCTCAAGAGAGATATATGGATGGAAAATTACTATAGTGTTAGAGAGAACCCACATTGAGTGTAAATTAGGAGATCATTACATAATCACTAGACATCATACTGGAAATATCACACCGTACAAATTTTGGAAGTATATAGTAACCACCATCATAATGTAGGAACAAAACAAAGATCATAAAATCTTAGCGACTACGCTAAAATTATCGACTCAATAAGTTAATGATTTCACTCACAAAATAACTCACCAAACAAGATGTCAAGAGGATATTATAAAAAAATGATACACAAAGAACACACACACATGTGCACTAAGAAAGAATCAAATCCAAAAATTCAATGTAATAGAGTAAAAATTAAAATGTGAAATATTCATGTGATAAGAGATGTATAAGATACTAGAATAAAGCTTAAAATGGTAAAGGATAAGTGGTGATAGATATCACCATGCAAGAATCCTATAATGCAATGCCCCCAAGATAAGACATGATGCCTATGAAACAGACCCATCTAAGATGTGTGTGTACTAAATTAAATCCAACATTATGTAACCTATGAATCTGCATAGCACTCAACCCATGAAAGTATTGTGAATTGTATATGTGTAAACCATGGATAATGAAAACTTATAAATTGGTAGTTATGTAGTATGTATAAATAAAAATTTCCATTTTTTCCCCAATGTTTTTGAGTTTAAAGAAAAATTATAACATTTTTTATTTTTTTAAAATTTGTAATTTAAAAAAAATAAAATCCCAGAGAGAGATTGGTATAATGAACAGTCTCTAGTCTAGTTTTTTATTTTTAAAAAAATTATAACATTTAAAAAAAAATAAAATTTGTCAGTGTTTTTGAATTTTTGAAAAATTTCCAATATTTTTGAATTATTGAAAATTTCCAATGTTTTGAATTTTTTGAAAAATTTAGCATGTTTTAATATTTTTAACCCTTGATAAGAAATATGATTCATGTTGTCATTAAGAATGCTAATCATAATGTGATAAAGTGCAGAAATAACGTACTGAGTATCATGATCCATGTAATCATGCAAGCCGAATATGTAATATAGGTTCCAAAATGTAATGTAACTATGAGATATGAAATATGATAACGGTAAATAATTTCCAAGGACAAATAGAATGTGAAAAAAAAAAGTATATTGATGTATTTTTAGGAAGACCTCCTACCTCCCGAATATGGAAAACTATCAAAGAAAGTCATATAAGATAATGATTACAATCATATATCAATATTAGTGTGAGAAGGGTAGAGCCGGAAGTCAAGAATATGTATTTCAAACTATATATAGAAAAACATGTGTGGGTATTATTCCCCCCATAAATAAATATTTGTCATGTACCCTAAAAATGGAATATGTAGTCAAGTGAATGGTCTATTGATAATCAAGCAAGACAAAGATGTAATAAAACATGCAAACTTAATATGGTTTGTTAAATTATACACATATAACTAGTACAATGCATAGGGTAAAATTAATAATTTCACACCCCCATGGGCATATACATTAAATTCATACTTAAATTTAAACCCATAATATGTCAATGGGAGACACATGAGGGAAAAATTCCCCCACATAGGCAACAATACATATATGTTTAAGTCAATAATGATTATGCTTGAGTGTGATGTTGCTAAAGATAAAATAGATATGATTGTGTATGAAACCATGTTTTTGAATCATTTTCATTATATATTTATAATAAAATATAAAATATCACAAGGAATCATGAGGTTGCACATGAAAAAGAAGGATCAAGGCTCACAAATTAGAAGAATGAGACGAGGAAGATTCTAGGCATCTATAGGCTTCCCTCAAAACTCAATACATGTTATCACAAAAGTTCTTGATAATTTTTTTCTCATCATCAGGAATACTAATGTAAGTGCTAAGAAGGGATTCAATATTCAAGGGTTCAAGGCCAATGAAATATAATAAGCAACATGAAATATAATAAGCAACATGAAATAAGTGGTGTAGAAGAATGTCAATGCAAATAAAAGGTAAGGACCATGCAAAATATATAAAATTGAAGAATAAAATCAAGCTCAATAAAATTCCTAAAGTATAATTAATATATGGTGATGTATAAAATGGACTCCTAAAATGTAATGATGGGATAGAAATAACATGAACATATCCATGCACATGTGTAAGATATGTGTTCCTAGTGTAATTGAGTAAGAAAAATTATAGATGTAAAGGTATCACTATTTAGATTAATTTGATTTTTTAACATATTAAGTGATGTCTCCATCCTTGGAGAGCTTTAAATAGTATGTATAGGCATATCTATCTAATTTACCCTAGTTCCTACCTGAATCAAGGTATACTATTTAGAAAGAGAGTGTGAAAAAATGGGCATGTAGAATCTGTAATGTAAATATTTTGTAGTGTATGTAGATAAGTATGATGTTTATCATATGTCTAAGATAAATGCAACAAAATATATGTGCTTTTGACTTCTATGATTTTTTTTTGTAATTTTGAAAAGAAAACACTCGTAAGAAGGCACATGTAGGCACAACAAATAAAATAAATACATATATTTAAAATACTATGCTATAGTAAATATATAAAAATATATATTCATTGAATCCCATGATATAGGTACAACATGCTACTCTAGAATGGTGTCAATGCCTGGCTCCAAATTAAAGGGATATGATGCATTTATTGAAGTATTAGAAAATTGTTTTGTAGATGTGTAATAATTGTCAATATTTTTAAGTGAAATGTTTTCATATGGTTGTATAGTTGGTTTTTATGATTGTGTAGGAATGTGTTATGTCCTAATGATTAGTTGAAGTTATAAAAAGCCTTAAGATGTGGATGCTAATTTTTAACCTGTTTTATGGGTGCATCTATAAGAATTGAGGCTTGAGAATCTTACAAAAAAGAAGATGATGCCTTTGTCTCAAGTAATTTCTTAGGATAAATGATCTTTATCTTTATAGGTGTATTATTTTTTTGATTATTAAGTATTTAATAAGGTAAGCCATGAATATTATGAATTCTATTGTTATGCAAAAATTTAAGAGTTATGCAATGTTGAAGGGATTTTTTTGAATTATTTTAGCCTAGGACATCCAGGTAATATATTATATGATCCTAAATCAGGTATAAGATATAAAAAAACATATTTTAGGTGTAGTGGTTAGATTAAATGTTATACCACCCAAGGGTTTATCCTCATGTCCATCATAATTTCATAACATTGAGTTTACACTACATAAGTCTCTATGAGTGTGTTGGTGTAAATATTTATTGTGCATCTTTATTTAACGTGAATTAAGTAATTATATTTTATACTAAGGATAGTTAGGGTGTAGTTAGAGTGTGCACATGCTAGAGAATACAATTAATGCTTACCTAGCTCACATGTCTCACCATCATTAGATTCCACCTTTAGTGTGGAAAATGGGAAAAGAGATGCAAGTTCTTGACTTTTCTATAAAAAATATTCTCTCCTTTGTATTTTATAAAATGTGAGTATAGATCATTAATACATACACACATGTTATATATTTTAGAAATATTCTTGGTTCTCATTTTAGTTTTCCTCGATCACCTCTATCCTACATGTGCCATTCTTTGGTTCTTCTTCGATCATCGTTGGAACTGATATTAATATGGTAATAGAACCATTTTAGGCAAGCTCCATATAATATAAGTTTTTAGGAAAATTTTAGATGAAAATATTTTATATAACATATTAGATCAAAACTAACACCTTCATTGTGTTTGAAAGGCCTAAAAACCTAGGGATTGATTGTAAACACCTTATAGGTTTCTGATAGGAGTTATGGAAAATTTTTATGGGTCCTGCAGATCACATTAAGGAACAATCCTTACCATATATATGATGCCATTTTTTGGGTTTTTTTTAAAATTTCTATCATTTTTAGAATTTTTTTGTAGTATATTGTTCATACAAATAGTATGGCCACATCATCATTGCACACTTTTTGATTATATGCCACATGTGTACCCTACTAACTATGCACCACATATACACTCTACATAGCCCCTTGTCATTTAATATATGCCTTTGTTTCTTAAATGTTTATCTCCCAAGGGTTATCTTACACCACTTGAGCCCTTAATTTGGACCTACCTTCATCTTGGGAGACATATTATTCTAGGAGACCTGGGATGCTACATTTCTTTGTTGGATTCATGTTTTCAACACATAAACATTGAATTATAATTTAGGACATTTTTGGCACTTGAGATTTTTTATGAGAAAATTTATTATAGTGGAATCTTCTGGATGACCTCCTTCAAGTAACTTCCTAGGTTCATATCTTGAGTTCCATTTGGAATTTTTCCATGTCATCTTTTTTAGAGTTGGACATTTTTTCAATTATACATAGTGGTATGGTTAGTTATGCATTTTGATTTAATATTTTTTTTCCATGGTAGTTTTATTGCACTTGGAGGGTGCAATTTTTGTCTTGGTGGGGGTAATTTTATTGTATTTAGAAAATGCAATGGTGAGTTTCTTATAATTTTGGGTACATTCTTGTAGATATCATTATGTTGAAGATAAAAGGGTGGGGTCTGGTATGACAAGTAATTAGAACCCTCATAATAAACTTTTTACAATTTTTTGATCCCTCTCCTATCTTCTATGATCCATTGTATTTGAAAATGATTTTTTTTCTCTCACCTTGTGAAGGGTACCTAACATGGCCTCATTGTCTAGAACCTATTGAGGAAAATTTTATCTCTTTTTATATGGCACTTTTTTGGAAAGACTTGCATTTTTAAACATATTGTTCAAGTAGTGGATTTTGGGCCACTAGTGCAAACAATTCCTTGTATTTTTTTACTGTTTGACATGATGATAATTCTTTGTGACTTTTTATATACACAACATCAATTGATTTGTATGTGTTTGAAGTAGTTGATTATTGGCTATTCATGTAATAATTTTTTATATTATTGTGAGTTTCTTATCCATCTTGAGTAGTTAGTGGTTATTTTACCCTAACACTTACACTCATTCCATTTCATTTGACATAATTGAGGTCCCCTTCTATGTGGCTCATTACATTTTCTAGGAAAGATTGTTTTTTACAAATAAGTACATTTGTTTAGATGTGCTATTTATTTATTTTAACACAATAATGAGTTTGTTTTCCTCACATGTACATGGGGATATTCTTAAGTACTTTGTTTTTCTAAACCCATATGAGGATTTTAGTATGTCTCATCTTTTGATGACATTATTTGGTGTAATCTTATATACTTTCAAAACCTTCCTTGGTAGTATGACTTTCTCATGTTGTGATTTAATCTACTATCCCAAACATTAGTTAGGATTCAAATTACCCACAAGTAGCCATATTTTTTTGGTAATGAAATTCAAAACATTGTCTCTTAGCCATATTTTGGTCTTATAAAAATTCAGAATATTTTCTATGAGCCAATATTTTTTTGTATTGAAATTGACACATAATTTTAGTGTTTTGAGTAGTGGTTTCATACCACTTGTGTATATATTATGAATTTTTCACCAAGTGTTCAATTTCATTCTACACAAAATGATCTTTGTATGGATTAGGTTACCTTGCAGTCTTGTGAAGCTCACCACTATTCTATAATGTCACCCGCTTGAGTTCTTCATATTATTCAAGGATGGGTGTACAATGCTTCATTAAGTCCTTTTTAGTCAATCTCATGATATCAATATTTATTATTAGTGATCCTCATATAGATAACTAGTTCCTAGTTTGACTTGGTGGTTACAGTTGATTGACACCCATGTATTCCAATAAGATTTAGTGGCATATATATTGACACTCGACATCACATTATTTTTTCTTGATATTTTTACATAGGTACCTCATTAGGTCTTACTTTTAGGACCTATTTGTAAAGATTATAAGACTCTTGAAGGGGGTGTTTTGGTGAAAATATTTATTGTGCACCTTTAGCTAAGTTTACTCAAGTAGTTATATTTTATACTAAGGATAGTTAGTTTGTATTTAGAGAGTACGCATACAAAAGTATGCATTTAATGTTTACCTACCTCACATTGTTCTACCATCATTAGATGCCACATTTACTATGTCCATTAAGAAAAGAGATGAAAGTCCTTGAATTTAATATAAATACTCTTATTCTCTTTTCTATTATATGATGGATTTACAAATTAGTAATACATACACATAGATGCTAAATATTTGAGTAATCTTCTTGGTCCTCATTTTAGTTTTCTTATTCTCAACTCCATCCTATGTGAGATATGTTTCAATTCTTATTAATCTAATTAGAGAATATCTTAATAAGTTTCTATGAGTGAAACCTCTATTTGATAAGAATTAAATTAAAATAGGTTTGTTTCTAGAACTATTATAAATCATAATACCATACATGACTTAAGGGTTACTATAAAAAATAACATGAATGTACAAAGGACCATTGTTTAACCTACCAATAGGTATCACACAGTCATAAAAAATTATGGAAATAAATTATTTTAGAGAACCAAGTACCATACCAATAATTTTATTAAGTTCATATTTAGGTTTCATACTTGAAGCCATGTGTACATTGTCTTGATTTGGAATATCACAGTTAAGAAATAAGTTATTAAATATATTTAAAAATTGATTAGTTTTTGTTATTGAATCATTCACACTATAGGGATGCTCATAAATAGAGATAATGTTATGATCAATTAGATATTGAATTTTATGGTGCTAATTATAAAAATTATTAGCTGAATGTTTTAATCCCCAATGATAATCATAAAATGCACTTGGATTATTATTTTTAAGTTGTAGTAAATTTAGATCATGTTGAATTGGTTTAGGTAAATAAATGACATTACAATCCAAAGATTTATTTAATACTTGACTAGATGGGTTAGGTGATCTTGTTAATTCTCTCCTTGGTCTAATGGTTGAAAATATACTTTTATCTTGACCTTACGATACTATGTTAATTTTTTTTCCTCAATTTTAGATTGAAAATTATATATACCACTATCCCTTGGTTTCAGTGTTGTTTTTAATTGATATTTGGGAACATTGGATGCTAAATAAAATAGTGTATATGTTAACATGTTTTCATCTATAAGCTTAGTATTGCTATTTCTCAAGGCATGAAAAAGTTCATCAAAGAATCATATATAGTAAACATTGCTTTGCCTTTGAGAGGATTAAGTAGGCTACTTGAGAATATGAATTGTAGCTCACTATCAAGAAGTGGATGAGTCATTTTAGTAAGCAAGGTCTTGAATTTAAGGGAAAAAAATCTATAAATCACTCTTGAGAACCTTGTTTAAGCTATGATAAGTCAAATTTTAGCTGGTGTTTATGAAAAATGGTCTATGAAAATGTCAATCATTGCATGAAATCTAGTTATTGACTATTTAGGTAAAGAATAAATTTAATTTTTGGAAAATTTGTGAGGATCTTAGGAAATATTTTGTCCATGATAGTTTTTTCATGCTGATAACCTAGGCAAGATATATCTGAATATGTTATGTGTAAAGAGGGATCTCCTTTTCCATTAAATTCCATGAATTTAGGAATATGGAAATATGGAGACAAAGGGTGAAAATTTATCTCACAAGCCAAGGGATAGTATAATATGTTTGTAGACAATTGTATATGATTAGGTTTGATAGATGTTTTTGATATATATATATATATATATTTGAATTTAAGTTATTATGTTTTTATTGTTTTACCAAATCATTAGATACACCACTATATGTAGGAATTCCATTATTACTAGCATTAGTGTGTCCAAGACCAAGAGATTATATGTATAAATATGTTGGTGGTATATTACCATTTTGATTACTAGCATGAGGTGGAGGATTAATCACACCATTTAATGTATAAGGGCCAATGGCACCAACTAAATTTTGTTCATGTACAATATTTTTTGTTTTAAAATCTTGATGGTTTTCATGTTAGCATGTAAAACATAGATTATAATTATCCTAGTTTTATAGTAACATAGTCTTTGAATTAATTCCCACTCATGTCTTGATATTAAGTATAATTTAGGTTCTATTGGAGGGTTATTAATATTACTATTATTAACACTAGTATCCTCATGATCACTATTGTTTTGAGATGGGACCTCTTTAGGAAGCACTTATGTAGTGTTTACCATTTTATAAATGTAAGTGGAATGCAATGGTAATTATTGAAATTCAAAAGTGTCACCACTTAACCTAGCACCATGTATAATAGGGGAAACTAATCTAAGCCATCTATGCATAAGATATTAGCATGTGATTTTAGAAAGAGAGAATGATCAATAAAAAAATGAAGTTAAAAATATGTAAATAAGATTTGAAATAATTAAGAAAACCCTAAGAAAAGGAGAATTTTTAAAACCCTAGGTAGGAATGCAAGCAAGAGATCAAGACCTATGTGAGATTGGGATATTATAAGAACTTAAATAACAATTAGGGTTTTGGAATATAATGTGTATGAAAATAATTTATATATGAATATAAACTCTGAAGTAAGCCATGAAAGCTGAAGAAAATAGGGTTTAAAATAAACCCTATATTTAAAGTTCAAAAGAGCCATGCTTCAACAATTTATGTTTACCATAATATTAGTTCTTACAAAAAATATGAAAAAAATTAAATTAATTAGTTCTAAACATACACAAATTGAATACATACTTAAAGACACCTAGATTCCATATCAGGAGGATTCAAACTTATCTGCATCAATTCAATTTGAAATAAACTTGAAGCTGATTAAAAAAGTGGCTTCTTGTTGGGTCGTTGAGAAAAGGAAAAAGGATGAGAAGGAGTTAAGGGAGGTTGAACTCTTATTAGAATAGTGGAGTCAAAAATATTTATCGGGTTTTGAAAATCAAGAGGAAAAGGTTGAGGTCTTTCAGTTGGAACTAAGGAAAAGGAAGTTGTTAGATGCCAAAGAAGCTGAGTGGAGGTTAAAAAACAGAGCTATCTGGTTAGCTTTTGGGGATGAAAATACAATTTTTTATCAATTTAATAATAATTGGAGAAATTTTAACACTATTTGGTGGTTGATTAATAAAGAGGGTAATGAGGTATCAAACTTTGGAGATATTAGAAATTTAGGCAAGGATCATTTTAGAAAAATCTATAAGGAGGAGAATAGGGTGACTATTGTTGAGGTGATCAAAACAACTCCTTTCTTTCCCAATTTTGTGAATGATGAGGCTAATGAAAGTCTTATGGTTGAAGTATATAAGGAGGAACTATAGGAGGTACTTCATAGTTTTTAAAAGGATAAAAATCTTGGGTCAGATGGGCTACCAGTTGAGTTTTTGTTAGTTTTTATGAGCTTATTGAAGGAGATTTACTAAAAGTTATTGATGAATCTAGATCTCAAGGAAGAATGCTTGCTACCTTTAATTTAACTTTCATTACTTTGATACCTAAATCAACTAATCCCACAAATTTTGAAGGGTATAGAACTATTTATTTGTGTAATTGTATCTACAAAATTATTTTGAAGATTAATGCAAAAAAGATGAATTCACTATTATCGGACACCATATCACAAGAACAATTTGGCTTCTTATCTGGATGCCAGATACATGAAGCTCTTGGGTTAGCTCAAGAGGCTTTACATTTGATTAAATATTAGTGAATTATTACTATGGTTGTTAAAATTGATCTCTCAAAGGCATATAATAGAGTTAGTTTGTTGTATCTTCAGTTTATGATGTTGCATCTTGGATTTTGTTTACAATTTTTCAATTGGGTGATGAATTGCTTAACAACTATTTCTTTCTCCATACTGATCAATGGGGATGATAAAAATTTATTTAGACTTGGTAGAGGATTGAGGAAAGGTTTTCCATTTTCTCCTTTAATCTTTCTTATCATGGTTGAAGGTTTGAGTAGGGCTATTATTATAACTAAAAATATTAGTGCTTTCAAGGGCATTAGGATGGGAGACTTTTTATTTTTGACTCACTTATTATTTGTTGATGATATTTTGTTACTCTATGATGGATCAAGAAGGGACACATGAAAGTTAAAGGAAATTATAGATCTATATTACTTGGATACTAGAATGAATATTAACACTAAAAAATCTATTATATCTTTTTATGGTATTAGTGAGTTGGATAAGGGATTTTTTTACTTTTTATAGGTAGATCTTCAAAGTGGTCTTAAGTATCTTGGATTTTTTTATAAAACTTTATGATTATGGTCAAAAGTATTGCATTGTATTATTTCCAAATTTGAGAAATGATTAGGTACATGGTATTTCAAGTGGATCTCTAAGGGTGAAAGATTCACTTTGGTCAAAACTATTTTGGAAGCTATTCCAGTGTACTAGATGTCTCTAGATTTTATTCCTAAATGGATTTTGGAGAAGATTAGACAAATTAGTTTTAGGTTCTTATGGTCGAGTAGTAAGGACAAGAAGGGCATACCCCTTATGAAATAGGAAAAGATTTCTTTACCTAAGGAAGATGGGGGGAGGGGTCTTAAAAATCCACACATTTCTGTTAGTGATTTGGCAACAAAACATTTTTTTAGGCTCATTAATGGAAGATGGATATGGTGTGAGGTTATCTTAAAAAAATATATCAAACTTGATAATGTGATTGATTGGATTCATAATCCAAAAAAGTCCCATAGGAATGGCTCTATTATTTGGAAGGCTACGGTCTTTACTTTCCAAATTATAGGCAGATGGTTAGCATAGAAGTGGGTGATGAAGGGAAAATTAGTGTGGGGGAAGACCCTTGGGTTGGATGTAATGAGGCTTATAGACTTTCAAACATACCTATTTAATAGCTTAGAGGGAAGGACATTTTTTACCTTTCTCAAGTAGTTGATACAAATCTCACAACTATATGGAGTCAAGAATGGAAATCAACTGAGCTGTTAGATTTGAAAGATGCTAAGAAAGAGGTATGGGTTAACTATAAAAGAATCCTAAAAATCTATCATGTTAGATTAAAAAATGTTCTTAATGAGATAATTTGGTCAAAAAATCAAATTAATGCCATATACACACCAAAGTAGGGGTACAAATCTATTTGTAATGTTGATCAGGTGAATGTACAAGTTTGGTTATGGAATTTTTTTTAGAAGCTAAGGTGCCCTCTGAAAGGGTATATATTATTTTGGATGGTTCTCAATAATAAGATTCTAACTTGGGAAAACTTATAAAAGAGGGGATGTATTGGTTTAAATAGATGCCCTTTATGTAAGGTTTTTGATGAAAATGTTAATCACTTATTTCTCAAATGTGATTATATTGGTCAAGTCTGGAGGGAGATTGGGGTTTTTAATGGTAAGAAAATTGTATGGAATGGTGATAATATAGATGAATCTCTCTTTAGTTGGATGGGGAATCTTGATTATAAGGAGTTCAAAGCTTTAATTGTCCTTGTTCTCTGGGGAGTTTGGCTATCCAAAAATTCTTGCATTTTTAATGATAAGACCATATCACCTTACCAGTAGGCTTCCCAAAGTTTTAACATCATTAAAATTTTTACTCAACTGAAGAGAGATAAAGCTACTAGATAAATTGTTGAAGAGGTCATTGACAAGATAGGGGCTTGGCTTTATTTTGATGGGGTGGCACAAGGAGAACCTCGAGTATGTGGTGCCAAAGGTATATTATTATTTAAAGATAAATACTTGGTGAAGTTTAGAGTAGGATTGGGGAGTGGTACAAATAACTATGTAGAACTTATAGCTCTAAAATTATCTTTGATGCTTGTTGCTAAGAGGGGTGTTACCCATCTATAGGTATTCAATGACTCCTAATTTGTGATAAATTGTGTGAATGGTTTGTTTCAAATGGAAAATTTATGACTCCATCCCATTTTAGAAGAGATTAACTCCTTAAAATCTCTTTTTACTATTGTGACCTTCCAAAATATCTATAGAGAGAGAAACATGATTGTTGATGAATTATCTTAAGGTGGTATTCAGTTAATACCTGAATGATGGTTGTTATCAAAACTTCATGATGGTCACGTAGGTGATTATGAACATACACCTTTCTTATAAAATTGCCTGCTCACTTTGGTAGTTTGGTTTTTATGTTTTTTCTTGATTTTTTGATCACTTCTGTTGTTATGGTTATTTCTATATAGTGTGGATATTATTTAACTACACTGGTTTGTCTGGGCTCGTTCGAGTAGTTGTAATTTATTTATTTGGACCTTTTTTGGAATGTTTTAATCAAAATTTACAAAATGTAATCATTTTATTAATGAATTATGGCAATTTTTCTTTGGGAAAAAAAATTGAATACATACTTTAGGTCTAGTTGAGAGGCTAAATAATAGAAACAATCCCAATTATCATAAACATAAACTAAAGAAATGTAATGAATTGAAAAATAGGTTAAGAAAGTGCACCTTTAATGTTACATAAATATGAGTCTACATTCTAATGATCCTATAACATTTTAGGATGTTATCTTACATTCTTGATCTTATGACTATGTTTGACATGCTCCTAATTTTTTTAAACCTGCATTGTGTTTTGAGATGATCCTATAACATTTCAGGATGTTATCTTGCATTCTTGATCCTAACAAGCCTTACACATTGATATTATATCTATGGCACTGATTCTCTATTTGTGTCATTGGGCTTATCTTTTTAGGGTTTAAAAAATTAGTATTTTAGTGCATGTGTCTTACATCTTCCTCATTAGTATTATATTATAACTTTGCAAATGTGTATGATAGAATATGTTGTGTGATAGACTCTTCATTTTAAACTTGTTGAATCCAAAATAAAATAATAATAATAAAATAAATTAGACTCTTAATCAATGTTTTAAACCATATATCTCACTCACTTTAAATCAGACCTCAATGTAGATGTTTTGATTTTTGGATGGAATATCCCAACTAAGGGTTTCAACCTCCTCTTCTCTAGAAGTGATCAATGTAAGCACTTAGTTATAATTACCCTCCTTTGGAATAATGGAATGTGTAAAGAATTTAAAATGGATAATTCTCACAAGTATGTAGTATTATGAAGCAAAATTAAATGGATAAACTTGTCTCTATTCTTTATCCTTTGTATGATAGATGTTATCTCTTTTCTTATATTATCCTCACACTCTCCCTCTATGATTGGATTGGAAAGGCCTTGTATTTATAGGATGGTATAGGTTGACATATTTGTGCTAGCTAAAATTTGAGACTATAAATGGGAAAGGTTAATGTGAAAGTTAAGGAAAAACTAGAAGGACCCAAAACTTTGAAAGGACAAGCTTATAGTCATAAGATATTTTCTAAAATGGGCTTGTATAGTTATTGGATTGTTATAGAGATAATTAGGTCTATGTTTTAAATGCATGGATATATAAAACTTGATAAATAATTCAAATGTTCTAATAGATACCTTTTGGATAAGTGTTGAGGTGATTTTAGGCTTAATGGATAAAATAGAGACTTGTGTGGGGTTGGGGCCATCCTATAAATGGTTTAAAATGTAGAAGTTTTCCAAATGAGTTTAATTGGGAATAAAATAATGGAAGGGTTTTGTGCCAAATTTTGGTGTCTAAAATAAGCTATCATTTGATATGATTATGATAAAAAAATCTCAATACATATATCACATTGAAAATATACTAGAATATATGAAATCAATAATGGATTACACTGCTTAATGTATATTTTAGCATGCTTCTTAGTTATACGCTCAATAACAAAATAATAATGAAATGTTACTTTATGTGATGTAATTTATAAAAAAGTAGTTGAATTTATATTGAATGAAATGAAAATAATAATAGACATAAAATATAAATACTTGTATGATTTGAAATGATAAACTTGTTATTATTATTTACTTAGCATACACTATTTAATTTAGTTATTTCTTGAACAAGTAAACTTAAGATTTGTTAAGTAACATTTAGGAAGATAACATGGAGTCACATTGAAAAACATTCTAGGAGTGAATTTTAGGTATCCTAGTGGAAGGTGTTTCACACATGGATATGCAGTAAAGGCCCTTGCTAAGAATCAAATATGTGATGTACCCTTATGGATATGTAGTAAAGGCCCTTACTAAGAATCACATATGTGATGCACCCTTATGGATATGCAATAAAGACCCTTACTAAAAATCACATATGTGATGTACCCTTTCTATCTGAGGTAGTTGGAACTTGTGAGGATTATCTTTTTCTCTACCATTTATAACATAAAAACTTGTTTTAGGTTAAAAAAACACAAGAAATAATTTTATTTAAGGTTCTCTAGAGTAGTATGTCAAAATGATTAGATCTATGAGAGGAGCATAATGGGGAAATCACCCAAAAAATTATATATATATATATATATATATATATATATATATATATATATATATATATATATATATATATATATATATATATATACATATATAAAATGTCTTCAAATATGTGCATTAAAATTATTAGCTCGATAAGAAGATCACAATAATACTCTCACCCTATGATAAAATAAAATTTGGACTTTTTTAATCTATAAAAATGTTGTTCTATGTCCTTTTAAGGACATTTTTAGTCAGAACGTCCAAATTATACAAAATTTAAAAGTTATTTGAGACTAACCAATTTTATTCTAAATACACTCTCTACATTGCTCATTCACTACTCTATTCTATAATTGAACTAGAAATAAGAAAAACTAAAACTAAAAAAAGAATACTAAAGCTAGATGTAGGTCTACAAAATGTAGCCCTAATTATTTTCAAATTATGATGTTGGGTATGTCTAATATTTAGGTTATTTGATATATAAATATCAATCATAAATAATAAATAATCCTTAAGAGCACTAATTAAAATGATTCCTTTTTAGTTGTATGTTTACTATCTCATCTCTGAGGTACACAGAGAATAACTTCATAGGGATAATTTATACCAATGCACTATAGTCTTAATGATTGATGTATTTCTATATTAAAAATAGTAAATATGAACACAAAGATTATAATAACAAACACTCACACATTTTATTCTATTAAGAGAGAATATTATGTACACTGAAGTACTCATTTATTTAAGGATTCAACAATGATATTCAATCTCTTAAATCACTCAATTACCCTATAATCTCTCTTTTTGACATTATCTATGTGAGTTTACTCATAATTCACTTACACACATAATAATATCATTAACCAACTAATTATTTCAATATTAATGTGAGTAATAATTTTCCTAACATTCTTTACCTTAGTATTTACATGATAATATGTGTTTTAAAGTAATATAAGAAGGTAGAGAGGGAACAAACAATCACCTACCTCTCATCAACAATTAATTGATGGGAACACATCAACCTAATCAGTGTGGGAACTATGAACAAGAATCATCTTCCTCTCATAAATCATTCATTTATGTGAAATCATCAAATTATTCAATGTGGATCTACTGATTAGAATTGTCATCTTTTCAACCTTCACTCCTATATCTCCAAAAAAATGTGGTTCTTAATGAAGTACAAAATTTGGGAAAATATGAATTGTGACACGTATTTTCACACAAACAAGAAAAATAAACACATGCCACTATATTAGAAATGAACCCATCGTTAGTGGCTAATGAAAGGCATTGATTAACCTCCTTATTCCAAAGCATCAAAATTTTAATATTTATTCATTTAATAGACATACTCTTCATCATTGGAATTTTTTATGTGTAAAATATCCTCATCAATCTCTTTTTATTCATTATCAGTCATGGATTTTTCTTTTAGTTTTTCATCAAGCAAGTTTTGAGTTCTCTATTTGTAGTTTAAAATCATATGACCAGATTGTTTACAATAGTAGAAGATAACTCATTTATTTAAATCCTTGGAATTTTATCCTTACTTAAAAAAATATTTAGATATTTTTTTAACATATGATTTATCCTATTTATTTTTATTAAACATTATAATTTCCTCTAGATCAATATTTTTATTTTCTTCATCTATTAAGGAAGAAATTAGATCTTCTAGGCCAGGATTTATTTTGCTCAACATGAAAACCATGTTGGAATAACTGAGTGGTATGCTATTTAGTAACATAACTTTTGCATTAGAATAATACAAATCAAATTTTATTCTTGATAATTTATTTAAAATGGAATGAAATCTACTGATATGTTACCTCCATATCAAGTCCAAACAACTTTTGCTTTAAGGAAACTATGGTGCTTCCTGCCGATGATCCAAATGTCTTATCTAATGTCATATAGATGACATTTGAAGTATTTGATATGTTTATATGATGTAATTAGGCATAAGATATCCCTAGTACAATAGTCATTATTTATTTTTGATCCTTGGATTACCATTTAACTACTTCATCTACATCTTTCAGTTTTGGTGATTTCCCATTAAAAATATCCCATAGATATTTGTTAATTAACAACAATTGGGTTATTAATTGCCAAGTGTGTAAATATTTCCCTTATAAACTTTAAAAATGATTAAATTTATCCATTATACCTCCCCCCCCAACCCCCCAATAATTTTGAGTCTTACAAGACATTGGCTTCTACCAAAAATGTGCATGTTTACAATTTTTTTACTTTTGGAACTGACAATCATAATATACATAGATACTTTTGACCCAATAATTGACTATAGACTATGTCCTAATAACTCTATTATGGAATAATTTTCATATGAATTTTGAATAATAAGGTATTATAAATATTATTTACCCTTTTTTATTTTAATTTTAAAAATATAACTCTACATCTAACATCCTATCAATAATCAAAACCTATAGACAAAATAAATATTACAATTACCAAAACATTTGGACTTTTGAATAAACAAAAAAAATGACTTTAAACTAACCAAATGACTTAATAAAATTAATTGATTTGATTGACTAGGTGACTCACACCATATTAAAATATGAATTGTATGCTCCACAACTATAGGAATTATTAGATATTGTCAAAGTAATAGAGATACATAAAGTTTGTCAATAACTTCTATCATGAAACTAATCTGATCAATCTAATGCATAAAGAATGACTGGAAGGTAAATTTTTTTGTAGATTAACATGTCATATGAAGATGTAGGGACTTTGATAAGTGATGGATCTAGGAATGATAGATAATTACTAAATTATATGAAAAGAATAATCCATGAATCAACATATGAAAATAAGTGCATGAAATTGAACATGACCACACGAGGTCTGGAGACACATTTAGCAAATAGTTTTTAACACATAAAATATGTTTAGATATATGTTGAATAAAAAACTCTTTATTTTAACAAAATGGTAATAAATAAGAGACAACCAAAAATCTTAGTAAACTACACTAGGTGCATACAATACTTCCCATAAATTCTCATGGCTAGATTTGATACTATATATTAAAATGTAAATTGAACATGAAGATTATAATAATTAACACTCACACATTTTACTCAATCAAGATATACAATTATATACACTGAATTACTCCTTTATTCAAGGAGTCAATCGTGATCTTAATCCCTTAAATCACTCAACTACCCTAGAATCTTTGTCTCTCACATTATCTAGGTGAGTTTACTCACAACTCACCTACACATATAATAATATCATTAACCCACTCAATATTAGAATATTAATGTGAATACTAATTTTCCTAACATTCTTTTTTTAAAAAATAAGAAAACCCAAGAGCTTTCTTATATACCATGAGGTATGGGGAAGCTAAAAAACATGAATAGTGTTTATCGAGATAAATATTAGGGGAACTCCTATCAATTCACACATTAAAATTATCATGATTAGCCAATAAAAATAGCTCCTATGATAGTTTAAATTCCCTATTCAAGGTTTCTAACCTATGGGATCTATACAAAAAAATCTTCAACCCTTAATAACTCACTTCATTCACTAGTTTTTTATCAATAAAAAACCCTTAAACATGAGGTGAGAAAATAATATTTGTTTTTTGTAGTAGGCCACTAAAATTTGGGCTTGAAACTTGACATGTAGAAAAATTGACAATTGTACATCCAAAAATGAAATGAAAACTAAAATTCTTATCTTGATAGCCATTATGGTCACAAAGATAGAAGATCCATATACTCCATAGAACTATAATACATGAAGTGAATATTTTATAACTATAATACCATATTAAATTATTAGAATAATTACATAATAATTTTAGCTATAAAAATACATACACCCACAATACATGATATATATAAATCTATAAAATCATAAAATAAGATAACATGGATTTATCTAAGTAACTAATTCCTTATATTAAGAGCTTAGACCTAAATTTTCTAGTATAATAATGATAACTCATCCATAATTTACCTCACCCACTATCTTTATATGACTTTATATATATAATAAATGAGTTAGGGTTAGTGCTATTATTTTGGAAAGTATTTACTTGTAGAACAAGTCTTGATTATTATTAGAAGTCAATTAAGTAAATACTTAATTGATAATATTGTATAATAATAATCTCTGGATAATTGTGCACTAATTAGTGATTTTACATAGATTATATTATAACTAAATATTAAAAGTGCATCTTAAACCATACAAAAGTGTATTCATTATTAGATATACTAACACATAGTTTTCAAGCCTTCAATGATGCTTAATTAAATCAAAGTGGACACACAAGAAGATGAAGCACCAAAAAACATAGTTATACAAGATAATTTTATATGTTATTAGTAATGGAGTTAAAAGTACATATGCCACATGAGGATGTTATTAAAATACCATAGATATGTCCATAATGACCTTTGATAAGGAAGATTAAAGAGGAACTTGTGAAATATATTCTGCCTTTCTTGCAAATGTAAGATTTCTTACTCAAGTATGGAAATCCTAATAACCCATTTATGTTTGTTCACATTGAACTAAATGGTTGGCAGAAAAATCCATGAAATCCTAGAGGAAGAAATCCATGCACATCTAGAGGATATCAAAAGGAAATACTTAAAGAAATCACCACATTTCAGTATAATAAAGAAATGGAATCATTGAAAAAATAAGTGGGTATGAAACATGGGAAACAAAGAATAAGATACTCCATCAACAACTATCATACAAATAAAATAGTTTGGTGCCAAATAAAACTACCATGTCAGCTCAGGTAACAATAATACCTTCTTCCTCTTTAACTAAGGTCATTACCTAATCACCACCTTAGTCTTAACCTCACTTTCATCTAATAGTCATGGATTCACCATATTTGACTCCTCCTCCACCTCCCACCTTTACATGCATTCATAAACATTTGCATTTTCCCCCTCCACATTCCCTTATAAAGGTCACAAGTCTACCTAAGTCATCCCCATCTAAGAGTAGCTATCCTCCTCAGTATCTTAGATCAATATGGACTTGTTACAATGCATCATATTCCTATAGTTTTCATTACACATAATTTTGTATCATTATTTTATCAAGCATTCATAGGTACAACTTTATCATAGCAAGATAAATTACCTTCCCCAATTCATCTAGATCAATTATAGCCATAAGGAAAAAGTGATGATAAATTCTTGGTTGAGGGTAAAATTTTCCAAACAAAAGTAAAAAATGAAGTTAAATATAAATATGCAAAGAAAAATAATAAAAAGATAAGGAATACCAAGCCAATATAATCTAGGATAAAGGATTGTAAGATGAATCTACTTGAAAAGTGGAGGAAAATAAGGAAGATGAAGCAAATAAGAATGTTACACAAGAACATGGCACAAAATATCAAGAGAAAAACTGAAAGAGATATGAATGAAAAATAAAACCATGCTAAGGCTAAGGAAGAAAATAAATAAAAATAAGAAAAAAAAATGAGAAAAGGGATCTTGGGAGAATGAAGAGAAAGAGAATAAGGAAGACAAATGATAAATAAAGAGAAAGAAGACAAGGAAAATGATATAAAAATCATGTTGACAGTATATAGAGGTGAAAAACAAGGTAATACTAAATAATAATAACCCAAAGATACAACTAAGGTTGAAGACATGAGTGTGTAAAAGTAAAAAGATGAAGGCACGAGTCCTACAAACCAAGGTTTGAACACAAAATTCTAGGTTAAATAAAATTATAAGCACAACAAAAAATATTTTATGATTGGGAATGGTAAATTAAATATTACAATGAAAGGTTCATAAGGTGATGATGACACACTCATATCCTGATGTTCAGATATATAGGATCCATCCACAAGAAGAACTAGTTTCCTCATGCCCACCACCCACCTATGCATCTCATAAACTAACTAAACATAGTATCCATTGATAATTATCTTGATAATATACTATAAAAAATATTTTTTTAAGTCATGCAATTATCATGTATTAAACCTTATTGGGGAACACTACATTTCAACTAAACAAGACAAGTGTACTCTATAAGAGATGATAGTGAAGGTGATAATTATGATACATTATAATTTATTAAAGTTATTGAAGTAATTTATTAGAGATCAGGTGATGTCTTATCAATTAAAATTGACCTCACTTGTTACAAAATAATACAAGATTATCATTTCATGTAAAGACTCAAAGAAATAAAGGCACAAGTGTAGTTGTAAAAAAAAAGATGCCAAGGTAGTATTATCATTCCTATGGGAATATAGGTAGGTATTGACAATGACATATACCCAAGCAAGGTAGATCATAGTTGAAATTTATTGATTAGAAAACACAACATGACACTATGTTTAAGGAGACACATGAGCATATGGAAAAATA
This sequence comes from Torreya grandis, assembly GCA_037957365.1. NCBI lineage: Eukaryota > Viridiplantae > Streptophyta > Pinopsida > Cupressales > Taxaceae > Torreya > Torreya grandis. The sequence continues at coordinate 2,974,020 of JARHVA010001297.1, read as the reverse complement.
ACAAATTGTTTAAGCTATCATTGTAAAAAATAGGGGTGACACAAAAATGGAAACGACCCTAGCTAAATATTTATATCAAAGGAAAATTATCATGGATATGATGAGGATTTAGGATATATAATTTTTTAACATTAAAATTTATATATTTTAGGCACATTGGGTGAGAGAATTTTTTACAAATTAAATTTGAGATAGAGAAAAGCATTTTGATGTAATTTTCACTCATCCAAACCATTGGCAAGGATGACATGTTAAACATCATTCAAATATTAGTTAAATTTCATACATATTTTATAATGTGCATGAAGGAGATATAGACTAGAGAAACTATAAGGTTAATTCCATAAACCATCCATCATCCATAAAAGACCAAATTGATGATCCTAGCTACATGCCACCAACACAGTTGTTACACACATAAAAAATCAATTTTCTCCTCATATCTAGACAATCCTAGGTGCATATTCATCATCAAAATAGATCTATAGGTAACCAATTCAATCACTTCCTCCACCAGATCCTCCAATGTAGTAAGGTATAAAGAGCCCGTGCAACTTTGAGAAATTATAGGCCATTGAAATTTTTGAAGAAGTAAATTTTAGAGAAGTATCTTTAAGTCGAGCTAAGAAGGTTAGAAACACATACATGAAAGCCTCTTGGTTATTCCAACCTATTTAAAATTTTAAAGTATGTTAGTTTGTTATGATACTTATCTAGAAACTTTAAAGTTTGGCTAAGTGGTGTGTGAGATGTGAAAATTGGAAAATATATCTTGTAAAACTACAAGAAAAATGTTAGATTAATGAAAAATTAGAAGATATAAAAAATATCACCGAACGAGCAAGTGCATGTAGGTCCAACAAAGAGTTGAAATCATATTTTATCTCAATAAAATAAAACCACTTAAGTTATATAAAGTGTTAATATGGAAATTTGAATATTGACTCGCAAGCATTTTGTAATAATATAGTTGTGATATATGTACATTTTGTTATAGATATTATAAATGGATAATATAAATATAAGGATTAAAAACTTATAGGGAGAATAATAAGAATGAATACAAAAGAATATAAATATTTTATAATATTTTATACTAAAATTATAAGTCACATGATAAAATATAGTTTTTGTTGTTAGATATTGTATTTGTTGAAAGATACGAGTAATTAGAAAAATCTTGATGTATCCCTAACTTCTATACTCTGCTAAGAAATATATATATATATATATATATATATATATATATATATATATATATATATATATATATATATATATATATAATTTTTAATGGGTATTCAATTGATATAAAGTATATGTAAGTTTCACTTGTCTTAAGTTTATTCTTATCTCATAGAAAATAAAAATTCTATTCTATTCAAGTGTTGGTTCAGAATGGATTAAGTAATATGGAAATACGCCTTTATTAGATTTATAACTTATGAATTAATTTGTAAATATGGAGGGATACAACATTATCATGTCCTAATGATGATTTTTAAGGACCACTACTAACATTCACCTAGATACAAACAATCATGTTCTATATTTTTCCCTACTCTCAATTTTTCCAACACATCACAATGAAAAATAATGAAGCTCTTCTATTAGAATTGTGACACAAGACCCATGTCACTATGAGACCTTATATTTCATACTATATATGTTAAATTAAATTTTGAAAATACATACATTCATCACATAGTGTAATAGTGTTGGAATTAATATCTACCCCTATGACCCATCAGACCAATTCCTATCTCTCTAACTTTATACTCGATGTCATGCCTTGAAAATCGGCATGAAGAAAACCAAAGAAAAAATATATATTTATTTATAATGAATAATGAAAAAAACAATATATATATATGATTATTCATACATAAATTGATGAATTTCACTTGAAAATATGGGTGTATTTACACATACAAAAGTGGTCACATGGTCGTTGAAAATCCCATGCCAGCCATGCTTATGCTAGCTAACCTATTATTATCCAAATAATTTGCATGGCCTTAATGAGATTAGAAAGAGCCATGGAATATATATTATTATTTTATACTCATATTTAATATGAAAATTTTTCCTACATTAAATAGGGTCTAAAGATCCACTCATACACTAAATGAGGTTTGAACAGGACCCCAAGAAATTTAAGTCAATCAAAGGGTCAAAATTGGTATCTTAAGCCACAATTAGAAATTAATTACAAGTTTACTTTATTTTTCCAAAAATAAATAAATAAAAGGTATAATAGGCCCTTATAACCTTAATGTACCTATCCCCATTAAAGCAGAGAACCTCATATTCTGAATTATATATTTCCTTTCTCAACCATCAAATTTGGTCAACTAAAATAAACTGTAGGAATCCTTATAAAATGTTATAAAGGGTCCACACACTCAAAAAGTTTTAAAAATTATGTTAGAGAGGGGAAGAGGGGAAGAGGGTTTTGATAAATACTTTTTAATAAAATTTCTTCTTTTAACCCCTTAGTGATCACCATTAATGGGTTATCAAATATTTTTTATTTTAACCATTTCTTTTGTTTATTTAATAACATGATGGAAAGGTGGTTGGATAGGTTGGGATGGTGTGAGGATTAATGGAAATATTCTAAGGTGAACATGCTTCAAAAAAATACAAAATCATGTTTATGGCTTCAAGCTCCAAAAGTTCTTCATGGCCTCCAAAACCAAGCCTAATTAAAAAATAATTAATGTTTTATTTAATTATCATTTTTTAAATTTAAAAATGGATACAAAAATAAGGTATTAATTAAAAATAACCTTCCATATGATGTAAATATCCATAAAAATCCCCTTAAGTCCTAAAATCCTTCCTTAAAAATGATAGGAATATTTATATAAATATTAAGTTTTAGACTTGTATTTCTCTTCAATGTAAAAAAGGATTATATATATAGATATAATAGGGGGGGGGGGTTTAGGGTTAAACCCACCCTCAATCCATCATGTTACCCTAATAATCCAAACAAAATATTAATGCTCTAAGGTTTTTAAGGCCTTCTCAAATTTTGTGCACCTTAAAGTAAAAACACAAATTAGAAATCCAAGACTACTGATGATATATGAAGCCATCAGATAAATTAGTGAGATTAAAAAATAAAAAATATAATATAAAAAATAATTAATTTTATTAATTAAATTAATAATTTAATAGATTATATAACTGAAACCTAAAATATATGTGATAGATTATAATAAATATGGTGATAATCAGTAATAGAATAAAATAATGGATTAACATAATATATCACCACCTATTAAAATTTTATATGATTTCAAAATAAAAATTTTCATCTAAAGTTTTGATCATTGACCTTGAGGAAAGAATAACTCCTTGAATCCACTAGAATACCACCACCACCATGTATCCACCCATGTGACATTTCTAAATGCATGTAATCTAGAAGAACTAAAAATATTTAAAATTGGCTAGGGAAGGTTTTTTTTTAAATATCATTCCAAATGATCTATGTTGTTATTGTTCCCTTCACTCAAGTGATTACATTCATGGTATTTTAAATTTATAAAAAGAATATGGCCATTCATTTTTACCACCACCACTTAAGTGGTTCTAAAATTTCTATCATTGATTCCTTAACAACGATTCATAATATTATTTTAGCCTTAACATCTTAACCCATATCCCTCCATATTAAAATGCACATGTCCAAAATATAAACCCATGAGGACATTACCCTATTCAAAAGGTTTAGAATTTAAATTTTTATGTTAATTTTATCCATAAAATGAAAGTTAACAATAAACTAAGAGTGATCATAAAAAATTTTCATAAATTACTTCACTGAAATTCCCAAACATGATCTTAAGAATTATAAATAAGTTTAAAAAAATTATAGTAATTTAATATGTTAATCACTTAAAATGTTTCACATATTTATTATTTAAATTAAACTAAATTATAAATAAAATGAGACCTTTTAGGACATTATCTTCCAAAATTCAATACTTGATTTCTAAAGCTCCAAAATTAAAAATCTAAAATGTTATAGAAGCATGTATATGATTATAATATAAATAAATAAGGTAGGGAGAACTGGTATAATTGGGTTACTATATATATATATATATTGAAGTGGACCCATTATGCTCTTAAGCATACTAAATAAGTAATGGAATTTAAATCAACTTTATTCACAAAATTATACTGTAAATTATAAGATAAATCAATAACTTAATCAATGATTATTATTTAAAAAAAATTGAAATATTTTTTTTCATTTTTTTTGACATTTCAAGTTAACTATCGATGATGATTATAATGTGAGAAAGGGTGTACAACACCTAAAAATTAACATGACAAATTTATAACTCTATAAATTCTTCCCAAAATAATTATAATTTTTTTTAAGGCTTAAAAAATAATTAAAATTACAAATTAAAAATAATAAAATACAAACTCTAAAAATTACATAAGCTCATAGTCATATTCCATAAATCTAAGACAAGGTGAGGCTCACCTCCCATCCTATTTTTATCATTAACAATCATCCTTAGGACCCCCCTAACCATGGAGTCTAATTCCTTTCAGGAATATTAAAAAAACTAAAGATTTTAATCTAAAAGATTAAATTACATGAGATGTCTTCTCTAAATGGGTAAGAAGTATAACTGGCTCCTCTTGGTACACACCTCATCATACAAAATAAGGGCCACTTATAACACTCATAGAAAAACTCATACATAAAAAATAAGAGAAAAAAACATTTCAAATTAAATATACTTCAAAGTGGTAAGAATAAAGGAACCCAAACATTTTATTGTGATTTTAAATCCCACAAGGATGAGGTTTCACTTCACACTTTCAAAGTATTAGAGATTGAGAACCTTGGGATAATGCGTCGCATTTTTTGAAACCATTCCCTCAAATGACATAGGATGAATCTTGAGATAATAAATCCCTACTTATCCAAACATACTAAAAAAATTAAATAAGATGAATTTAGGATACTAATTCCCCTTTACCCAATCTTACCATATGAAAAAGGAAGCCAATAAGCCAATCCCATTTCGATAACACAAACCTATAGTTAACACAAACCTATAGTTTTAAGGAAAAAATTGATTCTAAAAATAGATAGGTAAAGGAGGGGAGAAATCCTCTAACATTCCTTTAGATGGTACATAAAATTAAGTTGGTCTTAGGCCCAAATAATAGAAAATGTTTAAAAGAAGGATGCAAGCCAAATGGCCTTTCCAATCCTTTAAATTTGAAAGCTATTTAAGAAATTAAAAAAAAATCTTTTATAATTTAAATAACACAAAAAAGGGTCTGCCAATTATATTCATACCTTAATTCCTCCATTTAAGTGATAAAAACAAACTCCTTTTCTAAGGTTTGCACCAAGGTACAACTATAACCCTCAATCTCTTTTCCTTTTACAAACTCTAGCCATAAAAAATATATTTTCAAGAATGGAAAAAAGTGTTTCAAAGATATATTTACATTTAATTAAAGGGAAAAATAAATTATTTGGTTAATGGGAAGGTGACACTTGTTAATTCCCATTGATTTTACTCTCCCCCAAAAAGGTTTATATCTATTTACACCACTTATAAGGTCACAACTTTCTCTTACATGGTCAAATGGGTAAGCATGGATTTACCTACACTCTATTAATTTCTTTCCATATAATGAAATTAATGTGAGTATGGTATTCTCTTACATTAATATAAACATCCTAAAAACACACTTATTTTTAATATTTATCTTTAATTCTTCCTTGAAAAATTCTTACTTACTTTTCACACCACTCTAATATAGGGTTAGTTTTCCAATTCAAGTTTTACAAGTTAGCCAACTATTTTTTTTATCTTCTTCAGTATGGCTTGACTTAAAAAATAGTTATATAAGTATATTAAACATGGATGATGGGGTATGAATAGTGTTAGAAGGCCAAAAATTTCAATTTTTCTAACCATGCAACTATATCCAAACTAGAAACTAAAATATACAAGATGGAGAAATAAAAATTCTACCTATCTATTATCTTTTTAACCTCCATAAATGATTTATTCTATGATATTTTACTTTACCAAACTATAACCTTGAACACTCAAGGCACACATCAAAATATTGTACAACTATGATAGTGAAAACAACATAATTGAAATGAATCTTAATTTATACATATACTCACATAAAGCATATATATAAGAATTCAAAGGAATCTCAATATTCTAAATACATCAAATGAATAATATCAACATGAAAAATGTCAAAGCATCCATGTACACAAAAATATATAAATATACTAGCTTAGCTAATCGAGTAATATAATTGAAATTAATCTCCAAAGAAACATAAAAATATTGTACACATATAATATCCAAAGAAACATAAAAATATTGTACACATATAATATCCAAAGAAACATAATTGAAATTAATCTCAAGTTATAAATACACTCACATAAAGCATATATATATAAGAATCAAAAGGAATCTCAATATTCCAAATACATGAAATGAATAATATCAACACGGAAACTATCATAGCATCCATGTACACAAAAAATATATAAATACATTATCTTAGTTATTCAAGTAATCTATAATGACCAAGTATGTAAAAATAGTCTTAAATAAAATAATAACAATACCATCACTCAAAGCCTCCAAAAGTGGATCAAAAGTAATATGGTATCCATATACAAAAATAAATTGGCATAATTTCATTAACTCAACTACTCTCTCTCTCTCTCTCTCTCTCTCACACACACACACACACACACACACACACACACACACACACACACACACACATCTCAAAACAAACTATCCAAGCTCTCTCCTCTCTTTCTCTATCTCACACTCACACACACACTCTCTCTCTCATACACACACCCACCCATATCAAAACAATCTATCCAAGAACTAATAACATAGTATTGGAACCATATACCTTTATATCATAGAAATCTAAGTCTACCATACTATGAAGAATAGTATAAATGGGAATAAATAAGAAGGTGAAGTTTAGGACTTGTATCTAGGATATCACATATTATAGATGTAAGATTAATAATTAGACCCAAAATGGAATTTAATTCTTATAATATAATTTTTACTTCTACAATTTCCCCATCCACCATCCACCAAAATGTGTTTAATTGTGTTACCCTACACATCTCCATGATCCCCTCAAATCATAAAGTATCAAAATGGATCTATTTACATCTAAAATTTTGGATAAAACTCATATAAATAATGACATATATAATCTAACATATAAATGATTATCTATACTCCTAAAAAAATTCAAATAATAAGACATAATTGAGTCTCTTGTTATAGAAAATATAAGTAAAACTTAAAAGTTAAAAATAAAAATATGTAACTACATCAACCAATTTGACAACGTGTCATTTTCCATGTACTAATTTTTTGCATCACTAGCCATATAATAATACATCATTATCCATTTATAACCTATCCTAAAAAAATTTACATCCATGATAGATGGGATCAAACATGCTTAGTTTCTTACTTCATCACACATTTATGCATAACTACATCGACATTTCCAAGAAATCAACTACATCAACCACCTAAAAAATATCATTGGCATGTTTCTATTTCCTACCTAAAAATTTGATTGGCCATACTCATGATGTTATGTAAGAACACACATTTAGTAATTTTTTTAAAAAATTCACTCTTTCATTTGAATAAAATTTTGATCAAACCCCATTACCCATCCTTTTACCCTCCACATTTTGACACCTTTGGGGTAAATTCTACTAGATAAATTTACCTCAGTACCCATTTTTTACATTCTAAACTATTTTCCCTTTATTAATTAAATCCAAAACCTACCTCAATAGTAGTCATGTGTATTCCAAGGTGTCCTCTTTTATGTGTTTCTTTGTGTCTTCTCACCATCATTTATCTCGATGCTAGAAATTATTATTCTTAATCTCAAAAATATCATAATATATAAATATCAATGAACTCAATGAAGTAAATTTCCCTCTATTTATAGCCTCTAATCCAAAAATTATCTTTTTCAAAAAATATTTCTTAGATTTTATATATTGGCCATATATTTACTTTTGTAGATCCTATTGTTGAACCAAAAGAAGTGCTAGACTCATACTATCATAAGGATATATATGGTACTAATAGAATACTTCTATTTTTTTTTCAAAAAATAAATAAATTTTATGATCTTTCTAAACATTTTTTAGTATCATTTTAGCACTTTATGCCATAATTTTATTCACTAACTTGAAAAACTTATCTTAACACCACTTTAATAGTGTTCACCATTGTACTCATAGTTGGCCAAATAAGTCAAGGTAATGTTTATTTATTTATTTTCATTTATCTTATATTTATTCTCATTTATCAAAACTTTTTTTTGTGTATTCTTTTCCTAAAGCACCATATTGTGTTACACTATTGTGACATCATGATTTTTGGATGAGATATACACAAATTATTTTTCTTTATAATGTTTGTTATTCATACTAATAATTAGCACATTTTTTTATTGAGTTTATGTCCTAAGAAATATACTGAGATTAGGGTTTCCCATTTTATTTTTCTTAATGATATATTTCCATCATGATCATCTACTCTTACTATCTCCTTCATTCCTATCATGACATTTATTTTCTTGTCTTGCAATATTCTTGTTTCTTCTTATACTCATTTTTTTCTTATTTTTTGGTCTCTTCCCAACACCATTTTATGACATTTAAGAACACCCAAAACTTATTTAAAGTCATTAGCTAGGTTGATAACATATTTGGTTCTAAATGTATTTTGTATTCCATTCGCTGGGTCGATGATGTCAAATAATTTTGAATATTAATTTTTAGGGTTTGGATATATATAGGTTATTGATTATCATTTATAAAATTAAATAAATATATACAATCCTTTATACTATTGCACAAAAAACTATCTTATAAATAATAATAATAATAATAATAATAATAATAATAATAATAATAATAATAATAATAATAATCATATACTTTAGGTGGAATAGTTTTCATGGAGACTTAAAGATATCAAGAAGAAAAGTTGCACTAGGAAAAATACACCTAGTCTTTAGACTCCCAAAATAAGTCTACTTAGGTCTTCTTATTTATATCTACAATTCACATAAAATCATATTTGAAAAATTTCCACTTGATCAAAGGTGGAGACTAATGTGTTGATAAGTTAACCGAAGGCAAGTCACACACACACACACACACACACACACACACACACACACACACTTATACTTTGGTAATTACATGATATTGGTATGTTTATGCATTCTATACTTAGATTAAAATATGCTTGTTAGCATATTATAACATTTTCATTATTTATATTTTTATTTAGACCTCATAATTACCATTAATTACACATTTACTTTTATTAGTTTATATACCTCATGGTTACCACATTATGGAATTTTACTTATTTTGATTACCTCTTGTACTCTCTTGGTTAAATTTTCATATATTAAATGATTGATGTATGATGTGATGGATATAGTATGGTATTTTACCATTCTTAGCCTAAATACACTATGATGTTGGTTTATAATGGTCAACATGATAATGAGCCACCATTATAAGAAAAAGGAAAAGACCGTTATAGATCTAATGCATAAAATATCAATCCACAAAGTACGTACATACATACGTACATACGTACATACATACATACATACATACATACATACATACATACATACATACATACATACATACATACATACATACATACATACATATATATATATATATATAATGGCCATGATAAAAGGATGTTTTAAGGGATATATTAATATAATATACACATATAATATCAAGTTTTGGCCTAATAAAATATAAGATGTCATTAGATTATAATCAATAGGTGTAAGAGGTAATCAAAAGAATTAAAATTTCATTAGAGGCTAATCATGAGGTATTTAAACTAATAGATTTAAGGGTTTCATTATACAATAATCATAAGGAGTAAATAAAGAGATAAATCATTCAAATGTAAAATTATAATAATATAAGCATATAATACATTAACATACCAATATGATGTAACTACAAAAGTATGAAATAAAGAGGATATGGTTAGGATACATATCTTTGGTTAATTATTGGTGCATTGTCTCCCCCTAACTCAAATGGTGCTTGGTGAGGGATGGTTTTTAGTGAATTCAAGATGGAAAAAATAATACCTTTATTAGTGACTTCAAATACTAGGTGTACCATGTTGGGTCAGCCTCTCTTCTTGAAATCTTCAAGTTCTTATGAAATATAGTTTTCCTAAAGTTTAAACTGCTTAGCCATGATTCCTATTATTCTTACTAAGATGTATTTATATACATGATAAAAATATATTATATGTATTTCCTACGAGAAATGATATTTAGGAATTATATATATATGGATCCAAACCCTAAAATTTGAAACTCAAACTTAGCCAATGTCATCAATTCGATCGATGGCATAAAAAACTATCTAATAGACATAGAATGTCATTAGCCTGGTTGATGACATAATCAAAATTATGGGCATTATAATAAATCATCAAACAGGATTAAGATGTTAGGAATAGGTGAAAAATAGGAATAATAGGAACATAAATGTGGAATGGGAACATTAGAGCACAATAAAGATGATGTCATGGTAGGGATTAAGGAGGTAATAAGAATAGATGATCATGATGGAAACTATAAGAAAGAACCACAAACCAACCCACCAAGATCTTGGTGTACTCTTGAGGACATTTACTCAATGATATTTATGTGTCAATGAGTTTTATGAATATAAAATGTTAGTAAGTGAAAATAAGGTTTACACATGCCCTATCCAAAGTGTATCACATGTGACATTAGTGTAACGTGGGATGGTTATTTGGGAAAATAACATAATAACATTAATATAAATAACATTTTTCATAAATTTGTATCAATAAGTAAAATAAATGAAAGTAACACATATAAACATTGACTAAAATACCTTCTAGAATAGATCATGCAAATAATTTAGTCCTTATTATGGTAGGCACAAAAATTATTTATGATAACCTTAATGATATAAAATTTCATGGATAGAATCATGTGGAAATATGCATGTGAATATAAAATGGAAGTATATGAAGGTCTCAATTAGAATGGGAAAAATGGTAACTAAGTCACCACAAAGTTAAATGAGACATTAGGTTTGGAAGACCCAAAATATGGGGAAACCATGTAAGGCATATGGTGGGATAATAATGGTCTATATAGCAATACGTTAAAGGATATTTAGGTTTAAATGACCTGATAATAATGAAAGAATAATATAGGATGGAAACAGGTAGCCATGAGGTAAATGTTGTATTTGGTCGAAATAACCCAAAAGGTTGTAATAGTGAAGTGGAATAAGGGACAAGATAACTTTAAAATTAAGTGTTAAATTAGGTTATAATGACCAAAAAAAATAGTGATAAGACCATAGGGGACCAAATAGACATGAGGTAAAGGTTAGATAAGGTTTCGATGAACAAAAAAATAAGAGATAAAAAATTGGTATCATAAATATAACTAAAAATAATCTTAAAGAAGTAATGAAATAGCTGATAAAACATCTTAAAGTACCCAAAGATATAGCTTCTATTGAATAATGGATGGTTCAAATGGAGTGCCTAGTTGATTCTCCAAGTATTACAATATAAAATCCTTAAGCCCTAATGTTATATCAATCCTATCATGTTTAAAAATGATGGAGAATAGGAAATCAATAAAATTTTAGAGACTTGGAAAAAATATTTTCATTAAGGGGAAATGATTAAAAGAGAGAAAAGTGGGCAATGTCAAAGAATTTTTTTATCCTTGCCAAAAATAAGATGCTCTAGTCAATTAAAAAATATTAAGAGTTTTCAACATCAAAAGGTTTAGGAACCATGCCTCGTAAGTCTAAAGCTTTGGTTAACTCATGAAATATATGGAATATCCCATGAATGATATGAATGAAAATTAATCATGCCTATCTTACCAAGATGTGTTCCCCATTCCTCAAGACCCTAACAAAACCATCAAACAAGTGAAATTATTGGGTACTTATGTGAAAAGAGAGGTGAAATGAATGATAGATATGAGGCATATTATCCTATTATATTATTCTAATACACTATAATAGACCTTTAGCTCTACTATGAAGCCAATTGTGGGTTTGAACTTATACTAAGATAGGGTGTACCAATAATTTTTATCACATATTTTAGTAAAATTTGACTTTTAATATTAATTTTTCCTTTTTAATTTTATTTTTGTATATATTTTACTTATTTTGTGGTTAATGTGTCTAAATGGATTAAAACTATGAATATTTAGATTATGTAAGACAAGGAAATAATCATATAAATTTGAATAAGGTTATATTGATATTGCACTTAAATAATTGGAAATTGATAAAGCATAAATGGAGAGATGTAATTAGTTTATTTTTATATTCTATTGCTCACTTAGTTTTTCATTATTTATAAAAATACTTTGTGTCTACTTTGTAACCACTTAGATCAGGAACATGAGCTCAAAACCTGCACAAATGTTAATTATGAAATTAAGACCCCTAAAATTATTGGTACTATCAAGATTTGTTGATAATGCTTTTATTAACATAGAAATTTTATGACACCTAAAAGTACTATTTTTGCACATATATATGTTTCCTATATGTGTGCTCACCTTTGGTCCTATTTTTTGATCTATATTTTCCTTCTCCTTCCTTTGAAACCCTAATCACAATTTTGACACCAAGATGAGCCTTGAAAGAAAGGTTAGTATGTTGGGTTATATATACCCAAGCACTTCCCACTGAGTGTCTAAGCATTTCCCACATTTCAATATTTGTAAGAGTGTTCAAAATACATGTATTTATCCTAATTATGCGTATGTCTACAACATTGTGATCAATCTATAATTTAATGTGATGTTTGACTTTGGAACTTGTAAACATACACCTTGACTTGTGTTTTTACTCAAACTTAGCTTTAGGTATTGTTAGGGTGTGGAGCTAACAACTTCACCAAGGAGCATTCATTATCAGGTTCAGGTCTACACAGACACCAGCATCAGTCAGGAGTGACCGACGTCGGTCACAGGCAGTTGCAGAGATGCTGACGTCTGCAGAGGGTCAGCCGACGGCGGTCACAGACAAGCAGCAGGAACCGACGTCGGTTACCTACGTGTCCAGAGAGCTATTTTCGTGGACAGAAGTGAGTGTTTGCATGATAAGTTTGAGTTGTAGACTTAAGCTCGCGTCTCTATTGTTAGCAATACTATTTTTAGAGCCCTTATTCAAGTGGCTTAACTACTTGTTGGGTGTACATGCTCAAGTCTCCTAATTCTATATGTAGAATTAGATCTTCTTAGCTTTGTAGTAGTTTGTAGTGGATTATTGTAGTTGGGTGAATTATTGTAATTCATTGTGTGAGAAGAACAGTACAGAATTGAATCAATCCAGGCTTGTTGGAGTTGATTGTTCTTGAGAGAGAGAGCTCTTGAGGAATAGAGATCTATTGAGAGATCTATACATCTAGGAGAGGTGTGGAAGAAAGAAGCTTTCTTCATTTGTATTCCTTTTGTAAAGAGTTTGTTAATACAAGTTTTCAGGGTGTTTTCTTGTATCTCTTGTTCTTGCTATTATCATTCTAATTACTTGTCAATCTGACTTAATTCCACGTTTATTGCTATCACAATTGTAATCTATTGATGGATTGATCCCCCAACAAGTGGTATCAGAGCCTTGGTTACAGGTTCAGAGCTTGATAATTGGTATTAAAGTTCAGGTTCACTAACAGGTGGTTCAGATCTGTGTAGTGTGTATTGATTACAAGTTCTCACAGGAGTTTCTGTAGGGATTTCTATTTGAGTGGGAGAAGCAATGGCAGATGAAAGTAAATTGAGAATGGAAAAGTTCAATGGCAAAAATTACCAACACTGGAGAATGTAGATAGAGGACTATCTATATCAGAAAGATCTCTACTTACCGTTAGGAGGTATTGCAAAGAAGCCCAAAGACATGGAGGATGAAGAATGGGAAGTTCTTGACAAAAAGGCTCTGGGTTCTATAAGACTGAGTCTAGCATCCACTGTGATATCCAATTTATCACAGGCAAAGTCTACGGTAGAGTTGATGACTACATTAGCAAATTTGTATGAAAAACCCTCAGCTTCCAATAAGGTATATCTTATGAAGCAGTTATTTAATTTGCATATGAATGAAGGTGGATCTGTTTCTACTCATCTGAATGATTTCAATGGTATTGTGAATCAATTAAGTTTAGTGAATATAGTGTTTAATGATGAAATAAAAGCTCTTTTGATATTATGTTCTTTGCCTGAAAGCTGGCATGGCTTAGTAATGATAGTAAGTAATACTGCATCTGCATCAAATATTTTAAAATTAGAGGATGTTGTTAGTGTTATCTTGAATGAGGAAATACGCAGGAAAAACATAGAAGAGACATCTAGGAATGCTTTAAGTTTTAAGAGCAGGGGAAGGCAGAAAGAGAAGAGCAAGAAAGGCAGATCAAGATCCAAGTCAAAGGGGAAAGGCAGATCTAAATCCAGAAATGGCAGAAGGCCACAATGCTGGAATTGTGGAAAGATGGGGCACATAAGCAGAGATTGTTGGTCAAAGCCTAAGGAGGACAACCAGCACGAAGGAAAGGAAGAAGCCAAGATTGCAGGTATTGCACAGGATGCTTTAATTTTCTCTCTGCATAATAATATAGAATCTTGGGTATTAGATTCTGGTGCATCTTTTCATGCTACTCCTAACAGGGAATATTTTAGTGACTATATCCATGGAGATTTTGGAATAGTGTATCTAGGGGATGATGAGCCTTGTAAAATAATTGGTAAAGGTAAAGTGCAGCTGAAGATGTAGAATAGCAACACATGGGTGTTGAGAGATGTGATGCATGTTCCTACCTTGAAGAGAAATTTGATTTCTGCAGGAAAGTTAGGGGATGAGGGTTATACAGTAACTCTCACAGCAGAAACTTGGAAGGTGACCAAGGGTGCACTTATTATGGCCAGAGGTAAGAGAGAAGGTACTCTCTATTTGTGTAATTGTGTTACTAACAAATCTCCTTCTGTATTATCTACTTCAGATGTGGACGCTAAATTGTGGCACTCAAGGCTTGGCCACATGAGTGAGAAGGAGATGTCAATTCTTAAGTCGAAAGGTATGCTTTCAGATTTAAAAGGCATAGATCTAGAGTTTTGTGAGCACTGTGTATTTGGAAAATAGAAAAGGGTTAGTTTTCTCAAAACTGGGTCTACTAAGAAGAGGCACAAGTTGGAGCTTGTTCACACAAACGTGTGGAGACCAACTCAGGTTGTTTCCATTGGAGGATCACAGTACTATAGATCTTTCATAGATGATGCTACAAGGAAGGTATGGATCTATTGTATTAGAAAGAAATCTGATGTATTTGAGACTTTTAAAGTTTGGAAAGCTATGGTTGAGAATGAAACAGGTAAAAGATTAAAGTGCCTGAGATCAGACAATGGTGGTGAGTTCTACAGTTATAAGTTTAGAGATTATTGTTACATGCATGGAATCCATAGGCAAAGGATGGTTCCAAGGACACCTCAGCAGAATGGTATTGCTGAAAGGATGAACAAGACAATAATGGAGCGTGCAAGATGTATGAGATTGCATGCCGATTTGCCCTTACAATTTTGGGCACAAGCTGTTGACATTGCAGTGTACCTGATTAATAGAGGACCCTCTACAGCTCTGGATGGTGGTATTCCAAAAGAGGCATGGATAGATGATTTTGGTTACAGATTGTGGAATCTAGAAACTAACAAGGTAATCAGGAGTCGTGATGTTGTTTTCAACAAAAGAGTGATGTATTGTGATCAGCTAAGGAAGTTGAATCAATCTGAGCAGAGCAATGGTGAATTGGATGAGGTGAAAGTCCAAGATGAGCTCATGGGAAAAAAAAATAATCACTTACAGGAAAACACAGAGACCGACATCAGTAGGTCAGGAACCGGCGTCGGCAGGACAGAAACCGGCGTCGGCCATACAAAGACCGACGTCGGCCGTACAGGTATCGAGGTTGGTCATTCAGAACCGACGATAGCCAGTAATAGGTCTAGAGGTGATTGAGGTCGGTCACTGTCAGAGAATTTGGGTGGACAACGTGTTGTGGACGAGTCTCAGACACCCATCAGGAGGTCAGAAAGGGTGAGTAAGCCTCCAATTAGATATTCTCCTTCTTTATTTTATTTATTGCTAACTGATGGTGGAGAACCAGAGAGTTTTAAAGAAGCAACACAGGTGGAGTCCAAGAGTGAGTGGGAGCGTGGCATGGTTGAGGAGTTGGAGTCCTTAAGAGAGAACCAAACATGGGATTTGGTTGAATTGCCAACTGGTAAGAGAACACTCAAGAACAGATGGACCTACAAGTTGAAGGAAGGTGAGGATGGACAGATGAGATACAAGGCCAGATTAGTGGTAAAAGGATTTGCACAAAAGCCAGGTATCGACTTTGGTGAGATTTTTTCTCCTGTTGTTAAAATGACTTCAATAAGGGTTGTATTGTCTTTGGTTGCTTTTGAGGATTTGCATCTTGAGCAGCTAGATGTTAAAACAAAATTTCTTCATGGAGATTTGGATGAGGAAATATATATGGAACAGCCAGAAGGATTCGAGGTCAAGGGTAAGGAGAAGTTTGTGTGCAGGTTGAAGAAAAGCTTGTATGGCCTCAAGCAAGCTCCTAGGCAATGGTACTTAAAATTTGATAGGTTTATGACTGAGCATGGCTACAGTAGGTGTCAATCAGACCATTGTGTGTATTTCAAGAGATTTGATAATGGTAGATATATTATTCTATTATTATATGTAGATGACATGCTGGTTACAGGGTCTCACATGCAGGATATCTCAGAGCTTAAGCTAAAATTAGCTCAAACGTTTGCTATGAAGGATTTGGGAGTAGCAAAGAAAATCCTTGGCATGAGCATTAAGAGAGACAAGAAAAATCACAGGTTGATATTGTCTTAAGAAGATTATGTGGACAAGGTGTTGAAATGGTTCAATATGCAGGATGCTAAACTGGTAAGCACACCTTTGGCTGGACATTTTAAGTTGAGTAAAGAACAATGTCCTAATTCATATGAAGAGGTAGAGTACATGAGTAAGGTTCCATATTCTTCCACAGTAGGGAGTTTGATGTATGTAATGATGTGTACTAGACTGGATATTGCCCAAGCAGTGGGAGTTGTAAGTAAGTATATGGCCAATCCAGGTAAGGAACATTGGAAAGTAGTTCAGTGGATCCTTAAATATCTGAGAGGAACCAGCAGTAGGCACTTGTGCTATGGAGGTTTAGATACTTCTCTACATGGCTATGTAGATTCAGATATGGTAGGTGATTTGGATGGTAGGAGGAGCACTACAGATTATGTATTTACTGTAAGTGGAACGACGGTTAGCTAGATATCTAAGTTGTAGAAGGTTATTGCCTTGTCAACTACAGAAGCAGAGTATATTGCAGCCACAGAAGCTAGCAAGGAGATGATATGGATGACATGGTTCATGGATGAGCTTGGTAGGGAGCATGAGAGTTGCAGATTGTATAGTGACAGTCAGAGTGCAATCCATTTGGCTAAGAATTTAGCTTTTCATTCAAGAACAAAACACATACAGCTAAGGTATCACTTCATACGATAGGTATTGGAAGATGGTGAGTTGAAGCTGGAGAAGATCCATACAGATAGGAATTCTGCTGATATGTTAACCAAGCCGGTTACAAAGGAGAAGTTGAATCTTCATTCAACTTCTGTTGGTCTTTATGATTGAGTTGAAGATGGAGGAGCTAGAAGATGTTGCTGTACAGGTACTGGTGCAGCTGTTTATCTCCAAGTGGGAGATTGTTAGGGTGTGGAGCTAAAAACTTCACCAAGGAGCATTCATTATCAGGTTCGGGTCTACACAGACACCGGCATCGGTCAGGAGTGACCGACGTCAGTCACAGGCAGTTGCAGAGATGCCGACGTTGGCAGAGGGTCGGCCGACAGCGGTCACAGACAAGCAGTATGAACCAACGTCGATTACCTGCCGTGTCCAGAGAGCTATTTTTGTGGACAGAAGCGAGTGTTTACATGATAAGTTTGAGTTATAGACTTAAGCTTGCATCTCTATTATTAGCAATACTATTTTTAGAGCCCTTGTTCAAGTGGCTTAACTGCTTGTTGGGTGTACATGCTCAAGTATCCTAATTCTATATGTAGAATTAGATCTTCTTAGCTTTGTAGTAGTTTGTAGTGGATTATTGTAGTTGGGTGAATTATTGTAATTCATTGTGTGAGAAGAACAATATAGAATTGAATCAATCCAGGCTTGTTGGAGTTGATTGTTCTTGAGAGAGAGAGAGCTCTTGAGGAATAGAGATCTATTGAGAGATCTATACATCTAGGAGAGGTGTGGAAGAAAGAAGCTTTCTTCATTTGTATTCCTTTTGTAAAGAGTTTGTTAATACAAGTTTTCAGGGTGTTTTCTTGTATCTCTTATTCTTGCTATTATCATTCTAATTACTTGTCAATCTAATTTAATTCTGTGTTTATTGCTATCACAATTGTAATCTATTGTTGGATTGATCCCCCAACAGGTATATTATTTTTAGGGTTTCTTAGGTGTGAATGACTTTGTGATAATGTATCAAGAGAGTGCAAATAGATCTCTAAAAATTGATAGTACTTTCCATGATGAGTGCAAGATGAATATGGCATTATGCTTGATTTATATTTATAGATGAGTATTTTATATTTCCTATTACAACTAATCCATGTAACATGTCTAATGTTACCTAAGGGATATGCTTTAAATTGAAAATTATCCACTTAGTGTCCTTAGACAATATTAGCAGAAGTAGACACCTATAAAAAATTATAACTTTTTCACTATTGTTGATAGTATCATGAGAGTGAAAATTAATGATCTAAAATATGAAAATAATATGTTTAGTATTATAGAGTGCTATTTTAAATACTAGGGTGATCTTGAATAAATATATCTAGTAAGTTATGTTATTCAAGATAATATGTGGGTAAAAAGAATGTAGAAATTGCACAAGATTCAAATATGTATGCACATGTCCAAGTATGTCAAAGTGTGTCAAGTTTGATGTTACCAAGTGTCTAATACCAAATTTACGTCTCTAAAATTCCTCCATTTTAATCTAGTATTTGAAATACTAGATTCAAAGGATTAAAAAAAAATGTTATCTATGATTAATCGCAGTTGATGCTAATTTGTATGCCCTAAATATCCCACTTGATTCATATAAAATTTAAAATTAAACATGTATATATCAATTTCCACTTATGATATTAAATCTAAAGTAATTTAGATCTTTGAATTAATTGAAATTGAATATTCAAGGAGTGAATGCACTTTAAGATTATGTAAACTAAGATGTCACGTGATTAAAAAATGTCATGGGCTGGTTATGCCCCAAGGAGATGCAAATGTTGAAACCATGTGTTGAGGAGTGTTATTGTTTCAACCACCATTGGATATGGATAAGAAATAGGATATGAGTGTTGCATAAACCTCTATCGTACCTCTCTAAATATCATTATAACTCTTTTTTGGAATCATAAAACAAGATTATATGGAAAGGTGGAACCCAAAATAGGTTTGTAAATCCAGGTGGAACCTCAAAACATGTCTGTATTTAAATTTGGAACATTGAAATAGGTTCACATGTAAATTTAAACTTATGATGAATTATTATAGATAAATTTTATATTCAAAGTGATTAAATAGTACTATTTCCCCTATTGATCCTTATTATAGGATATACAAATATGTTTGTATAAACTAAATTTATCTCCCAATTCTAATCTAGATGAGTGTCATCAATCCTCTTCATTTAATCAACTAAATTTAGTCAATATCATATCAAATTAAGGTTGGTGTCTGATGGCTATATGCTAGGACACAAAATACATTGAGGCAATAGTTATTTTCTTAAAAATACACTTGCATGAATTGAAATTATAGAAGTAAAAAACACTTGTAAAAATTTAAATTTCATAAATCAAACATGCTTTGAAGAATGGAAAACACACTTACATTATTGAAATTGTATAAATTGAAACACACATTGCATGAAAGTAAACTAAACAATTGTTGATATATGGATCCAATTGATTTACAAGTTAGATGAAACTCTAAACATAAAATACATATTTAGAAATTAAAACAAAACATAAATAAATATAATCTATAAAACATAACTACAAACTAACTTTTTTCTTAGGTTGAGTGGGCCCTTGATCTTCCCTTAGAAAAAAAAATAAAAAAAACTTTAGAAATTATCAAATCCTTTATTCATTTTTTTTTTTCAGTTTATAATTATTTTTTAATTTATTTTACCTCATTTTATTAATAAATATGAATGAGAAGGTTGTATTTATATTATAATTATTTCAACAAATTATTATTTAAGTATAACAACTTAACAAATTAATTTTACAAATGATTTTATAATCTTAATAACTTGACAAATCAGTTTATAATTATTTTTTATTATAGGCTAACAACCTAACAAATGAGTTTTAAAACTGATTTTTATTTTAGGATGATAATATAATAAATTTGCTTCTTATATTATTTAGATAATATTAAAAATCGTCATTAGTCAATTAGAAAATATTAAAAAATTCTAGATTCATAAATCCACCATATTATAGTTTGTTGGAGAGATATAAGTTACTTGTTTTATTTCCAACAACTTTTTGTTTTATTGAGGAGAATCAATCACAATTTTGGTCAATTTAGTTTCCTCCAATAACATGATGTTTGAGATATTCATAGTAGTTGAAATATTATAAATATTTTTTATTCTTTATAAATACTTATTTTAAAAAATACTATAAATATATTTCATATAAATAATTTCTAAAAATAGGTAAAAATCATCTCTGGAGCTCTTTACTTTCATGTTTTCATAGTTATAGACCCTTGTAGTTGATTTTTATTAATTTCTATTTTTAAAAGTTTTTATTTATATAATTTATGTATATAAAAAGACGTAAAATAATTCTAAAACATTCTCTCATTCTTTCTTTGGTCTCTTAGACCCCAAAATCAATTTTGGACATCTTCGAAGCCAATTTTGTGCATCTTTAGAGTTATACTATGCATCTTTGGAATGAAGATGGAGATCTCTAGAGCCAACTTCAAATGAACATAACTTTTAGATATGGACTTAGATAAATATGACTATTTTTAAAATTTTCCTATTTTTCAAGAAGAATCCAAATATGTAATCATATTCATGTTTATGGATGTTTTTGATGATTATTTTTCTTTTTAACCCACAACCTGTCTATTTTAGTCTTACATCATCACATACCAAAATAGAAAAAAATACACATAAAAACATCACTTATTTTTAGTTGATTCAAGGTTTCTTATATGACTTGAATGGTATTACATCACTTTTACAACTATCTTAAAATTAACTAAAGAAACTTGTATATGCTTTATATAGGACTCCAAAACTAATGATGATCTACAAAGCTAATTTAAAGTTATCCCTGATTTGGTATTTTAATACATCAAACTTTTTCATTTGCATTGATGACTCATTTCAATTTGTATAGACAATATTTGACATCTATTTTCAAAAAACTTGTTATAAAATAACAAAAATGTAGATTGTAATAACTCCTAAAGAATAAACTAGATATATATCTCTTATTTCATTCTAAACAAACGTAAGTTATTAAATTTACATCTAAATCCATTATAAAATATGATTTATGAAATATAAAATAGTATTATTTATTGATATAATGAAACATATTATGTTCTCATCATCTCTCCCATACTTAAACTCATGCATGTTCTCATGCATGATGCTGGTTTACCTATAGATGTTAATTTTTTAATCATTTATTAAAATCATGTTCTTTGTAGAAAAAAATCTATTTATTATATCTAAAAATAACATTTTTCATACTTCAAAACAATTATGATCTTTTAGTTATTCAAAATATATTTTCTATAGAGAATATTAGCTCCCTATTTTTAAATAATCAATTAATTCATCCCATCTCTTATTGAAATCCATATAAGATGAACTAAAAGATGCCAATGAACATTAATTTGAATTCAACAATATATTTTTTAAGTGTTGAAAAGACCCTTTGGAAATCAACAATGCATTATAAAAAAAGAGCTTTTGAAAACAAATAATGCATTCATTAAGTGTTGAAAAGATCCACCATTTACTTGTTTTCAACTCTTTTCTTCTCTCCTCTCTCACACTTATATTTATGCATGTCCTTATGCATATAGAGATTGTTTTATTTTTTCATCCAGTTTTTTATTTTTAGTTTTTTATTCTCTTTTCAAGAAGTTTATCAAGTAGATTTATTTGTAATTAAAAAACTTATAATTATATTTAGAAATAAAATGATAGAATAAATATCTTAGTCATACTCCCAGTTATCTTTTGATTTTTTCATGTTGACATCTTCATAGTTTTTTGATGTTGAAAGAGAGTATAAAGTCAAGGTTGATTAAGTACAACTTTATTACTATTTGAAAAAAGTATCTATTTACCGGTTTCCAAATTTTCCCTTCTTTTTTTACCCTTGGTCAACCATTTAATAATATTTTGATCAAGGCTCTTTTATTAGTACATGATCAACTAATAAGCTAGTTTCCTAACCACAACCATCAACAATGTCCAAGGGTTTTTATTAGTTTTTTAGAAATGATAACATGATGAAAAATTAGGAAGTGGTTTTTATAGTTGCTCTACAACACTCAAATCAACTAGAAAGTTGATTATACTCATGAATTTCTTCTTTTGTGAGCCTATTTTACCAAAATCAACCTATGTATAAAAACATGAATAAAAGTCTTTCGTTATTTTATAAAATCTTTTGATTTCAAGTTATCTTTGAAGCTTCTCAATTACCACATGAATGTTGTAAATATTTTTGACAAACTACGTAACCATTAAGATGACTAACTATGAATTTCCTTGCTTATATACTTGTGATTGATCCCAACAATATCTTCAATAGAGTTTTAAAATAACTCTAGTGTATAATAAAAATTAAGTTTTAGAGTTTTTGAACTTACTCCACCATTCATGTTATGTTGTCTTTCATGGTAAAATAACTCTCTGAATGATAAATGACATTTATGTTCAACATATATATCTCATTGGTCTTGATCTTAATTCAAAATCTATGTTGAATCTATTAAATTATGTTTTTGCTAGTCAAAGTAAAATGTTAGGAAGACTATACTACAACCAAACAGTTTTATCAAACCAAAGAGTGCAAAAATATGATTAACAATACTTGTAGACTACACTCAATTATTATATGTTAGTATAAATAAATAAATAAATATAATATTATGGAAAAATTTAACAAACTATTTAAGAACGTGGGTAGTTTGGAAACCTTACATATGAGATATCACTTTCATAATTTCACATATTTACTAGGGTTGTTTGGTTTAGACATGTATAAAAATAAAAATTAAGAAATAATGAAACAATCTTTCATATGAATGGTAATAGATCATGGATTGATTTATTTATGACTAATGACATATTTATTATGGCTTTAAGAACTACCTTGGATGGGTTTAATTATTATGATTGATTTCAGATATGGTCATATTATATTCCTTTATAATGGATGGAATCAACAGGTGGGAAAGTTATAATTTCATTATTATACACTATTTAAACTAGTATATTACCAAATTTATGTGTAACAAGAACTTTAATTGATAAATGCTCTGGGAGAAGGTTGGGCTAGTTTTTCATGAGATGCCCACAACCAACAAATGTTAATTTTGGGTGGAGGTTGATATGAATGAGCTTGGTATTATATCTATTGGATGAGTGGTTGTTGTGAATTTTTTTTTAACAATGTTGAGATGGTGAGAGTATGTTATTCCTAGTCTGAGATGCATTATTATTAGAAACATAACTATATTTTATGAAAAATAAAAAAACATACCTAAAATTCCTTGATTTGGTGGTCATGGTTCTCTTTAAACTGTAAAAAAAACTTCATTGATTCTATTTGATTCCATTGATTGTTATATGTTAGACTTATTGTCCAAACAACTTAGAATTTTTACTCAACATCTCCAAAACAAAAAATGGTCAAATCTTCTTTTGCTATTTTTTCTTGAAAGATTTCTCTCTATTTTTTTTATAATTATACTCTTTTGCTTAGCTTCATTACTAGGTTTATAGAGGGATGATATGGGTTGAACGTTACAAATAACTATATATGTAGGTGTGTAACCTTTGTTTTTATCTTGTCTCCCACACTTAAGATCATGCATGTCATGCATGTTGCTAATTCTCTCTACATCCTCTTCTATTGTTTTAATAGTAGTAGTGAATGTGTTGTTTCTCTATTCTTTTATATCTGTTACAAAATTTATTTCAAGAATATTTTTTCCTTGTAACTCCTTAATGTGTTGTCTTTATCTTTGAGGGTTGCAATCTAATATATAACAATCAAATCTATATTTCTCTTCCACACGCATTAACATTCATGGATGGATCTACCTTAAAAATGTTTTCAACCATTGCTTCATTTACACAGTTATTTAAAAAAAATAGTTTAGAAGGGGGGTAAGTCTCCCTTTAGAATCTATTTCTATTTTGAAGAAGAACTATTCTATAAAAAATATTAAAATAACTATTTACTAAATATATTATCAAAGTAAAACTGATGTTTATGAAATATTTTTTTATCAACTCTCTTTTTATTCAAATGCTCACAAGAGTAACAATAAATTGATTAATTTAAAATCTTAATCTAATTGTATCTAAATCACACCTTTGCTGAAAAAGAAAATACACATTGTTAATTTAATTATTAAAAATTTGAAATCCTTAATTTAATTGTTGTAAATTGATAGTTCTAATCTAATTGTTGAGAATTGAAAATTCTAATCTACTTCTAGGAATTTAAAAATTCTAATTTAGTCTTTGAAAATTAAAACACACCTTGCTAAAAATTAAAATCACATAGTTGCTAAAAAATAAATTAAATTAAACAAATATATTTTTTGATGTGAGAAAATGAAGGGTAAAGAAGTTGACTAAGAATCTATCATGAAAACTAATTTTGATAATTCCTTAATAATACCAGTGTCCCAGACAATGACATTAAAAATGATGAATGTCATCAATCCTCTTCATTTAATCAACTGAACTCAGTAAATTTCATATAAAATCAAGGTTGGGGTCTGAAGGTTATATGCAATAGGAAATAAAACACATTAAAGTAATAGTTATTAATAAAAAGACACTTGCATGAATTGAAATTATTGAATTAAAACACTCTTATAGAAATTTAAATTGCATACATCAAACATACTTTGCAGAATAAAAAACACACATAATTGAAATTGCAGAAAATGATGCACATTGCATGAAAAGAAACTAAATAATTGTTTGTTTATAGATCTAATTAGTTTGCAAGTTAGATGAAACTTTGATTATGAAATAAATATTTAAAAATTAAAACAAAACATATATAAATCTAAACATAAATACAAACTAACATTTTTTCTTGGACTGAGTGGGTCCTTGCTCTTCCCTGAGAAAAAAGATAACAAATAAAAAACTTTAAAAATGCTCAAATCTATTATTCAATATTTTTTTCAATTTACAATTATTTTCTAATTTCTTCTACCTTCATTTACTAATAATTATGAATGAGAATATTGTATTTATAATACAATTCCTTCAATAAATTCTTGTTTAAGAATAACCACTTAATAAATAAGTTTTAGAACTGATTTTTAAATCTTAAAAATCTTACAAATCAATTTACAACTGATTTTTATTATAGGCTAACAACAAAACAAATCAATTTTGAAATTAATTATTATTCTACGATAAAAATATAACAAATTTGGTTCTTACCTTTTTTGGAGAATATCAACAATCCTCATTATTCAAGAAGAAAATATTGGAAAATGTTAGATTCATAAATCCACTATATTGTAGTTTGTTATAGATAATATAGGTGCTTTATTTTCTTTTCAATAATTTTTGATTTTATTGAAGAGAATCAATTACAATCTTAACGAATTTGATTTCCTCCAACAACATAATGTTTGAGATATTCATAGTAGTTGAAATAATATAAATATTTTGTCTTCTTTATAAATACTTATTTTTGGAAATATTATAAATAAATTTCATATAGGCACTTTCTAAAAATAGGTAGCAATCATCTCTGGATCTTTTTGTTTTCATATTTTCATCATTACAGACTCTTGTATCTGATTTTTGCTAATGTTTATTTTTAAGAATTTCTATTTACAAAATTTTTATATATAAAAAGATTAAAAATTATTCTAAAAAATCCTCTTATTTTTTTTTGGTCTCCTAGACCCAAAAATCAATTTTGAGCATCTTCAAAGCTAATTATGTACATTTCTAGTGCTAGACTATGCATGTCTAGAGCTAGGACTGGTGATCTTCAGAGATAAGATGGAGATATTCGAAGCTAGCTTCAAATGAGAATAAATTTTTCATACAAACTCATGTTGAACACACCTATCTACTAAGAGGGGGGTGAATTAGTAGATCTCAAAACTAGTTCCTTAAAACTTTTAAAATGAATTGTAAAAAAATGCAAACTTAAAGAACAAAAGAAAGATTCACATGCACAAAAGCAAAGCTCATAACACTAGATTTATACGTGGAAAATCAAAGGAAAAAAAAACCATGGTGAGAATGCTACTGTTCTAATCCAACCTCACAAAAATTTGTTATACTGATTAAACCTCACTGGTTACATTATACAACACCAATCCTAAGGAGACACCCATCCCTTATTCTGAGCACCAACTCATAATGACCTCACTGATCATATATGTAAGGGATAAAACTCTATGGAGACACCAATCCCCTAAATGGGCACCAACTCAACCTCACTGATGGTACCAACCAAATAGCTGTGTGAAGCTATAACTCTATATGATGAAAAATAGATTCAAAATAGAATCTGGGTATGTTCCTTATTAAAAGTCTAGTCTAAAACCGCTCATGCTCTGTACAATACTTGTATGTGCATTCTTATTCACACTCTCTCTTTCTATGTCTAGATTCTTCTATTCAACACACTACTTAATTCCCCTTTTGCCCCATTTTTTATATGTCTGTATATACTTAATTGACACATTGCATAACTCCTTTTTGTCTCAATTTTTCTAATTAATACACTATGTGGCTCTCATATATGATTATCTCATTAAAAAACTTAGATGAGTCTCTTTACTTTATACATTTTGCATTCATTTCTTGTCTCTTCTCGTTCCAAGAAAATGACTATTTTTCTTCCATTCGTTGAGCCTCTTTGAATTCTAACCTTATTGCTTCATATACAACATTCACACAATTGGAATGAATCTATGATTAGTCATTTTATTTCACAATTATCCAAAAAAATGACAGTTGATTTTATTCAACTGTCATGCTATATTTTTGTAACTATCTCAGTTTTTTGGTTCTTTGAATGTTTTTCCTTGACACATTGGTTAAGTGTTGATCTCCTTATATCATCTCACTACATCTTGAGTCTTTGGAATGCTTTCACTTTATTATATCTTGTAAGACATGCTTGGAATTTAACTCTGCTACTGTGCCATTAACCTTTGAGTACCTTTAAACTTTAGATTCACTCACTCTGTTGGATCTTCTCAGTATTGGCTTTCATGCATCATTGGATCATTACAGATGCATGATATTTACATTGAATAGGTCATTATCATTTGATATGTTGACCTCATCTAATTTTATTTGACATTCATGTATTGATTTTGATCCTTTGATCTCTTCAAACTTTCTCAACCTTTAAATCACCTTGATCCTTTGGCACTTTTGAAAATTCCCTACAAGACTCCACACTTATCCTTCAACAATGTTGCAAGTTACCTATATTTCTTCTAAAATATCCTTCAAAAGCTTTGTAAGAGTCCATTCCATATGAAAGTATCCTTCGAGAGCTTTGTAAGTGTCCTTTCCATCTGAAAGTATCCTTTAGGAACTTTGTAAGTGTCCACCTACCTTAGACAAATTCTCCAAAATAATTCATCAATGCCCTTCTCCCAAAAGTGTCCTTGAAGACTTCTATAAGTGACCTATTCAAAATTTTTGTTTGGATCACATGCCCTTCAGAGATTTAGTAAAGCACCTTTTAAAATTTTTGTTTGGGTCACATGTCCTTCAAAACTTTGGCAAAGTACCTTTCAGAAACCTTGAATGGTTCACTTACCCTTCATCATTTTAAAAAATATCCCTTCAAAAGCTTTGAATGGTTCACTTACCTTTCACCATTTTGAAAAGATCCCTTTAGAACTTTTGTAAAGTACCCTTCAAAAACTTTGAATGGTTCACTCACCCTTTGACATTTTTGAAAAGATCCCATCAAAAAAAAATGACTGGTTCACTTACCATTCAACATTTTGAAAAGATCCCTTCAGAACTTTTGTTCAAGACAATTTTTTTGACAAAGAGTTAGCCATTTTTCCTAAAGAATTCACCGAACCACTTTTTATGAAAGAATTAAAAATTACACTCATTTCCTTTAGAAACTTTGTTGTAGACATTTGTCTAAAAAATTCTAAACCATTTTCTTGAAAGAATTCACTAAACCACTTTCTTTGAAAGAATTCCTCAGATAAATGCAAAGGTACAAAATCAACTAAGTATGGAAACTTAGTAGACTTTCAGCTAAGGAATAACCTTATGTATTTGTAACATTTGATCTACTCATCCTTATGACTTAGAACATAAACCACAAAGGGATATATGCAAATATTGTTAACAACCACTTGTGTACTTAGATATATCTATCAAGATAACCATGTGAGAAAAGACATTCATATGACTATTCTTTTATTTTCATAGTTATTCAAAATA
Source organism: Torreya grandis (assembly GCA_037957365.1). NCBI lineage: Eukaryota > Viridiplantae > Streptophyta > Pinopsida > Cupressales > Taxaceae > Torreya > Torreya grandis. Next base: position 2,945,020 of record JARHVA010001297.1, on the reverse strand, counting down.
CACACATAACTCCATGGAGCTCTCAAACAAGTTTTTTCAACTCAACACCTTTGTCATTAATACTTGAAAGTACATTCTTCATTTGACATCAATGACAAACCTTCATACATCAATGAATATGTCTAACAATCTCCCCCTTTTTCACTGATGACAAAAACATCCTTTGCAAAGTAACATAATCTCTATTTTGCACTTGTGTCTTGATATCCCCCCCCTCGCTTTGACATTAATGACAAATCATATTTGACACAAAGTCAACTAGCTCCACCTGAAGTGTACTTCTTTAGGTATGACCTTGTTCTGATCCTCAAACCTGTAAGATAAGATCAATTTTTGAGAAGCTCCCCCTTTAGGCCATACAATAATTTCCTAAACTCTGCTTCTTCTAGGAGTTAGTGATGTTCCTTTTATACTCCCCTTGGAGATATGCTTGATCACTAGGAACTAGTGATGTGGTGTAGGAGCTACCACTCCCAACCACTCTCAAATTTTCAAATTGGTCCTTAGGCAAAGGTTTAGTGAATATGTTTGCAATTTGATCTTTTGTTAGAACATATTCCATTGTGCCCTCTTGATCACCAACCTTCTCTCTTAGAAAGTGATACTTGATTGATATGTGCTTTGTTTTGGAGTACATCACTAGATTCTTGGATATATTTATAGTACTTGAATTGTCACATAGAATGGGAATTAGTCCTTTGAACTCCACTTCAATATCTTTTACTGACTACTTCATCCACAACACTTGAGTGCAACATGCCATTGCTACAACATATTCTACTTCTATTGTAGATAGTGTAACTGACTCTTGTCTTTTACTTAGCCATGAAATAAGTCTGTTACCAAGGAAGAATGCACCACCACTAGTACTTCTTTTATCATCTATGTTTCCTACCCAATCAACATCTGTGTATGCTGTCAAAGTGAAATCATCACTTGAAGGATACCATAAGCCATAGTCTACTATGATTTTGATATAATTGAGGTTTCTCTTTACTATATTTACATATCTTTCTTTTGGTACATCCTAGAATCTAGCAACTATACATATAGCCTACATGATGTCTGGTCTTGATGTACTGAGATATAACAAACTACTAATTATGGACCTATACATTGTATGATTCACTTTAGGATAATCATCACCTTTGCTCAATTTACATCCAGTTATCATGGGAGTGCTAACTGGTCTGCTATCCTCCATACCAAATTTCTTGATCATCTCCTTCACATACTTGGTCTAGGATATGAATATCCCTTCTTTGGATTGTGCAACCTATAGACCAAGAAAAAATGAAAGTTATCCTAGCATGGACATTTCAAACTCCTTTTGCATTTAATTTACAAATTATTTGCACATATTATTTCTATTGCCACCAAAAATGATGTCATCAACATAGATAACTATGATCAACATATGTCCATTTTTAGACTTAACATACAAGTTATTATCTGCACATCCTTTGATAAATCCTTGTTGTTGCAAATATTGATCCAACCTTGAATACCATGCTCTAGGTGCCTATTTTAGACCATATAATGCTTTCCTTAGTTTGCACACATAGTCTTCTTCATCTATCAACTGAAAACCTTTAGGTTGTTTAATATAGACTTCTTCTTCCATGGTTCCATTCAAGAAAGCTGATTTAACATCCATTTCATAGACTTTAAACTTCTTAAAGACTAAGAATACTAAAAACATTCTGATGGCTTCCAATATTTCCACTAGGGTAAATGTCTCCTCAAAGTCTATTCCTTCTACCTGAGCATATCCTTTGTAAACAAGTCTATCTTTTTTTCTCACAACAGCTCCACCTTCATTCAAATTATTTTTAAAGACCCATTTTATGCCTATGACATTCTTGTCTATGGGTCTTAGAACTAGCTACCAGATTTTATTCTTTTGTATTTGACTTAGTTCCTCATCTATGGCCTTTTTTCGATTCTCATCTTTGCTAGCCTCAGCATAGATTTTGGGCTTAATTTCAGATGGTAAAGCAAAACTTACCTATTATTTGCTCATTGATGCCCTTCTCCTCATTTGGACACCTTCATTCATGTTTCCAATGATCTTCTCCTTAGGATGATCCTTTTGAACAAAATTTGAGGGTGCCTTTTCAGTCCTCTTTATCTCTTCTTCATTATCTAATATATAATCCTTAGCTTCTTCTTTTAGTTCCTCAATTTTGATCTCCTTTACAGGTTCAATTTCTTCTTTGAGGATCTCTTCAACTGTAACAAGGATGATCTCCACTAGCTTATGTAGTCTTTTATTGTAGCAAACATAGGCTTTGCTATGAGTGGAATAACCAAGGAATATTCCCTTATCACATCTTGACTCAAAATTGCCTATCTTTTTCTCCTTCCTTTGAATGTAGCATTTGCTCCCAAACACTCTAAAATACTTGATTGAAGTAGGATTTCCATACCATAGTTCATATGGAGTCTTGTCATTATTTAATCTCAATTGGACTTTGGTCAAGATGTATACTACTGTCTAGACTACCTCTCTCTAATAACCATCTGACAAGTTGGCTTCTTTCAACATTGTTATATCCATCTCGTTAATGGTCCTATACTTCCTTTCAACAACTCCATTTTTCTATGGAGTTTTTGCAGTAGAGTAGTGTCTCTTAATTCCATGCTTTTCATAGTAGTCTGTGAATTAATTTGAAGTGAATTCACCACCTTTGTTAGATTTGAGGCACTTGATCTTTCTACTAATTTCATTTTCAACTATGGCTCTAAAAATCTTGAATTTCTCAAAGGCTTGAGACTTGTCCTTTAAGAAGGTTACCCATGTCATTCTAGTGTAGTTAGCTATGAATAACATGAAATAATACACTCATTTGGAACCTCTTATCTTGGTTGGTCTAAAAATATCAGTATGAAGTATCTATAAAGATTTTGTAGTTGCATACTCTTTAGTTTGGAATGAGACCCTGGTCTATTTATCAAGCTGACATTCTCTACACATTGTGTCAGTAGGCTTCGTTATCTTAGGCATGTGTCTTACACACTTATTAGAACTTACTTTGACTAAATTGTAAAATTTAACATGAACCATCCTTCTGTGCCATAACCAGCTCTCACCAATTTTTCTCATGAGATAATTTATACCATTTACCTCAATCAGATTATATATGTTACTCTCAATTCTTTTTCCTTGTGCAATAGTTTTTCTAGACCTTCTTAGTTCACAACCTTCAGCATCAAATATGACTTTATATCCATTGTCACACATTAGATTGAAACTCAAAAGATTATGTTTTAGTCCTTTAACATAAAGTACATCATGTGTATGGAACTTGTCATTAATATGAAAGGTTATTTTGCCTTTGATTTTGACTATAGTATTATCTCTCAAACTGACAATCCCTTCTTTGCATCTACTCAAATTGATGAACTTGCTCTTGTCACTAGTCATATGTTTTGAGCATCCACTATCTATGACCCATAGATTTTGTTCTTTAGCATGTAGCATGGTTTGAGCAATCATGGACTGATTCTTCTTTTTCCACATCTCCTTTGGCTTCTTGATTGTACATTCCCTTGTTATGTCATTGATTTATGAGCCTCTATTTACTTTAGGAGTCTTAACCTTTTTAACATTGTTAGATTTTTATTTAGTAGGATTTATTCTATATAACTTTGATATATGCCCAAAATTATTACATTTATAGCATAAAACATCTATATCTAATAGAGGCACAAATGAATTTATACTTAAGAAGCTTCTCCTTCTTAGGTACAACTTCACAATCAATTGCTCTATGGACAAAATGATTATAGTTATAACAATAACCATAAAATGATGAAGAGTACCTGGTTATCACTCTCCTTTGAGAATATAAAGGAAGTCTCTTGAACTCTATTTTCTTCATGTTCCTTGCTGTTATGTTGCTTTTTATAGCAATAACCTTGGTCTTTGTAGGAATAGAGTCACTGATTTTCTTATTTTATTCAAGAATGTAGTTTTTTAATTTTTTGATTCCTGATTCTACTACCACCTTGAAGTTTTCATATAGATTTATAGTTGTGATCAACATGGGATTCTTGCCTTTCTCATACCCAAGACCTAATGTTTCATTGGAGGGCTTTTGTGAGTTGATCAATTCAACTAGTATGGCAGATCCTACTTTTAGTTTTAGGCCTTTATCAACCTACTCTTTGGATATTTTGAGATTTTCTCTTAAATTCATGATTTCTTCTTCTATTTTTAAGCAATCTAAGGACTTCACTTGCAGGTCAATTTTGACTACATCCTCTATCCTCCTCAACTTGGGTCTTCAAGTTCACTATCATCTGATCTATTTCCTCATTTATTTTAGTCAATTTATCAAATTACTTTTGACTAAGATTCTTTTGTTTAGAATTTTATTATCCAAGCTTGTCAATTTATTTTAAAGCATAGATGAGTTCGCATTCAAGATTTACTTTTCCTTCTTCTCCTTCATCTTCTTCTAAGTCCTATTCATCTTGGCATAAAGAATTTAATTCAAATGTCATGAATAAGACTTTATTTTATTTGGCCACAAAAGCACTATCATGTTCATTACTTGAGATATTACTATCATCCACCAAGTCACTATATTATTTTGAATACAACCCCATTTTGTTCTTAAATAAACTTTTCTTCTTCTTGGGATAATGGGATTTCTCTTTTTGATTTTTATCAACTGAATCAGAGTCATCCTTCTTTTTATGTGGACATTTAACAGCAAAGTGACCTATTTTTCCACAATTAAAGCATTTGAAGGGTAACTTAACTTTGTATTTACATGAGCCCTTCTTTAATTTTATGATGAAATTGGCCTCTACATTATCAACCTCCTCAGATTCAGAATTAAGAGCTTCTTCTTTTTCTGCCTACTTAGAAACCTTGAAGGTAGCTTCTCTCTTGGATGAGTCTACATCTCCCAACACCATCTCATATTTAGTGAAGGTTCTATGTGGCTCATCTATTGTGAGATTTTTTAGATCTCTTACCTCTTTAATTTTAGATATTTTAGAATCATACTTTGACATCAAAGATATCAAAACCTTCTTGATAATGGTTGACTCTTCCATTGTCTCTCCAAGTCCTCTAATTGCATTTAAAATCTCATCTACCCTAAGGAGGTAGTCTGCAATCTTCTCTTCCTCACTCATCTTGAGGATCTTGAACTATCCCTTATGTGTTTGAAGATTGGATTTTTTTACTCTGTCATCTCCTTCATAGATGCTCTTTAATTTGATCTATATGTCCTTTGCATTTTGACAATACATGACTTTAACAAACTCATTATTTGACAATCCACAAAGAATAACATTCTTTACTTTGGCATTATTCTCACATGCCTTCTTCACTACCTGATCAATAGGATAAATAATAGGGGGTATGTATCCATTCTCAATGGACATCTAGACATCAAACCCCAAGGAGGTCAAATATGCTTCCATCCTTATACTCTAAAAGGCATAGTTAGACCCATCAAACAAAGGTGCTTTGTTTGATGAAGTTCCTTCATGACATGACATTTTGTGTTCAGACTCCAAGATCAACCTAAGCTGATTAATCTTCTCTTTTATAACCCCTGGCTTTGATACCAATTATTCAACACACCTATATACTGAGGGGGGGGTTGAATCAATAGATCTCAAAACCCATTCCTTAAAAATTCTATAATGAATCTTAAATAAATGTAAACTTAAATAACAAAATAAATATTGACATGCATAAAAGCAAAGCTTGTAACACTAGATTTATATGTAGAAACCTAAAGGAAAAAAAAAACCATGGTGAGAATGTTGCTAGAAGCTACTGTTCTAATCTAGCCTCACAAAAATTTATTACATCAACTGAACCTCACTGGTTACATTCTAGAACACCAATCCTAAGGACACCCATCACCTATTTTGAGCACCAACTCATAATGACCTCATTGATCATATATTTAAGGGCTACAACCCTAAGGAGACACTAATCCCCTAACTAAGCACCAACTCAGCCTCATTGATGGCACCAAGCAAATAATTGTGTGAATATACAACTCCATCTAATGAAAAATAGATTCAAAATAGAATCTAGGTTTGTTCCTTGTTGTAATTCTGGTCTATAACCACTCATTCTCTACACAATACTTATATGTGCATTCTTCTTCATAGTCTCTCTTTCTGTGTCTAGATTCTTCTATTCAACACACTACTTAATTCCCTTTCTATCCCCCTTTTATATGTCTAAATATACCTAATTGACATGCTGCATAACTCTTTTTTATGTCTCAATTTTTATAATTAATACAGTATGTGGCTCTCATATTCAATTGTCTCATAAAAAAACTTAGATGAGTCTCTTTACTTTATACAGTTTGCATTAGTTTCTTGTCTCTTCTCATTCCAAGAAAATGATTATTTTTCTTCCATTCTATGAGCCTCTTTGAATTATACCCTTGTCACTTCATATACAACATTCACACAATTGGAATGAATCTATGATTAGTCATTTTATTTCACAATTATTCAAAAAACTGACTGTTGATTTTCTTCAACCATCATGCTATATTTTTGTAACTACCTCACTTTTTTGGTTCTTTGAATGTTTTTCCTTAGTTAACACATTGGTTAAGTGTAGATATCTTTATATCATCTCACTGCATCTCGAGTCTTTATAATGCTTTCACTTTATTGGATCTTGCAAGACATGCTTGGAATTTAACTATGTCACCGTGCCATTAACCTTCGAGTACCTTTAAACTTTGGATTCACTCGCTCTATTGGATCTTCCTAGTCCTAGATCTTGTGCATCATTGGATCATTAAAGATGCATGTTATGTACATTAAATAGGTCATTATCCTTTGATATGTTGACCTCATGTCATTTTCTTCAGCATTCATGTATTGCTTTTGATCCTTTGATCTCTTCAGACTTGCTTGACCTTTAACTTGCCTTGATCCTTTGACATTTTTGAAAATTCCATACGAGACTCCACACTTATCCTTTGATAATGTTGCAAGTGACCTATATTTATTACAAAATATCCTTTAGAAACTTTGTAAGAGTCCATTCCATTTTAAAGTATCCTTTAGGAACCTTGTAAGTGTCCTCTCCATCTGAAAGTATCCTTCAAGAACTTTATAATTGTCCACCTACCTTAGACAAATTATTCAAAAGAATTCATCAATGCCCTTATTCCAAAAGTTTTGTTTAGGACTTCTATAAATGATCTATTTATAACTTTGTTTGGATCACATGCCCTTTAGAGCTTTAGCAAAGTGACTTTCAAATTTTTTTTTTGGGTCATATGCCCTTTGAAACTTTGGCAAAGTACCCTTCATGATTTTTGTTTGGGTCACATGCCCTTCAGAACTTTTTAAAATTACCCTTCAATATTTTTTTTTGGGTCACATGACCTTTAGAACTTTGGAAAAGTACCCTTCAAAAACTTTTAATGGTTCACTTACCCTTCAACATCTGTGAAAATATCCCTTTGGAAACTTTGAACGGTTCACTTACCCTTCGACATTTTGAAAAGATCCCTTGAAATTTTTTATAAAATACCCTTTGGAAAATTTGAATGGTTAACTTACCCTTCATAATTTTTGAAAGTATCCCTTTGAAAATGTTGAACAGTTCACTTACCCTTTGACATTTTGAAAATATCCCTTCAGAACTTTTGTTCAGGACAATTTTTCTGTCAAAGACCTAGCCATTTTTCCAAAATAATTCACCAACCCACTTTCTCCAAAATAATTCTGAATTGCACTCATTTCCTTCAAAAACTTTGTTTCAGACATTTTATCTAATAAAGTCTAAACCATTTTCCTAAAAGAATTCATTGTACTACTTTCTTTGAAAGATTTCCCCAGACAAATGCAAAGGTACAAAATTGACTAAGTATGGAAACTTAGTAGACTTTTAGTTGAGAAACAACCATATGCATTTGTAACATTTTATCTACTCATCCTTATGACTTATAACATAGATGACAAAGAGATATATGCAAATGTTGTTAATATCCACCTATGTACTTAGCCATATATGTCAAGATAACCATGTGAGCAAAGACATTCATATGACTATTCTTGTATTTTCATAGTCATTCAAAGTACACACATAGTTCCATGGAGATTTTTAACAAGTATTTTCAACTCAACACCTTTATCATTAATGCTTGAAAGTACATTCTTAATTTGACATCAATGACAAACCTTCATACATCAATGAATATGTCCAACAATTCAAATCAAAATGATTCCTATTTTAAACTTGCCTATTTTTTTGGTAGGTATCTAAATATGTATTAAAATTTGAGTTTAAATATATTTTTGATGACTATTTTGGATTTTTCCCACAACATGTCCATTTTAGTGTTACATCTTCACATGTCAAAATAGAAAATAAATACACATAAAAACTTACAACTTGTTTTTTATTGATTAAAGGGTTCTTTTATGCCTTGGATGTTATTGCATAACTTTTACATCTATCTCAAAAATAATAGAAGGAAATTAGAGATGATTTATATCAAACTCTAAAACTACTGATGATTTCTAGAGCTTTTTTAAGGTTGTCCTTGATTTGATGTTTTAACACATCAAACTTTGTTATCTACATTTATGACTCGTTTCAAATTGCATAGACAACATTTGACATATATTTTATAAGATCTTATTATAAAATAACAATAATGTATATTTTAATAAGTCTTAAATAATAGACTAGATATATACCTCATATTTCATTCTAAACAAGCGTAATTTTAAAACTACATTTAAGTCCACTTTAAAACATGATTTATGAAATAGAAAATGGTATTATTTATTGATATAGTGAGAAATATAATGGTCTCATAATAATACATCCATACCTTAAATTTATTTAGAATATCATAATCTATTTTTTTAACATATTCAATCTAATATATATTTTCAAGCCATCTCATATAATTTATCTCATAATGTCATAAAATATCTCAATTATTACTTACAATCATGAAGAATACCCCACTCATGCCTTTCATATGCCTCAATATATTAATCTATCCCAATATGTATCATATAATTTGATCTAAAATATAAAATATCTATCTTTCATTTCCTAAATATGTAAGACAAGCCCACTATATTCCACCCTAGTGAGGTAGGGGATGAATCATATGAATCACTCATCTCAAAATAAATGTTTATGTGCACCATGTGTTATATAAATAAATATCAATGTAACTTATATATAAAAACATGAAACCATATGTCATCATATAAATATTAAATAATTAGATCATGTATGAACCATGTAATCCAAGAAAATAGGAATTTAAGTTTCATGTCAAGTAGATATATCAATTAGGAATGCAGTAATAAGAATCACAATATATGCATGATACAAATAAAGGCATCACAAAAAATTTAAGTATTTGTAATATAAATCACAACACCAAGCTCATAATAATAATACTATATGCATTCATGCACATAAACATGCAAAAAATATCATAATCATCAATCACATAAGCACTCAAGACATGACATGACATTAGCCCAACACAAACACTCTATGGGCATGACTCAAAATAGAGGAGCCTCTTAAAAAAAATGAAACATGACATAAAACACAATAGTTAGTGTGATCATATAAAACATAATATAAAACTCATCAATGTTCATACAATGTAATGATCATCAACATCAAACATACATAGATCAAACAATATTAGTATATATATTCAATCAATGTCATATAATATAGAAACACATAATATACATAGGAAATATACTTGTAGAAACTATGAATAATAGAAAATAATCTATCATAATATGTTATGAATAATGAATCAATATTAAAATATATAACATGATAAGTATGAAAATATAACCCCTATGTAGGCATGCCCTTAATATAGAAAGGTAGTCATGGGTGTAAACAAATGTCATGCATATGTATGGTCATTTATCATATGTAGTATATAAGTCATGCATCCTAATCATGTATAATAGGAAAATAATGTGTGTAGAAATATATATTTAATTTAATAGATAACATCAATCAATCATGTGTACTAGAAAATCATGTCATGCATAGGTCCTAGTTTTGTTCTTAAATTTTTTTTATTTTTTAAAAAAATTTAAATTTTGTTTTGTATTTTAAAAATTTAACACATGTTATCTAATCCAATAAGATCAAGAATTTTAAAATAAAAGAATATAATGGATCTAAACAATTTATATTATATGTCAATCCATAATATTCACCAAGTATAATAAAAAAAATAGTTTACAGGAATTGAAGGTAGGAAATATGTCCCCATTATATATGTGAATCACAAAGTCATGTTTCAAAATATTATATGGAGATATGAAGACACATGACTCCAAGAGTATTGTGATATTTAGCTATGGAGATAACCAACTATATGCACCTAAATTTTACATGGCACAATACTCTTGATATAAATTTGATGATGATGCAATGATCTCTTGTTTTGTGCTCTACAAGTAACTCTCTAAATATTTTTTTCTCTTTTACTTCCATTATCCTCCCTTGTGTGAATCTAGTAATTTGACTCAAGAGAGGATGGTTAGTATGGTGTTAGTTTCAAAATAAAAACAAAATGAAAGAAACACACTAACTAGAATAACATCTCTAGGCCTAGGCACTAGGTAGAGCTTAGTTAACAAACATGAATAAAAAACACAACTACAATCCAAAAGAAACCTTATTTTACCTCTCTTGGATGCTCCAAAATGCTTATTTTAGTGTCTTATTTAGCTTGTGCTCATGAAGTCCTTGGCAATGGAAGCTTGGCTACCTCCTTCTCTACTTGGCACCTTGGGCTTGTGGCTTGGCTTGAATTGGAATCAATTTGGCATGGTAAAACTAATTGATTGAAGCTTTGGAATCAATTTTGCATTGTAAATTTATATAATCATGTCTTAAAATTCATGTGGTGAGGCCCCTTATTTATAGATTTTTGAGAATGTCTAGAATCAACATGAACTGTCCATCCTGAGATTGAGATGTGAAGTTGAGGATTAATTCAATTTTTGGAACTAAGTTTATAATTATCCTCATCATAACATTAGAATAAGGGGAAATTAAGAGGCATGGAGGGCATCATGGAAGGTATTGATGAGGCATGGAGGGCATGAATCTTGATATTTGTGGCATTTATGGCCTAGGGATGTATTCCCAAGAAATGAGGTCACCTGATGATGTAGATATTTAATATCCATTTTCAAAAATAAGTTTTCAACAAGTTTCCATATAATTATTAATTAATCTCTAATTTAGTTTAATTATCTCTTAAGCACGATTAAGCACTTTGTGCACAAATTACTCAAATTGATCAGAATGCCTATTATTAGTCTGAAATTTGACTGGATTAGAATTGGAAGGTGATGTCAGATGCATTGGATCCATTATCCCATTTAGGATGTTATTGATAAAAAATAACAAAGACATACATCTTGTGCAAGAGATTTGATCTAATTAAGAAATAGCAATCCAGAGCACCTAGGTGTAAAATTAACATTTTGACCTAAAATGATCTAATCAAAGTTAGCTAGCCCATGAATTACATTGCCCCATTTAGGGATACCCTAGCCAAAATCAGCACTTGAATATGTCAATTTCACATCATTTAGTATGTTTTAGTGTTTTCAAGCCAAATTATACATTTTGGGTGGAAATTGATCAAAAGCCTGGTTGGAGGTTATCGGTGGCCTAATTTAGGTGTCTACACCTTAAACCATTTTGGCCCCCTTTATTTTAATTCTAAAAATTATGTCATATTATTTTAAAAACTTTTCATGTAGGATGAAACTGTCACTCTAGGTGACAAAACCGCCCCTCCTTTATGAAACTGCCCTTCCAATTACACAACCACCATGGTGGTTTCATAATATAAGTGGTGGTTGTGTTTTAAGGAGGTGGTTTCATATAAAAAAGGGTGGTTTTTAAAATTTAGGTGATGGTTTTGGCACATAAAGCAACTATTTTTCAATTGCCCTTGCATAAAGTGGTGGTTTTATCCCATTATAATTGTCTTCCAAAATTAGCTCTCAAGAATTATTCTTTGTCTATATTGCATGTTTTTATCACATTCCTTGTAAAATACATCCTAAATTCACCTTAAATAAAGTATAAGTCATTATTTATATTATTCTCAATCATTTTGAGTTCCTCCCAAATTTTACTCCTAGTTTAACTTAGTTAAACTCTCTCATGCAAGCTCCCAACTTTTTCTACAAAAATCCATTTATGCCCTAATTTCATATCCAAAAATTTAAATTAAAAGTTATTTTGAAGCTTTTATAGCCATAATCCTACTATAATTACTTGAAGAGTTAGCGTCTATCATTTTCATGTTAACTACATTGCCACAGGTGAAGAAATGTTATTGGTCTAACAACTCAATCTTTGCAAACTAAAACATTGGCCAACCTCAATTAAGTTGCTCTACATTTATGGTTGTGTCTTATCTCCTTCCCAATTTTTTATAAATCTTAGTAATCCTTCAGTTAGAGAGTAACCATAATTCAAACAAATATAATAAGAATTAACATATTGAAGGTTCTTTCATCAACATACTACATGCATTTTAACTGATCTATGCCTTGGTCAAGTTGGAACTTATTTTAATTTTTAGTATTTCATTCATATATTAGATTGGATTAGTTTAGTTGTTATTGCATTAGATTAATTTATTATTTAGAAAAGAACAAATCTAATAGGGAGAGAAGTTTATTTCTTTTCATTGTCTTTACCACAAAAAAAAAGTAAGTTTTGATTGTGCTTGCATTCAAATAGATTTATTTTCTCTCAATTAACAAATAATTTCATAAATAATTCATAGGAGGATCTTAGTGAACTTTAAAAATATTTATATCAAACATAATATTTTATTTACAAATTCAAAACAAGTTTTCTTGCATTTAGAACAACCAACTAGTCAACCACAAGAGTTTAAACAATCTTAGGCACACAAAAAGAGATAACATACTTCTATTTTTTTTTGATTTTAAGTATTAAAAGTGACAATGTTTTCTTAAAAATAGAAAATAAGAATTTTTATTTCTTATCTCTCTTTACAAAATTGTTTTAAAAGCTTGTTTGCAACAAACTATGAAAGTTGAAAGGCTGGTTTAGCTTGTTTATAGATAAAAAAGTCATACAAAAAGTGTTGTGATATTGATGTTTTAGAATAAATTTTATTTTGCATTGCTTGCACATTTAAAAGACATGATTTTCATGTTTTCTCCATTCCACGTAGATAACACAAGAACTATAAAAACATCACCACCTAGTTTGCATCTAGACAAAGTTAGGAAAATTTAACACCTTGTATAATAGTATAGGTTTATTCCTCCCTCCTTTGAATGCATTGTGAATTATTGGAAAAAGGAGAAAAATAAGTTTTGTTTTCATTTATTTTCATTTTTATCATTTATTTGATTTCAACACTTTCATTTCACAAAGAAAGTATTTTACTTTCATAAACTCAAGAAAACCCAAAAATAAGTTAAAAATAAAAAAAATTCAAAAAAATAGTGTCAAGAAGCCTTGTCAACACACACAAGCATATATATTTAATTATAAGCCTTATAACATGTGAAATCATTTAAAAGTAATCCAAGCCTTTCCTATTCATGTAAGCATCCCACACAAATCCTTAATTCAACATCATAATAAACATACAAAATAATCCATTATCTAATAAGCTCATACGCTTCTTACTTGGATTTTGCCTAACCTCCTTTGGATGACCCTTTATAAGACAATTGGTCTTGTCTACCATGGTTTATTCCCTACAATTAGATCACCTGATCACATAGTTGGCATATAGTTTGATATCAATACTAAGTTAAGATGTGAGGTTTTTCATTCCACTCTAATTCCTCATCTTATTGTTGACTCCTTGACTACTTTAGACAAACAAGAATGAATTCTTGATCCACCCATCATTATCCTTTCTCAAAACATAGGCCATCATTATAATGTTATCCAAGCCTATTTTCCCATTCATACTTCTTCTCCTTGAGTCTAGCCTCATCTTATATCATTCATATTTTATGGATGACATTGATCAGGCATAGCCAACCTGATAGAGTAGATATTTTACCATGAGTCATTCATCAATATCTCTTCCATTTCCCTAGTCTTAGCATTGACTAGGAGCTTTGGCTTCTTATGATATTGAAAATTGAAGGACCTTAGAGATCTATTTTAGTATAACTTGACACTCTTAATGAACACTATGACACTATTAAGGTATTTTCATTTTATGAGAGAATCCATTGCCACTTCCCATTATAAATCCCATCCCACCTAAAAACCGACCCAATACATAGCTCATCCATTACATTAACTACCTCTACCTAACCTTGGGGAGTCAAGTGCATAGTTTAGTGTGTGCCATTTTTGTGTACACAAATTAGTGAACCTAACATAAAGGACTTAATCCTTTGAGTATCCCTTTATTCCTATTTTCCTTTCCCTTCTCCACCTTCCCTTCTCCTTCCATTTATTCTATGAGTATTCATATACCCCCATATTATGTCTGGATATGACATATGTAGATCTCTTGGCCTAAAAGGCTATAAGAGAAGCTAGCTCAGTTCTAGTGAGCCTTCATTGATGAGTTGGAATAACCTAACCTTCAACATCAATATAGACTACCAATTATATGATTACTCTCAACCCAACACTCATACTAGGGTTGTGGTATCCATTCAAGAAATATGAGATGTATCTAAAATTTTAAGTACCCACCTCAAATTCAATACTATGACCCTTATTAGGATAGGTAATACCACTCCTCATATGACCATGAGGTCATCCATCAACTTACAAATCATAGACAAGGAAATCATATCTAAATATTATCATTACCTAGGAATGATCTATCACTTGGAGGATGAGGTCAACCATATTCAAGTGACTATACATCATCCTAGTAGGAGTTAAGACACCTCTAACCCACTGTTATGAGCCTTAAAAACTACCCCTAGGGCTCCTACCCCAAACCAACCTCTTCATACTACACCATCTCATGCTTATATCCCTCTTGTATAGGAGGTCCGTAGGCCTAGCACCAACACTAGCCTAAACCAACTCATCAACACCCTAGTGGGTTGCATTCATGATTTGGAGAATAACCAATAAGCTCAAGGTTAGGGGATAGGCACAAATTATCCTACACCAGCTCATCCCTTTGTTTCTCTCATTCAAATAATGACTCATCCAACACTATAACAACAAGCCTATATGATTTCACCATAATAGGAACTTATACCCTTGTAAAACCATGTTTGTCACCATCCCCTTGGGGATATTCTTAATCATGGGGTCCCTAACCTTGACACCTCTAAATCCCATTTATCTTAACAAGAGAAGAACTTATTCAAACCCCAATGGGAGGCATATACACTTATGCTTCATATTTTTAAAATTATGTGGCAACCAATAATCCACTTTTATTTACACCTCCAAGTTACATACCTCCTACATATACTCCCCCTCTATAAACAAGCCATGCCACACCTTACATAACATTAGGCTATGTATAAACCACATATGCCCCACCACAACAAACCTTCACACCACTTACATCTAATAATCTTCCCCATTACTTTCATACACATTCAAAATCCTCTCAAGCAAATAACTATTTTCTAGTGTACTCCACTTTGCCTTATCAGGCTTATTCTATTCCTTCTAGTGGTTACCAAACCAACTCATATGTGACAGCACCTTTTCATTCCAATTCCACTATGATAACAATGGACTTTAACAACATGGGGACTTATGTTGAGTACCTCAAAGAACCTCTCAATGCCAACATACATGGGGTTATTATCCCATGTCCCCTACCATACCTTCCCAAATTCAAAAGGGAGTGGGATCCAAACACACACATCAAAGCTTACATTATGACCATTAGGGAAATCCTACCTTGGGATGAGGTCATTGAAAAATTATTCCCCAAAACCCTATAAGGCATAACACTCGATTGGTATTACCACCTCCCTGAGGCATCTATATATTCTTTCCACCAAATCATGGCCATGTTTTTCAAAATTTTTGATATGAAAAATCTCATAAATCCTAGACTACATGAATTATTTCACATCAAGTAAGATCACAATGATTTTATTGCCCATTTCATGATGAGATGGTAGTAGGTATTATATTCCTCTCCCAACACACCCAATATGGATCAATAGGAATTATGTGATCTCTTCTTCCATTCCCTTAACAAGGAGACCAAGGAGGATGTCTATAAATTTTTATATTAATCCTATGGAGAATCCCTTAAGAGCACCTTGTGAATTGACTAGGTAGTTATTAATAATGGTCGATAGACTTATAGTAGTAATGGGTGCATTATCACTGCACACTAAAAAAATGGGGGATTTTAAAGTACAAGTCCAAATAATACCAAAATTCAAGGTCCCAAGGTCCTAAATCAAAAAATGAATGCTACTACTAATGGTGTTAATGATTAGAACAAGAAGCCAAACCTTGTAAATAATAACTAATATTAGATTGTAAACAACATTAATGTTGCTAAAATTATGGGGGGCAAAAACCAAAATCCCCCTCCCACCATCCATGTGGGAAAATTTAATTGAGCACCACCATGTAACATGCAACACCATAAACATAATAAAAATCAATACCATCTAGTCAAATAATACCCTTAGTTTCTAACCAAACCTATTACCAATGAAATAATCAATAAGGAGTCAGGTAAAAAGGGTAGAACATGATACATAGGGACTATGATCTCATTTTTTATTTCCTCTTCCATTGAGTTATTGGTCACAACACTCAAAACTTTAAAGAGTATAATAAATTTATACAAAGACTCCCAGAAGATCGAAGGCAAACATTCGTAGACATGTTCCTAGGGAACATTAACACAAGCTCCCAATTCTCTTCAAACAATCCTATCACCCCTCAAAATTAGAATCTCCAAATATATCAAAACCCCTTAACCAATCACCAATCATATATTTCCCAAATTTTATAATAGGGTGGCCCACAAAACTGCCCTATTTAGCATAATCAACCCATGATGACATGCACTTATGATGCTGAAGCCTCCACCTTTAGGATTGTGAACACTAATGCAGTTCCTCAATTAAGAGTGTAAGGCAAAACCAAAATTATAGTGATCATAAAAATAAAATTTGAAGAGGTAAACACCATCACTCATAATAGAAAGCATCAATCTATGGCCCTCCATCCCTCAAACATTTTGGAAATAGGTTCTACTCCAAAACCTATGGGAAACTATGAATTAATATCTGATTTAACCAAAACATTCTCCCACATTTCATTCCTAGACTTGCTCAAGAATTTCCCTACTTATCATTTGGCCTTGTTTGATGCTCTAAAGTTGAGACATTTATCTAGTTTTACTCCCCTTCTACAAGCTTAGATTAACCACATTGATCTGGACATGTTACTGCTTAGTCAAGAATCATGGGATGTTGGTTATTTCTTTGATTTACGAAGCCTTCCTCTTAACTCTAAGATGAAAAAGATGGGATATATGCCAATATTTATATAGGTATGGATTTATAACCATTATGTGAAGAGAGCCATGGTTGATAATGGAGAGGCTATCAACATCATTCCCTTTTGATTCCTATAAAAACTTGGTTAAGGGAAAACTAATTATTCTACAACATGTAACACCCTACGAGGCTATGACAACCTCAAATCTAATTTCATAGGGACCATTGTACTCCTAGTCACTTTGGGCCCCAAGATGGTGCTAACTGAGTTATATGTCATAAACAAAGATACTAATTACAACATTATCTTAGGAAAGCCTTAGATACACAAGATTAAGGTTATCCCTTCAAGATTATTCTAGTAAATATGGTTCTTACACCTAGAAAAGGTCTTCATAGCCTAGGGGGATCCAAAACCCTTCAACATGCTATAATCAACCATGCATAAGCAACCTAGGTTACACATAGATTACCATTTACCTACCAATTAGGTTAAAAAACCCTCATAATTGGTTGATGTTACTATACCCATAAATCCCAAAGTGGTCATATTAAAAAAGGGAAAAAAATACCCTAGGCTCTGTTAAAAAAATTAGAATAAAAAGACATAATAATAGTAAAAAAGACTCCTGACCTATAACTAATCACCAGTTCATTAATCTCCACTATGTCTATAGTCAAGGTTATTAACCTCATGGAAGACACTCCCCTCATCCTCCCATTCAACATATAAGAGGTGGGGACCTATGATTTATCTAGACCTCATGGATAATAGTCCCAAGAGGAGCTAGCTAGCTTACTAGACCTTTTCATGATATAAGTATCTAGGAATGAGAAAATCCCCCTCTAAAATAACCATCTAAGTAACTATCAGTGCTACTACCCAACATTCAACCATATCAAGGCAAGCCATGATTTAAATTCCACCCTTGTCACTATCAAACCAATTAATTCTATGCTCATCAGTCACACTATGACAATATTTTACCAAATTTTTAGAGTCTCGGATCCGCTGGGTCTACTCCCTCTAGATATGTCAGTCATTCTACTTTAGCCTACACTCGAGTGTGTTTCTCATCACACTTAAAGATCACCAATGAGAAACTAAACCATTATAGCACTCAGGGAGAAGATTTGTACCATGACAATAGGTAGGATAGAAATTAAAATTGGATCCCATGATTACCCATGGGTTCTTAAAAGGGAGCTCCTTTTCCCATCACAAAGAAAGAAGACCCTGGATAATAACTCATTAAATTCTTACAAGCTTTCCCACATATAAAAATGGGACATAAAATACTACCCATGTCTTACCAATAATACTAAAATATGCATAATTATGCCCAGGTGCCTCATGTACTAAAGAAATATGTTGGCATACTCCTTAGGCCAAGATAAAACCATGATTATTCTAACATAATCCCCATCCTAGAGAAAAGGTCAAGTAAGCAACCTTTTGAATTTTTAGAGGTACTTACCTCAATCAACCCAGAGCTTATAAAATAAAATTTTAAGTTCTTAGAAGTTATTCCCTTCATCCACATCACAAGGTGATGCCAAGAGTGAAATTCTCCACTCCAGTCTTTAATTAGATCTACTTTGAGAGTCTGTAACTTTGACTAGGACTACATATTTTAACCTTAAATGAGATAATTTTAGAAGAAAAATCTCTTTATTGAATTAAAAAATTCAAAAGTCTTACAAAAGACTCAAAATGAAAGCATAAAATGATCAAGAAGGATCTAATGCACTCTATCTCTAAGAGACATTATCAATTTGCTTATCTATTATTTCCTCTGTTAAGAAGCCTATAGATTTTTTGACAAAACTTTCCATATCAACCTTGTCCTTTTTACTCTTTCAATTCATAAGGGATATAAGAGACTCCATGTAAGAGTATTATACCTAATAAAGTTCTTAAACTAGTTCAAAAGCATCTATTATACTATAAAAGAGAAAATAACTTTGAATCAGACTTAACTCTATCTTATGACTATGTCTAAATAGGCATTGAGAGAGATATTATAGTTTGAGACACATTTGTACAGTTCTTAGAGTGTATAATTAGTTTAAAATTATTTTATAAATCAATCATAGCTCAAAGAAGATAAATATTACTTACACTTATGATTGTTGATACATTAAACATTTGGGGTCATGACCAAGATGGATCTACTAAACCTAGCCAAGGGATCTCTTACCAAAATAATATCAGTAAGGAGGGTTCTAAAGCCTCCAATCAAGCAAAACTATGTAATAACCCTAAATAGGTCCTATGTTTTCATATTCACAAATTACAATGACAAAAATAAAGTAAAGTCTAATCCAATGCTCTCCAAATCTTGTGGCATAAAATGGGGCTTAGTAAACATAAAAGTAAACATGCATAATAGAATCCTATTGAAGCTATGCATAGGTGAAAACCTAATGCATGGAAAGAGAAATATATTTAAAAGTAATTAATTTGCTACTTGTATATACTAAAAGAGAGGATCAAAGTTAGAGATACGTACCTTGAAGATGAACCCATTGAGACTCAATCTCTCCCTTGGCCAAAGGTGCTTCACAAGAGGTTGTTGTGGTTTGTAAAGATCACTAAGAAAGGCTAAAGCATCCAAGATTTTTCCACAAGACAAGATTCTTCTCCAAGTAGAAACCCTAAGATAAGACTCCTTGAGTAGAATGGTAGAAGAGCAGATTGTAAAGAAGCATAAATGAGTAATTAACTCTTTTTGTCTCTCTAAGAAATGGCAAAATGAATGTGTTTATATAGCCGAATCCAACCCTAATCATTTTTTAAAGTTTAGTCAACAGGGTTAGCCCAATTTATTCTATATTTTTATTGAAAAAATAAACTAGGTCTTGGTCTAAGTCAGTCAAGGGATGACCTAGACCCTAAATGAGTTTTATCAATTATAGTACAAGGTTTATGGGGCTGGCAGTGTATTGTAAACTATCAAAAATGAGTTTAATCTATGGAAGGGATAATAAAAGTGGAAAATGACTAGAGGAGAGTGTAAAAGAGGAGGCAAATCTTAGGGAAATGTTTTTAGGAGATGGTTGTGTAAATAGAAAGTGCTAGCATAGGGAAAACAATACTAAAAATCACCAATGGTCTACCCACCCCTTTCCCAGTGCACCCTTTAAGGTATGCCCTTAGAGAGATTGAAACTCGATAGGTTCCTAAAAGAGAGAAAGCATCAGTAATTGATAAAATTTTGAAAATATTATGTGTATATATATTCCCCACTCAAATATCATCATGTGTCACTCAGGTACAATAGGGGATGGTGCTTCGAGAAAGAACATAACAACACATAATGCTGAAGCTAAAAAATTGTAGTATATTTAAATCATAAAATAACTAAAATGAAATGGATGAAAAGGAAATAGATAAAAAAGTAAATGTATATGTACCTTTACTTACCTTTATTAATGGATTCTTTTCTACTATGTTTATATTTTTTGATCATGGAGTGTGCTAAGACTGCTTTTGACAAACCCAAGGATACAAAACTAAAGAGTAAAAATAAACAAACACAGGAAATCCAAAATAACTGATGCTATGTGTAAGGGATGTACTTAGAAATTTGGCAAACTAGGGTGACAAATGCTAAGTTAGGACCAAATGACCAAGTCAAAATTTAGAATAAATCAAGCAATTGAAAATCCAAGGCTACTAAAGATTGAAAAACTCAAATAAGTAAACCTAAAGTTAGAAAGGCAAACTCACCAAGTTAAACAAAGGATACATGTCAAATGTGGTAATCAAACATCAATGTGAAATAATTGATAAGCCTTAATTAAACAAAGATAGGAAAGCAAAATGGTAAAAAAACATTGATGAATGAGTAGTAACGACCCTTAATCATCAATGGAAAAAGTGTGTAAATGGGAAAACAACATTGGTGAGTGATAAGTATCAAGCAAACCTCACTCAAAAATGGAAAAAGAACATGAAAGTAGGAATGGACCCAGGTGTATAAAAAAAGAAGTACAATAAATGGAAAATGTTAAAAGATACTAAAACAAGTCTAAAAATGTAGAGCCATGGTATAAAGAAAATAAATCCTAGTTATTCGAGTATATTGTTTTGTTCTAAGGATAGACAAAACAGAAATAAAGTGGTGCTAGCATGTTTTTAGTATGTGAAGAAGAGGGAAGTGTAGAAGTGGGAAATAGATTTAGAATCACACTTACTGATCAAGGGGGGAAATGAAATGGTTAGAGGGGAAAATGAAGGAAAAACCAAGGTGGAGAAACTCTTTATCGAAGTTAAGACACTCAAATTAGGTTTGTCAGAACAAGAGGAATTTCAACATTAAGGACTCTGAATAACTTCTCCTAGCCATACAAATCTTATGTTAAAAAATGAAGTATGTCGATCATCCCATGAAGGATATATGCATAAAATTAAAATGGACCCACTTTCTCATAATATGTTTCCCATTCCTCAAGACTCCTTACAAAACCATCAGTCTACTCCAAAGATTGGGTATTTGCATGAGAAAGTAGGTAGCACCATAAATTTTATTAAATTATCCTACTCCAATCTACCAACCTACCATACCCAATGGACCTCAACTCTCTCATGAGGCCAACTATGAAGTTTGATCTTTGATTGGAGATAAGAGATGTGATTGTAATCATATCTTTTGGAGTGATTTTAACTTTTGACTTTGTATGTTTCCTTTTGTATCATTTCCTTTTATTTCAAATGATTTTGCTTCTAACTTTTTTTGATGGTCTTTTCTATTCTTCCTCCATAAAGATGACTATCATTTGAAGACTTTGGACTTGGTTACTAAGAGAGATAACTTAGAGAACATGGTGTCTAAGATTCTTATTAATCTAGGTGAAATAAAAGTGATATATTGACTTTAACATTGGTTTATCCAATATGGAGTGAAAGGAAATGAAATCAAGAGGAATGAAACATGTAACATTTTGAATTAATTCAAATCATAAAAAATGTGACAAAGGGTGAAAAAGGGGATACAATGACATTTAAGTGTGATTCTTTATCATAATAATGAGGAAAGTGTAGGAAAACATGCTAACATCTTATTGTTGTACAAATTTTATCCACAAAGAAGCAAAAGCTAAAGCTGAGAACAAGGGATCAAAAACTTGTAACCATCATAAAAACATTATAAATAAGGAACATTAAATTTAAATATGTTGATTTTATTAGGAAGGCTTAGTTATATCTATGGTCTTACAATGTACCTCATAAAATAAAAACTCAAGAGGGTGCACAAAGCATGTGAAAATGAATGAGGAAGATGGCATTTGTGAGGAAGGCCAGGTCTTATTCATGGTCTTACACTACAACTCAAAAAATAAAAACCCAAGAGGTGTATAAATTATTGGAAAGTAAATAAATAGTGAAAATAAAAGGAAAATCATGAGGAAGATTGGGTCGTATCCATGGTTTTATAATGCAACTCATGAGAAAAGAGAAACCAAAGGACCAAAATAAGGAACTAAGGTTTGTGAAAAGAGAGACTATGGTAGAGGTTGAGACCTATGTATATGTCCTATAAAAAGTGTTACAAGGATAGCATATAGAAATAATGATAAGAAAGGAAAGATCTAAGCTAACATCTATATCAATGATGAGCATGTGAGAGACAATCTTATGTGTCTCAGAAGGTTTCTTCAAGTTGAATTAGTTTGGTATCATGCACTATAAAATAAGAGTAGGCATTGTAAGATGCCCCAATGGGTAATTAGATGTAGGGATGGGCACGACAAGATGCCCTAAATTATGAAATGATATATGGATGGGCATTAAAAGATGCCCCAAAGGCTAAAAATAGGAAAAAAATAGAACAAGAAGATAGGAAGAAAAGATCACCCCATATAGTGTCTAAATGGATTTAGGTTGTCCAAGAATATTCTAATAGGGGATTTTATGATTCTTGATGAAATAAATAAATATTTTAAAGGAATAATTAAAATTAAGGGAAAAGTCAGCTAGATAGAGAACAAAGTTGTCTAGACAAAGAATAGGGTCAAATAACATGTACAAAAATGACTAGGTCAATAGGGTACTGCTAAGATACAAGCTAAAAAGAATACATAGTCATATGGGTTGACTATGTACTACTAGATAGGGGACAAAACAAAGAGATAAGAATACATAGTCATGCAGGTTGACTATGTATGGGAGATAGAAAGGTGAAAAATAGTTTGTAAGAGACTATATTGAGCAAGATGATAGTGTTCTAAAATAAGGGGAAAATTTTCAAGTGAATTTGAAGCATGAAAGAAATCAAAACACAAAAAAAATTAGATCAATGTGATTAATCCAATTTAAGAATACAACACAAACCTTGCACCAACATTAGCTAATGTAAGTTTTGTAATATAAAACACAATGATCAAAGAGCAAACAATAAACTAAAAAATTAAATGCTAACTAATTGGTCACCTTAAGTGTTATTAGATTGTAATGGAGTTTAATTTTAGTGTGATAGGAAAGTTAGCTAAAATAGGAAACTATAAAGTAATCTAAGGTTGGTTTCAATATGTTTGGGTTGAAAGGGATCTATATTGGTAATAGTACTAGATTGGTATTAAGACCTACCCCATCACTTCACAATCTTGTAGTGATAAGGGTGTTGTGTGATTTTCTAATATATACCATTAACTACGTATTTATACTTGGCCAAAAAACCAAGTCAACTTCCCCCTTGGTGATGAAATCCAAGTAGGTAAGCCTTGGGAAGACAAATGTTTAATTCTTTATAAATGTTAAGTGGCTTGGTAGTGTGTACAAAATTGTAAAATAAAGTAACTAAAATGGTAATTTAAAAAACCACCTATTTAGACTATGTGAGTTAATCTAAGCATACAAACAACTGAAAAGGAAATGCGAATTAATTACTAGTAAATAGATGTTAATTATTTGATTAATAATAGTACAAAGTCAATTAAGGCAACACTATATGAAGATTTTATAGAATATATTCAAATGGGTGATTGATATTTGTAAAAAATCAATCTTTAGGAATAGATTAAAATAGGTTGACTATGTCTCTCAGACAAAAGGCAGACTACAAAACTAAGTTGACCAAGTTGACCTAGTTAGGTATAGGATTGTAGTTTTGAAGACTGCCAACTTATGAAAAATAGAACTGAAAGAAGAAGTAAAATGATAGAGAGAGAAAATAATGGAACCTTGGTGGGATTGAACATGACTTAGATTACACATTTTAATGTTGTAGTGTTTAATTGCTATTTTAAAATTTTACTAATTGGGTCAGCTGGTTTAACCAAGTTTTACAAAACCCTGTGTGCTAAAGAGGAAATAATGAATAGAGTCAACTTATTTGATAGTGTTTGTTAACTTGTATGTTGAAATAAGCAAATAGTAGATAGATTCAACCTATTCAACAAAGTATGCTAATATGGAACTAAAGAATAATATTGTGTCAAAATACTCAATCTAGTAACTTGTATTTGATGAAAACTTACACAAATAAATAGAGTCATTTTGAAGTGATTATGTGTTAAACCTGTGCACATAAAGTTAGAACTATACCATCTGGTTTGATACAATACTAAAAATATATCAAAATATAATATAATGATAAAAATGATGGTGTAAAATAAAACTTTCAAGGGTTAGATTCATGTCAGGTTCACCATAATGTATGCAAAGGAAAATGCAACTGATCTATAAATCAATCTTAGGTCAGAGAAGATAAATCCTACTTACACTTCCAATTGTTGATACATTAGATATTTGGGGTCATGACAAGGATGGATCCTTTAGACCCAGCGAAGGAATCTCTTACCATAATAATATCACTAGGGAGGGTTCTAAAGCCTCTAGTCCAGCAAAACTATGCAATAACCCTAACTAGGTCCTATGTTTTCATATTCATAAAGTATAATGACAAAATCAAAGTAAATGATAATCTAGTGATCACCAAAGCTTGTGGCACAAAGTGGGGATAATAAAAATAAAAAGTAAACATGCATATAAGATATATACTCATGTCAATGTATATGAAATCCTAATGCATGGGAGAGAAGTATAAATGCATATCTATCTAATCTTAAGAAAGATGAACAAAGTTAGGAATACTTACCTTTGAAGATGAGCCCATTGAGCCTCAATCTCTCCCTTAGACAAGGTGATTCACAAGAGGTTATTGTGGTATGTAAGGATGAAAAGGATAAATTAGCTTTAGGATACACAAGCTATCTATGCATCTAGAATACTTCTCCATAATAAAGTATCCATATCTACAAAGAAATTATGAAACCCTAAGCTATGCTCCTCAAGTAGTATGGTGGATAAGCAGATACACAATATATATCTCTTCTTCTTCTCTTTTCTTCTTAATAAATGATGAAATAAATTAGTTTATATATCTTAATCTAACCCTAGTCCTTTCTAAAAGTTTAGTTGATAGGGTGAGCCCAATTGACTCTATATCATTATTGACAAAAATAAATTAGGTCTTGGTCTAGGTCATCTAGGGGCTGACCTAGACCCTAAATGAATTTTTTTAATTAGAGTATAGGGTCGATGGGGTTGACATTTTATCGTAAACCATCAAGAAGGATTTTAGGTTAGGGAAGGGCTAATAAGGGTGGAAAATGACTAGAGGAGGGTTCAAAAGAAGAGACAACTCTTAGGAGAATGTTTTTAGGAGATGGTTGGTAGTATAGGGATAATAATCTTGTAAATCCCTAATGGTCTACCCAAACCTTTCCCAATGCACCCTTTAAGGTGTGTACCCAGAAAGATTAAGACTCGACAAGTTCCTATAAGAGAGAAAGCATCAGTAATTAATAAAAGTTTGAAAATCTTATGTGTATACACTTTGTCTTTAAGGATGTGTCTAACTAAGTGTACAAATTGTAGTCTCTTCTTCATTTTTTATGATTGGTTACCTGTAAAGTTGATGAATCATCTTCATTGATGAAGGTATTTACACCTTTCTCTTTCATTGTCTTCTTATTTACTTTTGTTGTACATTCATATTAGATAAACAAGTTAAAAAAATCAACATGTTTATTATGTTCTTGATTTCTTCTCATCAACCATGAGCACTTGAACCTCTCTTTCTTGTTCCTTTATGGATATTCCTCCCATTTTGGGCTACTGATTTCTATCTTCTTCTCCACTATTCTTATCTTACATCATGGACCTATTGTAACATTTATTCTTTTCACCATTTTGATCTCCAATTTTGAAACCTTCATTGATGTCTTTCAAGACAACTCCACTGTTTTCTTTCTCTTATTACTCATTTGATAGTTTGATGCTTACCATCCATAATAATTTACTTTAAAAAAATAACTTTCTCAATGAAATTATAAATATATTCCATGATTTTTATGGAGAATAATTGGTTAGATAACTCAAAAGTAGCTCATTCAATGCTCATTTGACAAAATATGAGTTATTGAGGACAAATCAGGTCCTTGATGAGCTATAACAACTAATTTTTGCTGATTAAATGACATGTGACTTACCTCATCCTTATTATCTTGATGTAGAAACTCTTTATAACTTATAATCAACACCTTAGAACTTCCTTATGCTACTACATCCTCTTCTTTCAATGGTGGAAGTGTAAGCTTATGTCATTCTTTCTCAAAAGTGTAGGTGTTTATTTCCCGATTATGAATAACTTTCATATCATATTTCTATGGTCTACTTAGGATCACATAACAAATTTCCATATGCATCACATCACACACCACTTGGTTTTTATAACTCCCTATCTAAAACTCAACTCGACATTGTTAATTGACCAAAATTTGATGGACTTTTTATAGCCATGAAACCTTATATGGAGTAGGGTGTGTAGTCTTATTTAAGTCTAATTAATCAACCATCTTAGTAGATACAAGATTATATGTGCTTCCACTATCTATAATAACTTTACAACACTTACCTTGTGTTTTGTAGATGGTCTTGAAAAGTGTATTCCTTTGAGGTGGTTCTTGGATCTCCTTAGTAGGCTTAAGAAGCACCCTCTTCATGAGTAATGATTTATGACTTTCAGGAGCATCTTCATAAATATTAATGTAACACTTTTCTCTTCATCAATTTGAGCTATGTGAGTACTTCCTTTTTTTGTAGATGGATGTTCACGACACTCATAATATCTGTGGCCAAATTTTCCATATTTGAAACATCTACCAAAAATTCCTCTACCTATACAGATATTAAATGGTCTCTTACCTCTATATGGATAACTTCCTTTTGTGATTGGTTTAGGTATTTATGGGTTATTTCCTCCTTATTCATGTACCTATAATTAATTTTTATTTTCATGTTATCCTCTACCTCTAAAAGGCTTACTTGTACCCCTTGAAACTGTGTTTGTCTTCTTGATAACTTTTTTTTTTAATTTTCAAGGCATACTAATATGCCTCTTAAATTGATCTTAGAGAAAGAAGACTAGTTTCATCTTGAACACCAAATTTTAGTCCATTTAAGTACCTAACACCTTTTCCATATCTTCTTCAATGTGACCAACTCTTATGGTTAACATGTAAAATTATTTAATGTAATATTTAACTGACATATCTCTTTGCCTTAAAGTTTGAATATTTTTTAAAAATTCAACTTGATAATATTTTGGAATAAACTTACCTTTGAGCTTTTCTACCATCTTTTCCTAGCTCTTGATTATAGGCTTACCTCTTCTTTTTCTTTCCTCCCTATATACCATCCTACCATAGGGTTACGTGACCCTTGAGCCTTATCATGGAGAAATTGAATTTCTTGTCCTCATCAAAATTTTCATAGTCAAATTACTTATCTAAAGTACCTATCAAGTCAATGAGATCATCCACATTGACGCTATCATCATATGTAGGTACCTCTACTATGGGATTTACACTGACACCCATAATTGCTTTGACTAAACTTTCCTCTACTCCTTATTATCCCATTTATATAAATGATTCTTCTTTTATAAGTCATTCATCTTCTATGTCACTAATATCATCAATATCAATGCCTTTCCTTTGTTTCCAATTCCATGGCCTGCATCCTTGCATTGAGATTTTTTATTTCTTCAAGTAATACTATCTGTGCAAGTTATCTCCCTTGATCTCTACCTCTTATTGCTCTCATATCCATATTATTTATCTATGTATTATTGATTTAACTATACTGACTAAGATATTAGTATTAGGTTATGCTTTTATACCAAAAATTGATACCAATAGTGAACTTCTTCACTCTAATATTCAATTAGATCTACCTTAAAAGTCCACAAATTTGAATAGGACTTCCTCTTTCAACCTTGAATGAGATAATTTAAACAAAAAACTCTCTCTATTAACTTAAAAAAATCACAAAAGTTATAAAATACTCAAAATTAAAACACGAAATGATCAAGAAGGATCTAATGCACTCTATCTCTAAGAGACACTTTCAATTCACTTATCTATTATTTCCTTTGTTATGAAGCCTACAATGTTTTTGAGAATAATTTCAATATCAACCTTTTCCTTTTCAATATTTTAATTCATAAGGAATATAAGAGACTCCATGCAAGAGTATTATACCTAATAAAGTTTTTCAACTTGTTCAAAATCACCTATTATACTATAAAAGATCAAATAACCTTGAATCAAGCTTAACTCTGTCTCAAGACTGTGTCTAGATTTGATAGGTCTTGAGAGAGATATTTTAGTGTGAGAAACATTTTTATAGTTATTAGAGTATATTCTTGGTTTTTAGAGATCAATTTAATAGTAAGAAACCAATCTCTTTTTATTGTTTTCTTAAGAGAAAACTCAATAACATTTTTTTCTCCCTTTAGGGCTGTACAAGTATATTTATGCCTGCCCTAAGAAACCTTGAATGAATTAAATGGTAGTGGACTTATTTAAATCCATAAAATAGTTCATAGTACCCAAAAAATCCTAACAATATTTTAATTAAGTTTTAAATAAATTAATAGAACAAATACATTCAACTTTTCTCTTTCTAGATCTTAAATCACAGTCTAGGTCTATTTTTCATTCTTGATTTGCTTAAACTCAAAACAATAAACTAACAGATTAAAATAATTCAAAAAAATATTATATGGTGGCCATGAAACTTAAAAAACCTAAATACCATGTTTTAATCTAGGGAACAATTTAAAATAATCAATTTCCTTTCTTTTTAGGTTTATCAGGTGTTCACTTATAGGAAACACAACACTCAATCGAATGTTTGTCACTCCACATGGATTAATTTGAATTGATAACTTATGGAATGGATGGTAAATACACTCTATTATCTTCACACAATATTTTTGAAAATTTTACATGTTAAAAATTGAGATATTTGACTTTTTGTGATGGAAACCTTGTTTTAAGGTTTTACAAACTTATATGAACCTAAGAGTAATTTAAGGATTATTTATAATCCTAGAAGATATATAATCAATATAAAACCTATATCAAAGTTTTAAGTACATTATTAAACTACTAAAAATCTTAAAACAAACTCATGAAAACTTTTGAATGTGATTCAAGTGACTAAAATTGACTGTAATGAATTGTCTATGCACAAGAAACTAAGTATTGGAAAAGTTTAATGAGAAAAAATTCAAATTGAGCACTAATTAAATTTAAACTAAAAATATTTTATTCATTCATTAATAAAAACATAAATACACAATTTAAAGTGAAATAAGACCTTTTTTTGGCAAGAAACTTGCATTTCAATACACTCAAACCCTTGTCCTTGAACCAAAAACTATCATTAGCCTTCCCAATGGTTTAAATTTTATATTTTATCCTTTTTCAAGGTCTTAAAGACCTCTTAATTATAAATTTAGATGATTATATTAATGTTTAATTCATATCTAGGCTTAGAATTACTTGGTTTAGACTTAGATTATTCTCAACAACCCTGTACTAACTTGGGAAATTGATCTTATTTGCTTGATTCTTCATTATACCTTATTGTATTTAGCTTTTAGATATAATTTAACTACATAGACATGGAAAGATACACTATACATGTATTATAACCTATTATAACATATTAAAAATCAACATGACCCATATTTGCCTTCAAATATTCATATTTTTACAATAAAGACATTTAAAAATTCAAACTTGAACTTTTAGAGGGAAAAACTAGACAAGACCTTATACTCACTTGGAATGACTTTTAAGACATAAAAAAGGTATTTTATTATGTAATATGACAATTTAAGACTATTTAGACCTATAATATCTTTCCAAATAAAATATTGTATCTAATAATGATGCTCCTTCATCATAACGCTGAACCATCCATGCCTCCATAAGCCCTTCCACTCACCCGACAAAGGGGGTGGGATTATTATCTTCCCAAACTTCAAGACCAGGAAGCCCAAGATGGGTTACCCAAAATTTTAAAAATATATATGTTTTAGATATTATAATACCAAGAAATTTCACATGATAACTATCCCCCTGCTACACACAATCAATGGGTCCTGCTTAAGCACTGGTGTAGGAGTCATTCTCATTTTGCTTGAGGGTGAGTCATGCATTTTGGTTTTAAAATAGAACTTTAGTGTATGAAAAATGGGGCTGAGTATGAGGCCCTATTAATTGACATGCTTATTATAAAATATCCAAACATTTAAATTTTAAGGATTTAGGTCAACTCATAGCTAGTTATGAACTAAGTCTCTGAATTCTATTAGACTAAGGCTAAACACATTTAGTTGTACAAGACCATTGTGTAAGAAATAAATAATGAGTTTAACTTAGTTTCTATAAAATCAATACATAAGCAAAGCAACCATATTACTAATTCCATGGATACATCATCTTCACACTTCAACCCCCATATGAAA
The DNA here is from genome assembly GCA_037957365.1 of Torreya grandis. Classification (NCBI taxonomy): domain Eukaryota; kingdom Viridiplantae; phylum Streptophyta; class Pinopsida; order Cupressales; family Taxaceae; genus Torreya; species Torreya grandis. The sequence continues at coordinate 2,913,689 of JARHVA010001297.1, read as the reverse complement.
ATACTAGAATCTAATTTTATAGTCTTGATCAAGTGGAAACATCTTGTTTGTAAGACTCCTAATGACCAAACTATTACCCACATCAAAAGGGATGACAACACTTAGTCCTATATCTAGACAATAATGATGTGTATTTTTTTGAGTTTTGAGCCTATGATGACCTCTTATCATTCCACCATAAGAGGGGCTTCTCACTTACCCATTATCCCACCTCGGTGATTGACATTGAATATTAATATTATTATTGTCACGTTGAGTATTACCTATCCTTTGATGATGAACACAACATATTCATTATAGAGGGTGAATATCCTAATCTTCCCCTACCCCTTGATGGGTTTTATGATGGTAATGCCTCTTTATTCAAAGAAATAATTGACATTAACATCAAAATAAAAAATAATCCTAGGCTTCTCAAGCCGGGGTCTTCACTCTCTGAATAAGAGGTGGAAGGTCATAAACAACTCATCATATAACTCTCAAAATCCTTCATTTTATCCTAAACTAAAATGGTATCAGTCAACCTGATGTAGTCATCCACAACCTAGTTATAATTCCTAATGCAAAACTTATCAAGCAAAAACTCAAGCACATCAAGGCTAAGGTTGTGATGATGGTAAAAGAGGAAGTCTTCAAAATTTTAAAATTCAGGTTTATTAAGTTAGTAAACTAATCCAAATGGATGTCCAAATTTATCCCCATCCTTAAAAAGAATGATAATATTAAAATATGGATAGACTTCCAAGACATTAATAAAGCATGTCCAAATGATGACTTCCCTCTCCCATTCATTGAATCATTGTTGACACCACCACATGGTATGAATTATTATCACTCATGGATGAATTTTTAGGGTACAACCAAATTCACATTTTTGATGAGGACAAAAAAATGACCTCATTTACTACACCTTGGGGGACCTTTTGTTATGTTGCGATACCCTTTGGTGTAAAAAATGCAAGGGCAACATATCAAAGGGCCATGATCCACATATTCCATGATCTCATTCACAAGATAATGGAGGTATACATAGATGATATTTTATAAAAAACAAGATGATGTGTATAACATTTAGAGGTGTTATGAACCATATTAACACGTTTAATGGAATACAATATCACTCTCAACCTAGAAAATGTGTGTTTGGAGTCATCAATAGAAAACTCCTAAGATACATCATCTCCTAGATCAAGATCGATATTGACTTTGTTAAAATTTAAGAAATTTTAGAAATGATCCCTCCCATAGATCAATCAAGCATTCTTAGGTAAATATGGAGCCATCGATGATTCATTCCCTATCTTGCCTACACCATTCACCCCATCAATAACTTACTCAAAAATATAAGTCATCTAATTTAGACAAATGATTACTAGGAGGCACTCAAGGTTGTAAAGAGTTTCCTTATGTCTCCCCCTAAAATCATGGTGTATAAGTTGGATAAGACCTTGACACTTTATATTATAGAAATTGAGGTATCCCTTGCTTGCATGTTGGCTCAAGAAGATGATACCATCAAGTAACATGGATTTTATTTAATTAGTTGAACCCTCATAGATTATGAAATAGAATATAATCAAGTAAAAAAGGAATGATTATAAATATTATTTGTGACCAAATTATTTCAACACTATATGCTCAATCAAGAGATAAGAGGTATCTTGAGATCTCAAGCCCTACAAACTTTCCTAACCTAGACAATTCCTTAGGAAGGTTAGGTGCTTAATTACACTGCTAAGCTAGTTTAATTTAATATATGTCAACCAAAAGTCCATTAAGAGGTATATCATTATTTATTGGTTGGATGATTCACACATATAAGTTAATTACCTCATATATACTACCTTCCATGATGAGTTGATATGCTATGTAAAAAATCCTATTGTTAGCTCTTCTCCTTGGTACTTAGATATAGTTAATTACTTGATTGGCCACACTTACCCTGAAGGTACCAATTCCAAATAATTTTCATCATCACATCTAAGTATGTTATTTTAGATATGGTCCTTTATCATAAGGCATTTGAAAACATGTTTCTCTAATGTGTCATCCAAGAAGAGTCAGAAAGAGTCTTCTTTCACTTTCATAGTGGAATTTGTGGTATACACTTTGGTGGAAATGCAATTGCTCAAAAAATCTATAAGATGGGATAGTTATATCCCGCTATATACCGTAATACTACTAAATATGTATGTAAATGCAAAAAATGTCAACATTTTTCAAATGAGATACATGTTCCCACTAGGGTATTACAACCCATCATCACTCCATGGTACTTTTGCACTTGGGAATTAGATTTAGTAGGTAAGATCTCCCCTACTTATTTGGATGGTCATAAATTCATTTTCATGACAACTAAATATTTCACCAAATGGGTAGAAGTAATGCCATTAACAACTATCACCAGATCAATCATCATAAAGTTTATCCTGAATCAAATCATTTGCTAATTTGAGGTCTCATAGGTCATCATTATTGATAATGGGTACCCTTTATAAAATCCTCAAATTTGTGAACTATGTAATAAATTCACTACATCACACCCTTTAGACTCCTTTTACTATCCACAAGCCAACAATCAAGCCTAAGCTACTAAAAAAACCTTGAAGTCAATTTTGATCAAAATTATTAGGGACACTAAATGATATTGGCATCTATAGCTCTATCCAACACTATGGGATTATAGAATAACCATTAAGACACCCACAGGGGTAACTTCATATTCAATCATTTTTGAATTTGAATCCATTCTACCCTTATAAGTAGAAATACCCAATGTTCATGTTTCACTTTAGGGCCTTTTTGATCAAGAAGTGTATAGAGAGGCATGATTGGCCCAATTAGATCTCTTATACAAACATAAAATTACCTCCACAAATAAACACATTGATTATGTTAATCATATGGGTAGACAATACAACAAAAATGTCTATGAATTCTTTATCTATGTGGGAGACTTTACCTATAGGCTCGATAGTCAAAGTGACAAGAAGAAAGGAGAAGGCCAAAAGTTTAGACCTAACTGGTTAGGCCCCTACCTAGTGACATATGAATTCAACAATATATCCTATTAATTTTTTACTCTATAGGGTAAGGTGTTTAGTGAGTATATGAACTCTTTTTACGTAAAATTCTTCTATATATAGTAATTATATATCACATTTTTCTCATTTGCATTGCATTTTCATAGGTTGCATGTTCACTTGCATACCAAATGTGTTATTAAGTGATTATTTGGTTGTTAGTTCACATGATATAGAAAATTTTAAAATGCATAATATCACATCATCCCACTCTCACATTACCCTATCACCCCATAGAAAACATTATCAAAATCAATATTTTACATTGGTATTTTCCTTAGTTATTATGAGGAGAGTACACCTCTTTCTCAACATATTCTTACACAACTTAGAAAGATGCTAGCTTTTAGGTAACTTTACTTGCCTATCTTTATCCTCGATGATGAGCCCTTACATCTTACTAGTTACATAGAACCAAGGTTTGTAGGTAAAGGTCTTGTAGCTTAAAATATAGACACTCTTGTGAAAATCAAAATTCTCATACAAATACAAAAGTCAAATTTCACATCTCTCACCCTTTTTCTAACCTTCAGTGGTAAGCCCTCACATCTTACTTGTTACACAGGGTTAGAATTGGGGAGAGATGCCCTTTACTCACCTACATCTAGCCTTTGGTGATGAGCCCATGTGTCTACTTAGTCACATGAGACAAAGTGTATGGGGTCACAAAGAAAAGTATATGTTAAATGTATAATAAATATAAAATCAAAGAATATCCAAAGATAAAGTTATTCAAAAATATTATCTACATGCTTAAGTTTAAAGAGGTTAACCATTTCCCATTTATCGGTTATGTCAAGGCTATTTATCTCCACACGAAGCCAATAAAGTTAGTGTTTTATAAGTCTAACAAGAAGTACATTTTCCCCTTTGCTCATAAGGATTATGTCATCTTCTTTTTTTTTGGTGAAATTTTGATTTATGGATTTCATTCTTTATCACCTCACATTTATCTTATTTCCCCTTCCATTCCTTGCTAAAAATTAAAAGTCATATGTTGTGTAAATAAAACAACTAGGTAGTCACGTATAAAACAAATTTTAGTGTAGTTAAAATTACTTATATTCATCCATCATATTACATCATTTTCATACATTCTATTCCCACATGTACAAAATAATTTATAACAACAACATATCAAAAGCAAAGAGATACAAATAAATATACATCATCACATGCCTAGCCATATAGAGAGCATGAAATTAAAATTTAAGCATGTAAATTAAGGTCACATCACATGAATGACAAATAATTTAGAGGTAAGCCAAAAGATCTCTATACATATCATACTAACTATCGAATTTATACAAAAAGGATGTCTAATACAAGCTCCTCCATGGAGGGTCGATATACCTCATGAAATATCAAAAAAAGAATCAAAATATATAATTAAATATCAAGAACATCTATAACATATCTAAGGGTCATGTCCTCCTTTTGTGAGAGTGTCCTGATGCAAAAGGATGTTAGCGAATCTCACTCTAGTGACATCTCCTGCTAGTGCCTCCCTTAAAAACTACCTCACCCTCTTTGAATTGAAAGATGATGACTCCTATTGGTTCCTCCATCTAAATTAATCCTCCCTATCATGTGTTTAGAGGATATACCACCTCTTCCACCCACCATAATATCTACCAAGGCATCCACATTCCTTGTTCTAGCTAGCAGGGTGTTGTTTTCCATCATCAGTGTTGTCACCATCATAAAAGCATGATACATTAGTGAAAAGACATCTATGTGACAACAAATCCCTATGGAGATTCCAAGATCAGCCAAAAGTTGGTATTTATTTAGACTAATTCTTAACTAAAAAATATCGATCAGGGTGTCCCTAATCATTTATCTCCAACCACCAATATATATCAGTGATCACAAAGTACATAAGTCAATGCCATATCGAACTGATATAAAAATCCAATGCACAAAATAAACTAAGAAAGTAAAATAATCAAATTATAAGATGTAATTATAAATATATAAATCAACATTTTACTTGAGTCTCCTTCACACCATTCAAGGTCAGAATTATCCTCTACAACCTTATGCTTGTCTATTTCTAAATCCTCTTCCAACTTAACATACATTAGAGCCTCACAATCTCTATCTCTTAGGTGTTATTGATATGTGATGTCCTCCTGAGTGGGGTAATAAAACTTTGTTAGTGGTGATGGTGGTGGTGGTGGGACCATCTACTACTTCCTTACTACTCTATGACCTCCTCCCATAGTTGGCTGTAGGGCAAGTCCCTATGCCATTCCTAACTGAGCTAGTCAAGTGATTGACACCCATATCATAAGTAGGTGCCATGCTACCCATATTAGTATCTATTCTCTCAAATCTCATATGCCCTTATAAACAACCCTAAGGATGTGAAGGTTTCCCACATAGGGCATACCAAACTATTGGGGAACCTTATCCACATGGTGTAACTTGACTTGTAAAAGCCAATCCTGAACCTAGGTGGACTCAATGGTTGTTGTAAGGTAGGCCCCTTCATTTTCCCATTTATTAACCATTTATTAGTAGGGTAGGGAAATTATGTCAACCACATTTAGAGTCCCCACTAATCAAGGATAAACATGTAAAGGTTACACACCTATCCATTTAGTGGCCTTGATATCTCTAGGTGATCCAATTAGTACTCTCCTATGGTAAGGGATAATCTGCTCATAGATCTAACCCATGAAAACCATCACGTGGCTGATCAAGAGTGCCCTTAGATAAACCACACTATAAATGTCCCTATAGGGCTAAGCCAATAACTCCTGGTTCTAGGAGTAATGGGTCCATTTCTCCTTAATGCACTGAATAATCACTAACCAACTAAATAACAATTTATCGATATCCTTATTTCCCACTAGATGGGAGGAAAGGATATAAATAATATCTTTTTTTAGGTTGGGGATCATTCATCCCTACACCTAGGAAAGCCTCATGCCACACTTTTCACCCACATTAGGTACATCAACATCTTGAAAGTGTTTGACCCAACTATGAACCTTATGGTTATCGTTGATAGCCTAAATAAAAACTAGTTGACTCATCATGGGAAGGTGTGTAATCTAGTAGACATAAATAAGAGTGATCATCCACACTTTGGGGGATTGAGGGAACATAAATGTGTTCTAATTAGGGTCCTAATAGGTTAAAATATCACATATAAGTATACTAAATGCTGGGATTATCCTTACCTATACTATTTATAGAATCCCAACATAATCAATATTGGATAAATCATTCATTTTCAAGAGTGTCAAGACTCAGGGGAGACACTCCTAATACTAATCTCTACTCCAATGTATATAATCCACATATAATATAAAAATAAAACCTTGATTCAGATTAAAGACCAAACATATGCTTCAAAATCTCTCATTTCCCTATATTTCCCCCATTATAAAGGGATAAAACTACCCCCTTTTACAGGCGATAGTTACACAACCACCATATGAACTTACACAACCACTACATGTAGCTATGTAACTACCATAGGTGATTACAAAACTACCTATTTTAAAAATCATGGTGGTTATGTAACTATCATGGTGGTGGTGTCCTTGAGTGATAGTCTCATTCATCATCCATGTGCCTTCCGAAATCCCCTCAAAAATTCACCCCCATCAATAAAAATTCTACATATTCCTAGTCTACCCCCTAAAAATCATTTCAAAACTAAAAATTATAAATTCCATTAAAAATGAAAAACACAAAAAACCTACCTGGTCTTTATTGACAACTCCTCCCACTAGTAGATTTGTCATCCCCTTATTCTCCTCTATCTATTGACTAGTTTCACACTTGAAATTTTCATGACAAATCCATAGCTTTGAAATCAAAAATAGTTAAATACACAAATGAGTTAGTTTTTGGAAAATTTTCAAATATAATAACCCCCAAACTAGTTATTTTAACTTACAAACATTCAAAATTAGGTATGTTTCTCTATTCCACTTATATTCTTCATGTTACATGATATATTTTTATGATTTATGTTTCAAAACTAAAAAAGTAACAAGTCTTCTAGTTCTATGGTAACACATTTTGTGATTTAATGGGTACATGATGACTTGGTTTTAGATTCAGTCTCTTGATAGGGTGATTTAGGTAGTATGATCTTCCCAACACATATGTTACGTACTCTTGTCCATAATTTTATCACATAGTTTACTTTTCACTTTTTCATTACATTACACTTGATTCTCATTCTCTTCTTATAGGCTTTGCAAAGTCTTGATTGGATTCATTCCTCCACTTAGATAAGAAGGGTAAGTATTCCTAACCTCTTATTTCCTTTCCACATGCCTTTACTCAAGACTACACCTTGCTAACTCATGACAAGGTATCCTCATGAGAAGGTAATATATATGTACCCAAATTTTACATGGTGCGATAATCTTGATACAAATATGATGATGATGATGATGATGATGATGATGCAATGATCTTTTATTTTATGCTCCACATGAAACTCTCTAACTCCTTTCCCCTCTTTTACTTCCATACTCCTACTTTGACCCCATTTGGCTCCCTTTATTTGAATTATACAACTTTTTTTTATCTTGTTTTAAAATCTTCCAATGTAGGATGAAACTATCACTTTAGGTGATAAAACTGCCCCACCTTTATGGAACCACCCCTCCAATTACATAACTAGTGAGGTAGTTTTATAATACAGGGGATTATTATGTCTTAAGGAGGTGGTTTTGTATTAAATGAAGGGTGGTTATGCATATTTAGGAAATGGTTTTTATACCCAAATTGGTAGTTTTGCAACTACCCCTGCATAAAGTAGAAGTTCTATCCCATTGTAATCATCTTCTAAACTAAGCTCCCAAGAATCATTTTTGACATGTTTTGCATGATTTTTGTTGTGTTTATTATTCAATATATCCTAAGTTTAACTCCAATAATCCCAAATCATTCCCTCTTCTATTTTCAATTATTTTGAATTCCTCCCATGTTTAATTCCCAATTGAACTCAGTATAGTCTCCCTCATGTAGACTCCCAATGTTTTATACAAAAGGCCATTTTTGGCCTAATTTTAGATTTGAAAATTACCATTTGAATTTGTTTTAAAGATTTTGTAGCCATAGTCCTACTATAATTTCCTAAATATGTAGCCTCTATAGTTTTTGTGTCGACTACATTGTCACAGGTGAAGAAGTATTATTGATCTAACAACTCAATCTTTGCAAAATAGAGCACTGGTTAGCCTCAATTCAATTAATCTCCATTTTTGGTTGTGTCTCCTCTCATTTTAAATTTGTTATATATCTTGGTCATCTTCTATGTAGATAGTTCCCATAATTCACACAAGGATAAAAGGAGCTAACATACTAATGATTCTTTCAACAACATACTACATGCATTCCAATTGATTGATGACTTGGTCAGGTTGGAGTGTTTTTGTTTTTTAGTATTTATTATATTTGATTAATATATTTTTTTCATTAGATTAATTTCATAATTCATAAAAGAGCAATTTTTTTTGGGAGAGAAGTTTATTTCTTTTCATTGTCTTTGATACCCAAAAAATAAAAAATAAAAAGTAGTTAGTTTTAATTGTGATTGAATTAAAATAGATTAATTTTCTCTCAATTAACAAGTAACTTCATAAAAAATACATAGGGAGATCTTAGTGATAATTCAAAACATTTCCATCCAACATAGCATTTCATTTTCAAAGTCAAAATAAGTTCTCTTACATTCAAAACAACCAACTAGATAATTGCAAGAGTTTAGATAATCTTAGGCACATAAAAAAAGGTAGCATACTTCTGATTTCATTTATTTTGATGAAGTAAAAGTTTTATTGTTTCCTCTAGAAAATGGAAAATCACAATTTTTATTTCTTATCTCTCTTTATAATATCATTTGAAAATCCTGTTTACAACAAACTAGGAAAGTTGAAAGGTTGGTTTAACTTGTTTGTAGACAAAAAAATTCAAAAACAAAATGCTATGATATTATTTTTTTAGACTATATTTCCTTTTGCATTGTTTACACATTTATAAGACACAATTTTCATGTTTAATCCATTACACAAACAAAATAAAAACTACAAAAATATCATTGTCTTTACTACCCAAAAAATAAAAAATAAAAAGTAGATAGTTTTGATTGTGCTTGAATTAAAATAGATTTATTTTCTCTCAATTAACTATTGATTCTTGGATTCACACCCTTGAGGAGATGATAAAATATCCTCATACAAGTGGCACAATGGAGTCATCTCTCTTGCTATGGGTGACAATTTTTTGAGATGAATCTCTAGATAAGGGGCTAGCTCCCCTTGATGCACCTTTAAATCTCGCTCTAATCTATCAATTCGTGTATGAAAAGGGTTCAAGAAAATAATTAAGAAAATAAAAAAGGTGATGCACCAATGTTTATCTCCTCCTATTTGAATAAGAATATGCTACTTAAAGACCAACATAGATTTTCCCACACAAAACTCACAACTCCTTGTGTGTTGTCACATCAGTGTTTCACATGTTAGATTCAAGAAGGAATTTGAAATTTAGGAAAGCAATGGATGATTCCAAGAAGGAATAAAATTATATAATTATTCTAAAATGTCTATACACTTATAAAATAATATTAACAAGGACCTGTAATGACACTCTTTCTACACATTGGTAGACCATCAAGAGTACAATCTAGAAAAGACACTCTTTCACTAGACTAGACCAACAAGATTCAAGTTATCAATCAATAGTATAACATGTGAGTGGAAAAATAAATTGTATTATTTATTCAAGAGTATTTTAAATAAAAATTTGGCTAGAGTTTTCCCAATAACTAGTGGAGGTTGCTCAAATGTGCCAAGAGAATACATATTTATAGATTTGAGAGGTGGAGCGAGCAAAGAAAGTCTAAGGGTCACTTGGACATGTGTCATCTTGAGAGAAATAGTTACATTTGCATGTGGGAGAGAGGTGGGAGAGATATTCCATGTCACCAAATAAATTAATTAAAAATGAATAAGTTACAATTGAACCAAATGCCTCGGTTAAAATTTCCATTTGTTACCTTTATACTCACCTTTAGGTTCCTGCTAAGCCTTTTGACACCAATGACTATTTTCTATAGTTTAAAGTTGACATTTTTTAGGCCATCATCCTTTAGGTATTTTATTTGGACTTTTTTTTCTTTAGACTTCTTGTCTTCTTGTTTCCCTCTGATAATCTTTCCAAAAAAATTCATTCCTTAGACTCCTTTTTCTCACAATTGCTTTTTTTTTGCACTTCTCTTCTTTGAAATTTTTGTCTCGATATTTTCTTCTGAGAGAATTAATTTGGATCTTTTTTCTACAATAATTTATTTGGGATATTTAATGACCTTTTAGCTTTTGAAAATGGACCATTTGGTTCTTTGAAATGTTCCTTTAGGTTTCCTTGAAGTGGACCTTCGGGACTCTGAAATGACCCTTCAACAATTTCAAAAAGACCCCTTCAAAAAAGTTTCAAGTTTCCATTTAGATTTTATAAAAGACCCCTTTAGAAAAGTTTCAAGTGTCCCTTCATCTTTTAGAAAATACCCCTTCAAAAAATCTAAAAATTTGCCTTTGGAAAATCTAAAAAATGGCCCTTCAAATTTTTTTCTCAAACAAATTGTCTAAAAAAATTTAACACTTGGATGAATGAAAAGTCATAAAGAAATAAAACTTAGTCAAAAACAAAAGGATCAAAAGGATTACTATGCAAAGGACTAGAAAAAGACAAAAACCAAACTTCCTATTAGAATTAAACTTGTACATTTGTTGTGAGCTTTGTCAAAGAACTTCTTCTAAGGAAAATCTACATACTGGTTAAGCCAAAGGTATAGACTTAGGCATATAATTTTTCAAATAGGGGGGCTCAATTTTGGCCTAAAGGGCCAAAATTTGGTCAATAGATTGGTGACTCATAGGGGTAGTATGCTTGCTATACTAACCAGACTAGTAGTTAAAATAATCGATCAGGCATGGAGTCATCTAAGGACACTCAAATAAGGAAGCATTGGACATGACTCAAAACCTTGAACTACACACCAGACTAGAAGGAAAACCCATGATACAAGACACAACAAAAACCAAAAAAACTAGACACAAAGCAAAGCAAAACATAAGATAACTCACAAATGTGTATAATCACTTAGGGAACACAAAGAAAGTAAGAAACTATGTACAAAGGAAAAGGAAAACCTTAATAAAAATGATTTAGATATATCCCATTGAATGGGATATGTATCTCCTCTCCATCTAACTTTGAAAGTTGGAAAACATTGTGTTGTTTGCACTGTGTGATCACATATAAGCCACTCCACAAATCATCAAACTTTGTGTGTCTTCCAAGCTTGTCCCTATATTCATCCCATTTTAAGACAATGTCTCCTTCTTTGAAAGTCCTTGGCATGGATTTCTTATCAAAATACTTCTTTATTTTCTCTTGATGAGTTGTCATGGTGTGCATAGCTTGATTTATTATTTCCTCAAGATCCATAAACTCACATAACCTAATCTCCATGTTGTCATTCTCCATCAATTGCAATTGATAGGTAAGATCTAAAGCTAGAAACTCAATTAAGATATGAAGTCTAGCTTCCCTTTCATAGACAAGTGTAGATGGTAAATTCCCAATTGCTCTCTTTGGGGTGATCCTATCAGCCCAAAGGGCTATCTTCAACTTGGTGTGCCAAGTCCTTTTATTTTCCTCCATTATCCTCTTAATGATCCTAATTAATTTCTTGTTTGTGGACTCAGCTAATCCATTACCTTGGGGGTAATAGTTGGAGGAGGTACTAAGATAGATTCCATGCTTCAAAGCCCATTCACTTGTTCTTGCTCCTAGGAAGGCTAAGGCATTATTTAAGATTATGGTTGAAGGAGTTCCAAACCTTATTACTATACCTTCATATAAATCAAGGACTAAAATTTCATTATATTCCTTTAGAGCTACAACCTCCACCCATCTTATAAAATAATTAGTGGCTATCAACACCCACTTATGACCAACATTAGAAGGTGGATTGATTAGGCCTATGAAATCCAAACCCCATTACATAAAGGGTTTCTCAACCTAGATTGGATGAAGAGTCAAGGTAACTAGATTTTATTTTCCATCAAAGAGAGCACACTTTTGTCATTTCCTTACCCAAGTGTGAGTGTCTTTAAATAAACTAGGCCAAAAGTAACCATCCCTCATAATCTTAACAGCTGTAGTTCTTAGAGCAAAGTGACCACCAACTGGTCCATCATGGAATTCAAATAATAATTTGTAAATCTAATCCAAATAAATACACCTCAATAACACACCTAAACATTCCTTCCTAAATATCACTCCATCAACAAGTACATAAGGAATTGATTGCAACCTAAAGTACCTTCTCTTGGCTCTATCAAGACCTTGTGGAAACTCACTAGTTTGAAGGAAATAGATCATGTCCTTTGTCCAAATTCTCATATATGAAGGTGAAACTAACATAGAGTCATTGAGAAGTAACAAAATAACTTATTTTTATTCTTTCAAGTCTGAAGTGAGATGCTCACACAATCCTTTTCCTTTAACTAACTTGGTAGTTTTGATCTCCACATCATATTCCATTACCCTTGTGATCCATCCTACCCTATTTTCATTCAAATCTCTGTTACAAAAAATCCTTTCACACTAGGATGATGCACAAGAATATTAACCTTGTTGTTAGACAACATATGCCTAAACTTCTTTAAACTCCTTATGACTAAAACCACTTATTTCTCAATATATGTGTACCTTAGCTCATAACCTTCCAAAACTTGACTAAAGAAGGCAATAGGCTATTCAAAATTTTCATAATTAGCTTGAGTAAGCATGGCAAATATTACCTCTTCATTCATAAAAATATATAGGTTGAAATCTTTGGATAAATTTGGACTTGCAAGGGTAGGAGCTTGGGCAATGGCTTGCTTGATCTCCTCAAAACTTTCTTTCCTCCTTCTTGTCTTAACACCCAATCCTTACTTAGCATGGAGGTTAAGGGCTTGAACTAGTTATAAAAATTAGGAATAAAACTCCTAATGAAATTGATCTTACCAAATAAGCTTTGTAGACCTTCCTTATGTTTAGGCAAAGACAATGCCAAGATGACACTTACCCTTTTGGCATCAATAAATAGAACTTTTGTGGAAATAATGTGGCCTAGGAGTTTACCTTCATGAATAAAAAACACACACTTATTTGGATTTAGAGATATCCCAAACTCTCTACGCCTCTCAAAAATCTATGTTAGGTGCTTCAAATAATCTTTTGCTTCCTTGGAGAAAACTATCACATCATCAAGATATACCAATACAATGTCATTGATTAATAATTGAAAAGCCATATTCATCACACATTAAAAAATAAATCCAAAATTATACAAACCAAAGTTAATTTTAATATAATCATATGTACCTCATTTATTAGTAAAGGCTATCTTATATTGGTCACTTTCTTTTTCCAGAATTTGATTATACCCAAAATACCCATCAAGGAGAGAAAACCTTTCACTACCAGCCATAACTTTCAAGATTTATTCCATGGAAGGGAGTGGGTAATGATACTTCAAAGACACTCTATTAAAGTCCCTATAATCAACACATAACCTTATCTCTCTATTATTTTTCCTAAAAGGAACTAGGTTTGCCAACCAAGATGAATGCTTAATGGGGAAGATGATTTTGGATTCAATCAGTTTGGTGAGTTCTTTCCTCATGAGAGGCTCAATCTTAAGATTGATTGGAATTTTCATCTACTTAATATTCTTATCATTCTCATCTAACTCTATATTATGCTAAGTTAGATTCAGATAAAAACCCTTTAAATCACTATACTCCCATGTAAAGACATCAAAAAATTCTTTGCATAACTCAATGAAAGCATGCTTCTCTTCGATAGTACATACCTTCCCAAGGGAAAACAATTTATATTTTAAAATTTGAATGTTATAATAGTTTTCCTTCTTTGTAGATATGCTTACCTTATCTTTATTTAGTTGGTCATCATCATTGAATATACTCTCAAGATTGACTAGGCCTTTAGGAAGCTTGTTAGACTTCAATTGCACAATCTACTTTGCATATTGTTGGTATAGTTTAGGCTAATTCTTGGAATAAAACTCAAATTATTCTTGTATAAAAAGTGATATTTTATGGTTACTATCAAACACCTACCAATTAGTGACATTATCTAGTATGGAGGGCCTTACAATCACTTTTAGATGAGGTTGGTTCTTGTCTTCTTTTATCCCTTTTGGAACATCAAACTTAGATCTAATTGCTACCAAACTATCAGCATACTTGTTATCTTCTCTTGAGATAGAAGTGATTTTTAAGGCTTTGAAATACTCCACAAGATCCCACACTCTATGCTTATAGGACTTAAGGAAAGATTTTTTGGTCAAATTCTGCCCTCTAACCTAATTGAAAAGTTTGATATCACCAAACACTTATAGTTCTTTGACACCTCTTTTCCTAGCCCATTCAAGGCCATGAATAAGGGCTTCATATTATGATACATTATAGGTGTAAGAGAACTGAAATCTGAAAGTTGAAAAATACCTTTCTTTTGATGGTGAAACTAACATTGCTCCTCTATCAGCCACAATCTTGCTTCTAGACCCATTAAAGAAAAGCTGCCACAAGCCATTCACATCCTCACTTGACTTCATCAAATTAGGCATGAAAAAATAATTATCATGCATATAATAGACTCCAAGACTAGAATATTTAATAAACTTGTAAGGATCATGCTCATAGTTGTCATTTACCCACTCATCTAGGAACAAATCAGAAACTCCCTCAAGTGAAGATGATGGAGATTGGTCAATATGAAGTTCCTCTTCATCAGTGATAGCATAATTAACATTTGAAACCTTAGGTGAGCAAGCTTACACGTGATATATATCAATATTTTATGACTCAATCTTCACTTTAGTGCCATACTTTATCCTAAACACCATGTAGGGCCAATTGGCTACCAAATATCCACCTATCTTGGATGTGAAGTCTCTTGATAAGCAAAGAAAAAAATAGGGAGGTAAATTTTCCACCACCACATCATGAATAATTTAAAAATTAGGATAGTAATGAAGGATAAAATTCAAACCTTTAACTACCCCCAAAGTCTTGGCTGGGGATCCATCTAATTGTAAAACTCCTTTAGTCATTGGCTCATACTTGTGGCCTAGCTTATCTGCTATACATTTGGGCATAAATGATGTGATTTATACACTATATATGATGTAATTATGAACCAAAAAATCACCAATGATTAGAGATAGATAAAAATTATGAGTCTTCTCATCTTTCTTCACTTGACCATCTATAAATTAAGTTCCATTGACCAAAACCACATTGTCATTTCTAGATGGGCCAGCTTGTTTACCAAATCCATGAAATTCCTTTTGGAGTATATATTTATATGTTGGTAATTTTAGATAATAAAAAAATGAGATGTTCATATGAATCTTATTCATCTGGTCCAACACATTAATGGAAGGATTACTCACCTTGGGATTCTCTTTATGAACATTGGTACCTTGTGATGTAGCTTGTGGAGGTAGAGTTGTAGTAGTTGGCTTAAAATTTGGAATATTATAATTTTATTATAGTTTAGGAGATATATTAGACAAAATTATCATATAATATTATTTAGGAGTCACAATATATCCTTGATTGGCTCCTTGAGCTTCATCAACAACCCTGCTTTTGAACCTAGTATTAGAGGTAACACTAGTATTTTAATTGCTTGTAATCCCCATGTAATTAATGGAAAAAAAATCACCCTCCAAATGATTTATGAGGGTAGATTAAGTTTTAGGTTGTATATTTTCCACCCCACCTTGCATGGATCCTTCAAAATTTTAAGCTTGGAAAGATTGGCTGGCTTGCATTACCATGCCTTTATTGTGCATTTCATTTGCATAAATCACTTGCTCTTGACCATGTTCAAAAGATGGATAGTTAGGTTGTTCTTGGACCAAGTTATTTTGAGTGGGGAAAAGGTTATGAGGGAACATTAGGATTATATCTTTGATAAGGCTTGACATGGGTGATTTGGCCTTGTCCTTGTGCATTGTTTTGGAAAGGAGGTCTACTTATTTGCACAAACGGATTGTATGTTTGATATGGCCTATAACCTTGAGCTTGTTATCTCTTGAGGGAAACTAAATAATTTTTAACACTTTAGAGAAATATTTTAACTTCATGGATTTCATTTAAAGGAGAAATGGCAAGCCTTTATTGATTAGGCAAAGGGTCTAAAGTGGGTAATGCACCTTGACTAAGAGAATTCAAATGAGGGAATAATGGCATTAGAGGCCTAGGAGCTATCTTTCCTACTTGGACAGGACAATTCTCAATATTAATGGCTATTTCAAAAGCATCAATCAATGTGTTTCCACCTATACATTGAATCATCATGGCAATGTCACTATTTAATGCTTTTAGGTAGTATAAAAATGCATTGTTTGGAGTAGGTCTCACAAGAGATAGGATCCTATCCCATGTTTTTTGAAATCTATTATAAAATCATGCATAAAATCATATGGTTCCCTCTTTATTGTGGTTAATTTATTAGTTAAAGATAGGTAATCACTCTTTTCCCCAAACCTATTAGTCAATAGATCCCCCAACTCATCTCATGAGCCAACATAATTTATGGGTAGAGTCCCATACCAATCCAAAACTTTTCCTTTGAAAGATAAGGCCAAAAACATAATAGATAAATTTTATTGAGTGATGTTATGAATATTAATTTTTTTTCTATATTCCTAATGTGATCAATAGCAGTAATAAGACCATCCCCACTAAAAGATGGGATACTTTTGAGGGATACTCCTAGAATTTGATCATATTGGGAAAGATGCAAGGGAGATGCCCTAATGAAAGGTATAAAAGGTTATATTTTAGCCATATTTAAATGATAACTCATCTCTCTTGCTATGGGTGATAATTTTGTTGAGATGAATCTCTAGATAAGGGGCTAGCTCCCCTTGATGCATCTTTAAATCTCTCTCTAATCTATCAATTCATGTATGAAAAGGGTTAAAGAAAATAATTAATAAAACAAGAAAAGTGATGCACCAATGTTTATCTAATCCTATTTGACTAAGAATACACTACTCAAAGACCAACATAACTTTTCTCACACAAAATTCATAACTCCTTGTGTGTTGTCACATTAGTGTTTCACATGTTGGTTCAAGAAGTCATTTAACATTTAGGAAAGAAATGGATGATTCAAAGAAGGAATATGGTCATAGACTACTTCTAAAATCTCTACAGACTTAAAAAATAATACTAACAAGGACCTGTAAGGACACTCTTTTTGCACATTGGTAGACCATCAAGAGTACAAGCTAGAAAAGACAATCTTTTACTAGACTAGACTAACATGATTCAAGTCATCACTCCATAGTACAACATCTGAGTGGAAAACTAACTTATATTATTTATTCAAGAGTTTTTTGAGTACAAATATAACTAGAGTTTTCCCAATAACTAGTGGAGGCTACTCAAATGAGCCAAGAGAATGCATATTTATAGCTTTGAGAGGTGGAGGGAGCAAAGGAAGTCAAAGGGTCACTTGGACATGTGTCATCTTGAGAGAAACAATTACATTTGCATTTGGGAGAGAGGTTGGTGAGCTATGCCATGTCACCAAATGAATCAGTTACAAATGAATAAGTTACAACTGAACCAAATGCCTCAGTTACAATTACCATTTGTTACCTTTATACTCGCCTTCAGGTTCCTACTGAGCCTTTTCTCACCAATGACTATTTTCTATAGTTTAAAGTTGACATTTTTTTAGCCATCATCCTTTGGGTATTTTCTTCAAACTTTTGTTTCCTTCAAAATTCTTATCTTCTTATTTCCCTCAAATAATCTTTCCAAAAAAATTCATTTCTTGGACTCCTTTTTCTTATGGTTGCTTTGTTTTGACACTTCTCTCCTTCAGACTTTTTGTCTTGACATTTTCTCTCGAGAGAATCCATTTGGATCTTTTTTTTGAATTAATTTCTTTGGGATATCAAATGACCTTTCAGATTTTAAATATGAATCATTTAGTTCTTTGAAATATTCCTTTGGGTTTCCTTGAAGTGGACCTTTGGGACTCTGAAATGACCCTTTGGAAATTTGAAAAAGACCCCTTCGTAAAAGTTGAAAGTGTCCCTTTGGATTTTGGAAAAGACCCATTTAGAAAAGTTGCAAGTGTCCCTTTAGCTTTTGGAAAAGACCCCTTTGGAAAATTTGAAAATTTGCCTTTAGAAAATTTGAAAAATTACCCTTCAAAAAATCTGTCTCAGACAAATTATCTAAAAGAATTGGGCACTTGGCTGATTGAAAAGTACAAAAGAAATAACACTTAGTCAAAAACAAAAGGCTTGAATGGATTACTATGCAAGGCTTAGCAAAATACCAAAACCAAACTTCTTTAAAGAATTAGAATTGTACATTTATTATGGGATTTGTCAAAGAACACTTCTAATGAAAATCTACATACTGGTTAAGCCAAAGGTATAGACTTAGGCGGCTAAGTTTTCAAATAGGGGTGCTCAATTCTGGCCTAAAGGGCCAAAATTTGGTCAACATTAACAAATCACTTCATAAAAGATCCACAGGGAGACCTTAGTGAGATTTCAAAACATTTCCATCCAACATAGCATTGCATTTTCAAAGTCAAAATAAGTTCTCTTGCATTCAGAATAACCAACTAGATAATTGCAAGAGTTTAGATAATCTTAGGCACATAGAAAAAAGCTAGCATACTTATGATTTTATTTGTTTTGATGAATTAAAAATGTTATTTTTTCCTCTAAAAAATGGAAAATCATAATTTGTATTTCTTATCTCTCTTTATAAAATCATTTTAAAATCTTGTTTACAACAAACTAGGAAAATTGAAATGTTGGTTTAACTTGTTTGTAGACAAAAAAATTCAAATAAAAAATGTTGTCATATTGTTTTTGTAGACCAAATTTCCTTTTACATTGCCTACAAATTTATAAGACATAATTTTCATATTTAATCCATTCCACATAAATAAAACAAAAACTACAAAAACATCATGACCTAGTTTCCATCTAGACAAAGTTAAGAAAATTCAACACATTGTATAATAATATAGGTTTCTTCCTCCATCCTTTGAATGCATTGTGAATTATTAGAAAAATGATAAAAATAAGTTTTGTTTTTATTTATTTTCAATTTTGTCATTTCTTTGCTTTCAATACTTTATTTTCAGCAAGCAAGCATTTTACTTTCATAAACTCAAGAAAACCCAAAAATAAGCCAAAAATAATAAAAACTCAAAAACATAGTGTCAAGAAGCCTTGACAACACACTCAAGCGTATAGATTTCATTAAAATCCTTGACACAATGTGCAAACATAAAAGTTTCATCCAAACCTTACTATTTATGTAAGCATCCTACACAAAGCCTTCCTTCAACATCATAATAAGCATACACAACAAGCCATTATCTAACAAAATCATACACTTATAACTTAGCTTTTGCCTAAGCTCCTTTGGATGACCCTTCCTAAGACACTAGGTTTTTTCTATCATGGTTTATTCCCTATGGTTAGAACACTTGGTCCCATAGTTGGCATAAGTTTGATATCAATATCGAGCTAAGATGTGAGTTTTCCATTCCACCCCTATTTATAATCTTATTGTTGACTCCTTAACTACTTTGGATGAACAAGAACAAATTCTTGATCCACACATCATTTTCCTTCCTCAGAAAAGAGGCTATCATTATAATGTTACCCAAGCCTAGTTTCCTATTCATACCTCCTTATCCTCAGGTTTAGCCTCATCTTATATCATTCATATTTTTTGGATGACATTGACAAAGCATAACCAAATTGATAGATTAGATCATTTACTATGAGTCATTTAACTTGATCTCCCCCATTTCCCTAGTCCTATCATTGATTAGGAGTTTCACCTTCTTGTGATCTTGGAAATTGAAAGACCTTGGAGCTCTATTTTAGTGTAGCTTGATGCTCTTAATGAGCACTATGATGTTGTTTAGGTATTTTATTTATATAATGAGAACCATTACCACCACCCATTTCAAATCCCATCTTACCTAACAACCAACCCAATTCATAGCCCATCCATTACGTTGGTTACTTCAACCTAACCTTGGTGAGTCGAGTGCATAGTTTAACATGTGATATTCATGTGTACACACCAACTAAGATATAAAGGCCTAATATAATCAATCATGAATGAAGCTATTAAATGATAAGAATAAACTATATTCTTATCAAGAATACAAAAATAAAATGAGAGAGTGTTCATGATGATATCATGTGACTCAACAATAATGAATGAATTCACTATAAATGAGCTTAAAAATTGGTATTTATGGAATACCACTCGCCAAAATGGCATAGGATTATAACAAGTGTGATAATAATATGACTTGAGACATAAATAAAAAAAATCCCTACTAAACTTAAATCAAAGGGTATGAAAGTGACCCAAGAGTGGAACTAGTTGAGAAATAACCTTGTTCACACCAATACCCCCCTTATGAAACTTAAGGGAAAAAATAATGAAAATATGCAAAAATGGATCCCATAAAGAAGGTCTAATGATGTACCTATGTATATAATCATCCTTTAAAAATAAAAGAGAGGGATCAAACCCATAAAAAAACTCCCCAGATGAGAGGATGAAGGGAGAAGGACAAGTGACCCCACCCGAATCAATGTTTCACACCCCCAAGATAGATTGCAAGTGATGGTATTCAATGTTAGTGAAGGGTTTGGTCAAGATATATTTAGCCTACTCTACTATAATAAATATTGAAGATCAATGACCTACTCTTGAATTAGTTCCTTGATATAGTACATGTGGATCTCAATGTGTTTGGTCTATTGATGGTGAACTAGGTTCTTTGAGGTATGAATCAAAATTTGGTTATCACAAAGGAGGTCATATGGTTGATAAATGGGGATACCAAACTTAGTTATAATATTATGAATCTAAATAGCCTCAATGGTGGTATCAACATCCCTATGATACTCAACCTCAGTTGAAGAGAGAAATAGCTTGTTGCTTCTTAATTTTCTAACTAATGGGGCCTAAACTAAGATGAAGTTGTAGCCATATGTGGATTTATTATCATTAATATTTCCACCCAATTAGAGTATATGATTAAGTCTATACTAGTCCCTTTTGCATAATTAATCCCATGGTGATGAGTGCCATATATTTAATACAAGATGCATTTGGATGCTTTCCAATGAAGCTCATATGGCTCATATATAAAGCATGAGACTAGAACAACTATAAAGGAAATGCCATGATGATTATGAGTCAAATAGATGAGGTTTCCAACAAGATTGACATTACAAGGTGGAATTAACTAGTGGAGTGGAAAACTTATCTTCAAGCTTGAATCTTGATAGAAATGGAGTTAGTGCAGGTTTGCAATCAACCATGTGGAACTAAGATAATTCATCAAGAGCATACTTGGGTGGAGAAATAGTGATGCTAAAAGAATACTGAGTGATCTTGATCTTGAGAAAATAGTGAAAAGGGCCCAAGTGAATAAATGCAAACTAGTCAGATAAATAATATTTGACTCTACCAAAGATGAATGAGGAGCTCCCACTAATATTGAATCCATAAATATAGAGGACCAAAATTTAATGAGATTAATCCTATCTTATAATGTAGACATTTATATATGAGTGACATCTATAAAATATAACTAAGAGAAGAAATGAGTCCATCTTGGCATATCAAGCCTGAGGGGCCTATTTGAGGTCTTATATATACTTCCTTAATCTGGAAACCAAAGAAGAATCCTACATGAACTCCTATGGATATTCTAGGTAAATATCCTCTTGAATATCCAAATGAATAAATTAACTTTTCACATCCATTTGAATACACATTCATGTACACAAAAAATATATAAGTACACAAACTTAGCTAATCAAGTAATGCATGATCCTACACACTCAAGGTGCACATAAAAACATTGTACACCTATGATAACCAAAGCAACACAATTTAAATTAATATCATGTTATACATACACTCACATAAAGCATGTTTATAAGAATCCAAAGGAATATCAATATTCACAATGCATCAAATGAATAATATCAACATGAAAAATGTCAAAGCATCCATGTACACATCATTTTTAAATAGATAAACTAGCTTAGCTAATTGAGTAATACATGACCCTGCACACTCAAGGTGCACATCAAAACATTATAAACTTATGATATCCATAGAATGATAATTGAAATGAATCTTAAGTTATACATACACTCACATAAAGCATATCTATAATAATCTAAAGGAATCTAAATATTCCAAATACATCAAATGAATAATATCAACTTAAAAATTGTCAAAGCATCCATGTACACATAAAAATATATAAATGCACTAGCTAAGTTATTTGATTAATCCATAATGACCAAGTTTGAAAAAAATAAAGTTTTAAATAAAATAATAACAATACCATCACTCATAATCTCCAAAAGTGGATCAAAAGTAACATGGTATCCATATACCAAAAAATATTGACATAAGTCCATTGGCTTAGTTATTTTCTCTCTCTCTCTCTCTCACACACACATGCATCTAAAAAAACTATCCAATATTTCTCTCTCTATCTCTCTCTGTCTCTCTCTCTCTCTCTCACACACACACACACACACACACACACACACACACACACACACACACACACACACACACACACACACACACACACACACACACACACAAACACACACACACACACACACACACACACACACACACACACACACACACACACATGTACACACACCCATACCCACCCAACCACCCACCCACACCCACACTCACACCCACACCCACACCCACACCCACACCCACACCCACACCCACACCCACACCCATACCCACACATACCCACCCACCACCCACCCACCTACCCATACACACATGCACACACACATCTCAAAACAAACTATCTAAGAGATAATAACATAATATTGGCATCATGTGCTTGTATTTCATAAAAATATAAGTCTACCATACTATTAAGAATAGTATAATTGGGAATAAATAAGAAAGGTAAAGTTTAGACCTTGCATCTTGGATATCACATATCATGGTGTAAGATTAATATTTATACCCAAAATGGCATGTACATTCTTCAAGTTAATTTATACCTCTACAATGTCCCCATCCACCATCTATGTTTAATTATGTCAACCCACACATATCCACGATACCTTAAAATCATACACGTATAAAAATGGCTCTATCTACATCTAAAATTTTGGATAAAATTCATATAAATAATCATATCTACTCCTATTTTTTTTTCAAATAATAAGACATAATTCAGTCTCTTATTAGACAAAATAGAAGTAAAATTTAAAAGTTACACATAAATATATATAACTACATCAACCCTTTTGATAATACATCTTTCATGTAATAATTTTTTATATCACTAGCCATTGATAATACATCATTAGCCATTTAAACCTATCCTGCTAAATTTTCCATTCATGATAAATGGGATTGATCATGCTTAGTTTCCTACTTCATCACCCATTTTCACATAACTACATCGACATTTCCAAAAAATCAACTACATCAACCATCAAAAAAAATATCATTGGTCATGTTTCTATTTCCTACCTAAAAATTTGATTGGACATATTGATGACATTATTTAGGCACACACATTTAATAAAAGCTTTTAAAATTCACTCATTCATTTGAATATCATTTTGATCAAACCCCATTACACATCCTTTTACCCTCCACATTTTGACACCTTTGGGGTAAATTCTGCTAGATAAATTTACTTTAGTACCCATGTTTTATATTCTACCATATTTTCCCTTTTAATAATTAAATGCAAAACCTTATTCAATAGTAGTTATGACTAGTCCAAGGTGTGCTTTTATCTATTTCTTTGTCTTCTCACCATCATTTATATTGGTGTTAAAAATTTCTTTTATAGATCTCAAAAATATCATAATATATAAATATCAATGAACTTAATGAAGTAAATTTCCCTCTATTTATAGCCTTCAATATTTTTTTTGAAAATTATTTCTTAGATTATATATATTGGCCACATATTTACTTTTATAAATCATATTGTTGAACTAAAATAAGTGCTAGACTCATAGCATTGTATGGAAATTTATAATACTAATAGAATATTTTTTATTTTTTTTTTCAAAAATAATATTATTTTATGAGATTTTTAACCATGTTTTAGCACCACTTTGTCACTTTACACCATAATTTTATTCACCAACCTTAAACCCCATCTTAGCACCACTCTATTAGTGTTCACAATTATATTCCTTACAATCAGCCAAATAAGTCAAGGTATGTATGTTTATTTATTTATTTTTGTTTTTCTTTATTTATCCTCATTTATCAAATTTTTGTGTAACTATTTTCTTTTCCTAGGGAAACATATTATGTTACACTATTGTGACATAATGATTTTTGGGTGGGGCATATATACACATTATTTTTTATTTCTAATGTTTTTTGTTCATAGTAATAATTAACACATTTATTATTGAGTGTATGTCCTTAGGAGTACACTGGGATTTGGGTTTTTCATTTTGTTTTTCTTCATGATATTTTCCCATCATGATCATTTCTTCTTACTGTCTCCTTCATTCCTACCATGACATTAATTTTCTTGTCCTATAATATTCTTTTTTCCTCTTATACTCTTATTTTTCCTATTTTTTTGTCTCTTCCCAACACTATTTGATGAAATCTTATAACCCCCAAACTTGGTGAAAGTCATTATCTAGAATGATAACATATTTGCTTTTATAAATATATTTTGTATTCCATTCGCTAGGTTGATGATGCCAACGAACTTTGAATATTAATTTTTAGTGTTTGGATGTATATAGAGTTCTTGATTGTCTTTTTTGGAAAAAAAAATCCATCCAATCCTCTCTAATATTTAAAAAAATGATACATCTTAGAAGTAAAAATAATAATTATGGATAAGGATCTTATAATTTAAGAGGAATAGTTTTCTTAGGGACTTAAAGATATCAAGAAGAAAAGTTGTACCAAGAAAATACACCTATTATTCCCAACTAAGGTGTACTTAGGTCTTCTTTTTATTTACACTTGAACTAAAACCATCTTTGAAAAAATGCTGCTTGAGCCAAGGGAAAGACTAATGTGTTCATAAGTTAACCGAAGGCAAGTGTACTATCCATATATATTTTTGATATACTTTGGTAGTTACATGACATTGGTATGGTTATGTTTTTCATACTTAGATTAGTATATGTTTGTTAGTATATTATAACATTTTTCATTATTTATCTATTTATTTAGACCTCATGGTTACCATTAATTACACATTTAGTTTTATTAGTTTAGATACCTCATGGTTACCACCTATGGACTTTTACTTATTTTGATTACCTCTTACACTCCCTTACATTTTAATATATTAAATGATTGATGTATTATGTGTTGGATCTAGTATGGTATTCTACATTTTCATATAAAAGTGGATCCTTATCTTGATAACCATTATTAGCCTCAATAAACTGTGATGTGGGATAATAATGGTCAACATCATAATGATCCACTACTACAAGAAAATGTAGAAGACCGTTATAGATCTAATGCACACAATATCAGTCCATAAAGTAGTCTTGGGATATATATATATATATATATATATATATATATATATATATATATATATATATATATATATATATATATATATATATATATATATATATATATATATATATATATATATATATATAAAGGATGTTGTAAGGCATATAATAGGGTAATATACACATATAGTATCAAGAATAGGCCTAATAAAATAGAAGATTCCATTAGATGATAATCAAGAGGTGTAAGAGGTAATCAAGAGAATCACAATTTCATCAGATGCTAACCATAAGTTATTCAAACTAAAAGTTGTTAGAGTTTTATTATACGGTAATCATAAGGAGTAAATAAAGAGATAAATCATTCAAAGGTAAAATTATAATATAATCATGGAATACATTAACATACCAATATGATGTAACTGCCAAAGTATGAAATACAGAGCATATGGTTAGGATACTTACCTTTGGTTGAATTGTTGGTGATTTGATATCCCCCTAGCTCAAGTGGTACTTGGTGAGGGATGGTTTTTAGTGAATTCAAGATGGAAAAAATAAGACCTTTGTTAATGACTACAAATATTAGGTGTATTGTGTTGGGTCAACCTCTCTTATTGAGATATTCAAGTTATTAGAAATATAGTTTTCATAAAGTGTAAGCTCCTTAACCATGATTCCTCTTCTTCTTACTAAGATGTATTTATATACATGAGAAAATTATATTATATGTATTTCTTATGAGAAATGATATTTAGGAATGTTATAAATATGGATCCAAACCCTAAAATTCAAAACTTAAACTTAGCCAAACATCATTGATCTGGTTGATGGCACAAAAAAATTTCTAATAGACATAAAATGTCATTAACTTGGTTGATGACATAATGAAAATGTGGGCACTATAATAAATCATCAAATATGCTTATGATGTTAGGAAGAGGTAAAAAATAAGAATAATAGGAGCATAAATGGGGAGTGGGAACATTAGAGCACAAGTAAGATGATGTAATGGTAGGAATGAAAGAGGAAACAAGAATAAATGATCATGATGGAAATTATAAAAAAGAACCACAGACCAACCCACCAAATTCTTGGTGTACTCCTAAAGACATGCACTCAATGAGATTGATGCATCAATGAGTTTTATGAATATAAAATGTCAATAAGTGAAAAATAGGTTTAGACATGCCCCATCCCAAGTGCATCACATGTCACATTAGTATAATATGGGATGATTATTTGGGAAAAGAACATAGTAACATCAATATAAACAATATTTTTCATAAATTTTTATAAATGAGGAAAATACATGAAAGTAACACATATATAGATTGACTAAAATTTCTACTAGAAGGGATCATGCAAATACCTTAATCCTTATTATGGTAGGGACAAAATTTTTTTATGATAAAGTTGAAGATACAAAAAATCATGGATAAAATCAATGTGAACATATGCATGTAAATATACAATGTAAGTATACAAAGGTCTCAAGTAATAATGGGAAAAATGGTAACTAAGTCACCATGAAGTTAAAGGAGAGATTAAGTTTGGAAGACCTAAAATATGGAGAAAAAATGTAAGGAATAGGATGGGATAATAAGGGTATATATAGCCAATAGATAAAGGGTATATTAGGTCTAAATGACATAAAATAATAATAATAATGAAAGAATAATATAGGATGGAAATAGGTAGTCATGAGGTAAATGTTAGATTTGGTCAAAATAATATAAAATGTTGTAATAGTGAAGTGAAATAAGGGACATGATAAATACAAAATTAAGTGATACATTAGGTTAGAATGACCAAAAATAATAGTGATAAGATCATAGAGGAGCAGATGTCCCTGAGGTGAAGGTTAGATTAGGTTTATAAAAACTAGGAGATAAAATATTGGTATCCTAAACATAACTAAAAATAATCTTAAATAAGTAATGCAATGGATGATAGAACATATTAAGATACCCAAAGATATAACTACTAATGAACAATGGATAGACAAAATGGAGAATAGGAAATAAATAAAATTTTGTAGACTTGGAAAAAAATATTTCCATTAAGGGGAAATAATTAAAAGATTAAAAAATGCACACCACCAAGGAAATTTTTTATCCTTTCCAAAAATAGGATGCTCTAATATATTCAAAAATATTAAGATTTTTTGACATCAAAAGGTTTAGGAATCATGCCTAGTAAGTCTAAAGCTTTAGCTAACTTGTTAAATATATATAACATCCCATGAAAGATATGAATGAAAAGTAAATGGGCCTATCTTCCTATTAGCCAAAATTTTGGCTACCATTACTAGGTTCACAAAAGACTTGTTTATCATGTGTTATGACCTTTTTTATAGCCCATTCCATGCTTTATGAGGTCTTAAAAATGTCTTTATAAAGTTTTATTATCATATGTTAAGGTTGTTTTGACAAAATTAAGGTAGTGTCTTATTTTTGTCTTGTGTTATTCTAGTCATAAAGTGAACATGAAGAAGGTGGATCTAAAAGGTGTCATAGGTTAAAAAGTGTATCTCAAAGTCATATCATGCCTTGACCATGTTCCATGAGTACTTTATGCTTGTTTGGAGAGATTAATTTTTTTTCAAAGTTTAAAGTAAATGAAATTGAGGAGAAAATTAGATATAACTAACTCCAACACATTTCAAGAAAAAAAAGATCAAATATCCATACAATCACACTTTTTAAATATGGTAAAAGAGTTATCTAACTTTCATATATGTTAGGAATGTCAGATTAGGTCAATTTTGTAGGTCCAACATCCAAATAAAAGTAAATCACTCTAAAAAGTAAAGTTATGGGCACATGTACAGACTTGAAGGATTCATTTTCAAGTGAAAATATATTCATAGTGTCTCTTAACCTCCCATAGGTCATATCCATGGATATAAAGCTTGTATAGGTCTTAAAAGTCCAAAATTTATTTTAGAACCTGCATTAGACTTAACAAACTAACAAAGGACAATTTTCATGTACGTGGTATGGACAAAGGAGATAGAGTCATGGCATAATATTGTGTATATATTAATGGGATATAATGGCCTTCAATTTTGTGGCATTGGTTCTCATTTTGGTGCCCCTATATTTATGAACAATCGTTAATACCATCAGGTGGTCTTAAACCCTTACAAAACCCCAAGGTCTTAGTTTTTGAGCACGTTTTAGGCATGAAGGATATAATGAATGAAATGTTAATGCCTTAAAATATTCTAACACTTTAATCTTCCATCCTTTTGGAATGTGTGGCATTGGAAAGATAGCAAAAGACCTCCATAAGATATGTTACATGCTTGTACTTGAGGTTTTAAAGCTTCTAAAACTAATACAATGTATACAAATGACTTTATAAGGTTTTAATAATATTATCACTTAATTTATATCTCTCCAAAAATATATGAATTTCATATAAACCTTATAAAAGGTCACATAATAACTCACCTCAAAGACTGTGTAAGGTACCTACATAACAATGGTTTAAAAGGTCTTATATTGCTTCATTAGGGTTATATTAGGGTAATAACATAATAATAAATTGTAATTATGAAATTTAAATTTTTTCCTAGGTTTAAAAATATCAAAATAAGATTCAAAAGGGTTTTAAAACATGAAAATATAGACCTACAGGTTTGTAGACACGTAGGTGTCTTTTCATGAAAATGCATTGAATTGTGTTCTAATGAATGGAATTTGATGACCTAAATGGTGAGATAAATGTAGTATATCAACATTATATAAGTTAAAATACCTCATTCAAATATTTATAATCAGAATCTAATACTCAAGACAATCAACTAGCTCCTATAGGCCAACTAGAGAGTGTAAAACTCATCAAGTATTTTGAGAGATGTAATGTTTTGTAGGAGAAATGAGTTTGGTTGAATAATTAGGATGAATTAAATATTAAATATCAAATAGTACCTAATTAATATTAGATAAATTTATCAATAAAAACATACTTTAACCCCTGTAGTTATATAACCAAATTGGCTTCTACAGGCCTGCCTAGTCTTGATGAGAGAGATGTCTACTTGGTGTGAGATATAAAAGGTATGTGGGAAGGGAAATTATATAAAAATGATTATATAATGAAATAATGACCTAAATATGATATTAAATATCAATCAAGGTAATGTCAAGGTTTGGAGAGGTTTGATTAGACCTAGTAGGCCTAAACCTATACCTTACAGGCCTGTGTATGTAAAATGAAGAAAAATTATTGTTGAAGGAAAAAGAGGCAATGAAAGGAATAAAGGAAGCCTAAATATTTATTTTTAGCCTCAAATTTATTTCCATTGAACAACAAAATGATTTAAGGTAGTGGAAAGCCTAAATAAATTGATTATGCCTAATAATTATAGATGATCAAACACATAGGTCTATTTATAAGGAGTAAGAATAAACAAGCATATGGAAAACATATGAAAATATAATGGGATATAAATATATATATTTGAGGTTTCCTCAATCAAAATAATAAATTATAAAACTTCTAGATCTACATGGTCTGTCTTTTAGGCTTAGCAAGCCTGACTAAGCACTCACAAACTATAGAGGCCTATGTGTGTTAAATTATGAAGAGAATGTTTGTTAAATATGAGATTATAATATAAAGAACTAATAAGGTAGTGATAACCATAATTTAACATTTTATTAAGTTTTAAAACCCTTTAATAGTGATAAAAATCTCAAACATGAGTTTTTAGGGTCAGACTTAGCAGTTTACGTAAAAACCCTAGCATTAACCAATGAAGGTTATAGGAGGTCTAATGAGGTAAAATGGTTGTAATAATATTGGAACAAGTAAATATATATAATATAGACATAAATTAGGTGTTTTAGATCAAAACTAAGAAAATTTTCCCTTTTCACCCATTTGACTCTCCTTGACCTCACAATTGCAAGCTTATCAACCTGAGAGGTATCTTCATAAGCTCAAAAAAGTAAAAAAATATGAATGATAGAACAATATACTAGGGTATGTTAGGGTTAATTTTCAACTTGTGATTTGTGTCATTTTTCATTGATCAAGGCCCCAAGCTTTAAGAATCATCATTAAGATGATATTCACATTTTTGTTTGCTAAGAAGACTAGTAATGAACAATTAAGATAGATTAGAATACAAAGTGATTGATATGAAAAATATTAAAATTTAAACCAATTTAAAAAAATTCCTAACTCTAGGAATAGTATCACCATGACAATTTCCTATACTTGCACATGTACGAACTCATTAAATGTTGTGTTTTTGTGAGTTTTTGGGATCAAAATAGTGTATGTGAACTCATGGGTAGATGAAAATAATTTTATAGGTGTATTTAGGTGTATTATATCCTCTTAGGCACAAAAATATGTACATATAACCTTGAAAGCTATCCTAAAATTTTGATTGTTGAAGGCAGTGTGAAAAAGGCTTGTGAAAAGCTAGGTTTTTTGGCCATTTCAATGTTCACCTATCTACACAGGGTCCTAGGTCCTCAAATTTGACATGGAACATGGTAATGTTATTTTAAAGTGAATAAAACTATTATATATATTTTTAAATGTGTGGGAGAAGTCTGTAACAAAATCTCAGCTTTTAGGCCTAGAGACTTAATTGAGGCCTAATTGGAGAGAGAGATCAGGTGAATAAGTGCACTTCCACTTAGAGTTGAGTCATGAAATTTGGAATGGATATGTAAGGGACTATTTGGTACTCAAAATTATTCATATTTTACTAATATAATATGTAAATTAGTTTAAATAAGGAGATTTGTGTGTTTTTAGGTTTATAAGGAATTGAAGACAAATGCAAGCTTTGGGTGCAAAATGAGGTCTTTGTGAGTGATTTAGGTTTCCAAAGGAGTTGATTTAGGCCTGATAATATATATATATATATATATATATATATATATATATATATATATATATATATATATATATATATATATATATATATATATGCATTTCATGAATATATGTTGCACTCATAAAAATGTAACCAAGATTTGATGCTTGTAAGCAAGGAGAGGCATAGTGAAGCCAATTGGGTTTCAAGACACATAAGAGAGTGTGATAATCATGCAATGTCAATATATAAGATTAATAAGAATATGAAAGTTGTCAAATCTAAGGTCAATAGGTAACTAAGTATGACTTGAAGATTAAGAGTGCCACTTGTCACTCTCCAAGACAAGAGAAGGGTAGTTTGAAGAAGAAAATCAGTGTCAAACAAATATGAAACTCACACCATTAAGAAGAGGAAAAAATCTTAAGGAGAGAAACACATGTGATTAAGGAACTCATGAGATTTTTTATAGCTCCTTTCTTGATTATAACTCTCATTTGACACTTGTCATGGCTCTCTTCTATGCCCCTCTCTTCTAATCTCATTTCTCTATTTAAGCAACCTTATTTGGCTTATTATGTATCCTCCACCTGGGTATGGAAAATACCTACCCATTTTTATGCCTTTGTTCAATGAAATACAACTAGTTTTACCTCCTTATATGGCTATACTTATTGTGTGTGTATGAATATTTGATCTTATCAAATGATTAAATTAACTTCCTTGGCATGTTGTCCTTTCTTAACACCTATATTCAGTTTGAAAGCTTCTTTTTCAGGTCATGCAAAGTGATTAAGTGAAGTGTGAGGGTTAAGTGAGCTTGCCTACTCATTAGTGTCATTATATGACCACTTGATTAGTCCTCCTAGCCCAAACATCTATCATAATCTCCACATTAAAGTGATTATGTGAGAGATTTAAATTATGATTAGTGTATGTTAAGGTTAATTTCATGGTATAAAAGTGCACATGTAGCTGGTTGGTAGTGATAAAATAATTTGGTGTATCACCCCCTTAGTTAGTTTTATTTCAAGTTATCTTTCTCCCTTTTCCTTATAAGTTAGTAGTGTAGAAGAGCCTAATTGATACATCAAGTGGAGATAGCCTTATAACCTAGAGGTTTGATCCACTTAAAGGTCACCCACAACCTAAAATCAATCCCAATACATATCTCAAGTTGATAAGATTGAACCACCCTCTCAAGTGTGTAAATTTGAACTATAATAGTTCTAGTACACTTAAGGGACTATATTTTAATCAATTTAAGAGTTTTTGATGTTTCTATTTAGTGCACCAACCTTTGGAAACAATTCAACAAACATCAATGGTGAATTTGAATGCATTCAACTGGTTATAATAGCCAAGATACCATTTTTAGTAAGTGTTCTTTCATTTATATCTTTCTCATGAGGTTTGATGGTTGAGTTTGATGTTGGTTTTTTTACACAAGTTGAAGATTTATATAAAACTCATGTTCATCCTTGTTATCAATTTTTTGACCCTTATCAATAGTATGTTGAATCTTTTCATCCTTATTATCAATAGCATTTCCCTCCTTTTCCCTAGTAGTCATACCAATACAATCCACATTTTTGGAATCCCTCTCATGCCTCTAATTATCATTCTCAAGACCATGTTACCCATAATAAACATATCCACATTAAAATCAATCCATATTAAGTTTCAAGCAAACCCTCTAGGGCTATCAAAGGTATAAGATAGGGCTCAACACACAAGGGAAGTATGGTCAAAATGTTCCTAGCCATGCCATGCATAATGTGAGAGACTAATTGGAATTGATAAAGAGAGAGTGGGTACCTATTGAGAGATCAAATTGATAAAGACTCATAAGTGACATGATAGACATAAGTGGCCCAATTGAAGGCATAGAGGATAAGCTAAGAGTTCATGAAAAACATAAGGGTCAATGCTATCAACCCCATATGCCTTCATAAATACCACCTAAACCCTCTTATGTGCCACCCATTCTCCCTCAAAAGACCATTTCATGTGAGCTTTAAAGTGTTCCAACTCCTTCACATACCCCTCAAGCTTTCCCATAATGGATGTCAATCCAGGAGAACATCCAAAAGAATAAATAGGCTGCTGTTAAGTAGCCTATTATTAAGAATCAAAACAAATTATAATTGGAGAGATTGATTTCTACTTGGAGGGAAACTAATGAAGCCATCTTGGCACAAAAATCCACTCCTATTTCTTAAGAACCCCTTAAGAAGTCTTTTAAGATTCCAAGTTGGAATCAAGTGGTGAAATCATGGGATAAGAAAAGTGGAATAGCCATAGATTTGGGAGTTGATATCAAGAAAGAATATGAACCTATTAAATCCCTTCCCATCCCTTCTCAATCTCCTAAATCCTTCCCATATTGGAGTCAATTCAAGAAGGAATACAAAGTAAATAAGAGGTCCTTGTTGAGAAGATTGAAAAACCTAAGAAGTTTCCATCTTGGAAATCCATTCAAGAGAGTATTCAAATGAATAATGAAGCCCTTATAAATAAATTTGAAAATTGACACATTCCAAATATGGAGGCATTCATTGGTGAATGGAGGGAAGATAAGAAGAATCACATTGAGTATGAGAACTCAAAACTAGTTTGTGAAGATGAGAAACCTTTTCTTGAGAAAAATAGTCAAGTTGTAGCTAAAGATCACTCCCAATAAATACATAAATATGATAATTTAGGTATATGTGAGGAGGATCTCATAATTGGAACACCTATTGGTAAAGGAATATGCAAATCAACCTTTGAATTTCAAGAGAAAGGTTACTTTGATGGAGTACAAGATGATCAAGTCACTAGTATAGAATATAAATCCTCTAAGAATCCATTAGAGGTGGATTTTTTTGTTTTTAATCCCATGAGCATGATAAAAAAGGTAAAAATTTTAACTCCTCAAATTGTGTTATGCCTACCTCTATATCAACTACTAGAAATATTTAAGGTCTAAGTGAACTAGAACCAAGTGAAGATTCATTGAAGGACTTGTTTGAGGTCATAAGATCAAGTTAGACTCTTTTAAAGACATTCCAAGGTCTAATTTAGGTTGAATAAGGTGGTTTGGTCAAACAAGGCATAAAGAAAGAGGAATAAAACTCTCTAAGATTGCCACTCTATGAAGCTATATAAGTTGAAGAGCAAGGCCAAGTTATGGTTGTACCTCTTCAAGAGGAATGTCAAGAGAATGAGAAGGACTTGTGGCAACAATATGTAAGTATATGAGATGAGTTTGGAAATATAAAAGGGTCTATATAATATATTGGATAGAATTAATATGCTTTTGAAGTTTTTCCTCTTCCTAGTGAGACACTGGTTCATGAGAACTCAAGTAAACAAGAGAAAAATATCAAGAAAGTAGCAATCGATAGGCATGAAGAAGTCATAAACAATCAAGAGAAACCTATGGATGAGGAAAAAATGGGATTGTTGGTACCAAGAAAACAAGTTTTTAATGAATATGATTTGGTGCTTGAATCACATAGTTATATTATGTACATGGGAATGAAGCAAGAAGGTTTAGTTGCTGGTCAAATAAACTATGAGTAAGCTGACATCTCCAAATGCAAGTGGAATCTCTCACTCCATAAATCATGATTGGTTGGACTCTAATAAACATGTGATAATATAATTCCATGGTGTTATGGTGATATCAAGAGCTTCCCATTTGACCTTGAATGAGAAATAAATATTTAAGTTAGTTGTATATAGTTGTTTATGTTTTGTGTTCCCTAAGTGCCTTAGCATAAGTGTGTATTGTTTAGTATAGTTTCCTTTGATTTTCATGTTGTTCTTGTATTATGTGTGTTTGGAGGATAATTCAGTTGTATTGTCTTGGTAAAAGTCATTTTAGGTCTGAGTTTAAGTAGTATATGACTCCATTTCCCAATGGATGGACTAGGTAACCAATCTATATGCTTACCAAGCAAGCATCCCTAGGAGACCACCAAAGATGTTAGCCAAATTTTTGGATACCATTACCTAGATTCATAATGAACTTTCTTGTCATGACTTTTGAACTTGTTGATATCCCATTCCATGCTTTATGAGATCTTAAAAATGTCTTTCTAAAGTCTTATTAACATTTGTTAAGGTTTTTTTTGACAAAATTAAGGTAATGTCTTATTTTTGTCTTGTGCTAGTCTAGCCATAAAGTGAACATGAACAAGGTGGATATGAAAGGTGTCATATATTCAAAAGTGTCTCTCAAAGTCATATAATGCTTTGACCATGTTTCATGAGTAATTTAGGCTTGCTTAGAGAGATTAAGGTTTTTAGCAAATTTCAAGGTAAATGAAATTGTGGAGAAAAGTGCATATAACTAACTCAAACACATTTAAAGCTAACAAAGATCAAATATCCATAAAAGAACACTTGTGAAATCTGGTAAAGGAGTTATCTAACTTTCACATATGTCAAGAATGTTATATTAGGTGAATTTTGCAAGTCTAATGTCCAAATGAAAGTAAATCACTCAAAAAAGGGTAGTTATAGGCACTTGTATGGACTTGGAGGATCCACTTTCAGGTGAAAACATAATTAGAGTGTCTCTTCACCTCCCATAGGTCATATTCATAGATATCAGGCTTGTACAAGTCTTAAAAGTCCAAAATTTGCTTCAGAACCTCCATTGGCATCTTGGCATACTAATAAAGGTCAATTTCATGTATTTGGTATGGAAAAAGGAGAGAGAGAGAGAGAGAGAGAGAGAGAGAGAGAGAGAGAGAGAGAGAGAGAGAGAGAGAGAGAGAGAGAGAGAGAGAGAGAGAGAGAGAGAGAGAGAGAGAGAGAGAGAGAGAGAGAGAGAGAGTCATGTATTGATATTATGAATAGAAGAATGGGAATAATGGCCTTCAATTTTGTGGCATCGTTCTCATATTGGTGCCCCCATCTTTATGAACAATCATTAAGACCATCAGGCAATCTTAAACCCTTATAAAATCCCAAGGTATCAGTTTTGATCATGTTTTAGGATTAAATGAGGTAATTAAGGTAAAGTGAATTATTAAAAATAATCCTTAGGACCTAAGAGAACTTCTCACACTTTCATCTTCCATCCTTTTGGCATGTGTGGCATCGGAAAGAGAGTAAAATTCCTTTATATGATAGGCTTTAGAATTGCACTTGGGGTTTTGAAGCTTCTAAAACTAGTCCAATGTATCTAAATAATTATCTAAGGTTTTAATCATATTATAACTTCATTTATAGTTCTCAAACAATCTAAGCATTCTATACTAACCTTCCAAGAGGTCACATCATAACTCACCTTGAAGACTATGTGTAAACTGCCTTCATAACAATGTTTTAAAAGGTCTTATCTTGCATCATTAAGGTAATATGAGGGTAATAAACTCATGGTAAATTTTAATGGGGTAATTTAAAAGTGATCTTATTTTCAAAATTATCAAAACAAGCCTTAAAAGTGTTTTAAAACTTGAAAATGTAGACCTATAGGTCTACAAACCCACATGTCTCTTTTCATGAAATTGCATTAAATTGTGTGGCAAGGAATGGAATTTGAGGACATAAATGGTGATATAAATTTAGTTTATCAACATTGGATAATTTAAATGACCTCATGAGAATATGTGGCTTCATAATCTAATACTTAAGACAATCTACTAGCTCCTATAGGCCAACTAGAGAGTGAAAAACTCATCTTCAAGTATTCTGAGAAAAGATGTAATTTTTTGTAGGAGAACTAATTTTGGGTGAATAATTAGGATGAATTAAATATTAAATATCAAATATGACCTAATTAATATAAGATAAGGTGATCAAGACAAACCTACTTTAACCCCTACAGTCACATAGTTAAATTGACTTCTACAAGCTTGCCTAGTCTTGATAAGAGAGACGCCTACTTGATGTGAAATATAAAAGGTCCATGGGAAGGTAAATAATATGAAATTTATTCTATAATTATATCATGACTTATATATTATCTTCAAGATCAATCAAGGTAATGTCAAGGTTTGGATAGGTTTGATTAGACCTAATAGGTCTAAACTTGTACCCTACAAGCCTATGTACCAAAGATGAACAAAAAATGTTTATTCAAGGAAAATGAGGCCATGAAAAGAATAAAGGAATCCTAAATATTAAATTTTAGCCTCAAAATTATTGCCACTAAATAAGAAAATGATTCAAGGTAGTGGAAATCCTAAACAAACTCATTAGGCCTAATAAGTATAGATGATTAAACACATAGGTTTGTTTCTAGGGAGTAAGAAGAAATAGGAATATGGAGAGAATGTGAAATATCATGGGATATAATTAGAGATATTATAGGTTTACTCAGTAAAAATAATACATTATAATGCTTCTATATCTACATGGTCTCTCCTTAAGGCTTAGTAGGCATGATTGAGCACTCATAGACTATAAGAGGCCTGTGTGTGTTAAATTATGAAGATAATATTTGTTTAAGATGATATTAGAATATAATGAAGTAATAAGGTATTGATAACCCTAATGGAACATTCTATGAATTTTTAAAACCATTCAATTGTGAGAAAAAGCTCAAACATAGGTTTTTAGGGCCAGACTTGGTAGTTTGTTTAAAAACCCTAGCATTAACCAATGAAGGTTTTAAGAGGTATAATGAGGGAAATGGTAATAAAAATATTGGAACAAGTAAATATATATAATATAGACCTCAGTGAGGTTTTTGATATCAAAACTAAGTAATTTTGATCTTTTTCACCCATTTGACTCTCCTTGACCTCATAATTACAAACTTATCAACCTGAGAGGTATCTTCATAAGATCAATATAGTATGAAAAAGTTGCATGGGAATAAAATATACTATGGGATGTTATGGGTCCTTTTACACTTTTGATTTATGTCATTTGTTCATTGATCAAGGCCCTAGGCTTTATGAATCATCGTTAAGATGATAAGCACATTTTTGGCTGCCAAGAAGATTTGTAATGACCAATTGAGATAGATTGGATTCCCAAGTGCTAGAGATGAAAAGGATTAAAATTTAAACCACTTGTAAATAATTCCTCACTCTATGAAGAGTATCATCATGACATTTGCCTATACTTGTACCTGTATAAACTCATTAAATGCTATATTTTTTGAGATTTTGGGCTCAAAATAGGGTATTTGATCTCATGGGAAAATTAAAATAATTGGAGAGGATGGATTGATGTGTATTATATCCCCTTAAGCCTAAATTGTTTGACATGTAACCCTGAAAGTGATCTTACAGGTCTGATTGTTGAAGGCAATGTCAAAAAGGCTTGTGAAAGGCTAAGTTTTTTGGCCATTTCATGATTCACCTATCTACATAGGGTCTCAAGTCCTAAATTTTACATGGAACATGGTCATGGTATGGGAAAAGTTAATAGAATAGTTATTTGTGGTTTCACACATGTGGGAGAGGTCTAGATCAAAATCTCAGTTTCTAGGCCTAGAGACCTAGTTGAGGCCTAATTGGAGAGAAAGATCAAGTGAATAAGTACACTTCCACTCAGATTTGGGTCATGAAATTTTTCATGGAGCTGTAAGGGAATACTAGGTACTCAAAAATATTCCTATTTTCCCAATATAATTCATACATTCTTATACACAAGGAGCTTTGTGTGTTTTTAAGACTACACATAATTAAAGACAAATGTAAGCTTTGGGTGCAAAATGAGGTATTTGTTAGTGATTGGGGATTTAAAAGGAGTGGATTCAGGTATAATAATATATTAATATTACTTTCATGAAGATAATTTTCACTAATAAATATAGAACCAAGATTTGATGCTTGTAAGCAAGGAGAGGTGTAGTGAAGCCAATTAGGTATCAAGACACCTAAGGGAGTGTGATCATCATGCAATATCAGTATAGAAGACTCTTAAGAAGATGAAAGGTGTCAAAGAGTAGAGAAAAATGTAACTCAAGATTAATTTATGATGAAGAGTGCCACTTGTCACTCTCCAAGCCAAGAGAAGGGTAATTTGAAGAAGAAAATCAAGATGTCAAGCAAACATGAAACTCCCATGTCATTTAGAAGAGGACATCATATTTAAGAAAGAAACACATGTTATTGAGGATCTCATGGGACTATTACCAATGTATTTATTGATTATAACTCTCGTTTAACACTTGTCATGTCTCTTTTCTATGGCCCTCTCTCTCTTCTACTCTCATTTTTCTATTTAAATGACCTTGTTTGGCTTGATATGTATCCCCCACTTAGGTATGGTGAAGACCTACCCATTTGTATTATTTTTATAAATGAAATAAAAATGATTATACCTCCTATGAATTAAGAATTTGACTCAAGAGAGGTGATTAGTATTGTGTTAGTCCTTAAATGAAAACAAATTGATAAAAACACATTAACTAGCATACATCTCTAGGCCTAGTTACTAGGGTGAGCTTAATAAAAAAATGAAAATCACAACTAAAAAGTAAATAAAAACAAGAATCCTTCACCTTCCTTGGATTCTCCAAATTCTTGTTGTAGTTGCTTGCTCAGCTTATGCTCATGAAGTCTTCATCGAAGGAGGCTTGGCTATCTCCTCTTCTCCTTGGCACCTTGTGGCTTTGGCTTGGCTTGGCTCAATATTTTGGCATCATAAATTTGGAATGTGAGAGCTCTTGGAATCAATTTTACATGGTAAATTTTCATAAATTAAGCTTAAAATTCAATAGGTAAGGCCTCTTATTTATAGATTTTTACAAATGGGTAGAATTAGCCTGAACCGTCCATCTCAAGATTGAGATGTGTGGCTAAGGATTAATCCAATTATGTAATTAAAATACATAAATAATCTCATCAATATTTGGGATAAAAGGGAAATTAAGAGTCATGGAGGGTCTTGATGAGGCATGGGAGGCATGAATCCTAATATTTGTGTCATTTATGGCCTAGGGATGTCTTCCCAAGAGATGAGGTCACCTGATGATGAAAATATTCAATATTCATTTCTAAAAACAAGTATTTAAGAAGTTTCCATGGAATTTTTAATTAGGCTCTAATTTGGTTTAATTATCTCTTAAGCATTATTAAGCATTTTGTGCACAAATTACTCAAATTGATCAAAATGCCTTGTTATTGGTCTAAAATTTAACTAGATTAGAATTGGAATTTAATGTCAGATGCATTGAATCCGTTATTCCATTTAGGATGTTTCCAATAGAAAATAACAAAGGAACATGTCTTGTGCAAGAGATTTGATAGGAAAGAGCAATCTAGAGGACCTAAGTGTAAAATTAGCATTTTGACTTGGAATGATCTGATCAAAGTTAGCTGACCCATAAATTGCATTGTCCCATTTAGGGATACCCTAGCCAAAATCAACACTTGAATATGTCAGTTTCATATCATTTAGTGTGTTTTTGTGTTTTTAAGCCATATTGTGCATTTTGGTAAAAATTGGTCAAAATCCTGATTGGAGGTTATCAATGGCCAGATTTAGGTGTCTATAGTTTGCCCCTATTTTGGAAGATGTTACAAACCATAGGCAAAGCAATATATTCTCAAATAATGAGAAAATGCCTGTATGCCAAAAAAAAGATGATGACTAAAGAAGAAATATCCAAATGGTTTTGGGAAGTCTATGGTGATGCCCTGTCGAGGGAGTGGCCATCACATTTATTGATGGATGATCCCTTGAAAAGAAAAAAGAAGAAAGATGGAATTAATCCATGGTTGAGATTAATTTAAATAAGAAAATGATTACATGCATTGATGTAAAAAGAATGATGATTTTCCCAAAGGTAGTTATAATCAGGAATAAAATTCAAAATAATGATTTGTCCATAGGTGGTTATAATCATTAAGAGGACCTAGATTCGATAAAGATGATTGTGCCCTAGTTAAGATTGATTATCAAGCATAACTCAAGGATATAAAATGGAATATAGATTAAAGATGAGTGGGTGCAAAGTGATGAAGGAGATGGATTGAGGAATAAGATTAATTAGTGTAAATTATTTAGTTATACCTATTAATGAGTGTAAATGATTTAGTTGCAGCTACCAATGAGGAAATGCACATCTTGATTAGCAATGATACAACTAGAATGGCCAATGGGCTAATTTGATCAAGGGTGGGATGGGGGAATTTGCCAAGGTGTCAAGGATAAACTTCTATGGATCCATTGATTGTAGACCTTCTTGAAGTTGATTTTTGCTATTACATATGATGTTAGGAATCATGATAGAACACCATGAATACTTGGCCAAAACATGCATAAGGACTGACTCTCGATCTAATAAACACTCAAAAATAATACACCAATGATAAAAACCATGACAACAATGTTGACATATGAATATGGATGGACTCAAGAATAATGTGCACAAGGAATCACCCAATGAACACATATAGACTAAGTCAAGAATAGTGCTAAAATAAAAAAAATAGGCAAGTGAACAAACAAATAAACAAACAAAAAAATGAACAAACAACCTGAAATAAATAAACAAATAGAAATCTTGAAAATAAAAGTAAAAGAAAACATCCTAACAATGACGATGCCCTAGTAAGGTAGATCAAGGATAACTGACTAGGCTTAGATAGGATAAGTATTTTTGGATTTTGAAATATCATGAATATTTTTGGCATTTTGAGGTATCTTAACTTGTTAGAGAATGACAAGATACCAGCTCACAAAATGGTGAGAGCATTTGGCTTAGGTTGCTCATAAAATAGTTAGAGCATATAGAAAGAGGGACTAAGGTGACCTCAATATGAATGGAGCATGACCCACATAGTCCTAAAATAAACTCAAGTCATAATAATTATATCCACATAAAAGGTAGGGAAAAACCAACTAGGTCCCAATAAGTTCTCAAATTTGGTAAATGGCTAGTCAAATGAAAATATTAATGGCAAGGTGATGTGGCAATTCATTATAAACAAGTGTTTCCCCTAGTTTTCCCATAGGTAGTTATAACTAAGATACAATGGCATAGGTTAATGATACTAATTTGTCCATAGGTGGTTATAATTAGTAGAA
The DNA here is from genome assembly GCA_037957365.1 of Torreya grandis. Classification (NCBI taxonomy): domain Eukaryota; kingdom Viridiplantae; phylum Streptophyta; class Pinopsida; order Cupressales; family Taxaceae; genus Torreya; species Torreya grandis. The sequence continues at coordinate 2,871,106 of JARHVA010001297.1, read as the reverse complement.
AGACTGGTGAAACACTGATTTGCCCATAGGTGGTTATAATCAGGCTCACATAAACAACCTTGATACAAGATGGAAAATGAAGGATATCTTGCTAGGTCAAATATCATAATAATTTTATAGACTACCATTTAAACATGGACTTGATTGATTATTGAAATTTTATTGGAATCCTCTCACAAAAAGCGTGGGAAGAACCAAAGGAACCAAGATCAAAATAGGATTGGGTAGGATGACTAAACATAGGCTTAGGTATAGATAGGAATGGAATGATAAGATGGATAAAATGGTAAGAGGGTTTTCTCCCAAGTGATAGGGTGAATAGCAAGAATATGTGACAATGGAAAAATGGATATGTAACAATGATAATGGCATGGCAATGTGAAATGGTATGGTACATGTTTTTGGCTTGAGTGTGGTAAATGGCATATGATTCTATTTTTCTTATTGATGGGGAGATACATATGAAAAAAAAAGAAAAAGAAAGCATCCTAACAATGACCATTCCCCAATAAGGTGGATTGAGGATAATTTACTAGGATTAGATAGGACAAATGTTTTTTGATTTTGAAATATTATGAATGTTTTTGGCATTTTGAGGTATTTTAACTCGTTAGAGAATGAAAAGATACCTTCTCATAAAATGGTGAGAGCATTTGGCTTAGGTTGCTTAAAAAATGGAGAGAGCGTATGGAAAGGGGGACTAAGGTGACCTCAACATGAATTGAGCATGACCTATTTAGTCTTAAAATGACCTCAAGTCAAAAATAATTGCATACACACAAAAGGTAGGGAAAAACCAACTAGGTCCCAACAAGTTCTCAAAACTAGAAAATGTCGAGTTAAATGAAAATAGTGATGGCAAGATGGTGAAATAATGCATAGTAAACAAGTGTTGCCCTTATTTTACCCATAGGTAGTTATAAATAGGATACAATGTAATACGTCAATGCTATTAATTTTCCCATAGGTGGTTATAATTAGTAGCAAGACTGGTGAGACATTGATTTACCCATATGAAGTTATAATTAGGCTCACATAAACAAACCTAATATAGGATGGAAAATAAAAGATATCTTGCCAGATCCACTGTCACACTACTTTCATAGACTATCATTATAAACACAAATTAGATAAGAATTGAAACCTGATCAAAATCTTGTCATAAAAAGTGTAGGAAGAACCAAAGTAGACAAGATCAAAATAAGATTGGGTAGGATGACTAAAAATAGGCTTTGGTCTAGATAGGAATGGAATAGTTAGATGTCACGGTCTTGCTAAGGATAATGATGGTTTTATAAGTTAGATAAAATGGTAAAAATATTGCCCCCAAGTGATGGGGTAAATGGAAGGATACGTGATAATGGAAAAAGGATATGTAACAATGGCAATGAAAAATGGTATGGTATATGTTTTTAGCTTGGATGTGGTTTTTGATTCTATTATTCCTATTGATGGGGAGATGCACATCCTAATCAACAAATGATACAAATAGAATACTTGATCATGTTAATTACTAGCCTAAACTTCATTTGAATAGTTGCTCTATCAATAACTGCTTGTAGGTTTGGATGTCGAGAATGCTTTTATGATCTTCATTGGTCATTGATTTTGATTCCTTCAAACATTGATATAAGGTATCTTTGTAGTCTCTACAAAGAAAAGTGTGGCCATAGATGGTAAATAAGGACAAATAATGGATGGTAGGTTTAATTGTACAATGGAATGACAAATTATAATGGAATGTGGAATGGTTGGGAAATAAATGAAGATAAGGATTTCAGTCACACATAATGTTGTTGATGCTAGATTCAACATGACTTTGGTTATGGTGAGGTTGAAGACTTGTTCTCTCGATAGGATCACTAGATTTTTCTATTGTTTGATCTTGAGAGTAGCTACCGTCTGATTAGGCTATATATTAGAAGCTATTTTGATTTGATCTTTGATTTTATCTTTATCAAGTAGTGAAGAATTTTTTTGCTCAGCTATTGGTGCCTCAAAGATGTTTTCACCAATGAAGTTGTCTTGATTTTCCTATAGTGACTTCAATAAAGTTTCACTAAGGAATGTTTACTTTTAACTTTGATTATCTTCTAGCACTTTCAAAAAAGTTTCACTAGAAGATGCTAAGTTCTGATTTTGATTGTACCCTAGCACCTCCAAAAAGGTTTCATTAGGAGAGTGTTCTTTTGATATATGAATGTGGTCTTGGCCTCCTTGCTCTTATTCAACTACTATGTCACCATGGATGTAGTTCAACAAAGTGTGATTTTGTTGATCCCAATTGACACTTGTGGGAGATGGAATGTCAATGATATGGCTATTTTGGTTGATGGTAATGGTCTATGGAATGATAATGGAATGGGGAGAGGATGCATAATCCTCATATAAGATACTAGGATAACTTGTTTTAAATTTGAAGTACTCATCCTCAAAAATTGTAGAAGGATCACAAATATATTCAAATTGATCTACAAGGCATGTATAACCAATGTTGTAATAACCATGAATGTATTCTTCTTCTGAATCTGCTTCTAACTCAATGGACTCTAAATCTGATGTTGAGAATAATATTGATTCTAATTTTGATGCTAAATATGATGTTGGTTTAATAATAAAACCTAACTCTAACTCTGATTCTTCATCTATTGGATACTCTATTACATTGATGTCTTGTTGTATGCTTGGTATTGGACAAATAATAACCTGTAATGGTATGATGGACTCCACCAAGATTGGTTTGTCAAAATGAGACTCATTTATAATGGGATAAAGGTCAAGAGATAACTCCTCAAAGACTAGCTTATCAAGGGGAGAATATTGAAAAATAGGCATATAGTCAAGGTAATGATTTCCCCAAAGGAAGTTATAATTATTAAGAAGTGACTTAGTAAAGACTAGCTCATCAGAGTGAGACTTCTCAATAATTGGTATAGGATCAATAGGAAATTCCTCACAGGTTAACTTATCATAAATGGTTGATTCAACAGAAACATCTCAGATTGATTGGTTCTCTTGGCCTTAGTTTTTAATGAGTTGGAAGATACTAGTTTTGAACACAGATTGGTCTTCAAATGATTAGATTGGTTGAGGTTTGGATGGGATTTGTAATGGAGGAGGAATGGCTTATGGTTGGATAATGATAGGGCATTGGGGAGCATGATTGATTGCATGAGCCAAAGGACAAAGCCCTGAGATGGTGATGATAGGGGAGTGTGGAGCTTGATTGCTCACACAATTCAAAGGACTAGGTCTTGGAATGATGAAAGGGTGTTGTGGAGCTTGGTTGCTCACATAAGCCAAAGGACTAGGTCTAGGAATGGTAATGATATTCCTTGGATATTGTAGAGCTAGATAGCTTATATAATCCACTGGAGGGTTAGGGGTAGTCGAAGATCAGATAAAAAAAGATGTTGTGGAACTTGATTACTTACACAAGCCAAAGCATCCAAGTCTTCCTCATAAACCATATCATCCTAGTCATGAGTTGGCTCATAAGTTGGTTCTTGACTATGTTCCATGTACTAATTATTGCAAAGAGGGGATGGATCTGTATCCCAAACAACATTATCTATAGTTGTGTCTTCAAAGTCCTCCTCACAAGCCTGCCAATCAAGGTCTCTATTTGAATTTTATGGATTTTGACTATGTTCCCCATATGAAGTATTGTAAGGAGAATAATAAAACTCCTTAGAAAATATTTCTCTATAAGGGTTCCTAGTGGAATTTTTTGTGGCTATTATATCATAAGTTGGATTGTATAGGACTCTACCATAAGTGTAGCTAGACAAATCTACGTAAATGATGAAATCTCTAAAACAAAAAGGCTTAGATTTTTACAAACTCTAAAAAACTGTCCAAAGGACAAATGGTTCAAACTTGGTCTAAATTGGTTAAAGGGGTGGAGCTGTATCTCCAATATGGTTTGAAAGTGGAGTTATATCTCCAAAATGATTTATGCTAAGACTTGACATAAAATAGTCTAACATCAAATGTCTAATTTTAAATGTCATATGCATAAAAGGTCAAGCATCTGAATAAAAATAGGCATGTTAAATGTCTAGGCCAAAGTGTTCCAAATAAGGTCTAAACTAGGAAAGGGAAAAGAGTCACTAGGCCTTTTGTCCAAATGTGGAGTCAAAATCTAGGCTCAAACAGGATATGCTAGGACTTTTGGCCAAATGGCATCAAAAGCTAGACTTAAAACAAGGTATCATGTTATTTGATTTAATCTAACAAGTTTGGAAATAAATTTGACATAAACCTGATACATGGAATCAAACATAAATATGATCAGTTGGCATAAGGCATGAGGCAAAACGATTTTGGATAAAGGTTTTTTTCTCCCAAATAAAGGCAAAAATGATTATGAGGATAAGTTTTGAACAAACAAACCATCAATAGTTTTCAAATTTAGGTAATCAATTAATCAAAGTTATGCAACCCAAAAGAGAAAGATATATGTATTAGCCCCATGAATTGAGGCTTAAACAGAAATCAATCAATGTTTAAATCCAAACTTGACATGGTTAATTGAAAACTTAACATTGAAAACTAGTATTTGATCAAACAAAATAGACAAGATTGGACATCATGATGACACATAAATAAGGTCTAAATGGCTGATGTGACATGGTTTGAAATGAATGGTTTTTGGCACAATGGTAAAAAATTTTTAAAACAAATTGGGCATCCTAATGGTGTAATCATGTTCGAATGATTTGATCAATGTTATGTTTCAAAGACTCAAAGGCAAAATGGTTTGATATGATTTTGGCAGTGTAACACTACCCTCTATAACTCAAATGATATACACACAAACAAGTTTAGAAAAAATTTCAAGGCACAAGTGTTGTCTAAAATGGCTAGTATAATTCCTTTTTAGACAAAAGAGTGAAATATAAACAAATTTATTTTGACATGGCTTATGAACAAACAAACAAGTTTTAGTCTCAAAACATACCAAGCAAAAATGACCAAAATACACTAAGTATAATCATCCAAATCCTAGCAAGGGTATGGAAATGTGGGGTTAAATAAAATTGCAAGATTTTAAATGTTTCTAAGGGAATAAATTTCATAATGACTTTCACATCAAATGATGCAAAAGACAAGCACAAAAATTGATGACCACGACATTGGCTAGTTGTTAAAAGGTCTAGTCCTTTTTACAACCATTACATCTTGCTATTTGCTTAGTGTAGTGCAATGTCCAAATGTAGATACATCCCATATGTAACTCAGAAGGAGTAAGTGAAGTCAATGTTAGGAGATGAAACCTTGGGTCAAAGCTTCCCTATAAAAATCATGGGAGGTAATGATGTCCTCCTCACAAGCCAAGTTTGCATGAAATAAAAGACTAAAATAGAAATACTTTAGGGTTGTTGTCAAGGTCACCCAATAATTTTATGAGTTTTTTAGGAGTGCTTTAGATGACATTCTTTCTATGCCTTGGACTAGGCAATTTACAAATAAATAAAGTGCTTTTGATTACAAGGGTTCCCTAAAGGGGACAAATGGAAGAGAATACATGCAATATCCTTGTATTTTGTGAAAACAAAATGCTAATTAAAATAAGTGAAAACAAAATTGACAAGTGTGTTCAATTTTAAGCCCAAATGAAAGATTTTGTGGTTTTCATTTGATCCCTTGGTCTTAATTTGTAACTTTGAAAGTTAACTACAAGATTTAAGCAATATCACCCTAAACGATTTTCCTTTAAGCACCGAAATGGAAAGTTTGATTCATTTTAAAACACCCCAAAAAAAGTTTAAGAGGATCAATTTAAGCATGCTTTGATGATTTTTCAAGTAAAACCTAATAAAAAATGTTAGTAATATGTTTAGCTTAGAATGAATTTTGAAGATGAAATACCCAACTTAGAAAAATGAGCTCTCGGGTTTGTGTAAAAAAAAACACATTAACCGTCGACGGTTATACTAACTAGTGATGATGATGTTTATGTAGACAAATGATAGTTTTACTAACTGGAAATGGTTATGTAGACTAATTATAGTTTTACTAATGCTAACTAATGATGGTTATACTTAACCAACAATGGTTCATCAGTGGGTTACTCAATTAGTGATAGTTACTGTGTAAACCCATGACAAAGAAAAATGGAAAAATAAAGTTATAAAATCAAATTGTAAAAGTTTTAATGATATAAATGAATATTTTAAAGTTTAATAATGATCTTATTCATGTGTGGGATGCATTGGGTCCCACTGGGGATGCCATTATGTGAACTAGGAATTTGACTCAAGAGAGGTGATTAGTATTGTGTTAGTCCCAAAACGAAAACAAATTAATAAAAACACACTAACTAGCATACATCTCTAGGCCTAATTACTAGGGTGAGCTTAATAACAAAAAAAATGAAAATCACAACTAAAAAGTAAATAAAAACAAGAATCCTTCACCTTGCTTGGATGCTCCAAATGTTTTTGTAGTGGCTTGCTCAGCTTGTGCTCATGAAGTCTTCATCAAAGAAGGTTTGGATATCTCCTCTTCTCCTTGGAACCTTGTGGCTTTGTCTTGTCTTGGATAAATATTTTAGCATCATAATTTTTTCATGTGAGAGCTCTTGGAATCAATTTGACATGGTAACTTTGCACAAATTAAGCTTAAAATTTAATAGGCAAGGCCTCTTATTTATAGATTTTTACAAATGGGTAGAATCAACCTGAACCATCCATCTCAAGATTGAGATGTGTGGATAAGGATTAATACAAGTATGTAATTAAAATTCATAAATAGGCTCATCAATATTTGGGATAAAGGGGCAATTAAGAGGCATGGGAGGCATGAATCCTAATATTTATGGCATTTATGGCCTAGGGATGTCTTTCCAAAAAATGAGGTCACCTGATGATGTATATATTAAATATTCATTTACAAAAAAAAAGTATTAAACAAGTTTCCATGGAATTATTAATTAGACTCTAATTTGGTTTAATTAGCTCTTAAGCATGATTAAGTACTTTGTGCACAAATTACTCAAATTGATCAGAATGCCTTGTTATTGGTCCAAAATTTGACTGGATTGGAATTGGAAGTCAATGTTAGATGCATTAGATCCATTATCCCATTTAGGATGTTGAAAATAAAAAATAATAAAGGTACATATCTTATGCAAGATATTTGATAGGAAAGAGCAATCCAGAGCACCTAGGTGCAAAATTAGCATTTTGACTCAGAATGATCTGATCAAAGTTAGTTGGACCATAAATTTAATTGTCCTATTTAGGGATACCTTAGCCAAGATTGGCACTTGAATATGTTAGTTTCACATCATTTATCATGTTTTAGTGTTTTTGAGCCAAATTATGCATTTTGGTAGAAATTGGTCAAAATCTTGATTAAAGGTTATCAGTGGCTAGATTTAGGTGTTTTATCCTCCTTACATGACTTTACTTAGTGCATGTTGTTGGGTGAATATTTTTTCATCAACTAACTAATGAAAAAATGGGTATATCAACCACAACACAATGATATTTATATAGCAAAATGGGTGTGGTTACCACAGTATAATGAGATAAATCTCTCCTCTCAGTAAGGGGAGGTTCCCTATAAACTATAATATACTAATATAAGCTGAAAATAGACTCAGGGGTGAAATCATACCATCCATCTCTCTTTTTTCAGAGATGATGATCACAAAATAAAGGAGAATTCTTGTGTAATTACTGAAGGCATTTCTCTTCTTTCAAAAATGATGTTCATCAAATAGCAGGAATCCTTCCTCAGTAGTAACTGGATCTACAAAAAACCCATGAAAACATAAAGTCTTTCATTATTTATCCTACTAATTTAGGACAAAACAAGATAGTAGTATGAAGTGCAATAGAAAGTCTCCATCGAAAAATACAACAGAGTAAAAGATTATGAAGGATAAGGGGAGTTCAAAGTCTCTCCAATATCTTGAAACATAAATCACACAGACTAAAGACAATTATGGCAACACAAAGTCTCCCACAATCAACTTCAGGATATCTTTCAGATTATTTCCACTTGTTTTGCTTATTTGATTAAATGGATAAGACTATATTTAGGAAAAAGACATAAGTATGATTTCCTAGATAACACAAGCTATTTCAACACAAAGTTTGAAAGGTCACTTGCTTTCTCATTCACTTGGTAAAATATGATTAACAGTCTGAGATCAAAGTCTTAGGAATGCCTCTCAATTTGGGTAGAGTTTTGCTTCTAATAATAGAGAGATCTCTTTTCTACAAACTGAGAGATTATAATATATAGCATCTAAACAAGGACTTGGGTGCTTGTTTTCATGAAATGGCCCATGCTACATTGAATGCATTAGAAATTCTATGAAGGGGCCATGCTGGAATAGGTCATCAACCTTAACTTTTGGTGTTCTAAATCATCTCAAATGTTTTCTCCAAAGCATGGGTCACCTGATCTTTTGAAAGGTAAGGCCACTCCTCTTTATGATACTTACATGACTGTCCACTCATCCTTACTCAAATGAATAAAAATAGGCCACACCATTGAATGCTTGTGCTCTCTGATATACACCTGGTGGACTACTCCACCTACTGGAATAAATCTCCTACAAATATTTTGGATTTCTCTATAACTTTCCCTCTTTCCTTGCTACCTTTTGTCTCTTCTTGGTAATCTAAGCTCTTGGGGATATCTTCTCACCTTTTGCTAGCTCCTTCACCTCCTTCCTTGGCTGGTCACTGAGTCTACATTATTTGAAAATCAAAGGTTATTCCATTACCCTAAATTTGACATCCACGGGGATGTCACCAGTCGCTTGAACCACTCTGAACCTTGAACCCTTTAAACCTTTCAGAGTTCAACGGTTCAAGGTTCAACGGTTTAGAGTTCAATGGTTCAACAGTTCAACAGTTCAATGTTTTGTAAAGAGCCACATTTACTTAGTCTTCTTTAGGAGTTTAATGTATCATTGAACCAATTGTTTGAACTATTAGATTGAACCATTTGTTTGAACCTTTTTTTGGAATCTTCCGTTTGAACCATTTTCTCAAACTTTGAACTTTGAATCTTTAAACCCTTTAAATGCATTGAAGCTTTGAACTCATTGAACCTTTTGAAGGTGGAGTTCAATGGTTCATTCCATATTATTTAATCCCATTGTTGAACCTTTTTGATTGAACCATCCTTAAATTTTTTTAGGAAATGCCTTAAATGTTTTGAGATTTTTCCTTGCAAAAGCCCACCTTTTGAACTACAATTTCCTTAGCTTAAAAGGCTTGTGTGGTTGAATAACTTGACTACTTAGAATATTTTGAGAAAGAAAGAGACCATTTTGGGCTGTAAGACCAAAACGGTTGACATGTTGTACACAAAAACAAGTGATGGATTTTGGAAACAACACGTGTATATGAATATTTGATCTTCTCAAGTGATTAGCTTAGCTTCCTTGGCATGTTATCCTTTCTAAACACCCATATTTAGTTTGAAAGCTTCTTTTTTAGGTCATCTAAAGTGTTCAAGTCAAGTGTGAGGGTTGAGTGATCTTGTATACTCATTAGTGTCATTTCATGACCTCTTGTTTAGTCCTCCAAACTGAAATATCTATCATAACCTCCACATTGAAGTGCTTATGTGAGAAATTCAAATTAGGAGTAGTGTGTATTAAGGTTACATTCATGGTCCATAAGTGCACATGTATCTAGTTGGTAGTGATCAATTGATTTGGCATATCACCTCCTTAGTTATTTTGATTTCAAGTATACCTATCCCTTTTCCTTTCAAGTTAGTATTGTAGAAGAGCCTAATTAATACATCAAGGGGAGCTAGCCCTATAACCTAGAGGTTTGATCCACCTAAATGTCACCCATAACCTAGGATCAATATCATTACTTTCATAAAAATGAGAGGGCTTGAATCACTCTCTCAAGCATGCAAATTTGAGCTATAATGCTTCCCAAGATGTGTTTCCCATTGTTTAGGACCCTAATAAAATCATCAAACAAGTGAAAGGATTGGGTACTTATGTGAAAAGGTAGGTGAAATGAATGATATATATGAGGCATATTATAATAGTATACTATCCTAATAGACTCTATTAGGCCTCTAACTCTACTATAAGGCCAATTGTGGAGTTTGAAATTATATCAAGATAGGGCTGCACCACAAATTTTGATCACATATTTTGGTGTAATTTGGATTTTAAGATTAATTTTTTCCTTTTTAATTTTTTTTGATATATATTTTACTTATTTTGTAGTTAATGTGATCTAAATAGATTAAAACTATGTAAAATATGGCAATAATGATAAAAAATTGAATAAGGGTACATTGATATTGCACTTAAATAATTGGAAATTGATAAAGCATAAAGGGAGAGATGTACTTAGTTTATTTTTATATTTTATTAATCACTTAATTTTTCATTATTTCTAAAAAGACTTTATTCCTACTTTGTAACCACTTAGATCAAGAACATGAGCCTAAACCCTAAAAAAATGTTAATAGTGAAACTAAGACCCCTGTAATGACTAGTACTATCAAGCTCTATTTATTATTCCCCTATTAACATAACATTTCTATGACACCTAAAATTACTATTTTTGTACCTATGAGTGTTTCCTTTGTGTGTGATCACCTTTGGTCCTATTTTGTGATCCATATTTTCCTTATCCTTCCTTTAAAACCCTAGTCACACTTTAGACACCAAGATGACACTTAAAATAAATGTTAGTATGTTGGGTTAGATATCCCTAAAAACTCCCCATTGAGTGTCTAAGCATTTGCCACATTTCAATACTTGTAATAGTGTGTACGTCTGTAACATCGTGATCAATCTATAATTCAATACAATGTTTGACTTTGAAAACTTAGAAACATAGACCTTGACTCATGTTTGTAATAAAAATTAGCTTTAGGGATATTAATATTAAGATTTTTTAGAAGTGAATTATTTCATGATAATGTATCAAGAGAGTGATAATAGATTTCTCAAACTTTATAGTAATTTCCAAGATGAGTGCTAGATGAATATGCTGTAGGCTTGAAATGTATTTATAAATAAGCATTTTATATTTCCCATTATAAATAACCCATGAAACATGTATAATGTGGCATAATAGATATGTTTCAAATTGAAAAGTATCCATTGAGTCTCCCTGGATAATACTGGTAGATGTAGACACCTAAGAAAATATAGAACTTTTGGACTATAATTGATAGAATTATGAGAGTGAAAATTAGGGATCTAAAATATAAAAATAGTATGTTTTAGGATTCTAGAGTGTTATTTCAAAGACTAGGGTGATTTTGAATAAATGTATCTGGTTTTTAACCCTAAAATCTAGATTGGATAATCCAGGGTTAAAAGGGGTAGAGATAGCTTAGGGCATAAGGATGGTAGAATATCTCTAAAATAGGCCAATTAATTTTCAAACTCAAATAAAAATATTCTGAGTTTATTATGCTATGATATTCTAAAAATATAAATTAAAACTTTGATAGATATTGAAATGATAATGAAATAAGATAATTAGTTGGTTCTAATACTGATATAGTTCTAGATCTAGAACAAGAAGGAATCAAACTAGAAGTGGATTTTGAAACTACTGTCAGATTCTAAATTAAGTAATTTTATGATGTTAAACACTTATGTTGAGATTAGATAGTTGCATCAATGCTTATGTCTAACCTAGACATAAGTGTCCTATATGAAATTACTATTGGATCTAGATGTAACCACTTGGAATGGTCTAGGTTTTGTGTCACCTTGGGTTTGGTGTGCTTAGATATGGATCATGGGTTATTGTTCCTTATCAAATAACAAAACCCTAGTTTTTCATATTCATAATAGTTGTGGTAAAAATGGGTTAGTGGGCACATGGTGTTGAGCTACCCAAAATATCCATCTATTAATGAGTGCTGCCTACATAATCAATACTCTAAAGAGGGCCTAAAACTTATGTAGTTCTCCTTTACATGTTAGCTTGTGTGTGTATCATGTAATGTGTGATAAACAAGTACATAGAGTGACCTATCTTGTAAATTGTAAAATGTGGCTCATGGGATGTTACTTAAGTACTTCAAAGATGTAGACATGTTGTCCCTATGACTAATATGGAAATAGTATAAAATAGGAAAACTTTGCTCACTTAAATACTTGATTGAATGCTTTTGGTAAGTTGCCTTGTGAGAGGTAGGAAGTTACTAGGTGAATAATTAATGAAGTTTGATCTTGTATATATATAAATAACTTTGGAGAATATATCACATTAAATAACTTAGGTTGACCATAGGTATATATTACATTTGAAAATTTAATGACTTTTAGGGCACTAGACATTTACATTGGAGTAGAACGCTTGCATCGATGTAGGTGTCTAACTGAGACACAACTATCTAGGCAACTAGAAAATAGGCATAGGTCCAAAACTTGTAAAAACATAAGATACAATATAGGTTTATAACATTATAAGCATGATGGAAGGTTTGAGTAACCAAAATAACATTGGTTAGACTAAGAGATAATAAATAGACATAAAGAGATAGTGTATGTGAGCCTTTTGGAAGTGTGAAGGTATAGAAGTTGAAGGTACATCCATGATATGTATTTTCTAAGTGTATAAGATTTATGTGATATATAATTCATAAATAGTGTCTATATATAATAAATTCTATTATCCACTTGATAATAGGTGGGTAAAAAGAAAGGGGAAATTGCACAAGATTCAAATATGCATGGATAGGTCCAAGTAAGTCCAAGTGTGTCAAAGTTGAAGCTACCAAGTGTCTAATGCCAAATTCATGTCTCTAAAAATTCCCCCATTTTAATATATTATTTTAAATTCTAGATTCAAAGGATAAAAGAAAAAATTGTTATCTATGATTAATAACACTTGATGTTAACATGTATGCCCTAAAATCCCACTTAATCCATATAAAAATTTAAATTAAACATGTATATATAAATGCCCACTTATGATATTAAATATAAAATAATTTAGATCATTTAATTAATTGAATTTGAATATTCAAAGAGTGAATACACTTGATAGTATGCAAACTAAGATGTTCCTTAAATAATGCCATGGAGTGATTATGCCCCAGGGAGATGCAAATGTTGAAAGTATGTGTTGATATTTCCTCAAACACAATTAGATATGAATAGGTGATAAAATATTGGTGTTGTATAAACCTCAACTACACCTCTCTAAATATCATCATAACTCTTTTTTGGAATCACAAAACAATATTATATGGAAAGATGGAACCCAAAATAGGTTTGTATATCAAGGTGGAACCCCAAAACACATTTGTATGTAAATTTGGAACATTTAAATAGATTAATATGTAAATTTAAACTTGAGATGAACTAATGTATATAAATTTTATAATCAAAGTGCTTAGGTAGTACTATTTTCCCCTATTAATCCTTAATATAGGAAATAAAAAAGTGTTTGTATGAACCACATTTATCTCCCAATTCTAATCCATCTATACATTAAATTTATTTATAATTATATAATATATTATTTCAATATATTTGATCTAATACATATTTTCAATCTATCCCATATAATTTGTCTTATAATGTCATAGAATATCCCAACCATTCCTTTCAATCATGTGGAATGCCTCATGTATGCCATGAATATGCCCTAAATATATTAATTAATCATAATATGAATCACATAATTTTATCCAAATATTAAATATCTATATTTAATTTCCTAAATTTCTAGTAAAAGCCTATTACATTCCCCCTAGTGAGGTGAGGGATGAATCCTAAGAATCACTCATCTCAAAATAAAGATTTATGTTCACCATGTGTTATATAAAAAAAATATTAATGTAAATTAAGTATAAAAACATGAAAATATATGTCATCATATAAATATTTAATAACTAAATCATGTATGAAACATGTAAACCAAGAAAATGGGAATAAAAGTTTCATGTAAAGTAGATATATCAATTAGGAACACAGTAATAGGAATCACTATAAATGCATGATACAAATCAAGTCATCACACACAATATAAGTATTGCTAATATGAATCACAATACCAAGATCATATTAATAATATTATATGAATTCATTCACATTAACATGCACAAAATATCATAATCATGAATCACACAAGCACTCAAGACATGGCACGACATTAACCTAGCACAAATACTATATGGGCATGACTCAAACTAGAGGAGCCTCTTAAAAAATTGAAACATGAAATGAAAGATAATAATTAGTGTGCTCATATAAAACATAATTTAAAACTCATAAATGTTCACATAATGTAGTAATCATCAACATCAAGCACACACAAAGTAAACAATGTTAGTATACATAATCAATCAATGTCACTGTCTAGTATAACAAAACACAATATCCATAGGAAATATAACTCTAGAAAGTATGAGTAATAAAAAATCATATGTCACAATATCTTATGAACAATGGACCAATATAAAAAAATATAACCTCATAAATGTGTAAATATACTCCTTATGTAGGCATGCTCCTAATATAAAAAGATAGTTCTGGGTGTAAATAATGTCATGCACATGTATGTTCATGAATCATATGTAGCCTATATGTCATACACCTCATTGATGTATAAAATGAAAAAAAAGTGTATAAATGGATATTTAATTTAATAAATTACATTAATCAATCATATATATTAGCATAGCATGTTATGCATAGGACCTAGTTTTATTTTTACAAATATATATATATATATATATATATATATATATATATATATTTTAAATTTTTAAATTTTGTTTTGTATTTTATAATTTTAACACATGTTATCTAATCTAATAAGGTGAAGAGACAAGGATTTGAAAATAAAAGAATAGAATGGATGCAAATAATCTATATCATATGTCAACCCTTAATGTTCACCAACTATAATAAAAAAAAGTCTAGAGGAAGTGAAGGCAAGAAATATGCCACCACTATATATGTGAAATCACAAATTCATGTATCAAAAGAGTATGTGGAGACATGAAGGCACATGACCCCAAGAGGATTTTGATATTTGGCTATGGAGATAATCAACCAAGATCTAAAGGCCAAATAAAAGCACTCATTGATGAAGAGATCAAATGATAAGAGTAAATTGTATACCTATCAAGAATAAAAAATAAAATGATAGAGTTCTCATGAGGACCTCATGTTCCTCAAAAAAAATAAAATGAATTAGCTTAAAATGAGCTTACAAATTGGTATTTATAGAAATATCACTCACCAAGATGGCATAAGATTATGATGATTATCATAATCATATGAGGTGATACATAAAGTAAAAAATGCCTAAGTAATCTTAAATGAAAGGGTCTGAAAGGGGCCAAAGAGGAACCAATTGGGAAATAACCTTGTTCACACCAACACCCTATTTAAGTAAAATTTAAGAGGAAAACACAATGAAAATATGCAAAAAATGGGTCCCAAAAATAAGGCATGATGAGGTACCCATGTATAAAAGGTTCCCTGCTAAATAGAAGAGAAGGAAAAAACCCATAGGTAAAAATACCTTCCCCCCATTAGAGGACGAAGGGAGAAGTTAAAGTGACCCCACTTGAATTTGTGTCACACACCCCTAAAATATATTGTAAGTGATGGTATTTACTCACAAAAAAAGTTTTGGAGAATGTATCTACAATCTAATCTAATGTAGGACAATACCAAAGATCAATGACCTACTCCTACATTAGTTCTTGATATAGTGCATGTGGATATCAATGTGTTTGATCCATTGATGGTGAATTGGGTTCTTCAAGATATGGATGTCACTATGGTTATCATAAAGGAGGACATATGGCTAAAGAATGCCAAACTCAATCATAATATTAGGAATCTAAATAGCCTCAGTGGTAGTATTGACACCCCCCAATACTCAACCTCAATTGAAGAGAGAGAAATATCTATTGCTTCTTAATCTTCTAGCTAATGAGGCCCGAGCCAAGATGAAATTTGTAGTTATATGTGGACTTATAATAATCATTATCGACAACATAATAAGAATGTACATATCTGACTAAGTCTAGATTAGTCTCTAATACATAGTTAATCCCATGGTGATGAGTGACATATATGTAATTCAAGATGCTTTTTGATGTTTTCCAATAAATCTCATGTGGTTCATACATAAAGTGTGAGACCAAATGAACTACAAATGTCCTATCAAGGTGAGTTTGAGATAAATAGATGAGGTTAAAAATAAGATATAAATATAAGGTGACATCAATTAGTAGAGTGGAATACTTCACCTTACTCTTTAATCTTGACAGAAAGGGAGTCAGTGTAGGCTTAAAATAAACCATGTGGAAAAAAAATAATTCATCAAGAGATTAATTGGGGTGAGCAAAATTTATCCTAAAATAATATCAAGTGATCTCAATCTTGAGAAAGTAGTGCAAAAGTCCCAAGTCAATCAAATCAAATTGGTTAGGAAAAGAATATTTGACTTTACCAATGACGAATGAGGAATTTATACTAATAATCAAGTCATAAAGATAGAGGACCAAAAATAAATGAGATTTATCTTGTCTTAGAATGTAGACATTTATATATGAGTGGCATCTATAGAATTTGACTGAGAGAAGAAATGAGTCCATATTGACATACCAAACTCGAGGGGCCTTTTTGATGTCTTACATAGACTTCCTCAATTTCTAAACTAAAAAATAATCCTACATGACCCTTGTGGCTGATCTATGTAAATATCCTATTGAAAATATACATAATAAATTAACTCTTCACATCCATTTAATGTAGATCATAACCATGAGCTATAGCAATAGAAAGAGTCAAGTGAATAGAGGTCATATTAGCAATGGGGGAAAGATATGTGTAGTCAACATACATGAACCTATGTGAACCGTTTGGCTACTATATGTGCTTTGAATTTGTCAATAGTTTCATCTATTGCATATTTGGTTCAATATATCCACTTACATCAAACCATTTTACTTCCCTTAAGATAGGGGACAAGGTTCTAAGTGTGGTTTCTCACCAACGAACTATACTCTTCCTCCATTAATAAATCCCCTTAAATAATACACAATGATTCATGAAAAGTTTATGGATCTGAAGCAAGGGAAATGTAGACATGTGGAATATTTCAATGGTGTGATCAAGTCTTTCAAGTGTCTGAAGGATTATAGAGAAAGGTGCCTAATGAATTCAGATTCTGTTAAACCCATTGAGGAGATGAAGTATATGAGGATGAAGGAGTATAATATGTAGCTACTGAAGATGACCCTTTTATAGGCAGAGTATAAGATTCCTATGATTCACTGTCTTGAAGTCCATAGTAGAGGGAGGAGGAAAAAAGTGGGATAATGCATATAGATGAGACTCATGATTGACCTTTCCCACTACATCTAAGGTATTGTCCTCAAGATCCCAAATTTTCATTAAATTAGGATAAAACTCAACTTTCTTACCAATCCCAAGATGAGTGATTTGGTAGAAAAAAATAAGGTTGGCACATAAGTGAGGAACACAAATAACATTCTGAAATGATCCATAATCTATGTCAAGTTAACCTTTCACAAAAACATCAACCTATGTATCATTACCTATAATAATATGAGGTAATTTAAAATGTTTTAAAGAGTGAACTTTTTCTTGATTAGAACCCATACGATGTGTATCCCTTGATCAAGTATCCACAATTGTGAAGATTATTTCATTGCTATAGTGCTTGTCTTTTTCCTTTATCTATTTTAGAATACGTAGAATGAGATGATTTGTGTGTGTAGGATGATGTCAAATTGATGTGATTATTCTTAAGAATATGTTTAAACCTATTAATTTACTTAACATGACCTTGATTCTCATCATAAACTAATTTTCTAATTGATTTAAAATTTTATGGTTTTATAAATGTAAACCCAAAGTTAGATTAAAGGGTTGAGTTGTCTAAATAAGTTAAATAACATGCAATAATTAATCACTAATTTGTTATGGATTTTGATTTCTTCAAAATTTATAAAAATATTAGTAACTATTCATAAATAGAGACTTATCTATAAAGTGAATATTGTAGAATATTTGGGTTCTAAAAATTCGGTTCTGGACATGTTTGAGTATTGTCAATAGGGTCCCAAAATCTAATTCTTCACTAGACAATATCACCCCACTTGGATAGTAGTTATGATTATTTAGTGTCCTCAAAATGGCACTAGTGTCCCCTTTATAAGACTATTCTTATTTTCTAAGAGAACCTGTGCCTGTGTTTTTGGGTTTTGTTCCTATGCACATGAAATTTGGAACTTTGTATTATGCTTGGAAAATTTGATTTGGTGTGTAAACCCTAATCCTCCTTGCAAGTATGGCATGAGTAATAATTATGTGTTCATTAGTAGGATTGGTTGGACATCCTCAACACCCTGCTATGAAGAGAGTTGGTTATATACCAATATTTTGAGGAGGGATCAAGCCCACTGTAGTTCTCTCACCTAGTGCTTGGTGCAAGTGAAAGTGAATGCTAGAATCAGCATGGTATTGAATGCCTTGAGTGTTCTATAGATTATAAATATTTGAAATTTGGGCTTAGGGAAGCTGTAGATGGTAGTATGCAAAAATATATTAAAATAGTGATCAAATACCTTAATTTTACTTAGCTTATTTATTATTTGGATAGGCTTTTGCATCTATATTCCATCTAGTAGATATAGGTCAAATATTCCTATATTTATAGAGATACATAACTTGTGTAGATAATAAAATGTACTTAGGCTGACCTTAGGAGGGACACACATTTAAAAATATATATGTTTTGGAGATTTAGGGAAAGGGACACTAGCGTCATGTGGCTGTGGCTTTAATGTCCTTAATATGGTGCTAGTGTTCATCTCATAGATTATTGGGCACACTAGGTTAGGATCTAGGAATGCTATTCTAGGACTATGTTTGAGTTAATAGAAGGTGTATGTGGTCTACATAATGTTTGAAAAGGTGTGATAAAGGATCTAAGATAGACTTAGGTCTAAACTAAGAATAGGTTGTCTTAAACAACACTCTTAGCATTAAAATATCACTTTTAGGTGATTTTATTTTCCCCCACTTTATGTTATAATTGCAACAAATCAAAGTGACTTGTACAAAGGAAAAATAAGTGTACTTGGACCTACCTAGGAAGTGAAGCCCATGTAGCTGAGTTTGAGTATGTGAAGCTGGGTCTATGTATGTGAAACATGATCCAAAGCAATGACTTACAATGAAACACATAAAAATCAGTCCTTGAGAGATTATCAAAAGCAAAAGACTATGATGAATAAAGTAACAAATTAAAGTTGAGTAAATAGATATGAAAGAGGAAAAGAATGAATGCACCTCATTGGGTATGCAAACCAATACATGAAACTAGTGACAACCTATGTGTGTAAGTGTACATAGTGATCAAATCATTGAATAACTTAGACTAGGTTGATATCTTTCTCAATCTTCATATGTGGGTAGCTCAAGAACTCAATCTAATTTTGACTCCATCATTGCCCATCTTTGCTTAGTGGATCATGATCTATGAATAGCTTGGATAAGAGTGTAAGTGTGTCTAACCCTCTCTTATGGGTGGGTCAAGAATGCAAGTAGGCTATGACTCTAGCATTTACCACTAGTGTGAAGTATACGCATCTTAAACTAAATTTCACAAAGTACTAAAAGTATATAACTAGGTATATCTAATTGTGTATGTTGGCTTTGTAGCCACTCAAGTATATTAGGCAACTTTGGGCCACTTGAGAATGCCAACCACTACAAATTGACTAAGGCATGAAATTGGTGGCAACCTAGACTATGATAGCAAGTGTATACAACATAGATAATGACATGGAGTTTGTCACTCCATTTGATCAACCTATGTGTAACTAAGCATATAGAAACTATCTATTTGAGTATACTAATTCTATATTGAGTATGTAATAACTATATTTGTGTATTTGAACTAAATATGGGAGTGGTCATGCTATGCATGATGCCCCCAATATGACCAAATACTATGAATTTTAGCTAAAATGAGTGTATTTAAGCAAAATCTAAACATACTTATCAAACCTATGACTATACATATGTAAATATGTACTATACATGGTGTACTATTATGGCTAATTTAGATTGCCTTAAAGCTAGGGATATTAGATAGTAGTGCCCTATAGTGGACAATAGTGCCATATGGTGCTAGTGTCCCATTTTGGCCACTAATGTCTATGTGGCCTAAAATGAGGGTGATCTAAACTACTTTCTAAGTTTTTATTTTTTCTTGTATCTAACCCATGTCTGATTTTTGAAATTGAGCCTATGTGCTGAATTAATCTATGAATAACAATGTAAGAGCCTGATCTCTATGATAAACCCTTGTGAATGCCCCATATTTTGAGGGTAGTTATGGAACCTATGTAATAACTATCCTCAAAATATGTATCTCTATAAAATGTTTTAGTCAAAGCATATATATGATAATTGCATGATATTCCAATACAATATGTAACCATAACATTATAATGTAAAAGAATTTGAGAATAAGTAGGTAATGTAAGATGTATGTTGTAATATAGAATTACACAAGGGTGTTAAGATAGTGTAATTAATGTGTATAATACCAAATATAAGTAGTTACCTATGGGGATGGGGCATGATTTCCATCATGATACCCAAGTAGGAAGGGTAGATACATGAGGTCCCTCATGACATCAAAAACTAGTGTGTGTAACAAGCAAATACAAATGTCATGATGAAGATGCATACAAGGAAGCATATATAGAAAACATATGAGGCACAAAAAAATAGGATATGGGGCCACAATACAAGGGAAATGTGCACATGTCACTAAATTTGAGAATGGAAGACACACATGGACATGTTCAAATGCCCACATACACAAGAAACAAGCAATTTTGGCTTAGAGACACATAGAAGGACAAGTTTAAATGTCTGCATATACAAGTAGGATAACACACACAAGGGACATGGGAACATGCCCAAGGCATACAAATATAGAAGTGGCATAGAGACAAAGATCAATTGCATAATTAAATTCCCTCAAAATGGAAGAAACATAGAAAACACGATTAAGTCTAAACTAGGAAAGCTAGAAATGAAAGCATTTATAGTTATGTAGTACACATCTGTGTAAATGCTATGATGTACATATACTAAGTATAACTAGTGATATTTGACAAAAAAATTGAGAAATGAGTGGAAATGATCACTATCAAGATATATCAATGTATAAATTGGAATGTAGAGGATATAACCTAATAGTAGTAACTATGTATGAGATGCCCCTGAGTGGGCAGATATATCAAATAAGTAAACTTGGGTTGGTGTATATTTCCCCATTGGGTAGATGACATCAAGTCTAGATCAGTGTATTGGACTAGATTCCTATATGTAATTTGCAAGCACTCGACAAAAATAAGTGAAGCATATGTGTATGATAAAATTGACTATACTAAGATAGATAACATATGTAATATCTAGAAAGTAGTAGAAATGTAAAAATAACAATGCATACAATCTATAAATTTTGTTATTTTTGAGTAATATTTGAAAGTTTTTATATTTTTACATGTTATATTGTTTTTGTATTTTTTGGATATAAGCTATACACAAGCAAATGAAAATAAACTATGTACAAGGAGTGAGAGAGAGAATGAAGTATGTACAATGGTAGGAAATATACTAACCAATGAGTCTCATGGGAAACTCACTATCACTATGACTTGTGTTGAATAAAGGAATTATGATCCTACATGTAGTTTAAAATGGCAACTATGATCCCATAATATGATGTGTAGAGCATTCTGTGTCTAAATTTGCCTATGTAGTGATGTTATGAAATTATGGCACTAACTGTGATGCCCTATGAACTATAGGGCTCTTATAAACCCATCTGATAGAATAAGTTATAGGTGATAGGTTCCCTATGATAAGAATCCCTAGAATATGATAAAAATAATCTTGGAATAAACTATGTAGAGGAATGCCCCTAGAATTTATGACATATTTTTGACATAGGGGTCTCTCTACTAATGGTCTCCATGAGAGAGTATGCATATGTGTCGATACTATAGGTGTAGACCTAGCCTATACTGATGACTTTGTTGAACTCTATGATGTATGTATAAGAGCTATGCTCTTAATTGTAACTGATAGGTGTGCAATATCTGGTAATGATGATGGAACTATAACTGGTGTCTATGATAGAATTGTGATTGGAAACTACATTAGAATTGATTATGAGATGGGTAAAATATCCTCATATGGGACACCATCAAATTTAACCACTTGATTGGCATGTATATACTTTAGGAATTAGTGTAATATAGATGGGATGGATCAAAGCTACTATAATATAATGAATACACCTACACTAGGTACTACTAGGAATTGAGTGGCTATGTGTGCTAACCAAACCTGTAGTGGAAGTATAATCTCCTTAATGGAAATCTGAACATGGCCATTAAAACCACTAATGATTGTATTTATGGGGAATATATACTACTATGTGTAGCCCATGTGTTGTGAGAGTTTCATAATGTACATGATTATGCTTGATCTTTTGTCAACCATAACACTCTGAATAGGATGGTGGTCTATGTATGCTCATATAAATAGTGCATGCAGATCTGTGTCATCATCCACAATATTCTAATCTAATAATGTTATAAGTGGTGTAGGTGGCACTATAGTATGATACATGCTAATAATGTTATGCAATGAATATGCCTCCTCTATAATTGTGTGATATGAAGATGATGGTGGATGCACCTGATATGTATAGTGAACACATATGTGCCCCTACCTCATTCATTATATGCTTTTGCAAAGGATATAAAAATATATTTAGTGTCTTTGCCTCTATTTGATATGGTTTTTATTCCTCTATTAGTGTTCTCATATCAATTATATTAACCTCAATGAGATCTTGTATCTTGTGATTTAGGCTAATTCACCTGTTTATCATGTGGCTTGGTACTCTATGATACTCACATAATGAATTTAAATCATAGTTCTTTGGAATAGGTCATGTTGTATCAACCTATTTAATGGGAGGGAGAGATATGACATTGAATTTTAAAATATGTTGTATAACCTGTGATGGTGATTCTGGAAGATTAGTGAAGACTCTGTATTGAGGAGTGGACAAAACCAGTTTGGGAGATGGCTTAGAAGTTGTGTTGACTATGGCCTTTTGATCACTTTTGTTTTCTATGACCCTTACCTTGTATGGAGTTTTTTTTGAAATATTAATAGTTGATTCTTATTTATTTCTATTCTCAAGTTTTCCCATTGATAAGAGCTTAACCTCTCTTTCATTGACTATGTGGCACAAATCAATAAATATAGGAAACTTCTTAAACAAGATAGCTTCATGTAATTTTGGTAGGAGACATGATTTAAATATGTATTGAATCTATATATCTACCATGGGGAAAGTTAATTTGACTAATGTTTTCTTGTATTTTAAGGCATAATCTATGATAGGCTCATTCTAATTTTGTTTTAACTATGCCACTTGTGCATATGATATCTTATCATTGATGTTGATAGATAAGTGTGCTAGAAACATGTTGGCTAAAGAATTAAATGCCATGATAGATTGATTTGGTAAATCATAGAACCATTGTAGGGTATAATACTTAAGACTATTTAAATAACTTTGTAAGAAGCCAATAATTGGACACATAGTCCAAACATGTTATGTGAAAATCTTTGAGATGATGCTCTAAGTCACCCTTGCCATCATATAATGTAAGCTTGGGTGCCATGAAATCAGATGGGAAGGGAGTTACCACTATGTGATGTGCCAAATATGTATGTAAGATAATGTTAGAATCCAAGGCATGTGATGGCCTAGTGGCTCCCTTCTCAAGATGTAACACCTTAGACTTCATAGTATGAATCTTGTTCATAAAGTATTATACATATGGAGTAGAGAAACTAACCATAAGTGGTGTAATTATCATTGATGGTTATTGAATTAAAATATTAGGTTGTGCTATTTGAGTTGGTTGAGTTGGCCCCACTAGAGGTATAACAACATGATTAATTTAGGGAGTTGAATATTGACCATTATTTGTTTTATTCTTGATTTATAATATGGTGTCTAGGATCTATGCATGATCAAGAGGTTGTTCTCAAATTTTATCTATGAAGCTTTGTAATACATCATTTTTGTTTAAGATTATGTTATCATTATTAAGTGGAGGGAGAGTGTCTCGATTCTAAATGTGTAACTCATATTTCTCTTGGTTGTATTGTTCATCTTTGAATGCATTATCATTGAAATCTACATAATCAGGGTGTGAAAGATGCATAGCTAGAGTTATGATAGGTTCTTATGAGTTCCCTAAATTAATTAAATAATATGAAATAACTAACCACTAATTTTTTATGGATTTTGAATTCTTTTAACTTTCCAAAAATGGTTATAAATATGCATATATAGAGACTTATCTAGAAAGTGACTATCATTGAAGATTTGGGTTCTAAACATGGGTTCTGGATAGGTTTGAGTGTTGTCAAAAAGGTCTTGGGATTTGATTCTTCACTAGATAGTATTGCCCCATCTGGACAAAGTACCATGATACTCTAGTGTCCTCAAAGTGGTGCTAGTGTCCCCTTTTCAAGACTATTCCTATTTTTTGGGAACACATGCACATGTGTTTTCGGGTTTTATTCGTGCACACATAAAATCTAAAACTCTATATTATGCCTAGAAAATTTGATTTAGTGTAAAAAACCTATTCCTCATTAAAATTATGGCATGATTAATATATATGTGCTTATTAGTAGGATAGGTTGGACATCCTTGACACCCTGTTGTGAAGAGAGTTGCCTACATACCAATACTCTGAGGAAGGATCAAGCTTGATGTAGTTCTCCCACCTAGTGCTTGGTGTAAGTGTAAGTGAATGCTCGAATGAGAATGATATTGAATGCCTTCAGTGTGCTTGAGATTATTAATCTTAGAAATCTAGACTTATGGCAAATTTAAATGGTAGTATGCAATAGTGGGCTGAATAGGGATCAAATACCTTAATTTTGCTCAGCTTGTTTTTTATTTAGAAAGGCTTTTGCATCTATTTTCCATCTAGTGGATAGAGGTCAAATAGTCTTATATTTATATAGATACGTAGCTTATATGGATAATAAAATGTACTTAGGAAAACCTTAGGAGGGGCACACATTTGAAACTATATCTATTTAGGAGAGTTAGGGTGAGGGATACTAGCACCAAGTTGGGGACACTAGCACCAAATTGGGGAAACTAACACCATGTGGCTCTAGTATACTTAATGTGGCTCTAGTGTCCATATGGTAGATGACTATGCACACTAGGTTGGGATCTAATAATGTTGTTCTAGGATTGTGTTTGAGCTGACATAATGTGTATGTGGTCTGCATAATGGATAGAAAGGTGTGATAAAGGCTTTAGTATAGGCTTAGGGTTAAGCTAGGAACATGCTATCTCAAGCAACACTCTTAGCATCCAAATACCACTTTTAGGTGATTATAGTAATATGAAAAAGTTGGTCTTTCTTTATTCTATGAATCCACATTCTTGGAATAGGATTTAGAATCTATGGGTGTATGAAAAGATGATTGTGTTTGTTCTTTTTGTGGCTTGTGCATTAGTTACTTATGTTTCTTAGTAGACACTTTTGAATGTTGTGGTTGACCTACCACCAAATATTATGACTTATATGGCTTGAAGATGCCCAATGTGATTAAGTTTTCTTGTTCAAACGTCATTGTATCTTAAAATGACTTAAATGAAGGCATGGTGTAGGTTGTTCCCATAGTCAGTCAATGAGTGTAAAATATAAAAATAAATGCTTCATGTTCAGAAGGAATCTTTCCTAACACGTTAAATACCAATGTTACATCCTTATTCTCAATACCACAATATTTGAGTTGTGTTATTATTTAATTACATAGTATTGGATATTGTCAAAAAAAATATATCTAGATTAGTGAGATCATTATAAATTTTATACCTCCTAACCTCATCAATTTTACCATATAATCGGTTAAGTTTATCCCAAGTCACCTTAGATGATTTAAACTAATAATTATGGAAAATAATATAAAAAAAACAAATGTACACAAATATCTAAGAGTTTTAGTAATGTCAATGATTCATGCCAATTTTTCCTTAGCATCCATTGGTTTTGGAATTGCTTCCTCTATGTAATGGGAATATATTTTACCCATTAAAGCACTTAATTCATGTGATTTACAAGTTGTATAGTTTTATGGTGTTAAGAGAGGAAATTTAGGATTACCCATGGAAAATTTGTAAGATCACAAGAGAGAACTCAAAGACAATGGGAACATTCACACAACACAACCACCCACACACCCAAGCAAATATGATTTGACACTTTATATTTTAGTGTGGTTATGATTACCACTTGTAATAAACAATAAAGTGGTCATGATATCATTGCTTTACAATTTACAAAATGAGGCTATGATGTTAAAATTATAATTATTGATCATAATGAATACAAACCAATATCACCACTGTGAAGTACATGAAAATCATGCACTTTAAAAAGAAATTGCACCTTAAAAGGAGAATGTATGAGCCCAAATAAAGTCCGAAAAGTTAAAAAAGGGAGGATTACTTAGTAATGACCATGAAAAATGGAGATTTATGGAAAATCCATGCATCAAAATCATAAACCTTCTATAACACCATGTAGAGTGTGGAAAAATAGTTAATATAAAAAACACTGCATAGAGAACAAAGATCACAAGCTTTAGATACAAGCCTTTGAAGTTAAATTGAAAATTAAAAACTAAATTGGATAGGAGGTAAAAATTTCAAAGCTTCACCACCAAATTTAGTACAACTTCCACAAACTTTAGAGGTTCTCTAAATTTATCCACTGCCAAAAGGACTTAGTGTTTTTATGAATTTTGGAGGGAATCTTTGAATATATATATATATATATATATATATATATATATATATATATATATATATATATATATATATATATATATATCAAATTTAAAAGCCAAAGGGCCAAAAAAAGTAATCTTCTTTTTATGAATACAAAACTAGGATGGTAAAAAAATATTAAAAAATTGTAAGAAATACTGATAGATTTGGCCTCTGATGTCCAAGTGGGATGAAATAAATATCAGATCACACATAAAAAAAGTGTCACAAAATAAGTTCATAGGATCAACTTACAAGTGTGATATCTCCTTGGATACTACTAAGAATCCTTATTATGAACACTTTTCAAAAATATCTTGAATCCCTCTTTATATTCTTGAGTTAGCTTTCTAAATCAGACACCTATGTGAGGAGAAAACCCTTTTGCAAGATAGTCATAATTTCTATATATTTTTTGCAATATCAACAAAAAATTCCCAATTTTTTTAGGAAAAAAATTTCTTTGTTTATTTTTTAGATCTTTCCTTAGTAATAAATAAATAATTTTTTAAAAATTCTTATGTTGCTTGAAGCTTGCTCATGTGAAGAAGAAGATGTCAAGAGAAATCTTGTAGATTTGGACTTTGATGTCTAACTAAGATAGGAAAAGAAGTGAATATGACTTTATTAGACACTTTGGATGAAATGGTGGCCTTAGATTTGCTCCATCAAGATCTTGAATATGCCTATCATAAGACACATAAGGAGGAACCCCCCTAGAATATGGTGTTTCTCTTACACCTTTATAATTATTAAGATCATCCTATATGATGCAAGAGAAAAACATACTTAATTCATCAAGATCATACTCAATGCTTCAATAAAATACAAAATCTATAATCCTAAATCTCCTACGAGGCTACCCAAGGCACTTCAGCACTCTTGTAACATGCAATTTTTGACTATAGAGACAACTAATCAATAAATAAATGCATAATGGAAGCACTTAAAAATGAAGATATCAAATTATAAGAATTAACTATATTCCTATCAAGAATGTAAAAATATAAGGAGAGATTTCTCATGAGCACCTCATGTGCCTCAACAATGATGAATAAATCAGTTTTGAATGCACTTAGAAAGGGGTATTTATGGAAATACCACTCACCAAAATGTCATAATATTATGACAAGTGTTATAATCATATGAGGTGAGACATAAACAAAAAAAATCCCAAGTAAACTTAAATTAAAGGGTGTGAAAGGGACCCAAGAGTGGAATCAGTTGGGAAATAACCATGTTCATAGGAACAAGGCTCAACTTGTATGTAAATGTAATAAATATATGTAGGCATATAATATGTTTGATCATGTAAGGTTAATGTATGAAATTAAAAATTAAAGATAAAATTAATGACCAAATTATGATAAGGAATAAAAATTCAAGTGCCAATGAAAACACCACCCAAAGTAAAGCCAAGGGATTAAATAATTGTCAAAGAAATAGAATATATACACATGTATGTCAAGACAAAAGTTTATATAAAAATAATCAAATAAAGAGAATGTGATCAAGAAAGAAAAGAAATAAAATATAATATACTGTGTTTGAGCTAACAAATGATCCCATTAATGAGATAGTCATATTTATGTCACATATCATTTGAAAAACCATGCACATAAATTATGTCATCCTAATTTTTTATTTTTTTCCAAGTTAATAACTCAAACTCATGAGTAAATAAATTATATGCATATAAATTTAGTGTAAAAATAATAGTTCCACTTGTGATTGTATTTACATTAAATGTGTGTGGTAATCTCATTTGAGTTAAAACTTGTAGTGATAGTTAACTTATGCTACTAGTTGGAGTTTTTATATTTTATTTTTCAAAATATCGAACATCCACTAATTATAATTTGTCATTCCCATCATCCTTTTTATTCATAGTAGAGTATATATAACTATCCACACCATATTATGGAATTACTTTATTTGATCTTATTTACTCTTAAATATACTTCTCATCATCAATATCATGTTCATGATTAAATAGTTATGGAGATATAATTATATCCTCTATGGGATGAACTTATTAATTATATGATAGGAATGATGTGGAAGTTATGTTTTCCTCCTTGGAAACCATATTTGTAACATTATTCTTCTTAAGTACATATTGATTATGAATTTTATTCTTTGGTGTCTCTTTATTAGTCAAATTTTTTGTATGTAAATCTTGTTTTGGTAATTCAAACTTAAGAGATGGCACCACAATTTTAGTGAATTGCACAATTTTGAAAGTTTGCTTGAGTTTGGTGGTGATTTAATATATTGTAGACACATAAATTAAAATTTAAGCTAACACAATATACTTGTTACCATTCTTTTGGCACATATAGCTCATGACCTATCCTAGGGCCTTTTGATCACTTTCCTTCATTTTTGCATGATTAATCATTCCTTCAATCAAATAAAATGACTCAAGAATATCTCTATCGAAAAAATTAGTAATCAATCTCATTATAAAATTGAACCATACCTTCAACTTAGTAACTCCTTACCTTAGGATCATAGTGGCTTATTTTGTATATGAGTGCACCTAACTATTATCTACCTTGCTAACATCATCTTGCAAAAAATTAATGACTATTTTACAAAATTCAAAAGTTGTATAAGAGTTGAACCAAAATTTTAGAAAGAACCATCCAAAGGAATTCCAAAAATACCATTATAAAATCAGATTTCAAACCATTTTACACACAAGTGGCTTACAAACTAAAAATAACTAAAATTATAATTACACATTGAGATAAATTTACCTATTTATAGTAATTGTGATTACATACAAATACATCACACTAATTTTGCATAAACATTTATAATTTTTTACCACTCTTTCACACACACCACATTAACATGTAGGAACTACATGGAGTTTTATCCCTCTTCTAAGTATTGGTATGTAGGCAATACTCAACATAGGGGGTGTTGAGGATAAACACAACTTCAATAAATAACTCATTTTTACTTTGTGATTAAATTTTGTCTTCTTGTCTATTGAGATAAAATTTTAAGTGGTAAAAGTGTTAAATAGTGGTCCTTATTGGATAATTTATCAACCAAGAGGCCTCAAACACCTGCATATAAGGAGGGGTACATTTTATTTAGAACTTGATAGATAAAATCCCATACATGTATCTTCATGGTGTCTAGGTTATAGGAATAGAAGTGTGCTCAAGTTTACATTTAGATCATGAGAAGGGTGAACATGGTTTCAACAGGTTATATTTGTAAAGCCTCTAGGCAGTCTTCAAACATAGAGTAAATATGGTAGATTTGTAGTCCATTAGGTTTTAGAGATTTTTTAGACTAGGAATATGGTTCAATTCAAGGATTAAAGATCACATGTATGCTTCTAAAATTTTAGTCAAATTTTGGAAAAAAATTTAAAGACTTAGTATGTTTTCAAAGTTGGACTTCATGGTTTTTGTCTAGGAAATGGTCTTACTATTTCTTGTCAAAAGACAAGTTAGTTATTTTTCATGAAGGAGAGTCTACATAAAGCTCAAAGACTTTAAAAGATTTGTCATGGTGTTTACTCTTCAAAAAATATGTATTAGAACTAATTGGAATAATTGTTGGGATGATAATTCCCTGAAGGCTTTTGGTCTTTGGAAAAATTATTGCGATGATAATTTTCATGAAGGCTTAGGTCTTTAGAATGATGATTTAGAAAAAATCCATGACAATGTAATGAAGAAGAATAAGCTCATGATCATGAAGATTTCATATAATTTTTTTCATGAAAGCCACAGGAAAAAGTTGTGAAAGACAAAGGCCTAAACAAAACCTATGAATATTGGGTCTTTAGAATGAGTGAGTTGGAAATTTTATGCGAATGGAAGTCTAAAAAAAGCCTAGAGACTTCAAAAAAATTGTTTAAGTTTTTAGAGAAAATGTTTTGATTTTTTCAAAACAAAAATCATGAACAAAAGTTTTGAAGACTTCATGAGAATTTACTAAGTATTTAGGTCTTTGGGAAAATTATTTGCAACTAGTCAGAACTTTTACAAAGATAAAAATTATAAATATTTAAAGAAAAAGATTTGTGGAGGATGAGTTAGAATTTTTTAAAGTTGAAAAAATAATAAAAGTCATGAAGACATATATCCAAGTGAAAGACAAAAATCCTAAACAACTACCATGTGTCTTTAGGAGAATGCATTAGATCAAAATTGATAGGTGTCTACCAATCACGAAGATGTCTCAATTGATTCACTCAATAATGTTGAGGAAGATATGATAGGTTTAGAAGCCATTATGGGGAAATAGGATGGAAGTGGAAGAATCTATGCCTTAAACACATCTTCTCCATGCATGGAATATGCACTCAATGAGCAATAAAGGCCAAGTATGGTGTAGAATGCTATGAGGGAAATAAATGAGAAATAAATGCAGTTTGTAACTACTAATTTATGAGAAATCATGCATATTACTTACCAATAATTATAAAATGAGATATTTAATACCATATGGAGGCTAATGTAACTATAAATTGACCAAAAATAAAGCCTCTTATTTCACCTTTCATCAAACCATCATCAAACAAAGCCAATGCATGTAGAAGGGGAATCTAGGACTATTTTCTCATTATTCTTTGAGGTCGTTAATGCTTTCATGATTGAATGATAGTCATCATGAAATTCTCCACATACTTCTTATCTCTCGTCTCTATTCTCCTATATATACCCCTAAAAAGGACATTGAAATCCTCCTCTACATGAGTATGGTAGATGAAGCCCTAATCTTTTTGTAATCCCTTTGAATCAATGGATGATTGATTTTTACCTTATTCAATGACTACATTTAGTGTCTATTCATGAATGGTTGATATTATCATGTGATGATTTAGTTCTCTTTGTTTTATAATCCATTTTATCACCTCTATGCAGTTTAAATTCACTCTTATAGGTTGTATTTAGTGTCATATCTAGTTCATGCATTGATTATTAGTGGATATTTTTCCTCCCTCCTAGTTGTGCATCAAATCTCTAGTTTCTCTATAAAATAATGATGCAAGAGTATCAAATTATGGGCCATGTCATGTGAAGTCAGTTTTATTGTTCATTTGTACACCTAAAAATGAGTGGTAGTGGTCAAGACATTTGGTGCATCACTTATTTTGATTTCATGTTATGTTTCTCTCTCTCTCCCTTTTCCTTGCAGTTTAGTAGGTGTAGTGTTAGTCTTAGGTGTAGCATCAATGGAACCAACCTTATTTATAGATTCACTCCACTATTTAGGTCACCCATAGCCTAGGAGTGTTTCTATTATGTAAATTGAGTGAGGATACTTAAAACACCTCCTCAAAGGGTGAAACTCAAAGTGACAGTAGTTTATGACACGCCTAATGGGATAATTTGATGATCCTTACATCATCCATTAAAGAGTTTTGTTGTATTATTTGGTACATATTTCCATTTATGGAAAAAATTTCAGCACCATGGTGACTTCAAGTATGAAAGTTATTGGTTTAAGTAGTATGAGTGCTTAAAGATATGTATTTCACAAACTATTTCATGAAAATGTTATTACTATTCCTTTTTATTTTACATATCAAAGAAAAAATGTTGTTGGTTTTGTCCTAAATAACTCTATCTTAGTAGGAGATCCTCATTCTCACAATTTTTACCTCCCTCCCACCCCTACTCAACATTTTTGGCAACCTATTCATGCTTATGACCAACTTTTTAAAGGGTATGTTACTCCCAATATTATGACCCTCCTAATCAGCCCCAAGAAAGTCTTAGATACATGTGTTTATATTTTTAGAGACAACTAAGGGATATTGAAATAGAGAAAGAATATAGTAGGCAACATGAAGAGATTTATTATCAATCTTACCTCCATCAATAGAAGGTGAGTGACTAAGGAATACATCATGAGGAGTGCTTGGGTAGGAAAATTATAGTGAAAGAGGAGTAGATGCATCAACTACACATGCAACTATAAAAGGTTGAACCTTGATCAACCTCCTCTATTCCTAGTTTCAAACAAGCATCTCCCACCATAACTTAGGTTTAACCCATTAAAAAAGAGGATCCCACATTCAATATCCCAAGATTCAAGTAAGGGAAACCTCATAAACTTTCAAACAAGTATCCTTGATTTAAAATCCCAAGTTTTATAAGTCTCCATTATTTTAAAGAGCCTATTCCTATACAAATTTAGCTTATTATCTCTTAGGAATAACCCTCTCAATATCCTATTCTTCCTCTAGATCCTAAAAATCCCCAGCCATGGGAACCTTATTAGACTAAACATCCTAAATTTGAGATGCCAAACCTTGTTAAGGCCACTCCTTTCATACCAACTCAAAATAAAGAAGAGGAAAAGGTTATAGGAGCTAAACTAATAAAAATTACAAGTTTTAGGAGTGCCTCTTCGACCTTGAATCCAACTAAAGAGAAAACCATAATGAATTATATTCTTATTACACAATGTGGACCTTCTTGACCTCCCACCATCTCCATTTTTGAAGGAGGACTAGTTGTATGAAAGATAAGTAAAGATCATCTAGGGGAAGAAGAGAGTGTTTTTAGATT
This sequence comes from Torreya grandis, assembly GCA_037957365.1. Lineage (NCBI taxonomy): Eukaryota > Viridiplantae > Streptophyta > Pinopsida > Cupressales > Taxaceae > Torreya > Torreya grandis. The sequence goes on along the minus strand of JARHVA010001297.1, from coordinate 2,837,622 downwards.
AGACTTGAGACAAAAGGAAGAAAATTAGTCTTATTGGCATAATTTTGATGAAGAGTAAGGTAAGATTTACACAAGAGACATCAAATTTCATGACCAAGAAGAGGTTGTGAAGAGTTTTCCAGTCCTCATGGAAGGTACCAGTTTGGGTATATGTTATCTTAGAGAAACTAATGATAAATTTGTATCAAGTAGTTTATCCAAACCCTTTAAAAAATATAACCAAAGCAATTATTTTTTCATGAGGAAGACCACATTGTTTGAGACCTGATAGATTATATTAAACATAATAAAAATGTAGTTACATAACAAGAGGACATCAACTTATTTGAATAAGTTATACTTTGTTTGATGGAGGAAGACCTTGAGAGTGGAAAAAACATCTAAGAACAACATGTGCTTTAGGAAGGAGGCCTTTATTATTTTGACATTATTTTTTGGGCACAATAAAAACCACAAAAAGGGGACACTACTCATTATAAGATTATTGCACTAGCTAATGAGGCTCCTAGTGATTTATTTGAGTGGGCCAAAGGCTAAAATGAGTTTCAAGGAGATAATGAAGAAGGCGCAAAATTTATTTCCTTCTCTATTTTTGATGTGGACACCTCCACACCAGCCCCCATAAAGCCAAAATAATATCTAATTTATACACAAGTAAGTGAGAGATAGTTACAAGACTTATTTATGGTCTTAGAAGTAGGTTATATGCCTCTTCAAAGGAACTATAATTTGGATAAGGCTGAGGATAATTTTGGAAAAAATATTAGAAAATAAGAGAAGGTTAATATTTTAAGCCTACCATCCTAATAGTCCAATTAAATTGATATTTATTTATTTGATGTTTTCAATATTGGTTATAATATCCTTGATCAATTTCTAGACCTTGAAGAAAATGACATTCCAAAAAATGACAAAAGAGAAGACCCCAATGAAGAGTGGAAGTAATAACTTGATCTCATTCAAGATATTGAGACTATATGTAAGCTTACATATCTTAGTGAATACATTAATAAGGTGGTTTTAAGGTTTGGAGAACATGCTCAAGAGGGTACTGGTCAAACATTTCTCAAGAAGAACCTGATGAAGCTAGGGGGAATGTTTGGATCTCCTTGAAGAGCTTGAACATCTTTTAGTAGTTGAAAATCAAAATGACATCTCTAAAGATGTCATAGAAGGCCAAGAATAGTGTTTTAGTGTGTCATTAGAGGCTGAGGTTACAAATATTCTTATGAATTATAATGTGATCACATTGAAAAGATTTCTCAATGTTGAAGAGAAACATGAGGTGAGCATTGAACCACAAGAGTAGTTTGTGTTGATAGGAGATATATTTGTTTTAGTTGATTAATTGGGAGGTAAGCCAAAAGGATTGGAAATAATTTTTTTTGATCCAATAAGAACAACACCCAAACAACAACTTGGTCTTCATCTCTGTCAACCATATAGAGAAGACCTAATGGGTTTTTTCTTTGATCTAGCTATAATGGAGGTATTTTGTGATTTATATATGGTAGGTTAGTCTTTTACTTTCTCCAAGTGTCGCTAGCACATGTTTCTTAGTTTTTTTATTCTTTTATTTTCCCTAAATACCTCTTGGCATAATGTGTGTGTCTTGGTTTGTTGTGTGTATGTTGGGAGTTATGTTCAGCTATTCAATTTTGTTTCAAAGGATAATGTCATGCTCAAGTTTATTTTCATATTTGAGAAAGTAGTGTTTAGTGACTCCATGCTTGGTGGGTTGTTTAAGACAATTGGTCTAGGTGTTTAGATAGGCAAACACCCCTAAGAAGTTGCCAAATTATTGACTATTTTATCCACCAATAGGCTTCGAACATCTATATACAAGAAGGGGTACATTTTTTGTAGAATAAACTACATAGAATACCCTATAATAATCTTCATGGTGTCTAGGTTGTAGGCATAGAATTGTGCCCAAGTTTCAATTTGGAGCATGAGAAGGGTGAACATGATTTCTATAGGTTGTATTTACAAAGCTTCTAGGTAATATTTTAAAACATAGCAAAGATGGTAGAGTTACAAGCCTTTATATTTTGGAGAGGTTTTAGAATATGAATATGATTTAGTTTAGGGATTTAGTATCACCTACAAGATTTTCAAAATTTAGTCAAAGTTTGGTAAAAAGGCTAAAGACTTAGAATGTTTTCAAAGTTGGCCTTTTTTTCCTTGGTTTTTGTCAAGGAAATGGTATTTACATTTTCTGTAAAAGTATGATTTAGATATATTTCAAGGAGAGTTTTCACAAATATTGAAGACTTCATGACATTTGTCTAAGTGTTTACTCTTAAAAAAAAAGTGTCTCAACTAGTCATAATAATTGTTGCAATGACAATTAATCGAAGGATTTAGGTCTTTAGAACAATTATTGTGATGATAATTTTTGTGAAGGAATAGGTCTTTAAAATAATTATTCTATCAAAATCTAGGATAAAATTTAAAAATAAGAATCTCACTGTCATGAAGATTACATCAAAATTTTTGTGTGAAAGCTGCACGAAAAAGTTGTGAAAGATAAAGGCTAAAAAAAACTTACAAACAATAAGTCTTCAAAATGAATGAGTCAAAATTTTTGTGTGAATGGAAGTTTGAATAAAGCCTGAAGAATTTAGAAAAACTATATAATTTTTTAGGTCTTTGGAGAAAATGTTGTAACTTTTTCAAAACAAAAGTCACAAATAAAAGTTTTGAAGACTTTGTGAGAATTTACTAAATATTTAGTCTTTGAGAAAATAATTTGTGACTAGTCAGAGATTTTTTGAAGAAAAAATTCCGAAGACTTAAAGAAAAAGACATGAAAAGGATGACCTAGAAGTTTTACAAGGTGTAAAGACATCAAAAGTCATGAAGACCCATAGTTGAGTGAAGTGTGTGAAGATAGAAACATTAAACAACTACCACATGTCCTTAGGAGAATGTAACAAATCAAAATTGATAGGCATCTTCCCATAATGAAGACATACCATTTGATTGGCTCAATAACATTGAAGAATCTCTATTATGGCTGAAGATGATGGTAGTGGAAGAATCTATACCTTAACAAAATCTTCTCCACTCATGGAATATGCACTCAATGAATAATAAAGGCCAAGTATGGTGTAGAAGGTTATGACGAAAAGAAATGAGAAATAAATGTAGTTTGTAACTACTAATTTATGAGACATCATGTCTATTGCTTGCCCAGAATGAGAAAATGGGCTAGTTAATACCATATGGAGGCTAATTTAACTATAAATTGACCAAAAATAGAGCCTCTTATGCCACCTTTCATGAAACCATCATCAAATAAAACCAACCCATGTAGAAGGGGAATATAAAAATATTTTATCATTTTTCTTTGAGGTTGTAATTTCTCTCATGATTGGATTATAATCATCATGAACTTCTCCATGTCTTTATTTCTCTCCTCTCTATTCTCCTATATATACCCTTAAAAAGGACATTAAAATCATCCTCCACATGAGTATGGAAAATCCTTTATCCTTTTGTAAACCCTTTGAATCAATAGATGACTAATTTTTACCTTATTCTATGACTATGTTTAGTGTGTATTCATGAATGGTGTTATATACCAATTCCTCACCAAACAAACTACTTGATTATCCATGGATATTTATAGTTGATATATGTGATCTAGTTATTTTTAACTACACTTTGAGATATATAATGTTATGTGGTATTTGATTATTGCATTTGTACTTTGTATAATATTTATTATTGAAAACATTAACCTATTAAACTATAATTATTCACTATAGTACTTTGACAGCCATGGTTGTAGGATTATACTAGCCATGGCTAGAAGATTGTAAATACTTTTATATATAGTATGATGTATTTCATGTTGATAGGTGATATGTGTTATAGTATGATTCATTTACAATTATCATTGAAAGTATTCAATAATGAGCTCTGATCATATTCTTGCATCATGGTGTAATCTTATTTTAGTGTTTATGTTTTAATTTTTTTATGTATTTCTAGATGGATCCCAATGGGGATATTACATGTAGTATCAGGGTTGTGGCTCAACTCTAGGATTGAATGAGTCCACTAGTGCATTTGTATCTCTATCTATTTAATAGAAAAGAGATGGTTAAAGTTAGAGTATGTAGAGAGGGTCTATCAAATACCAATGAAAATAACCTTCTATTTGATCCTAATTGACATGCTACAAAGCAAGTAACAAAATTGGATCAAATCCTCATAGTCATGAACAATACTAGGGATCAAATTATAACCTTGAAATAAGAAGTTCATGGATATGGAGAGGAAGAACATTAGGAAGAACCTGATGAACATCCTGTTGAGGAGGAAAATCTTTAGGATGCGAGAACACAGGTAGCTATAGAGTTTACTAGGGACATAAAAAAGTTGAGTCCATATAAGTTTGATGGAACTATCTTGGATGATGTAGATGAAGTGTGGTTGATGAATATGGAGAAGTATTTTGAGATTAAAAATTTCTTTGAGGTTACCAAAGTAGTTTAGGGAGCATACATTTATCTAGTAAAGTAGCTACATTGTGGGCCAATAAGAAGTTATAAATGAACCTTAATTAGACCACCACTACTTGGGATTAGTTTGTACCATTATTCAATTCATGGTGGCTTCCATAGATTTATTTTGATAAGAAGCTTATAGATTTTTAGAATCTAAAATGGGGGGATTTATCAGTGAATGAGTACTAAGAGCAATTCACCAAAATTTTGAAGTTTAGGATCATAAAGTTTAAAATGGGATTGAACCTTAGATCGATGGTGAGGTGTATGTTCATGTACCTTATACCATGGACTAGGTTTTTGAGAAGGAATTCAAATAGGAATAGAAGCTGAAGACTATTGCATAGGCTAAGGATAAATTCAGGAAAAAGTTTGGAAGTTCTAAGTCAAATTTTTAAAAGAACTAGAAACTAAGGAGTGGATATTATAGGAAGTAATTCAAAAGTTAGAATGGCAAATTTAATGATGGATCAGGTAATAAGAAATTAGATAATAGTTTTAAAAGAGGTTTCAAGGGAAACCAGTAGGCAAATAAGAAGGGACCACATGGAGGTTATTTTATTTATAGAGATGACCACTATGCTCATGATTGTCCTTATGAAAAGTCAAAGAATAAGGGTTATAACTCTTAGCAAGTTAGTTTTTAGAAATATATTCATGTAACAATGCATAATTAACAAGCCAAGTTTTAAGCATCAACCATAGAGATGCTAGGTACTTTGTTTAATTATCTAGTTTCCATTTTGATAGATACAGGAGCCATAAAATATTTTATAACTCTTAGAATGCTTACCAAGATTCTTAGAAGAGATGGAGTAATGGAAAATGCATGGTTAGTACAATATGAGAATGACTCAAAAGTCATGGTTGATAAGTGTTTAATCAAAGCAAAGATTAGGTTGCTCAAATTCATAATAGTTGTGGATCTATATGTACCACCTCTAGGATCATATGATGTGATCTTAGGAGTCAATCAGATTAAACATCATAAAGCCAAGATTGAATGTTACCTGAAGAAGGTTGAGTATCTTGATGATTTTAGAAATCATACACAAATTCAAGGTTAGAAGAGAGAGTTGAAGCTTAGGAATATTTTTGTAATGTAACTTAAGAGGGCTTAGGGAAAAGGGTGCCAAGCATTTCTCATCAATATAAATGAAATGAAGTAACCTAAGGAACCATCTCTTGAAAACCTACCCATTTCTTAGAGATTTTCACAATGTGTTTCTAGAAGAGTTATCAGGTTTGCCTCCTAGAAGTGAGTTTGATTTTTATATCAACATCATATCTAGTTTAGAACCATAATCTAAGGCACCATATAGGATCACAACCACTGAGTTGGTTGAATTTAAAGCTCAACTTCAATAATTGTTGGCTAAGGCGTTGATTAGGCAAGGTGTGTAACCATGGGGTACACCAATTGTCTTTGTCAAGAAGAAAGATGGCACCCTTCAAATTTGAATTGGTTATAGAATGTTGAATAAGGCAACCATCAAAAATAGGTATCCACTACCTCATATTAATGATGTTTTCAATCAAATGCAAGGATCAAATGGTTTTTCTTAGATTTATTTTTGAGAAGTATACCATTAGCTAAGGATTTGGGATGAATATATTTCAAAGAAAACATTTAAAACTTGTTATGGGCACTATGATTTTATAGTTTTACCATTTGGACTAACTAATGCTCTGAAAAAATTCATGAATCTCATGAATAGCATGTTTAGAGATTACCTTGACCAATTTGTTGTAGTTTTTTTGGATGACATTTTTATCTACTCAAATCATGAAGAGGAGCACCTTTAGCATCTATAACTGGTTCTAAAATGGTTACATAAGCACAAGCTATATGGAAAGTTTTCCAAGTGTGAATTTTTATAAGAAATAATCTATTATTTAGGACACATTATCTCTGTAGATGGTATCTCAATAGATATAGGGAAAATTAAAGCCATTATGGAATGGCTGACACCAAAGAATGTGTATGAGGTTAGAATTTTTATGGAGTTATCAAGCTACTATAGGAAGTTCATTATAAATTTTTCCAAGATAGCTAATCCAATTACTTCCATACAATAGAAAAAACATATATTTTTTTGGTCAGAGAAGTGCAAATTAGCTTTTTAGGAGTTGAAAAGAAGGCTTACATCAGCACTAGTGTTGAGAGTTTTGGACCCTAATGGTCAATTTTCAATAGTCATTGATGTATTAGGGGATGAACTAGGAGGAGTCATTATTCAAGATGGTACAATAGTTGCTTATGAGTCATGAAAGCTAAAGTCATATGAGGTGAATTATGCCCCTCATGATTTGGAACTTATAATGATTGTTCATGTTTTGTAAGTATGGAAACATTATTTGTTGGGAAATTTTTTTGAGCTCAAGATAGATAATTTTGGAATCAAACATATTTTCACCTAATATAATTTGAATGCTCATCAAAGGTGCTAGCTTGAGTTCTTGGCTGATTACAATTTTGACATCGGTTATATTAAAGGTAAGGAGAATGGAGTAGCTAGTGCCCTTAGTCATATAAGGTATATAACAACTATAGATACTATCAAGAGTAATTTTAGGGATTGGGTGATTGTGTTCTCTCTAAGATACAAATTTTATGATCAAGTTAAAAAATAATTATCTGAGAATTTTTAGAATCCTCAATGTAAAGGATTTAAATTGGAGAGTGATGGTTTATTACATTACAACAGATGGATATATGTGCTAGATCGAGAGAATTTATGGATCAAAGTGCTAAAGGAATTAGAAAATGACCCATATTTAGGACATCTAGGAGTAACAAAGCTCATGGTAGAGCTTAAACCACTACTAGAAATGAATTAAGAAGGATGTAGCAGATTATGTGTCATATTGTCTAGAGTGTCAACAAGTGAAAGCTGAGCATGTGCATCTAGTTAGATTTTTATATTTGCATGATATCCTAGAATGGAAATTGTAAATGATTAGTATGGAATTTTTCCAAGAGTTACTAATGTCATGGAATAGACATGATATGATCTTGGTAGTTATTGACAAACTAACCAAGGTTGTTCACTTTATACCAAGAATTTGATGGATGATACACCTACCCTTATGAAGAGGTTCATAAAAGAAGTGTATAGGTTGCATGGTTTTCTAGAGAAGATCATTTTAGATAATGATCCAAAGATTACTTCAGAGTTTTAGGTGACTCTTACTTTAGCTTTGGGTACACAGCTTAATTTTAGTACAACTTACCACCCAAAGACTTACATATAGACTAAGAGAGTTAACTAGGTGTTTGAGAATATTCTTCATATGTATTACATGGATCAATAGTATAAGTAGGAAGATTATCTTACATTGGTTGAGTTTGCATATAAAAACTCATACCAATCAATGTTGAATAGTGTACCATTTGTGGCACTTTATGGGAGAAGGTGTAGGACATCCATCAATTAGGATAGGTTAGTAGATAAGGTAGTCTTTAGATCTGAGATTCTCTTAGAGATGGAAGAGCAAGGTAGAATAATTAGGTAGAGATTGGTCGAGGCCAATGATATATAAAAAGGATATGCATATTTGAAGAGGATAAAAATTCACTTTTTAATAGGTGATAAAGTGTTTTTGTAGGTAAAGCCATAGAAGAGTTTGATTAAATTCAAGAAGTTATCAAAATTATCACCAAGATATGTGGGACCCTTCAAGGTGTTATAAGTGGTCAATATTGTAGTGTATAGGCTTGAATTTATAACAACCCTAACTCTTTTACATAATGTCTTCCATGTTTCATATCTTAAGAAGTATATAACTGATCCTATACATGTGTTGGATTGGAATGCTTTGTAGGTTTTGGATCTCAGGGTGGTTACATTAGAACCAATCAAGGTAATTGACACATGCAAACTTTGTTTGCATAAAAATGAGATGTCATAGTACAAGGTCTAGTGGGACCAATACTCTAAGGATATTTCAACTTGGGAAGACTATAATGAATTCTCTAGGAGATTTCCACATTTATTTTCTTGATTAGATACTGTTATATTATGTTATTTTTAGTTGAACAAAATTTTAATTTAGAATTTATGTATGAATAATATTCATCTGAGATGATGACTAGCTTTATTGGGTAGGATGTTACATCCTGATTCCTCACCAAACAAACTACTTGATTATTCATGGATATTTATATTTGACATATGTGATCTAGTTAGTTTAAACTATGCTTTGAGATATATACTGTTATGGGGAAATTGATTATTGATTTGGTTATACTAGTATGAGCTAGCTGTAGTGCATTTTAACATTATGATCATGTTAATTTATTATTTTAGACATATTTTATGATATATGAATATCATAATGTTTTGGTCTAACTACTTGCTTGTTGTGAGGTTGATGCAAGAGAACTCATTTCCTCATAACATGATAGAGGAAGAGCATCATCAAAGAGGGTGACATAAATTGTGATGTTGGAAGAAGACAAAGAAGCCATATAGAAACCTGCACACAACACATTATTAGGACATGATTAGATGCATAATTGAATGGTTAACATAATATAATTTTAATCTATTTACATTTGAAAAGTATAATATGCATGATTAGATTAAAGTAGTAAGGATATGGAATTAATTTTATGTATTTATGATTTTGGTGTTTTTATTAAATTGATTTGACTAATTAAGTCATTTATTATTGAGATAATTTGAGAAATATAAAAATAATAAATATATTAAATTAAAAATGGAATAAGATAAAATAAAAATATTAAAGGATTAAATATAGAAAAGAAAGCCAAAATGTAAAATTTTTGTCATAAAATAGAATATAATGGGTGTTATAGTAGATGTCTTTTGATGTTGTGATTGAATGTTTATACTTGAGTAATTGTGAACTATGATATTATGGGTGTCATAGAAGATTTTATTTGAAATTAATTATAATGATTAAAGAATTTTAGTTTAAACATATAATGTATCTGGATGGTATAAACTATGGATGTTATTCCTATCATATATGAGTTGTGTAGATTTTTTCATATGTTTGATAGACTAAATGTATGCATTTATGATTATTTGTGTACTTAGAATATATATATGTATATTTGTAGGAGATAATATATACAAATCTATAGTTATATTTGTAATAAATCAATCTCACATTATTGATTATGTGTAAGTAGTGAGATGGGTTTCACCAGCTTACTAAGCATCACCATGCCAGATGAAGTTAATCTGATCAAGTGGTATGTTTGGAATTAACAGATCCTAGAAATCATTAACTACTAAAAACTTTGGCCAAAGTAATGTTAGTTATACATTATCATTTCATATGTATAGTTTACATATTTGTGCAATATCATGTTAAAATGGATTTCTTTATGGTACACTACATATTTTAGAAATCATACATCACATGGGTACTAGCTTGTTTCTCTAGGTTTCCACACCATTAATATCTACTCATCTATGAAGGGAGGGACATTCCTCGATGGGAAATTATGTGATGGATTATTGGTTGGTGGTTGGTGTGTTGAAATTTCATGGATGATGTTTTCCCTCCCCACAATAGTACTTGCTTGGAGATGAAACTTTATATTATCGTAGATACTAGAGTTTTGGGAAAGTCATGCTCCATGGAGTAATGTATCTTAAATTTGTACTTTATATGATATTTATTATTGAAAACATTAATATATTAAATTGTAATTATTCACTATAGTACTTTGACAACCATGGCTAGAAGATTGTAAATACTTTTTATATACAGTATGATGTTTTTCATGTTGATAGGTGATATGTGTTGTAGTATGCTTCATTTAAATTTATCACTTAAATTATTTAATATATAATCTTTGATTAGATTCTCATACTATGGTGTAATCTTATTTTAGTATTTATCTTTAAAAAAAATTCATGTATTTCTATATGGATCCTAGTGGGGATGTTAAATGTGGTTTTAGAGCTATGGATCAAACTCTAGGACTAAATGAGTCTAATAACACTTTTATATCTCTCTATTTACCAAAAAATAGATGGTGAAAGCTAGAATATCTGAAGAGGGTTTTTCAAATACCAATGATAGTAACACTCAATTTGATCCTAATTGACATGATATAGAGCAACCAAAAAAATTGGATCAAATCCTTGTAGTCATGAATGATACCATGGATAAAATCATAGAAATAGAATAGGAAGTTCATGGCCATGGAGATGAAGAACATTAGGAAGAACCTAATGAGCATCTTGCTAAGTAGAAAAATATTTTAGATGTGATAACACAGGTAGTTATAGAGTTAGCTAGGGACATGAAAAAGGTGAGTCCACCTAAGTTAGATGGAACTATCCTAGGTAATGGATTAGAAGCATGAATGATGGAGAAGGATAAGTATTTTGAGATTTGAAATTATTCTGAGGTCACTAAAGTAGTTTTGGGAGCATACCAGTTGTTTGGTGAGGAAACTACATAGTGGGCCAACAAGAAGTTAGAAATGAACCTTAATTCGACCACCACTACTTAGGAGAAGTTTGTGACATTATTCATGTCACAGTGTCTTCACAACTTTATTTTGATCAGAAGCTCACAGATTTTCATAATCTAAAATTGGGGCTTTATTGGTGAAAGAGTACTAGGAGAAGTTCATCAAACTTATGATATACATACCTTAATACCAAGTAGATGAGAGGTTTAGGATCATAAAGTTTATCATGGGATTGAGACCCCAAATCAATGTTGAGGTAGATTTTCATGGACCTTATACCATGGAATAGGTCTTTGAGAAGGAATTCAAATAGGAATAAAAGCTGAAGACTCTTGCATAGACCAGGGACAAATTCAAGAAAAAGTTTTGATGTTCTAAATCAAAACTTAAAAGGAATAAGTAGAAATTGAGGACTAGATATTCAAAGAAGTAATTCAAAAGTTATAATTCCAAATTTAATGATGGATCAGGGAATAAGAAACTAGATAATAGTTTCAAAGGACATTTCAAGGGAAACCAACAGACAGGAAGGGACCACCTAGAGGTGGTTTTATTTGTAGAGATGACCACTATACTCATGATTATCCTCATGACAAGTCAAATAGCAAGGGTTATAACTCTCAACAAGGTATTTTTTTTAATCATATTCATGCATGATATAGAGGTCTCTACACTAGTATGTCATTCTCTTCCTCTGTACTTGCTAACTTGCAAAGCTTATTTTACCAACACACATACTTTCTTGTCTAAGAGGACCTAAATTCAATTTATTGTTTTCAAAGGTTTTTAACATATAAATGAAACATTCACATAGCTAATATCAATCATTTTAATCCATATTCATCATTCATATCCACTTTTCTAATAACCCTGCCTGTTACCTTCTTTCATGATTCTCTTTCTACAATCACCCATTAACCACTTATCCTTTAAATCTACATAAAATAATGGATTTAAACTCATAATGGTTTTTGATTAATAAATCATTAGATTTACCTTATATATTAATTTTTGGACCTATTATCACATCCTCTACCTTACATAATGCATTTAGTCTCACTCACTCAACTCTACCTTACCTTTTATACCAATCCTTGTAGCCCTTTTTCTTGAAATTCTAAACTATACAAATTTATATAAAATGATTTAGGGAAACATAAATTAATTTGAATACCATATATCTAGATACTTATTTCCATGATGTCTTAGCTTCCAACTCCTTCATTAGATCACTAAACTAGACCTTATTCACTCTTCAATTAGGCCTATTAGGTCTTATAGATCCCTATTTAGTTACAGTCAACCATAAGTGCCCCTTCCTATATGGAACCAATTTGAAACTTATAAAATCCATTAGTATACCTCATCACCTATCAAATAACCAAGAATAATACTTTTCTAAGGGTTCAATCTCTTACAAATGGATAAACCCTAGTTCTAGGGAAATACAACGCTACCATAGGCCAAGGGTGTATAAAATTCCTCATAGAACATTTTAAAAGATTTCAAGATATCTAATCAAGTATATAAGGTCTATCTAACCTTCCTTCACCTTTATACTTTGATAATTAAGTCCCCATAAGCTATAATGCATTTTCAAACTCAATGTCTCAGTTTTTCCTAACTGTGTTTTGTGATAAAAACAAAGGTTAGTAGGGGTTTTCTATCTTTTCAACTTCAAATGCTTGAAATATCAATTTTAGATTCAATTACACTTTAAATGAGTATGTTAAGCCTTTTATAACTTCTTGGAACCCTAAACAAGATCCATTACCACCTTAACTTAGTCTACAAATTATTGAGTTTTATGAACTGTATACTCACCGAGGACTATTACCTATTACCAAATTGGCTTGTCAAGGTATAAAAAAGTATATGTATGTAAATTGGTTTATTTAAAACTATCCAAATGTATCCAAAATATCTCTATATAACTTAAATCCCAAAATATTTCAATTGCTCAAGTCACAACAGGGTTGTATAAGCTTATACCCTGCTGATTGGTCTTAACTGTCTTCAATAACAATGACTTATAATCAACTCACCTTGCATTAACCTATCTCAAACAAGAGAATAAAAATTTCTCATAGTTAATATAATTAAAAAAACAATCAATCACTTACCACATGAAGATTCAAATACATAATACTCTATCTTAGACATGAACATGTCAAAAGCACTCAGAAATTCATTATCATAGTCATCTTATTCATCATATTTTCTTGTTTAAAACTCCATTATCTCTCAAAATAGAATGGATTACCTATTCCAACATCCAAAATTACTCTTAAACCCTATATAAACCATTTTTTGGATTAATAAACTCTTAACCACACTAAACCCACGTAGGGTGATGACTATTTTGATTGTCACCCCTCATCAACATGACACATTGACTCCACCTCATCTTAAGACTCTTAAAAGACCATATAGGTCTATTAAAAATTCATTTTAACAAGACATAACATTAGAACCCACCTTAACCATCTAAACACACTCGCAATCCCTCTTTACATACTTGAAAATTCAAATTATAAAAAAGGTTAGAAAACTTCTAATTCAATTATTTATTATAATCATGGCTCCTTATGAACACCATACCTTTCCTAGGACTCTTAGACACATCTTAGACTAACTCTTGTGCATTCCTAAGATTCCCTTGAATCATACTCATAAGGTGATAAATTATTACAATCCTCTTTATTCATATTCTCATACAAATGAGTGTATTCTTGACTATCACATTTGTACTTTGTCTTCTTTATTATCCTTTGCATCCACTCCATAGCTGGATCTGATACCTTTTTCTCTTCACACCTCTACTTATACCTTTGCTTGCTTTTCTTTCCTTATTTTATTTCAAACTCCTCTTCAATATTCATGGAATTTAGAATGAGTTTCCATTCCTTATCCTTTAACACCTCTTTGTGTGTCCTCTCATCAACATACTCTGTCCCTTTTGCATTATTTTTCTCAACCCATACCCTATTTTATGTATGTTTGGTTTGATTTACTCTCCCTTGATTTTATTGCTCAAAATGAGTTCCTCTTGCTTCTTTTATTGGTTCCTTATATGCATGATTGCTATATGTTCCTTATTGATGTCTATCTTCTATTTTGACATTTGCAAGTGATGGATTTTTCCATAATGTCACCCTATCTCCATGATCCACTCCCACATTTTTTGTCCTCTACTCAACTTGCCTATGTACCTTGTCAATTAAAAACTTGGATTTACCTTTACTTCTATAATGGGTTGATACATACTCTACCTTTTTTCGATATTTATTTGTTTGACATCTTCTCTCATGTGATCCACTGCCACTTCTCTTTCTTCTAAGATTTTCAAGGCATCAATGAATTCTCCTTCATCTTCTATTTCTTCATGGAGTGACTGAATGACTCCTTTAGCATCATCTCTTGTCAACTTGCATACCCACCTCTTAACTTGGCTACTCACTATCTTCATACCTGCATATAAAAACTCAAACACAATGTTAGCTATAAAATAAACAGACCATAATGCCTCTTTAAGTGCCTCTTGGATGGACACCTTCTTCTTTCCTTTATCTTCTTCTTCAAGTGCTTACTTTGGCACTGTTTGTTCTTTCCTCTTCATCTTCTCTACTATGAGAATTTTTTTATATATTTCTTTATCCTCATATTTCTCTCTTGGTAACTCACTTTTCTCCAAACCTATATGGGCTGCTTTGTTCAACTTTTCCTTCTTCAAAGCATTCATTTCATGTCTTCTCCTCTTCATGAGTAGCTTTATGGGCCACTTTACTCTTTTTGTGATCACCCATCCTTGCCATGGGCCTTCTACCTCTTGTTTTTTAACCCATTGTTCACAATATTTTAGCAACTCCATTAAATTAATCTCCAAATTCATCATATCTTTCTTCATTTCCCTCATTTGATTTTCCATTTTTATATCTTATTTTTCTCTTGCTAACCTCTCTCTCTCATGGCTATTCATTTGAAGCCTATATTTCATTTTACTCTCTACCTCTCCCTTCATCTTGTTTTATTGGCCTCAAAGGACCACCTTCTCTTTCTCTAACCTCACTTGAGCCTTTCAAAAACTTTTCCTTCTCACTTGGACGGTCCTCTTTTCTCAAGCTCTCTTTATGAGTTTGTCTCATCCATGAGCTTATTAATAGCTCTATTTACTAAAACAGTACCAATTCACTATATGATATTTTATTTCTTCACCTATCACTCATAAAAAATATATTCAAAACAAGAAATCAACCATAAATATATTCATACCTTTCTTAATCTTCTATCTTTCCAACAAGACTATCTGCCATTGCCTCCTTATTTGCTTACCTGTCAATCATGCAACATGCATTAATCATAACATTAATTATTATAAAAACATATACATGTAGTCACATATTTCATAAGGAATATTTTGGATTTGATTCCAAATGATGCAGAGCTCTCTACACTGGTCTGCAATTCTTTTCTTCTGTACTTGCTAACTTGCAAAGCTTCTTTTACCAACACATAAACTTTCTTGTCCAAGAGGACCTAAATTGAATTTATTATTTTAAAAGGTTTTGAACATATACATAAAAAATTCACACAAATAATTTCAATCATATTAATCCATCTTCATCATTCATATCCACTTTTCTAACAAACCTGCATGTTACCTGCTTTCATGATTCTCTTTCTTCAATCACCCATTCACCATTTGTCTTTTGAATCTACATGCAACCATATATATAACCTCACAATTTTTTTGAATAATAAATCTTTATATGTACCTTATAAAATAATTTTTGGACCTATTATCACATCCTTTACCTTCTATAATGCATTTAGTCTCACTCACTTAACTCTGCCCTGCCTTTTAGACCACTCCTTACAGCCATTTTTCTTAAAATTCTAACTTATGTGGATTTATATGAAAGGATTTTGGGAACCATAAACTAATTTGAATAAAATCTATCTAAATAATTATTTACATGAAGTCTTAGCTTCCAACTCCTTCATTATATCACTAAACTAGACCTTATTCACTCTTTAATTAGGTCTATTAGATTTTAAAGATCCCTATTTAGTTACAGTCAACCATAAGTGTCCCTTCCTATAAAAAAATAATTTTAAACTTATAAAATACATTATTATACCTCCTCACCTATAAAATAACAAATAATAAGACTTTTCTAAGGGTTTAATCTCTTACAAATGGAGAAACCCTAGTTCTAGTGAAAATACAACCCTATTATAGGCTGAGGGTGTATAAAGTTACCCATATAATGTTTTACAAGATTTAAAGATATATAATAAAGTAAATAAGGTCTATATAATGTTAATTCACCTTTATCCTTTGATGAGCAAGTCACCATAAGCTATAATGGATTTTTAAACTCAATGTCTTTATTTTTCCTAACTGTGTTCTGTTATAGAAATATTGGTTAGCAGAGGTTTTCTTTATCTTTTCAACTTAAAATAATTGAAATATAAATTTTAGAATAACTTAAAATTTAAATTAGTATGTTAAAACTTTTATAACTTCTTGGAACCCTAAAAAAGATTCATTACCACCTTAATTCAGTCTACAAATTATTGAGTTTTATGAACTATATACTCACAAAGGACTGCTACCTATTACCAACTTAGATTGTCAAGGCCTAAACAAGTATATGTATGTAAATTGTTTTATTTATAAATATAAAAACATATCCAAAAGCTCTCCATAAAACTTAAGGCCCAGAAGAGTTTAAATACTCAAGTCATAACAAGGTTGTATAAGCTTATACCTTACTGATTGGTCTTAACTATCTTCAACAATAATAACTTCTAATCAAATCACCTTGAATTCACCTATCTCAATCAAGAGAATAAAACCTAATAATATTCAATATCATTAGAAAAACAATCAAGCATTTACCACATGAATATTCTAATATACAATACTCTATCTCAGTCATGAACATGTCAAAAACACTCAAAAATTCATTATCACAATCATCTTATTCATCATATTTTATTGTTTACAACTCAATTCTCTCTCACACTCAAATGGATTACCTATGAAAACATCCAAAATGAATCTTAAACCCTCTATAAACCATTTCTTGGATCAAAAAACTCTTAACCACACTAAACCCACATAGGGTGATGACTATTTTGACTGTCACCCCTCATTATCAACATGACACACTGACTCCACCTCATCTTAGGAATCTTAAAAGACCTTATAGGTCTATTAAAACTTCATTTTAAAAATACATAACATTATAACCCACCTTAACCATATAAACACATTCTGAATTCCTCTTTACATACTTGAAAATTTAAATTACAAAAAAGGTTGGAAAACTTCTAATTCAATTTTTTTATTATAATCATGGATCCTTACCAACACCATGCCTTTCATAGGACTCTCATACACATCCTAGAATAAATCTTGGGCATTCCTAATATGCCCCTGCATCAATGCAATAGTGGATAATCATCAATCTAAGTTTCATGCATCACCCATAGAGCTGTTAGGTACTTGGTTTAATTATCTAGTTTCCATTTTGATAGATACCTAAGCCACAAAATATTTTATAGCTGCTACAATGCTTAGTAAGTTTCCTAGAATAAATGGATAAATAGAAAATTCATGGTTATTAAAATATGGGAATGACTCAAAAGTCATGGTTGACCAGTGTTTAATCAAAGTAGAGATTAGGTTGCCCAAATTCATAATAGTTGTGGATCTATATGTACCACCTCTAGGATTATATGATGTGATCTTAGGAGTCAACTGGATTCCAAATCATAAAGCCAAGGTTAACTATTACTTGAAGAAGGTTGAGGGTCTTGATGAATTCAAAAATTAGACACAAATTCAAGGTGAGAAGAGACAGTTAAAGCTTAGGAAGATTTATGTAATGCAACTTAAGAGGGCTTACAGAAAATGGTGCCAAGCATTTATCATCAAGATAAATTAAATGGAGGAACCTAAGAAACCATCTCTCAAAAATTACCCATTTCTTAGAGATTTTTATGATGTGTTTCTAGAAGAGTTATCAGGTTTGCCTCCTTGATGTGAGTTCAATTTTTGTATCGACATCATACCTAGTTTAGAACCATAGTCTAAGGCACCATATAGGATAACCACTAAGTTGGTTGAATTTAAATCTCAACTTTAGGAATTATTGGATAAGGAGTTTATCAAGCCAAGTGTGTCACCATGGGGTGCACCAATTATCTTTGTCAAGAAGAAGGATGGTAACCTTCAACTTTGTATTCATTATAGAATGTTAAATAAGGAAACCATAAAAAAAATGTATCCTCTACCTTTTATAGATGATATTTTTGATCAAATGTGAGGAGAAACAATATTTTTTAAGATTTATCTTCAACTAGGATACCATCAACTAAGGATTTGGGATGAGGATATTTTGAAGATAGTGTTCATAAATCAATATGGGCATTATGAGTTTATAGTGTTACCATTTGGATTGACTTATGCTTTGGTATCATTCATGAATATCATAAACAAAGTGTTTAGAGATTACCTTGAACACTTTATTATATTTTTTTACATGACATTCTTATCTACTCAAAGAATGAAAAGGAGCACCTTCAGCATCTAGAACTAGTTCTACAATGGTTGAAGAAGCACAAGCTGTATGGCAAGTTGTCCAAATGTGCATTTTTATAGGAAAGAGTCCAATAGTTGGGACACATTATCTTTATAGATGGTATCTCAATATATCCAAGGAATATTAGATCCATTATGGAATTGCTATCATAAAAGAATGTGCATGAGGTTAAAAGTTTCATGGGGTTAGAAACTACTATAGGAAGTTTGTTTTGAGATTTTACAAGATCGCTAATCTAATTACTTTATTATAATAGAAAAACCATAAATTTTTTTGGTTAGAAAAGTGTGAAGTAGATTTTTAGGAGTTGAAAATAAGGCTTATGTCAACACCATTGTTGAGAGTTCCAGACCCCAATGGTCAATTTTTAGTAGTCATAAATGTATCAGGGGATGGACTAGGAGGAGTCCTTATTTAGGATGGTGTAGTAGTGGATTATGAGTCACAAAATATAAAGCCATATGAGGTGAATTATTCACCTAATTATTTGGAAATTGTAGTAATTTTTCATACTTTGCAAGTGTGGTGGCATTATTTGTTGGGAAAATCTTTTGAGCTCAAGATAGATAACGTGGGATTCAAGTATATTTTCACCCAACTAAATTTGAATGATCATCAGAGACACTATTTTGAGTTTTTATCTTATTAAAATTTTGACATCAATTGTAACAAAGGCAAGGAGAATAGAGTAGTTGATGCCCTCAATCATAGAAGGTACATAAAAGCTATAACTACTATCAGGAGTACTTTCAAGAATTGGGTGACTAAGTTCTCTTTAGGAGATTAATTTTATGATCAAGTTAGTAAATCATTATCTGAGAATGCTCAAAATCCTTGGTATAAAAGATTTAGATTAGAGAGTGATGGTCTATTATTTTATAATAGATGGATGTGTGTGTTAGATTGAGAGAATATTCAAATCATAGTGCTAAAAGAATTACACAATGCCCCATATTTGGGACATCCAAGAGTAACCAAGCTTATGGAAGATATTGGACCACTATATTTTTGGAAAGGAATTAATAAATATGTAGTAGATTATTTGTCACATTGTCTGGAGTGTCAATGAGTGAAAGCTAAGCATCTACATCTGACTTGATTATTATATTTGCATGATATCCCATAATGGAAATGGTAGGTGATTAGTATGGAATTTGTCCAAGGGTTATCAATGTCATGGAATAGGTATGATATGATATTGGTAGTTTTTGACAAACTAACCAAGGTGGCTCACTTTATACTAGGTAATTTGATAGATGATGCACTTACCCTTGTGAACAGGTTCATAAAGGAAGTGTATAGGTTGCTTGGTTTTATTAAGAAGATCATTTTAAATCATGATCTAAAGATGAATTAGAGGTTTTTAGTGACTCTTAATTTAGATTTGAGTATAAAACTTAATTTTAGTATAGCTTACCACCCAAAATTTATGGATAGACTGATAGAGTTAACTAGGTGCTTGAGGATCTTCGTATGTATTGCATGGATCAATAGTATAAGTGGGAAGATTATATTCCATTGGTTGATTTTTCATATAAAAACTCATACCAATTAGAATTGAAGATGGCACCATTTTAGGCACTTTATGTGAAAAGGTGTAAGATACCCATCAATTGGGATAGGTTAAAGGATAGTGTAGTCTTTGGACCCAAGATGCTCTCAAAAATGGAAGAGCAAGTTAGACTAATCAAGTAGAGATTGGTTGAGGTAAATGATAGACATGAGTACTATGTATATTTAAAGAGGATAAAAAGGCACTTTTTATTAGGTGATAAAGTGTTTTTATGGGTAAAGCCTTAGAAGATCTTGATTAAATTTAGGAAGTTAGCAAACTTATCACCAAGATATGTGAGACCCTTCAAGGTGTTAGAAGTGGTCAATCCTATAATGTATAGGATTAAATTTCCATTAGCCCTACCACATTTACATAATGTCTTCCATGTTTCATATATTAGGAAGTATATAGTTAATCCTACACATGTGTTGGATTGGAATGCTTTGTAGGTTCTAGATCCTAGGGTGGTCATAGTAAAACCAATCAGGGTAATTTACACACGTAAACTTCATTTGCATAATAGAGAGATGTCATAGTGAAAGGTCTAGTGGGACCAATACTCTAAGTATAGTACAACTTGGAAAGACTATAATGAATTCTCTAGGACATTTCCACATTTATTTTCTTGATTAGATACTGTTATATTATGTTACTTTTATTTGAACAAGATTTTATTTTAGAACTTATGTTTGAATAAGAGTCATCCAAGATGATGACTAGCTTTAGGGGGGAAGGATGTTACATATTGATTCCTCACTAATCAAACTACTTGATTATCCATGGATATTTATAATTGACATATGTGATCTAGTTATTTTTAACTACGCTTTGAGATATATATTATTATGGGGTATGGCTTTGGTTATACTACTATGAGCTAGTTGTAGTGCATTTCTACATGATGATCATGTTGTTTTATTATTGTAGTCATAGTTTATGATATATAAATATCATGAGGTTTTGGTATAACTACCTACTTTTTATGAGGTTGATGTAGGATAACTTATTCCCTTAGAGCATGAAGAAAGGAGAGCATCATCGGGGAGGGTGATGTAGATGGTGATGTTGGGAGAATATAGAGAAGCCAACTAGAACCCTACACACACCACATTATTAGGACATGATTAGATGCAAAATTGAATGGTTAACATAGTATAATTTTAAGCTGTTTGTATTTAAAAAGTATAATATGCATGATTAGATTAACATAGTAAGGATACGAAATTAATTTTATGTATTTATGATTTTGGTGTTTTCATTAAATTTATTTGACTAATTAAGTCATTTATTATTGAGATAATTTGAGAAATATAAAAATAATAAATATAATAAATTAAAAAAGGAAATAAGATAAAAGAAAAAGGGGAAAGGATTCAATATAGAAAAGAAAGCAAAAAGGTAAGAGTCTTACCATACAATAAAATAAATAAAAATAATGTCACACTTAGAAAAAGAGGGTTAAAACAAGTAAGATAGAATATATATTTTTTTAAAAAAAGAGAGTTTTAAAGA
This sequence comes from Torreya grandis, assembly GCA_037957365.1. Classification (NCBI taxonomy): domain Eukaryota; kingdom Viridiplantae; phylum Streptophyta; class Pinopsida; order Cupressales; family Taxaceae; genus Torreya; species Torreya grandis. Next base: position 2,815,965 of record JARHVA010001297.1, on the reverse strand, counting down.
AAGAAGGTCATGCCCTTTCTCAGGTAAAATAAATAAATAAATAAAAATATCTATGCATGGCCTTGAGGGTAGATGGATAAATACGAAGGATAAAAAGGAAAAGAAGAAGAAGGAGAAGCGTGGTAGAAGAACAAGAAAAGAACATATTATGGAAGAGTACTACCAAGTAGGTGCTATGCCATTTTATAATCTTTAAGAATTCTATATGTTAAAATACATTGGTCTATGTATGAAATAATCCATTTATTTTTAGATAGAATTTTGAATACGTCTATCAAAACACTAAATAAAATATTGAAATATACATAATGATCTGTATTATAGGCTTGTGGGAGATAACCAAGTATGAGACCAATTATAATATTCTACACTATATAATATTTATAGAATACTATGCCTTATAATATTTAGTGTTGTATTTAACATCAAATACACAATTATACCAATTATATACATATAATACCAAAAAAATACTGGGGAATAAAATAATAGAACAAAGACTAGTATAAGTAATTGAGTCAAAATAGGCAAGTCATTTCATACATTAAGCTGTGAGGGATAACCATTAGCAAGCCAAGTCGCTACATGCAACGAGGTAGGTAGTATTCACATAGTGAACAAAAAATTAGTACATAAATAGTGAATGACATTGGATATATATATACACAAATGTTATATTAAAAATTATTTTTGGACTAATCATTGGTAGGAGATAATATTGCTACATATAGTTCCTCTATATTTAATAATTACTATTTGATTGGTATTGCATAACAATGGGTTATGGTGTATTTATTCAATTAAAAAGTTGATTGCCAATATAGTATTCATGTAAACATAATAGAATGAATTTATATATATTGAAATAAAGGAGTTTAAATTATAGAACTAATAAAGGATAAGCCAAATTTGTGTTTGGAAATAACACGTTGTTTTGCACTACCCCTCAAACTTACATCAATCTATATATTTTAGTAGTGGGAAATGATAGGTGTGTGTGTGTGTGTGTGTGTGTGTGTGTGTGTGTGTGTGTGTGTGTGTGTGTGTGTGTGTGTGTGTGTGTGTGTGTGTGTGTGTGTGTGTGTGTGTGTGTGTGTGTGTGTGTGTGTGTGTATCTAAGTCTAATATATACATGGTGGTGTAATAATTTATATCTTTGAAATATAAATTTATGTGGCATAACATGATACAATGGACTAAATATAACGATGTCCTGATAGTGTTTTTAACCAATAGAAAAGACCATATGATTTATCTCTCCAAAGATATAGGTTGGGTGACCAGATAAAATGCCTTGGAAAATCGATATTAAATTTATATGTTATGATATAACTATATATGACACACAATACCTATTATCAGAATATCAAATGAGTAGGCATATATTTAGATCTCTTAGTGTATATGACTCTTTAAGATGCCTTTAAAAGGTTTATATAATATAACCTAGTATACTAAAACTTTGTACCATACGGTTAGGTTTTGTAATTGACATATATTTAAATGTTATGGGTAAATGTAAATATATGTTATTTGGTAAAGTACCTACATATATTACATTCTTATGATGAGGTTTTATAATATACTTGATAATGGTTGTATTAATTATTAATATGATTTATAAAACTATTATTATATATTTAAATGTTTTGGATGATAGAACATATGCCAAAAAGATCATTGACATAGTTGATTAAGTTATGGGTAATTGAAGACATAGTTATGTATTAATGGTAATTATCAATGTTAAGAGAGATTGAAGTTTGCAAGAAAATCTAGGTGGAAATAGAATCTTCTTATGAGATATTTACAAATGTATAATATGATTATCTAAAGAAATCACATTTATTATATTGTGTGGAACTATCTGTATTATCTTTAATAAGTGAAAATACCTATACGATAGGTATTGATATTATTATATGAGTTTTTATTAGAATAGTGATTATTATGACTAAGTCTAGTCTTCAAAATATTAGGACACTAGTCACATATAGTGAATATAGTCCCTAGATTATAATAAAAGACTTACAAGTGGAAAGAAGACGTAAAAGTTAGATTTCAAAGTAGATGTCTTTTGATGTTGTGATTGATTATTTATACTTGATTAATTGTGAACTATGATATTATGGGTGTCATCGAAGATTTTATTTGAAAATTACTTATAATGGTTAGAGAATTTTAGTTTAAACATATAATGTACTCGAATGGTACAAACTATGATTGTTATTCCTGTCATATATGAGTTGTGTAGATTTGTTCATATGTTTGACAGATTAAATGTATGCATTTGTGATTATTTATATACTTAACATATATATATGTATGCTAGTAGGAGATAATTTATACAGATATGTGGTTATAGTTGTAATAAATCAATCTCATGTTGTTGATTCTATGTAAGTAGTCAGATGGGTTTCACTAGCTTACTAAGCATCACCATGCTAGATGTAGGTAATCTGGTCAAGTGATGTGTTTGGAATTGACTGATCCTAGAGATCATTAACTATTGAAAAATTTAGCCAAAGTAATGTTAGTTAGACATTGTAATTTCATGTGTATGGTGTACATATATGTGTGATATCATGTTAGAATAGATTTATTTATGGTACACTATATGTTTTAGAAATCATACAACACATAGGTACTAGCTTGTATCTCTAGATTCCCACACCATTACTATCTATTCATTCATGAAGGGAGGGCCATTACTTGATGGGAGATTGTATGTGGGATCATTAGTTCATGGTTGGTAAGGAAAAGTTCTTAGATGATGTTCTCCCTCCCCATAGTAGTGCTTACTTGGAGATAACACTTGAGATTATCATAGATACTAGAGTTTTGGAAAACTCATGCTTTGTAGAGAAATGTATCTTGCTTTTGTACTTTGTATAATATTTATTATTGAAAACATTAATCTATACTTATTCACTATAGTACTTTGATAGCCATGTCTAGAAGATTGTAAGTACTTTTTATATATAATATGATGTATTTCATGTTGATAGGTGAAATGGGATGTAGTATGCTTCATTTACAATTATCAGTTAAAGTATCTGATATATGATCTCTGATCAAATTATCTCATCATGGTGTAATCTTATTTTAGTGTTTATGTTTTAAAAAAATTCACGTGTTTCTAGATGGATCCTAGTGGGGAAGTTATAAATGGTTGATCTTATCATGTGATGATTCAATTCTCATTTTTTGATATATCATTTTATGACATCTATGAAGTTTGAAGTCACTCTTGTAGGTTGTAGTTAGTGTCATATTTGGTTCATGCATTGATTATTAGTGGAGATATTTCCTCCCTCCTAGTTATGCATTGAATCTCTAGCCTCTATATAAAATATTTATGTAATATGATTAGATTAGGAGTTGTGAAGTGTTGAGTTAGTTCTATTAATCATTTATGCACCTATAAATGAGTGGTAGTGGTCAATATATTTGTTGCATCACCACTTTTAATTTCATGTTAAGTTTCTCTCTCTCACTTTTCCTTGAAGCTTAGTAGGTATAGTGTTAGTCTTAGGTGTAACATCAAAGGATCTAGTCCTCTCTCTCAAGACTCACTCCACCATTTAGGTCACCCACAACCTAGGAGTGTTTCCATTATGGAAATTGAGTTTAGAGACTTGAAACACCTCCTCACAGGGTGAAACTAAAAGTGACAATAATCCCTACATCAGATCACAATCTCACACATATTTTATGGAATAAATTGGTGAAGATGAACATAACCTATAAATATTAGAGCTTTATTTTCTTTTAGACAAGGATACCATATTCAAACAACAACATTCCTCACTATTGTCCAGTTATAATGCCATTATCTAAGAACCCCTCCAACTCCTATTTTGGGTCTGTACTCAATCAACATAGTATGTCAATTAGTCTAAGATATAGAAATTATCTGCATCTCAATTTTTTAGATAAGTTTATATTTATATTTTGAATTTTTCATATTGTTTTAACCTTTTAGGGTTTTACAAATGTAAATTCCTAAGTTATATTAAAGGGATGATATATTTAAATTAATTACATAATATGCAATAAATAACTACTGATTTGTTATAGCTTTTGACTTCTTTTGAATTTCCAATAATAATAATAAATATGCATAAATAGAGACTTATATATAAAGTGACTATTGAGGAAGATCTAGGTTCTAAAAACTAGATTCTAGATAGGTCTAAGTGTCATCAATAGGGTCCCAGGATATAATTTCTCACTAGATAGTAATGCCCCTCCTAGATAGTAGTACCATGCTACTCTAATATACTCAAAATGGCATTAGTGTCTTCTTTGTAGGAATATTCATATTTTCAAGGAGAAATCATGCCTATGTTTATGGGTTTTATTCCTATGTATATAAAATTTGGAACTCTATATTATGCCTAGAAAATCTGATTTAGTTTGTAAACCCTAATCCTCCTTGCAAGTATGGTATGAGTTGAAAATGTGTATTCATTAGTAGGATACGCTAGACATCCTCAACACCCCATTATGAAGATATTTTCCTACATACCAATAATCTGAGGAGGGATCAAGCTTGATGCAATTCTCCCACCTATTTCTTGGTGCAAGTGTAAGTGAATGCTATAATTAGAGTGGTCTTAAATGCCATAAGTGTGATTGAGATTGATAATATTTGAAACCCAGGCTTAGGGAAATTGTAGATGGTAGTATATATAAGTGTGGTAGAATAAGAATGAAATACCTTATTTTTTTAACTTGTTCTTATTTGGATAAGATTTTGCATCTATTTTCCATCTAGTGAATAGAGGTCAAATATTCTTGTATTTATATAGATTCATAACTTGTGTGGATAATAATATGTACTTAGGTCAAACTTAGGAAGGAAACACATTTAGAAATATATATGTTCAAGAGAGTTAGGGCAAGGGAAACTAACACCAATTTGGGGACACTAGCACCATGTGGATCTAGTGTCTTTAATGTGGTGATAGTATCTAGTTAACAAAATACTAGGCACACTAGGTTGGGATTTGGGAAAACTATTTTAGGACTATGTTTGAGTTGATAGAATATGTTTGTGGTTTGCACAATGGATAATTTTTTTTGATAAAGGATATATGATAGGTCTAGGGATAATATAGGCATAATTTTCCTCAAGAAACACTCCTAGCATCCAAATACCACTTTTAGGTGATTACATTTACCCCCATTTATGCTAGAAATGTAGTAAAGTGAAATGACTAGTATAAAGGAAAAATAAGTGTACCTAGACTTACCTAGGAAGTGAAGCCTATGTATATAAGTCTAAGTATGTGAATATAGGTATGTGTATGTGAAATATGATCTAAAGTAATGACCTACAATGAATTATGCAAAAATTAGTCCTTAAGAGATTATAAAAAATAAAAGACTATGTTGAATAAAGTAACTAATTAAATTTGAGTAAAGAGATAGGAAAAAAGGAAAGGAATGAATACACCTCATTGGGAATGTGAACCAATACATGAACTTGGTGACAACCTATATGTGTGAGTGTATATAGTGATTAAATCATTAAATATCTTGGATTGAGGTGATAGCTTTCTCAATCTTCATATGTGGTAGCTCAATAACTCAATCTAGTTTTGACTCCATCATTGGCCACCCATAATTGGTGGATCATGATCTATGAATAAATTGGATAAGACTATAAGTGTGTCTAACCCTCTCATGTGGATGGCTTAATAACTCAAGTAGGCTATGAATCCATCATTGCCCACCTATGTGAATTAGATGCATATGAAAATGAATTGCATAAAATGTTAAAAGTATCTAACTAGGTTTATCTAATTATATATGTCAACTTTATGGCCACTCAGGTATATTAGGAAACTCTGGGCCATTCAAGAATGCTAACCACTGTAGATGAAGGCATGAAATTGGTGACAACTTGGAATATGATAAAAAGTGTATATAATGTAGAGAATGACATGGATTTTTCCATTCCATTTGATCAACCTGTGTGTAACTGAGCATATGAATACTATATACCATGCACATGACCCCAATCTAATATCTAAATATACTAATTCTAGATTGAATATGTAATAATTAAAGCTATGTATCTAAACTTAATGTGGGAATGATCATACTACACATGATGACCCAAAATTTGAGCAACTAGTATGAATTTGAGCTAAAATGAGTGTATCTGAGAAAAATCTAAAAATAACTATCAAACCTATGATTGTACCTATGTAAATATTACAATACCTAGTGTACTGGTCTAGATAATAGAGACTGCACTAAAGTTGGGGCTATTAGATAGTAGTACCCTATAGTGGATAGTAGTACCCTGTGGTGCTAGTGTCCCATTATGGGTGCTAATGTCTATCTCATCTTAAATATAGGTGATCTGAACTACTTTTTGAGTCCTTATTTTATCTTATGTCTGATCTATGTTTGATTTTTGAAACTGAGACTATGTGTTAAAAAATATTTGTGAATAGTAAAGTAAGAGCCTAATCTCTATGATAAACCCTTATGAATTCCCCCTCTTTTGAGGGTATTTATGAAACATATGTAAGAAATGTCCTCAACAGAAGAAGTTATAAAAAATGTGTTAATTAGAGCATATATATGATAACTACATGATACTCACATATAATATACAAACATAACATCATAATGTAAAATAATATGAACATAAGTATGTAATGTAATATGTATGTTATAATATAGCAATGCATAAGGGTGTCAAGATATATTTAATCATTGTCTATAACAACAAATCTAAGAAGCTACCTAGGGGGATGGGGCATGATGTCCATCATGGCACCCAAGTAGGAAGGGTAGATACATGAGGTCGCTCATGACATCAAAAAATGGTGTGTGTAACAAGTAAAGACTTGAGTATCATGGTGAATATGCATACAAGGAAACATACATAAAAAAAACATGAGGCACGAACAAGTAGGCTAAGGGGACATAATATAAGGGACATGGGCACATGTCACTAAATATGTGAATGGAAGACATACATGGACATGTTCAAATGTCCACATATGCAAATAACAATAAATTTGGCTTAGAGCCACATAAGAGGACATGTTCAAATGTCTGCATATACAAGTAGGAAAGTACACACAAGGGACATGGCCACATGTAGGCATACATACATAGAAGTGGTGTAGATCTAAAGAGCAATGTCATATTAAAATTCCCTCAAAATGGAATAAGCATAGTAAACACAATCAAGTCTAAATTAGGAAAGCTAGAAATGAAAGCATGCATAACTCTGTAGTATAAATCTATGTAAATTTTTAGATTTACATATGTTGAGTCTAACTAGTGATAATTGACAAAAAAATTGAGCAATGATCAATATTAAGATCTATCAATTCTTAAACCAGAATATATAAAATGTAAGGATAAAACTTGGTAAAAGCAACTATGTGTGAGATGTTGACAAGTAGGTAGATGTATCAAATAAATAAACCTAAATTAGTGTATATGCCCCCAGTGGGTGATGATATCAATTCTAGATCAGTGTGGTGGATTGGGGTCTTGTATGTAATCTATAAGTACTCAAAAAGAACAAGTGAAGCATATGTGTATGATAAAATTGACTATACTAAGATAGCTAGCATATGTAATATATGGCAAGTAGTAGTAATGTAAACATAATAATTCCTATAATCTATAATTTTTTTGTTTTCTAAGTAATACTTGAATGTTTTTGTGTTTGACATGTTATATTATTTTTGTATTTTATGGAAATAAGCTATGTACAAGAAAATGAAAATAAACTATCTATAAGGAGCAAGAAAGAAGGAAGTATGTACAAAGGTAGGAACCATACTAACCAATGAGTCTCATGGGAGACTCACTATCACTATGACCTGTGTCAAAAATAGGAATGATAATCTCTCATGCAATGTGATTTCTATGATGTAGTTGAATGTTGTTATAGTAGGAATTTGAGTATCGTTCATCATTAAAATCATAATAACCTAGTGTACTAGAGGGAATTGCCTCATAATATGGAGTTGAACTTTTTGAATTATGATTTGGCATATTGATTGTGATTTTATCCTTTGAAACTATGCTTATTGTAGACATATGGTATTGTGGAGGCTCTTTTACTAGAAACCTTGTTTGAGAATGCTTGTTAGATTATCATGATTTTGACTTTGTAACTTAAGTTCTTGCTCTTTGTATAACATGTCCTATGTAACTATATGTTTTATCTTTATTAATTGTGTTTGTGAAGGCTTTGTCTTGAGATTTTCAATAAATCCTAAACCTTGTTGACCAATATTATCAGCTGCTAGAATAGGAGAAGTGATACCTTAGGGTTATTTGCCCAAACCTTGACCATGATAATCAAACTATTTTAGATATTTGTGACCAAAATTATACCATATTGAATGTTGAGCCTCATTTTTGAGAGGTGGATTTTCTTGATTTATCTATGCTTGTATTATTTCTTGATCTATTTTTTTTAACCTTGTGTTGTTTTGAGTAATAATTTAGTAACCATTTTTGTATTTTTTCTAAATTTGACCCTTTTTGAATTGGTAGATGTGACATTTTATGTTATGTGGATGATGTATCACCATGTGAGTCATATGTATCCATAATATATTGTATTTTCCTTTTCAATGTTAAACATGAATCGATGTGGTGTCCATGCATCTATGATATGCAAAAAAATATTTGGATCTCCTCATTAGGTGTAGATGGGGTATGTTAATCAACGTAGATTATATCATGTCCATTAGTACCTCACTTGAACTCTTTTTTTACCTTTGAATGCTTTTTTAATCACTAGTTATAGATGTACTTTATTGTGATTCATGATTTGGATATGTAACATTGTTTGCCATAAATTGATTAGGTGAAGATGCATATACATGATTTACACTATTGTGCCATGAGGCATTTGTCTTGTAAATTGATTTTCCAATGTTGTAATATTTTTATGTAATAGTTAATTTTGATTTTGTAAACTTGTAATTATCTTTCTCATATTGATAATTTGATCATGTAGAGTCTCAAAAGTGCAAACCCTAGCTGTTTCTGATTGAACATGTAGGCACACACATTATAGGGAAGAGGTGTGAATAGGCTGAGTATGGGGAATAATGACATTGGTATAGGCTGATTCATATTGTGGAGGAATGATAACATAGACCTGGTTAGAGGAAAATTAGCTATCACCCTCATGAATATGAGGAGGAGAAGGAGATTCTTTCATATACATAAGATATGACATTGAAATCTGAAGCATAGTTGCTAGCTTATGTGTTAAATCCTGTATATGTGTATGTGATTACTTGTTAATGGAATTATAGATAAGATAAATATGACATGATATGAGATATGACACACATTGAAATTGATGTAAAACATCATCTATACATGTGTTTTTCTTTTTTTAGTTCATTTTGAATTAAAGGGAACAAACAAGCAAATGAAAGTAATAAACTTTGAAACAAAAAAGCAATTAATTTATTCTATCATTATGATCATGATTATATGAAATACAAATTAGAATATAAATGGATATAAAATATGAGTATAAATATTAAATATTATAAAACCCTAAGTGTGTATAGGGTTAGGGTTTTGTTTAATATAGGGTTATTTTACAAACAATTAAATTATATATTAAATAAATTAAAACCCTAATATCTAATTGATTTAATTAGCTAGGTTGTCTAAAAAAATTAGAACATCAAAAGTATGTAGCCATAATTTATTTCACAAAAATTTAGATTAATTCAAACTAGGTTTTGAAGCAATATTCAAAGTAAGTCAGGTTCACCAAATATTTTAACATTTTAGGGTTTACAAATGTAAATTCTTAAGTTAGATTAAAGGGATGAGATGTCTAAATCAGTTGAATAATATGTAATAATTAACCAATGATTTGTTATAGATTTTTACTTATTTTGAATTTCTAAAAATAGTAATAAACATGCATAAATATATACTTGTCTAGAAAGTGACTGTCACAAAAGATTTGGTTTCTAGATAGGTTTGAGTGTTGTCAATAGGGTCTTGGGATCTGATTGCTCACTGAATAGTAGCAACCCACCTAGACATTAGTGCCATGCTACTCTAGTGTCCTCAAAATGGTGATAGTGTCTTCTTTTCAAGAGTGTTCCTATTTTCTAGGAGCACTTGAGATGTGTTTCTAGATTATGTTCCTACACGCACAAAATATGGAACTCTGTATTGTGGCTAAGAAATTTAATTTAGTGAGCAAATCTTAATCCTCCTTATAAGTATGACATGAAATAAAAAAGTGTGTTCATTAGTTGGATAGGCTACACATATTCAACACCCCATTGTGAAGATAGTTTCCTACATACCAATACTCTAAGGGGGATCAAGCCTAATGTAGTTCTCCCACTTAGTGCTTGGTGCAAGTGCAAGTGAATGCTAGAATGAGAGTGGTCTTGAATGTCTTGAGTGTGCTTGAGATTGATAATATTTTAAATTTGGACTTAGGGATGTTTTAGATTGTAATATGTATAAGTAGGGTAGAATAGGGATCAAATACCTTAATTTTGATCAACTTATTTCTTATTTGGATAGGATTTTGAATCTATTTTCCATATAGTAAATAGAGGTCAAATAGTTTGTATTTATAGATATTTTTATCTATTGTAAAATTTAATTAGGTATAAATTAGGAGGGTCACACATTTGAAAATATATCCGTTAGGGAGAGTTAGGCAAGGTACACTAGCACCAAGTTGGGGGCACTAGTGCCATGTGGTTCTAGTGTCCTTAATGTGATGGTAGTGTCTAGTTGGAAGACTACTAGGCACACTAAGTTGGGATCTATTAAATATATTTTGGATAGTGTTTAATCTACAATAAGATGTCTATGGTCTACATAATGGATATAAAAGTGTGATAAAGGCTCTAGGATAGGTCTAGGGCTAAACTAGGCATAATATATCTCAAACAACACTCTTATCATGAAAATACCACTTTTAGGTGATTACACATATTTATTATATTTACAAATTTAAAAAATTTAAAATAAGTTTTTATTATTTATTACATATATTTAGTAGTATAATTTTACACAATAGTTTATCATATTAGGTAATTTATTTCCCTAGTTTTCTAAAAGTTGATAAAAACATATTGGTGAATCTGTCTATTATAAGATGCTTCCAAACCCTGACCATATATGTTTCTATGGATTGTATCCTTATTGTTAATATTTTTAATTATTTTTAGGGATTTTAGATTAAATAAATTATTTACAAGCAACAATATTCCACATTTTTATTTCTTGACTTATTCACTTTCATTTTTTTATCTCTACCTATAAAAGGCATTGTGGTATACTACTTTCTCACCAAGCCAAGTATTTTATAATTTTCATTGATAAAACTATAATGGTAGAGTTGGTTGATAAATTTTATGACAAATATAAAATAAATTACAAGTATTTATCTCAAAGATTAAATATATACAATATTAATTCATAAAAACTGTTAGAGAGGAAATAAAGAAATTCGTTGAAGGCTAATCCTATAATATTTTTAATCCTATGAGCCTCACAAATAAAAGTTTTATAACATAATTTAATATGAAAAAGAACTAATGGATTTAGTATATTACTATGATAATTATGACTTTTATTGGGAATTCTACCTTTGGTTAGCATACATTCTTCTTCCCTTGATTTACAATCCCTTAAGCATGAGATTCATACTTTGAAAGCTAAGGTGTTACATTTAGAGGAAGGTGTTTTGAAACCAAATTAATCACTATATTTTCACATTTTATTGCACAATCCATTGGTACATAATATATACATATATAAATTACATATAAGTCTTTTGGACCCCAATCTTACACTATATGATGGAAAGGGTGATCTCAAGCAATATGTCATAGCATTCAACACAACATGTTTGGACTATGTGTCTAATGATAGGTTATTAACTAAGTTATTCCTAAGGAGTATAATAATATACATTGAAATGTTTTAATTATTTACCTCATCAATCAATTAATGCATTCAATCCATTGAATGACATGTTATTAGCATATTTTTCAATCAATATCAATGATAAGGTTTCTTATGCTCAAATTTCCCAACTCTATCAGAAATATAATGAGCTTATCACAAAATATGTATTAAAGTACAAGATATTTATATATAAAATGAAAAATCATATGGTAGATAAATAATTACATGACATATTGAAGTAAAGTTTACGTCCACACTTACATGAGTTCATTATGTTTAAAAAGTTTAATTTTTTCACAAATTTGTGCAACACAGTGAAAAAAAGGGAAGTCAAATTATTATAAATAAATAAATTTAAGTATACAACTAATTAAAATTATAATAAGAAGAATTAAAGTAATCCAACATATAATAAAATACCAATTTATAACAAGAATGATCAAATGACAATAATGTACATAGTTTCCTAGCCTACTCTACTCATTATCTTATTATCTCCTCCAAAGAGATAATTTACTAATCTACTAGAAGATACATATAAGGTCCTAATAAAAATATTGTAATGTAATGTCATATCTATCCATACCATTAAATAGGTTGATGTGAATCATCCCCTTTCAAATGGTTTTGATTAGAACTCCTTTTGTGATTATCATAAGGCACCAAGCCACACTACTAATAAATGTAAGAGTTTGAGGCACAATATTTAATATTTGATAGATGAAAACATAATTAATGTGGGCACACCAAAAAATAGTTAAAAATAAGAACCAAGTGAAAGTAATTAAATGAAAAAATTTAGTTATCCCTTTTTGAAGCATACAACTAATGAGACAATAGATACATTGGGAGTGCATTATGCATACAATGCACACACTCCACCAATTTATTACCATTCTCATGTAGAGGTACCTAATCATTTTAAGAACAAAATTAGTACATAAAATAATTTAGTACCATGTAGGACACTTATAACATTTATAGAGAATGAAATAGTAGATGATAACTCAAATTTACATTCTTTATTCATTTGATCTCACCTTGATCACTAGCCTTTTTAGAGTGTCATGGTCGATACTGGATCAAGTGTGAATATGTGTACACTCACACTTATTTATCATTTATAATACATAAATTATGGTTTAATTCCTACAACCATGGTAATTAAAGTATTTAAAAGTCACATTCAGAGCTCTATCATTGAGATTACATTACCATTACAGGTTGGTCCCATGCATGTGGCCACCAGATTCACAGTATTACCTAGTACATGGGTATTTGAGATGCTCTTGGGGTGCCCTTAAATTTAATATATTCTTATATTTCCATATACATTTCATATATTTATAAAGTATATCTATGCTAACTAGGTCATTATAGTTTAAGGTATCCCATACGATTACCCCCTATCATAGAAATATTTGCTTACTACACATAATATTTTAGTTGAGCCACTTTAAATTGTGTAACCTAATATAATATTTATAGAGTAGGTGTATACAATTCCATGGAGGCCTATCCTTGAAAGTAAACTTTATCAAAGATTTGTCATATATTCTAGAGAGTCTCTCTCTAATCCATACCCTAGATTTATGTTATTAAGCACTAAGGGTACCTCACGTAAGGAACTAACACATGATTCAATCACTCTAAAATGAATTATAAAAATTCATAGAGTTTATCATGATCAAAAATATAAATAATATGTTATATATCATCAATATGATAGTGGTAGTTATGGTACATAAGGTAATTAACATTCAAATTCTCCACTCAATTCAACATAGTCCTAGTAATATTCATTTCCATTCATGAAAGGTGACTCTTCATCTTATAGATACAATGCTTATTTATTGTGAGTCCCTTGTATTACTCATTGGTTAGTGTCTTAATTTCATTTTCACTCTCATATATATGTAAAAATACAAAAAAAATTAGATATTTCAGCAAAATTCAAAATTAGGACCTATACATGCTTATGTTTAGTTCATTTACATCAATCATTTTGAGCACATTTATTCAATACTTATTTTTATCTATTTTTATATCACATATGATTCACAAGTGTATATGGGTTAGTGCAAAGCATATAACTTACCATCCCAAAACTAAGTTGTAAGTTACTTCACTATATCAAACACAAAAACCACATTCATATAATAACGCCCTCTTTGGATAGGAGCACACCCTGTTATTGTCCACTCACCATACTATTGTCCTAATGTGAACATGATTTAATTTCTAAGATATAGACTAAACACAAGCCTTATACAACTTATACACACATAATCAAGTTCACTAGAGGCATATCATACACATATTTATCATTCTTTGGCTATCCATTATTTCTCATAGCTTAGTTATTTACATTGCATTATATCTATTGATATTTCTCACTTACTAACACACAAATATATTACACTTTACCTAAGTTACTAAATATACAAGTGTTAAAAATTTCTCATGTTGATAAATTACATTTGTCATGCATGTTTTTTATTTTTTATTTCCTGATTCATAACTTTTTATATCATCTACTTGGATTGAGGACATATAAACATGTCCTCATGTGTGTTTATATGCATGTGCATAAATTTGGTCATGTCATCGTGTGTGGTTCTAAGCCTTCATTCTATGTTTCTATGCATTTGAGGACATTTGAACATGTCTTTATGTGTGGATTTAAGCCTTCCTTCTATGTTCACATGCATGTGAGCTAATTTTGAACATGACCATTGTATTTGGCTCATTGGACTTATATTATGTGCTTTGTGTGATTTTCATGTAATATTTATTTGTGTGCATCATGGCCATGCCACTTTCTCACTTATTTTCTAAGATTTTAATGCCATGATGGACATCATGCATCTTCCCAATTTTTGATGCCATGATAGATATCATGTATCCCTTCCCAAGTAGTTATATTAACCTTTTGATAGCTAGTTTTGATCACTTATCTACGTAACTAATTTATGACATCTATCTTGATGTTCTCATTACGTATGCTTGTTTCTACATGTATATCACATTACTACTATGCTTAATTTATCTATATGATGATGCCATTTTTATCCATGTTATCATTATTAACCATATTTGCATATTTAACATTACAACTATCAAATAAATTTTTATTTTGAGTTGTGTTACAGGCTCAAAACACACCTCAAAAGATGAGACATACACAATGTCTTATCTTAGAGTCTAAGCCTTCATAGTGTAGTACACAAACATAATTTTTGATTTATCACATAGTGAATCATAAATAACACCCACATATATTTCAGAAAGTCATTTTGCACTGGATCACTCTAGTTGGATAGGAGTGCCCCACTTTCTTCCAAATAGGGCGCTATTATCCCAAAACATAGAAAACAATCATTTATAGAATCTATTAGAGTCTTAGGTAGTTCAATATATTTTGTAATAGGTTCACATTTTTAGTTTCTATAATATACTCATATTTTGTCTTAGATTTTTTCAATTTGGGAAAATCAAGTATGGCATGTGTTCCAGGTTAACACACTAGTTTTTTTCTCATAATTTTAGTTATTATTAAGTAGTCTCATAATCCATATATACTTGATATCAGATTCAGGGCATGTGCATGACATATGACTTCCAATGTTTGTCATTTTACACATTATATACACTATAACCATATCATACTGACGTTTTACACCAATTTTCCACTAAAAATAGCCTTATTATATTTTTAATGGTTGGTTCACCCTTTTTACTAATTTTTGCACTAGAATAATCTATTGGAATTCATATGGGGATTTCAAATTACTTCAATACTTTGGTTATGAAATGATAGATTCAATCACACATTTATTTATTGAGCACACTCACCTATCGGTGAGGATTGGGGCATGCACAATCCAATCCAAGCTTTTCAATGAAAATGAAATCTCTAAGGGTTTTACCCTCTATAGTCACCAATTTTGTACCAATTTTTACACTATGAAAATAAAATAGTCTGATTACCCAATTAGGTGTGTTCATTCCTTGTTATATATATATATATATATATATATAAGTTTTCTTATCTTTAATTCTTGATTTCCATCTTAAATTAAGGATTGATTTTATACATGTTTTATTTTCAGGTTCACATGAAGCATAGTTCAATATTGTGGCCTAAATTAAAGACTACACTTCATAGGTAAGTTCAAGTGTGAACTTTTCCTTTTATTCTAGTAGTTTAAATTTACTACATTACTAAAATAAAAAGGTGTTAAATGTAGACACATAAATTAATATTTACACTAAAATAATTCACTTGTGACCATTATTTTAACACACCAAACTCATGGCCTATCTTAGGACCTTATGATCACTCTCCTTAACTTTTAGGGTGATGTTTCAATAATTTAAGTAACCCAAATCACTCAAAAATGTCTCTATATAAACCACTCAATATCTCAAATTCAATAACAAACTAAATCACACCTTTATCTTAGAAAATCCTACCCTTAGGACAATAGTGCCTTATTTGGACAAGAACACACCCCATTATTGTCTACCTTTCCAAAAATGTCCTCTCACTAATTAATGACTATTTAAAAAAAAATCAAAAGTTATTTAAATGTTGGCCTATAATTTTAACAAGCCCCATCAGAAGGAATTCCAAAAATACCACTATACAATCACATTTCAAATCATTTTTCACACAAGTGGCTTCCACACTAAAAAAAACCAAAATTATATTTTCACATTGAGAGAAAATTCCCTATTTCTCCAAATTTTTAATTACATACATCCTTAATATCCTTAATTTAAAGTATGAATACACTTCCAAGGTCACAAGTCACAGTTGAAGCTCTCAATCACACCAAGATTGTACCAACATTTAACATTTTTCACCAATTATTCACACATACCACCACATCATGGGATAATTAAATAAAATTTGATCCATCTTTAGAGAATTGGTATGTAGGAAACACACAACATAGGGGTGTTGAGGTCAAGCACAACTTTAACCACTGACCCCTTTGTACTCTATCATTACATTTGGATTTATTTTTTTATTTAGCTAAGGTTTTAAGTGGGAAAATATTTATATAATGACACCTTCATCAGATCAGAATCTCTTATACAATCCATATAATAAACATCTGAATGAGAACATAACCCACAAATCTTAGAGCCCTATTTTATGCTAGACAAGGCTACCATATTCAAATAATAACACCTCCCATTATTGTTCAGTTGTAACATGATTATCTAGGAACGCTGCCAGCTCCTATTTTGGGCTTATATTTAGTGAACATAGTTAGTCTGTCAGTCTTAAATCCTAAAATAGTCCACATCTCAATGTTTTAGCTAAGTTTATATTTATCTTTTGTATTTTTCATATTCAGTATATTTTTTGATTTAACAAGTTTTAAATTAGTTTGTAGTAGTTATTTCATATATGTGGCTATCTAATTTTACACAACAATTTGTAATATCAGGTAAGTTATTTCCTTAGTTTTTTAAAAATTTGATAAAACATATATGTTTATAATGTATGGTCACCATGATAAATAAGATCCTTTATTCTATGTTTCAAATCCTAACCCTTATCTATGGGATATTCATGAACTCTATGATAAAAAAAATAGTAATTGGATCTTATTACATGATGCATATAAGGTAATACAATCAATTTATTTTAAAGCATATTACTATGAGTTTCACTTGGAGATGTATTAATCTTATGTAAATTTTGTGATTCATTAGTCATATATGTATTTTTTTCTTAAACCATGTTTTATACTATATATTTTGAGACATAACTTTTGAATAGGGAGATATAGATGAAATTCACAGTAACATACTTATACTTTTAGGCATTTGAAATATTATCTTCAACTAATGTGACTTATATATATAAAGTTTGAACTTATTTTTTCATGTATCTATGAAATATATCAATGTAAGAATCTAATGTGCATGGATGCTGAAATTATTAATAGATTAATTCAATTTTTGAATGTTATCATGGATATTCACATTAATCATACTATTTTTGATAATAAGGCTCCCACTATGTTCTCAATTTTTAATTTCAATGCACTAGTAATTATTTCCATAATTAAATTATCCCAAGAGTTATGCAAAGAATAAATAAAAGTAATACACTTTTATTCTTCATTAATTTTAATATAAATAGAAATTAATTGAATTAACACAATATTGAAATGATTTAGATGTTCATCTATAGATTCACCATCATTAATTCTTAATGAATACACCACCATTTGGAGAAATAATTTTTTTCACTAGATACTTTGTTTGATACAAAGTCCCCAACTTCTCCCATAGTTATTTAGAAGTTTTCTCAATCGATACATTAAAAAAAAAAATGACATACACAATATGATTTAAATATTTTACTTCCTATCAATATTTTCTAGATCTTATAATTTTATACCCACAAGTTTCACTCTTTATAAAACAAACCACTGATCTTTATCCATAAAAAGATATTCCATCTTGAGCTTCCATAACTCAAAAATTGACTATTGAATTTTTCAATATCTATCCTTGTGCATCTTATAATTATCCTTTACTAAAAAAAATTCTCACACGTAGAACTCCTAATCAAACAATAGTTTATAAATTTTTTTGTACACCCTAAATATTCACACAAAGCTAAAATCTAGATTTGATGCCAAATGAAAAAAAAATAAAAATTGATAAACTAAAATGATAGAATAAACTCTAACATAATCCTCAAGATAACAATATAAATAAAATAGAATACACATAATATTACATATTATACATGATTTCACCTTAGAAAATGTTTGTGGTAAAAAACATATCACACTAACTCCATTAATATATTAACTCAACTATTTACAATATAATAATGTAATTTCTAGTTCTAATGTTCCCTTAATGTATGTGTGAGTATATAGAGGCACATCAATAGGTAATTATCAAAGAAATGTTACAATAACAACGTAAAAATATAATTGGATATATAAACATGGGGTAAAATCACCCTAATTCATGCCAATATGATCCCAAAAACATTTATGGCCTTACAGTATAGTAGATTGTAAATCATTCTAGTTCTACAGTCTAGAACATTGTAAATCATGTGAAATATACAACACATTTCCAACAATGTAAATTTCATTATTTATTAGTCATAGATTATATTTTTTTCTTAACCTATGTTGAAGATGATATCTTTTTAGAGACAAATATTTAGAATAGGAAGATATATATGCAATTTACAATAGAATGTTTACAATTTTGAGCATGTGTAAGATTATCTTCAACTAATGTAACCTATAGATATAAAAAATGACTTGTTTTTGTAGTGTATCTATGGAATGCATCAATGTAAGAATATTATGTGCATGAATGTCAAAACTCAAAAAAATATTCAATAAATATTTGAGTCTTATCATTGATGTTCTTACTAGGCACTCTAATTCTCATGGGTTGGGAATATTTAACTTTATAATCACAAAGGAGAAACATTTTAGATTCAACATTCATGTAAAATTATATAGTATTATGCACCATAACTCTTTGTGTTTTGATAACATGAAACTCAATATAAAATACAAGACTTGGTAAAAGAAAATGGGAGGGATGGTAACTACCACTATCTTGAGGTCTAGGTGGAGGATAAACTAAAGGAGTCATATATTCCCTTATTGAGGAATAACTATAAGAATTATAGATTAAATATTCAACAATATGTATTACATAAGAGAGCTAATAATTTATCATTATAATTTTCATCCTTAGTTTTATTATTTATAAATTATACCCATTTCATTACATTAATTTAAAACATGTTATATATTTTAAGAAAAAAACATGCAATCATGACAATTACATATTGAATCACAAAATATAAACAATCAACATCCATTTTTAAACTCTGATATAGTTTTGGTTATGTTAATAATAATAAATAAAAAATATATATCTAAAAGTCAAACCATATTAATAAAAAAATATAAAACCATAAAAAATAAATATGAAATCTTGATTTATAAAATGTAGACACCTAAAATTGGCCACCAATGGCTTTAACTAGAATTCAGACCAATTCTCACCATACATTACAAATTAAGCCTAAGAATCACCAAATGTCCTAAATTTTCTTGTGCATCATTTTTCAAAGATCATAATACCATTAATACATTCCTAATTGGGGTATCCTATCATAATAAACAAAAACGTCTCATTAATTCATCTCTAATCATCATGTGGCATCATAACATGCAATTTGGCCTATAGACCTATTAAATGGGGCAAGTGCACACATGAAATTAAATCAAATATTGAAAATTCTAGAAGCCTAAAAAAATTAATTAAAATTTTAAACCTAATTAAATGCCTAGTTGCATTATCCATGAGCAATTACTAAAATTTTAAAAAAGGAAATTAAAAAATTAGGGATATCCTAAGTTTTCATGATTACCTTTTGTGAGTTGTCAATCATTTATAAATATCTCAAAATATATCACCCATGCCTATTCATTGAAAATCATTATTTATTGACACCTTTTAACTCTACTAGGGGTAACTTATTCACTTAGGTTAGGTTTTAACCCATTCCATGTTTAAACTACACTTTAACTCACCTTGAGTTAGGGTTAGTTTCTAAACCTATAAATACAAGCATTTACCTTTTTATTTGAAGATCTTGGATAGAGTAAATTTATAATGCAAGTTTTATAGAAAGGTTGCAAGCAATAGTTTTATAATTCCAAAATAATAAGCTAAGACATCAATCAAGCCAAAGCCATATAAATCCAACCATGGTGCCAAAGAGGGAAGGAGATAACCAAACTCCATTGCCAAAGATTCTTTGAGCACAAGATGTAAAAGCCACATGACAAATCATTTGGATCATTCAATGAAGGTAAGGATCTTTTTTTTCTTTACATTTTAATTTTGATTTTGATTTTTTTTTGTTTACTATTCTCCCCCTAAGATCTAGGCTTATAGATATTAGCTTATTAGTGTGTTGATTTCATTTTGGTTTCATTGTGAAACTACCACTTGTTCTAACCTCCTCTCTATTTTCAAACTCGTATGATCACATAAAATACCTATGGTTTATCATGTTCAAGAGAATGATTACATTAACTATAATGTTTTTTATATTTTATGATTAATATGATATAAATTAATTAAAACTATGAATATTCATATTATGTAAGATAAAGCAATAATCATACAAATTTTAACATAAAATATTAGATTGATATTGCACTTAGATGGTTATAAATAAAAAATTAATAAATGGAGAGATGTACTTAGATTATTTTGATATTTTTTCTCACTATGTTCATCACTATTTTCAAAAAATAATCAATTTATGCTCTATAACTACTTAAATTAAAAAATAGGAGCTTAAAACCTATGCATACACTACTAATGAAACTGAGACCCCTATAAAAACTAGTATTATCCATGCTATATTGGTAATATCCATTTTGACTATGAAGGTATATGATGTATTATACCACTAATCCTATACCTATAACTTATTACTATGTGTGTGCTTACATTTGGTCCTTTGTGTTTATATTAATTTTCCTTATCCATCCTTTGAAGCTGTAATTGCATATTTAATATCAATATGATCCTTGAAAAAAGGGTTGGTATGTTGGACTAGACAACACCAACCATTCAATAACAAATGAATACACATTTTATATGTTTCAATACTATTAAAAGGGATCAAACCACACTTATTTCTCCCACTTGTGTGTGTGTGTGTGTGTGTGTGTGTGTGTGTGTGTGTGTGTGTGTGTGTGTGTGTGTGTGTGTGTGTGTGTGTGTGTGTGTGTGTGTGTGTGTGTGTGTGTGTGTGTGTGTGTGCGTGCGTGCGTGTGCGTGTGCGTGTGCGTGTGCGTGTGCGTGTGTGTGTGTGTGTGTGTGTGTGTGTGTGCATTCTCACACAAAATTATGGTCAATTTAAAATGCATCACAATGTTTTTCTTTTGAAACTTGATAACATGAAACCTCGACCATCATTTTTGTTCAAAAATGGCTCTATAGATACTCCTTTGAGGCTTTTAAAAATGTGTATGATTTTTTGATAATATCTCAAGAGATTTTTGATATATTTCTCAAGCATGATAGGAATTTCCAAGATGATTTATAGAAGAGTATGACCTTAAGATTGATTTGCATTATTGATGATTCTTTGATATTTCCTAGTATAACTTATCCATGAAACATATATAGGTTGACCTAATAGATAGATTTAAATTTTAAAAATATTATTTTATTGTTCCTATACACTACCAATAGAGATGGACCCTTAAAAATATAATAACTTTCTAATTAAGGTTTGTATTATCCTGAGAGTGAAAATTAGTTATATAAAATATATAAATAGTTTGTTTAGGATTTTGGAGTGTTTATACAAAAAATTAAGTGATATTAAATATGTGTATAAGATAAATTGGGGTATATAAGACAATAAGTTGGAATATGGTTAGGGTAAAGTGCACAAAAATTCAAATGTAAACGCACAAGTCCAAGATTTTAAAGTTTGTCAAATTTAATGATACCAAGTGTCTAATACAAAATTTAGATGTCTATAGTATATTTATATTTATATTTTTTTGTATCTTACTATTTTTCATCATCTATACAATATTTTAAGACAATTCAATTGGTTTTTAAAATGAAAATAACATAAGGCTCAAACCTTGCCACTAAAGAGGAAAACCTAGAAACAAAAAAACAATGATACTCCTACACTTGCACCTCACCATTTTTTTTGATATTTGATCCAACCTTGGTGTGCCCATTAAGGATTTAAAAATAAGGGGAAAGAGAAATAAGAAATATTAGTTTTCCCTAGTTTTAAAAATGTATAAATTAGGTGACATAATGACATATAGATTTGAGAATTTCATCATAATAAAGGGGTAAATTATGCATGAGAGATATACAAATAGACTAAAATAGTTGTTACATAATGAATATAACTAACTATAAGCAATAAACTAAAAATATCATTAATTTACTTATCTTTATGGTAAACACTTGTTTATGATTTAAAGTGGGTGCAAAACATATGCGTATTATAGGATGTGGGTGTTTGTAAGGAAGGCTCAATAGAATTCCCAAGGTCTTAAAAAGAAACTCACAAAATTAAATAAAAGAGGCACAAAAAAAGATATAAGAGTATAGATGATAAAATTTTAAGAAAACCTACAAGAGGCATAAATAAGGTAGAGGAAGAGCCATGAGGTATGAAAATTAATAAATATACAGGAGGCATAAAATTAAAGGAAAGATCTTAGAGATGTAATCATAGTGGGTGAGTGATAATATAGGATGAAAGAGATAAGAGGCATAAGCATGTAAGATATAAGATATACGAGGCACATAATAGATGAATAAGATGTAGGAGCTAAGTGGCACATAAAGTAATAAATAAACCATAGTATAAAGTAAATTAATATAAAAATGATAAATCTCATAGAATGTCATATATGATTTCTAAGTGACAATTGAAATAATTGTAACAAAAAGGGATGATTATGCTACATGCCTAACTAAATGCAAGAAAGAGGAGAGCATAACTCTAGCATGGCATGTTGATAAAATTTGAGCATTAGTCTTTGAATATTTATTTAAGTTGATTATATTTAATATTTAATGTGTGTAATATTCTTTATTATTACCTTATTGTGAGTGTGATGTTTTGAGAAAATTTAAAGAATTTTGAGATGCCATTAATATTGCTAATGGGTGATAATGAGCATTTTAATATTCTGCTAAGTGTGAATTAAGGTGAGGACAAGCATTGAAAGATTCTACCCCAAAATATGGGATGGCATTATGGTGGGAATCATAAGATGCCCCAAGTGTGGGATGAGAAGAAGAGGATCATTGTGAGGTGCCCAAAAATATGAGTTATGGTAGGGTATTTTTTCATTGTGTTCAAATTAAATTTATAGATTACCTCATCTATCACTTTCTTCATAAGTGTATCTCTCCTCAATAACTATATCATCTAATTTAGTTATTTCGGTTATAAAATAACTTTAAAGTTTTTTTTTTCATGCCATCAGTTGGGGTGATAAAATTTAATTGTGTTGTAATTAATCACGTGTGATTGGCCTAAACTATGATATTAGACTATTTTGGGTGTGATTGAGCATCATTGGTCTAAATGATGACATCATGGATTTTTTTTTACATCATCAACCTATTTGATGATGTTATAACTATTTGTCTATAACTAAACATCATTAGTTGCATCAATGATTATAGGATTAGAATAATTTTCCTTAATAATTTAAAAAAAATCATTATAACCATGATTTCATTAAATCTAGACATATCCCTAAGAATCAGGACTTATAGTATTGCCATTTCTAGTTTTATAACTGTTGAAATTAGATATGCATATTGATATTATTGGCTTTTAACTAGTGTGATATTGGATTCCATATTGTTATTATTGGATTTAATCAGTGTGATATTGGATTATAATATAAATATTATTGGATTATAAAGTCTATTGTGTAATAAAATTCTAATTATATCTTAACTAATTTTTCACCTTTGAATTCATATTTAGGGGAAATGGGCCAATAGTTGAGCATGGTCCAATAGTTGAAATGGGTCTTGTTACATAATATGATACCATAGTTGTCATATGATTACCTAATATTTATTATAGTACCCTTTATTATTTATCCAAATTCTACCATATATTAATCAATCACATCATGACATGGAATATTTACAAATATTAGTGCAACACTATAAAACATATTTACTATCACCATGTACAAGTATTAGACAACACCTATCATTGCCCATGTTCACAATGTAAAAGATACTTATCATTATTATTATATTGTATATAATAGGCACGTGCCCATTATACACTATATAGGAACATAAGACTCTACTTCTCATATTATAAATTTAGAGGTCATTTTTCTTCTCTCAATGTGTAGAATGGGCATGTGCCCATTCTACCCAAGATAATAATATGGGCCTCTATTGATAATATTATTCCTATCTTGTGTAAAATGGGAATATTATTGTAAAACCAAAGTTTTTATAGTATAAATCACTCAAATATTAAAAAGTTCACACTTTATATACTGGGATATGTGAAATAATTTATCATTTCATGGGCATACTGATATGTTTTAAATCAAGGTTCACATTTAGTGTCACATCACATAGTACATGATACATTCATAATTAATGTACCCAATCAAAGTATAAATTATGTGAAATACACAAATTAACATGTGCATAAAGGCCCATTTAAATTAAAATTTAAGATGTGATCTGGGAGAACCCATGACTCTGTGACCCTGTGAACCCTTTTTGATCACCATTGTATTCATTTTGCTATCACAAGTATGTTTAAAATTTTTATGCGATTTATTAGTTTTTGGGACATGATAAGTATGATACCATATTATAAATAATATAAGATAGACACATGGAGAGATAAAGGGGGCTTAAAGTTTTAATAGGTTCATGTATTTTAGTGATGCCACCTTGAGAACAAAAGAGATCTCCATGAATCTATTATTTCATGGTGATTTCCATGTGTTCTATTTTGATGTTGTATAATTATTAAAATTAATATATGTACTCTAAATGTTTATCTACTTTATATTTATTTATTATGTGTGGGGAAGCCACTAATGTGAAAGAAAGATAAATCAAATATAAAGGTTCAACAAATTTGTAGACTATGAATAAAGTCATTTAAAAGTTTTCAGACTCAAACCTAGACTTGAAATAATTTCCTTATAGTTCAACACTTCACACCCCTCTCCTTATTTCATAACTAGCTTTTTTAATGTGTTCTTAAAACACACAACAAAAATGTGACCTTGTTTAATCTTAAATTTAGATATGGGGATATAGGGTTAAGAATAGAGAATGAGTATTAACACAAGAGTGATAAAATAATATATAGTAGGAAAATTTTTTAGGAAAATTAGAGAAACAATATTATGAATTTATATAACTAATATTGATAAAAATAGTAAAGTACAAATATTGAAAGATATTTTCATAAATAAAGAATAATGGTACTTCGCTAGTTTACTATACATAGGAATATCTAGAGTAGAAACAAGTATGATATATGTAGGATCAACATTATGGATCAATCATAAAATTTTAAAAAGTACTTATATGGACATAGACACTATTGTTAGATCTAGATACTATCATCAAGGTTAATGTCTGACTATGATGAAAGTGTCTAGTACATATTAATGACTAGATAAAGATGAAACCAACTTCATTATTCTTTTTTTTTCACCTTTCTACTTATGCATTTAGATTTGGGATACATATTATCACTCTTTGATGATTGATCAAACCCTCGTTCTTCACCATTCTTCACCCTTAAAATGGGTTTATTAAAAAATGGGTTACTGGTATTATAATTTTGAATTACCCTAAAGACCCTTTTATTAATGGGTGATACCTACATACACAATACTCCATGAAGGGACTCAAAATTATGTATTTCTCCCCTATGTGTGGAAAAGTGTGTACATAAGGGTGAAATATATTATATGAAGATGCATACAATGATATAAATTGTATTTTGACAAATATCACTCATGGGATAATCTTTGAATGCTTCAGACCTATAATATAATTGACCCTATGCTTGATATGAATGAATATGATAGAATATAGTGCTAATTAGGCATTTTGTTGATGTCACCATTACCACATTTAGATGATCAGGGGAGTTGATCATATGGTTGTGATAACATTAGTTCCTAGTTTATATGTTATAAATCTCAAGTCATGTGCCTAAGTGCGGTCAAAGATATGAGGGTGTAAAATTGGGATCCTACGTAGTTTGACATTATTTTCCCATACTTATCAAAACTTATATGAGGCAAGAAAAAGCTGAGTAATAGATTTGGTGATGGAATATCTCACATGTGTGGATGTTTTATAACAAGATGATAATATGGGTTTTTTCAATTTTGATCATAGTTAATTTTCACTAAATCTCAGGTCATGTACTAAAGTGCATCAAAAGATATACATATGCAAATTTGGCTTTCTAGGTAATTCATAGATGAGGATTGAGAAGGATTAGACTTGTGTTTATACCACACCTTTTGAAAATATTTCACAGTATGGTTCAATAAGACAGATATGCTAACCCATAGGTTTTGATAATTTTTTAATTCGAATGAATTCTGGCTACTAGACACTTGATAAGGTTGGACATTACCATAAATGATAGTGTCCCTTTGTATCCAACACTATCTAAAGGGATAAAAAATAGGCACTAATTTGAAACTAACAATGAAGGATGTTTATTAGGTTTTAAGAGTTATGTGTAGTATATGATACTTGGGTCATCAGAATGATATGGATTAGACTAAGAGATAAGCATTTAGGCATAGTGAGATAGTGAATGCGAGTATTTTAGCTATAATGACATATATAATTGAAGGTTAGAAACCTAATTAATATTTTTCAAATTTACAAGACTAATATTCTATAAATATTTAGTTTTAGTATCTACATTCCACCCCCACTTTAATCTAGTAATGCATAAGGATGAAATTACTAGGTTAAAGGAAATAAATATGGGTTTGTATAACATACATTGCCTTTGATTGAGCCCAAATTGAGTGATTTGTTGGTGTATGACATATAAATGAGGGCATGTTACAATGTAAATTAGTTCATTTTATCTAAAATTTGAAATAATTGAAATACTTGAAAATCAAGAGAGTAAGGAAGGAGTACACGTATGTGTCGATGTACCCATGTTGCTTCATGATGTTTTGACTTAGTAAATATGATTCCTTATGAATCCTTGGAGTTGGATAAGGTTTAGACTTTAAGATTAGATATTTGAAGAAGGATACTGGAATGTATTATGCCCTCAATCTGATGTTAGGATGAGTTGTGACACGACCATTGAGATCATTATATCTCAATCAAATAACTTAAGTATGAACATATATAATCTAGTGAGGGTGAGTGATTTAATAAACTCATACTATAAATTTGTGATATTGGATGATTTAAAAACTTAAATATATAAATCTAGTGAGGTTGAATGATTTAATCACTTCTACCTATAAAATGAACCCATTATTGTAGCAAAAAAGGTTCGATTACAATACATCCTAGTGTAATCGGTATATCATGGTGACTAGTATAATTGGTAATTTAAAAAAAAATTAGTGAAATATCATGGCACATGCACCTATAATATGTATGATCTAGAGTATTGTGTCATATATATGAAAAAATATGTTTTAAATCTATGCAAAATTAGTGTAATGTATAGGATTCTGGCTCAAATGTATATTTAAATCATGAAACTAAACTAGAGTTTGTATAAGTGTGGAGGTCATGTGTTTATAACATGACCTTAAAAGTGTATAAATGTGGAGTTCATATTTTTTGTCCAACATTCCCCCTTTTTGTGTCAATGGGGAAACCCTCCTTTAAAAATAATCAAACCAGAGCTCCTAGGTCCATTGTTTCACTCTAACCAACTTTGTTTGAACCAGGTCCTTAAAATATTTTGTATCCTTAATTTATCTAAGAAATTTTGAGACTTTTTTATTTTAAAACTAAGGTAGGATTCTTATCTCAAGGATTTAGGGCACTAACATTGCAGGTCAGCTTTTAAAAGAAGTTCTTAGAGTCTTGTTCCTTTTTTGGAGCAATAGACCTTATGCCCTTCATGGAAAATCAAAATATTAATAGTAGTTAGGCAAGTTATTAATGATATGCGTGAAAATTTTATTTTTAATTAGTATTATTCATGGGATTTTTAGGAAAAAATAGACAAATGCAAGAGAGTCACATCACGTGTTGTCAGAGTGACCGATTGCCTAGACCTATAAGAGATGTTAGATCCTAAGAGAACTTGACCCACTTAGAAGGTGACATGTAGCACAATATTAGAGTGACCAATCCCCCAAACCTATAAAATATTTCAAATCTTGGGAGATCTCAACCCAATCAAAGGGTACCACATTACAACATGTTAGAGTTTCCAGTTCCTCATACCTATTAGAGATGTTAAAAACTAGGAGAGCTTAGCCCACTTAGATTGTACCATGTCATGCCATGGCACAATGGACAATCCCTCAAACCTTTTAGAGATGTTAGAGCTTGGGAGATCCTGACAAAATAAGAGGGCATCACATATCACCATGTCAGATCGACCAATCTCCTAAACCTATCAGATATGTGAGATCCAGGGAGATCCCATCCCACTCAGAGGGTTCCACATAGCACCATGTTAGAGTGGCCAACCCCATATAGCTATCAGAGATGTTAGATCGTAAGAGATACCAACCCATTCAGAGGGCACCACATCACACCATGTTAGAATGTCCAATCCCCCAAACCTAATAGAGATGTCATAACTTGGGAGATCCCATCCCATATAGAGGGTACCATGTCTTACCATGTCAAAGTGGCTAGTCCCTGAACCTATTAGAGATTTTAGAGCCTAAGAGAGCCTAGACCACTCAGAGGGTACCACATAGCACCATGTCAAAGTAGTTAGTCCTCTTAACTTGTTAGATTGTCAAAGCTTGAGAGATCTTGACCCACTTAGAGGGACCCATGTCATACCATGTTAGAGTGGCTAGTCCCCTAGACCTATTAGAGATGTCAGAGCCTAAGAAAGCATGACCCACTTAGAGGATACCATGTATCAAAATTAGATGTATGAGTAGGTGGCCACCTAAGACTCCAAAATGATTAGAATGGATTAATGGAGCCTAAAGACTAATAAGAGGTGCCACATGTCCCTAAGTGACACTTCACCCTTTTTAAGGGTATGGTATGAGGTAAAAAGCTATGTTTAGGTGCCGACCATTAATAAAAGGGCCAAAAAGTGGATGATACATGGAATAAGGTAGGATTTAAATGAGAGGCCTTGAGGAGATGTGACCACATACCTACCATGTGCTTGAAATTAACTAAATATAAATATGGGATCGATTAGAACATTTAAAAAAAATTCATTGCCATTTTTAAATTTGCTTGGTGGTGGAGGATTTTGATCTTAGAATTTAGTTTTGGATTAGGAAATAAAGAGAGGAGATCTAGCCACCAACTCAAATTTGAATTCATAGAAAGTGAACTAACAAATGCCTTTAATACATTTGGATGAATGTATTCTCTTATAAATATACTAAGAAAATCTCACTAACAATTATCACTATATACAAACACCATCCTAGACCTCATCACCTAAAGAAATCCACCTTGGTTTCTACCCTCCTTATATTTTCTCTAGTTTCTATCCCTCTCCCATTAGTTTTGGGATATCTAGAAAGCCCACAACAATGGTATTTTATCCAACAAAAAACACAACCCTAGATCTATTTTCTCCAAAATTTACCAAGACATTGTTGAAAATTGGAGGTAGTTTCCTCGTATAGACATAAATATGAGATCTATAGATTAACATATTATTTTTAGAGAATGACATTTGGAGTAGAATGTCATCTCTCCAACTAAAAGATTTATGAGGAAACAAGTCAAGTGAAAGCCACTACCAATAGATTAGTTAAATTTGAATTTTGATGGTATTTCAAAAGGTAATCTAGGTACTACAAGTGGTAGAGAGGTAATCATAAACTCATCTCAAAATATGGTTGCTATATATGTTGACCCATAAGGTATCAAACTAATCATGTAGCAGAAGCTAAAACATCACTTTTGGGTATTCAAATTAATCCTCAACTCAAAGTGGAAAGGTTAATCATTGAAGGTGATTACCTAAATATCCTTGATGTACTAGATGGTAAGACCATCCCCTCTCACACCATTAAAAATCTCATAAATGATGTCAAGGGGTTTAATAAATGATCTAGGGAACCCTCCCATTATTCATACTTATCGATAAGGAAATGGGGTGGCTGATTTACTAGACAATAATCAGTCTACCCCTTTTATATATTTGGAATGAAAGCAACCACGTCCCACTACACATCACCAAGGCAATTCAAAATGGATCCATCATATTCGAGGGTGTGACAATGTTGGTCATACACATAAAATTCACATTCAGTTCATCATGTTTCAAAAATTATGTTAAATCATTATATTTCTATATGGGAGCTTATTATTTTTAGTCAGGTGAAATATATCTCATTAATTCCCTTTATTACCATTTTCTATAAGCTTAACTAGGAAAAGGTGGACCTTTATCATGATTTAAAAAATATTCTCTCAGGCCAACATAGAATGGGGGGAGATAGAGAAAAGCTTGATCTAAAATCACGCACAAAGGTTTGTTCTAATAAGAAGGTTTGGTGGAAGATACACAAGGGAGGTTTGATGGAATACATGCAACAAATAATAGGGCATGATGCAAACCTTGCTAAGAATTTTATTGTAACATGGAATAAAATAACTGTGGAGATAAGAGGTCTTATAATCAGTATCACTGAGGAATTAATTAGAGAGGTAATTGGGATGTCATCCAAGGGTTAAAAATAATTCAAGGACCAATCAAATAAGATGAAGATGATTTAGAGATTTTAAAGATGAATGAGACATCGAAAATAGATAAAAATGGTTTTCTATGAATGGACCTGCTGAGATAATGGTTGGAGGTGTGCCTTCAGATCATGAAATGCCTTACTCTAGAAGGTAAACTTACTCTTATTTTATCACACCATTTTTTATCCTAAACCATTTTCAAAATTTTAAAATTAGTCTACAATATTATTTGATGAAGTCCTTAGAAATTAAAGCCCTTAATTTTCAAATTAATGAAGTGAACACCATCATCCACCAATGGATTATCTTCCTATTTGTGAAGCATGGTAAGACACTATGTGGGAAATAAGTCCCACTTGGAGGGTCTTCTATGAAGGAGGACTCCCCTAAAGAAGACCCAACCATAGACTCCCCCCAACCTCCTCACAATCCTTCCCCTACAAGACCCAATTCCAAAACCCTCATAGGGGATCGTCCTCTATAGCTAATCATAAACAAATTTAAACCTATTATTTTTAATAAGGAGGATGTAGTATAATATTATAAAAAATGTAAGGCCCCCATGTATAAATATATCATGAAAAATAAGAGATAGTTGAAGGACTTTAATGGTAAACTTCATGAAGTAGGTTTAGGCTTAGTCAGTCTGATCAAGGAATGGAATTATATTAACAAGGAAGCTACATAAATGTTATAGGATTTCACCGAGCTCATCAAGGTAGATGTCCCCCTATAGATGGAATGATGAGAAGGTAGAGGTTAAAATCACTCCAAAACCTTCATCCAAAACCTTCAACATGAACCCCCTTAAGAACATCTTGGAGGAACCTCAAAAGAAGTTAAGAATGATTCTATTGAAGGACACAAGAAACACCCGAGTAATATGACTTAGGAAAAGATCATTAGGAAAAAGATGATAAATAAGATAGAGGAAAAGGATGCCAATAGGGTACTCATAAAGGAAATTACCCTCCCTAAGTAATTTATCTCTTTTGTTTACTTTTATGTACTAGAATTTTATTAGTTATTTTTTTTTTGGCTATACTATGTTTTTCATCCCTTAGGGCTTTCTCTATTTTGATTTAATATTGGTTAACTTTAGGTTTTAGGATCCTTGTAAAACCTTCTTATTTACCTAATAAAATAAAAAAAATATCACTATACACTTAAGATAAATTCAACTCATTTCTTTCCAATTCCTATCACATACCCCTACATTTTTACCCCAATGTTCAATATCTTGCATCCTTAGCTGTGACCTCACTATAATGGCTACATCCTCCTTAAACCTCAAGGCTGAGATCAAGTCTCAAGATACCTTATTCCTAGAAGGCTTGACCTAATTAAAACATTATGTTGACCTATTTAAATCAATCAAGTAGGTACTTAGTGACTTAGGCTCTGACAATGATGAATAGGAGTTTGAAGATGCCCTTTGGGATTACAAGAAATGTGGTCTTCATAGATACACAACCAAACTAGAGATGTTCCCCTACATTAACTTGTTTGGTAACGTAATTTTCACCACCATCTGAGTGTAAAACAAAATCCATGACCAGGTTTACTCACCCAACTCTCAGCACCAAATCACCAACATCTCTTAGAATGCCTACAAGGCATATTACTCCCTCCTATATTTTAACTTATCTTATGATGTTGCAGTGGTGAAGACCTAGATTTAAACCTTAAAAATATATAAAATTCTAAAAGATTGGGATGAGAACCTAGATTCCACATGGGTTAATAAGTAGGACATCAATACATACACAGTCCACACCTTTCAATAGGAGATATGAGTGGGTATTATTTTACTAAACCAATTGTTTAGGGCCCAAGACTGCTTGCATGTTAAGAAATTATGGGTGCCACTCATCCATATGATCCTCACTAGCTATAAAGGTTTAAATATGGGAGGGATCATCAACTTCAAATTGGTCAATGTCATAATATATGCTCGAGTAGGAATAATTTATACATGATGAAATACCTCATAGATGTAGTTTACATGATGCTCACTTTCAAGACATCCACTTTTCCTGCATGGGTTGTCAGTGGATCAACATTCTAACTAGTATTTTATAAACTATATGGCCATTAGTACCATAACCACATCTAATATATTTATGATCAATTATACTCAATGGTCTAAAACATAACCAATGAGGCCTTAATGCCTCATTTATCATAGGATATGTAGGACTCCATTATAACCATCAATGAATATTAGTACTACCAGGATGACACCATAATTCAAATTATATGTGTTTTCAAGTAACCCCTTTGCTTGCCATACTTCATCCCATATCACCTAATAGATTAAGAGATTGCATACTAGCCGGTAGGAGGTATTTTTGGCTTTTACATAAGCTACCAGTAGAAGGCATGCACACCACTCCTGATCTTGATAAGGCACCATGTTTACAATGCCTTCCCTCCTCTCTAGAAAATGGTAGCCAGGTAGGACTCCTTCACCCTAGGGAGAGCCTATATCTAGCATTAAAACCCTAAGGGAATGATCAAGGCTCATCTAGTGAGGTAATCAACATGCCTCAACATCAACTATGGCCACTAGTTAGAGAACAATGATGAAATTTACCTTAATATCACAAATGACTAGGAGGTGTGGTCTGAGATAA
This sequence comes from Torreya grandis, assembly GCA_037957365.1. Taxonomy (NCBI): domain Eukaryota; kingdom Viridiplantae; phylum Streptophyta; class Pinopsida; order Cupressales; family Taxaceae; genus Torreya; species Torreya grandis. Next base: position 2,781,868 of record JARHVA010001297.1, on the reverse strand, counting down.
TAGCTTAAAAGAAGAAGAAAAGGAAATAAGGTCCAAACAGGTCCATATTCTCCCCTCCATCTCCTACTCACTCTATGGAGGATCCAACTCTGACTCTTACTATATCTAGGAAGAATTTTGTAGGCTATTACACCACCTTCTCCTCTTTATGCTTTGACTCTAGCCTTGCCTCCTCCATCAACTCCCATGCCTCATCCTTCACCCCTCAAGTATATCCTACTCCTCATGGTCTGGTTCCTCCTCTTCCTCCTCTAATAGAACCTACTCCTTGCACCCTAGTTCCACCTCTACCTTCTCTAATAACTATGGTAGACCAACCCCAATTAAGCCAAACCTATGTTACTTAGTTGTAGGTAACCCAAGTATAAGTGACTTAACCATTGACACCTAAAAGTTTGATGTCACTAATAGTCTAAAGGAAATATTGGAATGAGGATTAAAATAAATAATAATGCAGGTTATACCCCTTACACCTCCTATTTTCTCCATCTCCCTTCCACCCCTCATTCCCACTACCTTCAAACTCCCAGTCATGACAACCCCAAGTTTTTATCCCCTTCCATAAGCTCCCTAAGTGGTTCCTCCTCTTTTCCCCATTACACCCCCTCTATTGTTCACCCAAGTACTTTTGGCCTTGGTTATCCTTGATTTATTCATTGGGCATTCCTTTAGTCTAGGAACCTATAAGCACATTTTTTTGGTGAGCATAGACACAATCATGAGGAGTGCATATTCAGTGATAGAAACTATACCAACACTCCCTTCGATCATCTTAGCACCTCTATTAGTGATTTAGGAACCTCCATAGTTAGGCCTCATGGATCCTACTATCCCTATTATTCCTTCCACCACAACATCTAGAGCTGACATGAGTAAGAGATCCAAGAAAAATTAGAAGGTGACTCACTTTTAGGATTCAATTCAAAGACCTTCTACTCTAGTCTAGCCTCCTCCACCAGTCTCAATGGTTCCTCTAGCCTCAGTCACATTGATTCGACATATTAATACATTTCCCCCTCTTTCCATTACCCTAGGTGCTCATGGATTTAGATTTAACTAACCAATATCTTCCCTTTTATTGAACACCCCTTTATCAGGAGTCATTACCCCTTAAGAGGGCATGAACTAGGAATAATGATAGACACAAATGTTCCCATGGTCCTCCCATTTCATCCTTAATCCCTATTCTCCCATGCATTTTACTCTATTTATTTTCTCATTCACCCCTTTTACTTCCTCCATCTCCCCATTGCCTCATCCTCTACCCTTCATTACCATCTCTTCCACCCATCCAATACCTCCTAAAACTGAAGGAATGGTCCCAAGGTTGCAAGTACCATAGATTATAGTCCAAAGTAACCCACATGTTCATTTAATCTTTGACCAAGCCATGGGAAGTATGAAGAGGAATCTAATGTAGAAGTTCTTTCAAGAGGGGAACCTAGTGGTATGGTAAACCTAATAGGTTTTTTTCTTCCTCACCAAGGTGAGGACTTCCACTGGGGAGGAAAAAATGGCTAAGGAACCATTTTATAATCTAAGGGAAACTCATGATATGTTGGAGAAGCTACTCAAAGACATATAAAGTTAGGTTCAAACACTAAAAGCCTAGGTGAAGATCTCTTTATCCATTGGGATACTTGGACAAGTCAAGGATGCCCTCTTATTACTCTTCTTAGTTTTGGGTAAGGTGGTGGAGACTTTGGTGGAGACAAATATACTTATTTGGCAGAGTCAGGCTTATATGGAGAGGATCACAAAGATAGATGGGAAGTGTAGGAAGTTACTATCGGTTGGCTTTCTTCAAAAAGATTTGTATTTTAGGGACTGACCATGTTTAATACAACCAATTTCATAATACTACCTCTATGGGCTCACCAAGATCAGAGAAAAATATTCTTTGATATTGATTCCTTTATGGAGGTGGTCTTTGTAATGTACGTGTTTAAATAGGGGGAGTATTTTGGATAGGCAATGGCTATACCATTTGTACATGTTTAGATTAATTTACTCCATTACATACAATATGTTTATTTCTATTAAATACCTTTGGCTTCTCATATGTGTTTGCACTGTGGCTTTAGTTTGTGCTTGACTATGAGAATAAATTTTGACCAAGCCCTTGTCATTAATATCTTTTTAAATTTACACCCCCATGTCTATAATCTATTCAAACATGTTGGCACAATGAATTTGTATCAAACATATGCTAGGAACATGAAGGTGGCTATGGAGGAATAGATGGCTATGGCTTAAATTGTAATTGGACCCTTAAAAGAGTGTAGGAAAAAGATATTAGCCTAAATCAAGGAGGTTAATATCTCTATGTTTTTCCACCTAAATGAGACCCTGATAGATAGGGGAGAATTTAGAGTCCACCTAGGTCACTTTGACTAGGTCATGAGGGAGAAAGTCACCAAATCAAATAAGGAAGGGGCTCAGACAATTTTTGAGATATCACCATAGTCTAAGACAAGCATCAGCCAAGTGTTTTAGGTAAAAGTGTCTATATAGGTTACATTTTAGGTATACTAGAGGTTGGTGACTCAAGAGAAGATGATATTTAGGGAACCCTTGATGAAACTTGCTAAGTTGGACCAAGAATTTAACCTTGTGGTATCTATGTTAGAAGCTAGGGATGCAAGATAAAAATAGTTAAGAGTCAGATATTCACAACTGCCTCCACATATCAATTAGGTGGTCCCACATAGATATTTTTGTGGGCTTGAGAGGATTTTCATTTTCTTAATTTTGAATTATGGTTGTAAATAATAGTGGCCATCTTGGTCCAGGATGGGAATCTCATGTTATTTTGTTAAGATCTACACTTATAATAATTAAAATATGTGGAATATAATGTAGATCAACACAAAAAAATAGATATTAGTGGGTCAAGATGCCTAAATACTCAATATATGCATAAATAGAATAATCACCCTTAAGGTAGGGTAACACCATAAAATACTCCTTTAAGAAAGAATAAATCCATAATGTCTCTTTGAGGGGACAACCTCCAATATCCACTAATAATAGAAGACTCAATGCTTACTTGATTGATTTATCTCTATATAAATAATAATGGGTGGGTAACCTCTTAATCCCAATGTAGGCTGACCATTACCCAATGCACTAATTCCACAAGTTACTCATTTATCCTAATATATTGGACAATATGACTAAGGAGATGTGTGCTAAATGTAGACATCTCCATCAACCCATATACATTAATATATCATATTTCTAAGTACATAACATTCCTTCCCTCCTTGACATGTTTCATCCCTAAAACGTAAGAAGAAACTGAAGAATGAATGTGCATCAAATCATTGCACACTTGTCTCCAAGATTGATCATCCAACCTTTTGTATGTGATATTGGTAGGTGATAGATCTCCAACCTTATTTCCAAATGTTATTGTGCCACTTTTATTCCATTCATTATCATAAATATAACACCTTGGTGTCTCTACATAATTATTCCTCTTTTGATTCCCTATACCACATTCCACTGCACTACTCTGATTCCATGCATATCCATAGTAGTTACTCTACCATGCATAATCATAGTGAGTTCCTCACTAATTCCATGTTCCATATGCCATAATGTTACTATGATTTCACACTTGACCATAGTAGTCATTTTTTGACTTCTATGCATAGCCATAGTGATTCCTCTATTGATTCCTTGTGTAACCATAGCCATGAATACTCTAATTTCCTTTATAGCCAAAGTGATTGTTGTTATGATAGTCCCTCACATGTCTCCATGTTTTTTTCCTCTCATGATGATGTGGGTGTCTATATACCTCAAATTTTTATGATACTTTGACCTTATCAACCTTTTCTTCTATCTCTTCCACCTTTTGATTTGGTGGTTCCTTTATCTCTTGAGTAGATGAAGTGTTCTTATTTTCTTGTATTATTTCTTCATATATGTATTCATTTGAGTCTTCAACATGCTCCTTTTCACCTGATTCAATATCATATTCATGATCTACCTTGATTTTTCTTTGTGCCTTTCCAACTATGATATCTTATAAAATGACCTTTTTCCTATACCAAAACTTCATGAACTTCTTCTGAACGTTAATATTGATTATTCCCAAAGTCTCTAACCATGGATATACAAGAACCATATCCACATCATCCATATCTAAAACATAAAAATATGAATGCAAAACATATTTATCCATAGTGAGACTCAAATCTACAAAAACATGAATATTATGACCATCTATTTGAGCCTCTTAGATATTGCTTGCTTGAACATGTAGATGTCGAGCCACATCTATGTTGATGAACTTGTACTTGTTGCTAGGGTTTATGAACATAATGAACTTATTATTTTGAATGCATTCATGAAACTAAAAATTTGAATCTATTTTATTTGGAGCCAAACTATTTAAACCCTTATCATCCAATCCTTCTTATTTCTATTGGAGATCCTCTACCTCTCCTTCTACACAATCTGTGGTTTCCTCATCATCATTATGTGTGATTTCTTCTTCATCATCACTTTAATATTATTCCTCATTGTCATAATTTTATTCCAATGATTTTTATTCTTCATCATCTCCATTATTTTATTAATTACCCTCCTCCTCATCCTCTTCTTCCTCTTTTGTATTTTATTTTTCTTTTATACCCCATCGATCTAGGAAAACTTTTTCCATTTCTTACCATGAAAACTTCCATCATTTTAGTCTTAGCTCATCCCACCAAAGCGATATAATATCACAAAGAAAATTGTAGAAATATCTTTGCCATGAAATTGTTTGAAAAATATTCTCCTTAAAAAGGAGCCACCATTCTCTAGCATCAATATCATCCCCCCTGAAAATACTCATAACTTCATGATTCACAAAAACTAAGGTTAATGAAAAAACACTAAAATTTCAATAACTCATTCAAAACTTAGCCAAATAGTCCAAAATTTTGATTGTATCTTCCATGTATATAAATACAACTTTAGTGAAAATGTTGTGAAAAAATTTCAAAATTTTTGGCATTTAGAGCAAATTTATGAAAAATCATAAAATCAAAATAAATCACTTAAAACATTTTAAATAATTCTAAAATATTGTATCTTTCCTATATGATGATAAAATATCAAAACAAATTTCACAAAAAAAAATCTTTAAATTTAGGTAGATATGATGAAATTGTTACAAAAACTAAAATATCAATAAATCCCTCAAAATTGATCATATAACCTTGATTTTTTTACAATGACTTCTTAAAATATTATTAATCCCCAATAAATTTTTTTTGAAAATTTTGCAACCTATTTAAATATATTAATGATTTCATAAAACTAGGGTTTTGCCCCACACAAATTACCCAAATTGAAGCTTTGATACCACTTTTTAAGATTCACACTTATAATAATTGAAATATGCAAAACATAATGTAGATCAACAAAATAGAATAGACATTGGTGGGCCAATATTGCTAAATACTCAATATATACATAAATATAATAATCACCCTTAAGGTAGGGAAACACCATACAATAATCCTTTAAGAAGGAATAAATCCACAATGTCTTTTCAAGGGAAAAAAACTCTAATATCCTCTTACAATAGAAGAATAAATGCTTACTTGATTTATTTACAATGATAGTCACCTCTTTTATATAGACCTCTATAGAACTAATAATGGATGGGTAACCTCCTAATCCCAATATAGGGTGACCATTACCCAATGCACTAATTCTAGTATTTACTCATTTATCCTAATGTATTGGACCATATAACTAGCTAAGGGGATGTGTGCCACATGTTAGCATCTCCATCAAACCATATATAGTAATATATTGTATCCCTAGGTACATAGCATATTTGGAGGTGAATCTCATCCTCATCTATATAAGGTAAATCTATATTCTAATTTAAGGGTCGACTAAAATTTATCAAAAGTGTTGTCAGATTATAGCTAGGATTTTATCCACTTTTTCCTTCACCTCTTCAGACTATAGAGTTTTCCATTATCGATTTTTGTAACAACACTTGCTTTTTTTAATGAATACAATTATAGTTTTTTGTAAAGGGATTATTTTGCATCTCAATTATCTTTCATCTCCATTTTGAATACTTGTTAATGTTAGATTAAAAAAAATACCTTGATATTAAATATATGCTATGGTTATGATATGATTATCTATTATAATTACTTTGTGAACTCTCTCATTTAGCTTTTCACAAGTACTATTAATTTGTGTGTTAGTCTGTAATTTACCATTGAATGTTTATATGTAGTTTACTATAAACTCTTATGAATTATATTTAGTGAGGGTTTATATTTGAAGCATGCTCCCCTATTTCCTCAGACTCTTCCCACTATGTGTTCTTAGAGGTGGAAATTTTAGTGCAACTTAGTCTACAGTGGTATACCTATAGCAAGGGCACTTGGTTTGATGGTTAATGTATTGTGTTTCTTGTAAATCTAGAGGGTCTCTTTTCTACCTCAATCTTTTCTCTCATTTTATGTTTGTTTTCAAATATTGAAATACCTTTCCCCTTGAGTTTAGAAAATAGAGGAGCACAATGCATGAACTTAAATAATAAATTTTGACAATTAGACCTATGTACAATAATATCATACTAAAATTTTAGTAGTGGCACCACATCTCTTGAAGACAATTCACGTAGACTCCATAGTGAAGTCAAATAACTATAGGCATGTCATAGGCTAATCATAAACTAGTCCTAAAATGGAGGATAAAATTCCATCATTGTTTCCATATTCTTCTTTGGGTAATACCCAATCTCATGGGTATTTTATGAACTAGACTTTAGAGAAAATAACAATTAGCACTAGGAGGGATCAAACATATGTATTTCAAACTTGTCATTGGTTTATTGATGTGTTTAAATTTTGATTATTTATAGTAACATACTAACCATTGTTTGATTGTGAATCATCCTAGAGACTAGTTCACTTATTACTAGGGCTAGGTCCTACCATGATCGATTAGTAATTTCCATCCTACTTTTCCAAAGAAAACCCAGGCTCAAATAACCTAGAGCTACCATGATTTCAACTATTTTACCCCCATAATATCTTCCAAATTTGTATCCCAAGATGGCCTAGTTAGTTGGATCTACCATTAACATCCCAAGGGTTATCTAAGATTTATTTAAAAACCCTAAAATATATCTCCCCTTTTTTGCTCTTAGTGTGGGATGGAATACTAAAGATAACATAAATTCATATAAAACTACCCTAAGACTCTTAAATGTAGAACATGAAGACATGGTGAATATGCTTTTCCTCTTCACATTAATAGACTTATTATATGATTGGTTATTTACCCTCCCTAAAGATTCTATCCCTAGTTGGGACCATTTTAGTACTACCTTCTTCACCTAATTTAGGTAAGTGATAGAACCCAATGTCCTCTACTAAAATTTTTCTTATATTAAATGGGATCCCAGTGAGCCTATCATGAACTTCAATACTAGGTTTCAAAAGATGTATAGTTAGGTCATCATGCATTTTTAGCCTAACCCCCAATTAGAACTTGAAATGTATAAGAATGTGTTAGACGCTTAGACAACCATGATTATAAGCAGAGACCCAACCATAATGGACCTATCCCTAATTTATGTAGGAAGCATAAAAGTGGATAGGTAATTGAACCCCTAAGAACACATGATGGCCCCTATTCCTAGTATACTACCATAGATACATGTATTGAGATTATTTCTTAATGTTTATCAAAATTCCCCAGTACTTTAGCTTGAATGCAATGAGAAATGCATTAGATATACAAATCAATCCTAGCTTAGAGAAGATAGATCCTACTTACACTTCTGATTAGGGTCACATTAGATAATCGAGGTCATAATCAATATGGATCCACTAAACTAAATTAGGGGATATCTTACCATAATACTATCAATAGGGAGGGTTCCAAAGCCTCTAGTCAAATAAAAATATGTAATAACCCTAACTAATTCCTATGTTTTCATATTCACTATATTAATAACAAGTAAAATAAAGGTCTAATATAGTGATCACCAAAGCTTGTGGCACAAAGTATGGGCAATAAACACTAAAATTAAGCATACATAGAATAAATATATTCACATTAATGTATGCAAAATATCAATGCATGGAAAATAAGTGTAAATGCATATCTATCTACTTTTATAAAGGAGGAATAAAGTTAGGAATACTTACCTTTGAAGATGAACCCACCGAGCCTAAATCTCTCCCTTGGCCAAGGTGATTCACAAGAGGTTTTTATGGTATGTAAAGATGACAAAGATAAATCAGATCTAGGTTACACAACTTATCAATGAGTTCAAAAAACTTATCCATAAGAAAAAATATGTATCTCCAAAGAGAGTATGAAACCCTAATATTACTCCTTAAGAAGAATGGTAGATAAGCAGATGCAAAATATATGTTACTTTATCTTCTCTTCTCTTACAAATGATAAAATGATTAATGTTTATATAAGTAGATCTAACCCTAAAACCTTCCAAAATTTTTGGTTGATAGGGTTGACCTGATTGAATTAGTATCATTATTGAAAAAAATTCACTAGGTCACAAACTAGGTAGGCTAGGGGCCAACCTAGACCTTAACTAAGTTTTGACAATAAGAGTATAAGGTTGACACAACTGACATAGTCATGTAAACTATCAAAAGAGTTTTAGGTTAGGAAAAGGGATATTGAAGGTGGTAAAATACTAGAGGAGTGTGAAAAAGAGAAGGTAAAACTTAGGGGAATGGTTTTTAGGAGACGTGTATAGATAGTAAGTGATAAAAGGGACAACAATCCTATGAAGCACCAATGGTATTCCCACCCCTTTCCTGATGTACCCGTTAAGGTGTGCACTTAGATTGATTGAGAATCAATGGGTTTTTACAAGATATAGAGTGTCATTAATTGACAAAAGTTTAAAAAGATTATGTGTATACATATGACCCACTCAAATCTCATTATGTGTCATGTAAGTGTAACACAAGATAGTACTTTAGGAAAATAACATGAGAACACATAATGCTAATACTAAGTAAAGTAAAAAGGAAAAAATTGAAAAATGTATACCTTTACTTACCTTAGTGTTATAGATAAATAAGTAAATGCCAAAAATGTGAAGGTGTCCAATGTGAGGAACACTAGGTGAACTTGTAGAAGAGATTAGTGCATAAAGAGTGAAAAATCAAAATTTTTGAAACCTATATGTATAATAGTTATAAAAATTATCTATAAAATCAGGATTTCAAAACTTTTTACTATTTGGAAAATGAGTTAGTATAAACAGAGATATGATCAAAACAAGGAATCTAATGGTCAATATTTGAAGGGTAAATATTGTTTAATAGTAAATATAAATAGGGTGAAAAAGAATTCATTTTCTATTATTTTACTATTCTAAGAAAAAAATATAACTCTGAGAAACCTAGTGAGAGCCTAGATAGCTAGGATGGTGAGAAGATGACAACTGAGATGAGGAGGATGCATAGAGGCTGTAATGAGTGCAACATAGGTTAGCAACTAAGAATTTCAAATTTTTTTGAGAGTTTTTATTTTAAATTGAGTGTTTTATAGAATGTTTTTAATTTAGTGAAATCTAGATACCATAATGAACCCTAAGAAATGTTTATGGACACTATGGGTCAAATGGAGAACTGGGTTGAAAGGGGTTAGAGCAATAAATGCCTAAGGCCTTTATTACAATTTGTCAAAAATTCATCATATTTAAAGAATAATGTTGAGCTAGGAAATTTAGTTGGTAGAAACATTTTTTTTGAAAAGGCCAACCTAGTAGGTCATGGCCGACTTAGTTTGTTGGGAAAAGGGGTGACATAGTACACCATGGCTGACCTAGTTTGTTTGCTAAGTGGATGACTTAGTACTATAGAGGGAAAAAGAAGGCTGACTTAGTTGTTTTAATTCCAAGGGGTCAACTTAGTAATATAGGGTCAACTTACTTATTTTCTAGTGGTTGATATAGTAATGAAATTAAGGATGATGGCCAATATAGTACTATTTAATCCACATGGTGACTAACTTAGTACTAAAATGGTTGATTACATTAAAAATAGGTCAAATTGGTAATAAATGAGTAAATTAAGGAAAAATTGGTTGATTTTTATGAAATTTTTAAATAATGTATTTTGATTATGAGTAACATGGAGGTCTAATACATCTTTTTTTATTTTATTTTTGTAGATGCTCCATATATTTTGGTGATTGGTGGATGTGTATGGCTATTAAATCTATTAGAGCACCTGAAAGATGTAGATAGAGCTAGATTAGTCACATTGGGATTGGGAAGCATCATTGAGATGCGATGGATCCCATTAAGTTTTTATTTTGGGGTCATGTTCTTGGGAGCCTTTGAATGTTTGACCAATATATTTATATGGGTGGTGGATGGGGATACCATAAAGGTTAGTATCACATTGGAAGATGTCCATACATTTATTAGACTTATTATAGGGGGACATAGGTGATCATGGGGATACCAAATAATTAGGAGGAAAGGCAAACATTATCCTGATAGGCAACATGCTCAGATAAGATTTACTTGGGATTGAAGGTGAGTCTATTTAATGTATATATTACATAGATTTTGGATATCTAGAAGGATATGATAGGACTTGTGGTAGCATGAGTACTATGTCACAAGTTAGATGATAAGGTACCACTGTATGCAAGAGACTTGTGTTAGTCCATATTGGATTAAGGGGCACTCTATGACTTGGGTTATGCCATCTAGGTTTAGTTCATGCATGATATGTATGGAATGTTATCCAGAGGGTAGAAGACATGGGGCTAGTGGTATTACTGAGTGCCTAGATATATGAGAGGTTTCCAATGTACTAACTAACTGGGTTTCCCCATGTGGTTGATGATTAGTTGCCTTAAGTGTTGAGATAGAGATAGGATCAGGTGACATGGGTAATGCCCCATGTGCCAATGATATATATAGCCACAAAAGGAGAGATTATGTGAAAAAATTATGCATACATTATGATCATTTGGCTTAATTGGGTGATTATGGCACTAGGGTTAACATGAATGTGGATCATGGGCTGCTACACCTAGTGGGTAGATCCATAACTAGTGGTGTGCTTTCTAGAATAGTTTGGACTCCCTCACCCAATGGATCCTATAATGGTGACTACAATTTGGGCTCAAAATGTGAGAGAGCCAAGGGGAGAGGAGGAGGAAGATCACTAGTTGAAATATTAGAGATCAAATTGTGGTATATGAAACCATAGACTAGTCAAGTATGATAGCTAACATATAGAGAGGGTATGGACATGGATATAGGGGTGCCACAAGTACCATAATCAGCACCATAATAAGAGTGATGACCAAATCAATCATATAACTGTATGAAGGTTCCAATGATAAGAGAGAGCATAAAGAGTGGTCATTTAGGATGATTTATCAGTTGGCCCAGGGTAAAACTAGTTTATAGAGGTACCACTAAGGTAAGGATCAAAACATGCATGGGAAGTGACTTCAGGGATTACTTTGATTGGGAGGTATCTCATAGATGAGATTATTAAGGGATGAACTGATAAAAGACCATGCTTGATAAATGAGCAGATGGGGATATGGTGATTGGTGACATCGATATAGGTAATAAATGGTTATAATTTTTAGTCATTTTTAATATAGAATACTAGTTATATAGATAAAATTTAAGATGTATTTATGATATAATATATTTTTGGTTTGAATAGTGTAAATATTTTAGATGAGGAGGAGGTAAAATGGGGATCCCTAGTGATGGGAGTGCACTATGATATTTTGGACAAGGTGCTGGCATGATACACCCCCACCTCATTAGATGATCCTATGCTACCATCTGCCCTAGCTTAGGTAGGCTAGTTTAGACTATTAGGGGAGGATGTGGGTAGTTATAAACACAAGGAGATGGGATAAAACCACCAAAAAGGGTGGGATTAGAAAATACATAGGCATGATAGGCCTTGGCTTAGGAGAGAGCCATGCATTTAGATACTACTATCTAGTTGAGAAAGGTATAGGCTTGGGTGGCCAATGTATAGTGATAGGTAGTAGGCTTGAGATCTCAAACATCTTCATTATAGTGTACTATTCAGAGGGGATAATCTAAGGCATCTATGGGTAGTGTGGCTAAGCCAATATATATACATGATAAAGAGCCTAACCTTAGAGTTAGAGTGATGTATTTTTGTACTTTGTATTAAAACATGATATATATAGAGATATTCTATTTTTATAGTTGGATGTTGATCTTATGTGTTATTTTTTGGATATTTTGGTTGTGGTTGTGGATGCATGGATATATTTATTTATATACATGTATTGTGTTTGTTGTATATGCTATAGGAAATATATATGGGGTGTTTTCTTTTCTAGCATTATGTAGTACACATACATGGTTAAAAAGAAAAAGGTGAAAAGTCTTGGAAAAGTATAATTAATCAAAGAAAAATGTACACTATATCACGATGGGAAATGTGTAATAAAAAAATATGACTAAGTATAATAAACAAAAAATGTGGTAAACAAGAGGGCAAAAATTGTTTTTAAACCATGAGAAAGAGTGATACCAAGTTAAAATAAGTAAAATCACACTAAATCACGTTGGGAAGTATGAAAATAATGAAATAAAATGAAAAGCCCATGAAATACCAAAGGTATAAAAATAAATAAATAAAGTTAATAAATCATACTAAATAATGTTGGAAAGGATAAAAAAGAAACAAAATTGGTAAAAATGGTCTTATAGTAATCACACTAATTCAAGTTGGGAAGTATGAAAAACTTAAGAAAAGTGGTTGGATTATTACATGCAATTGGAAAATAAGAATATAAAAGTGAAATATTAATGAAGTAATCATAAAATATACTAAATCAAGATGAGAAGTATGTCAATGATGTTTAAATCATAATTAATCACATCTTATCTCATATTTGACACATGTAATTTTATTGTGACTTGGCTATTGGAAAATTTTGTGAGGAAGGCTAGGTACTATCCATGGTCTTACACTAGTACTCACAAAGGGAACACTAATGAGGTGGAAATAATATGAATATATGTTAAAAGGGGATGTTTTGAATGTTAATGTGAAAAATTGGTAATTTGTGAGGAAGGCCAGGTCTTATCCATGGTCTTACAATGCAACTCACAAATGGAATATTTAGGGGAATGATCAGTGAATAAAATAATATTTCTCAAGGGGAAATATTAGGATTTTATGGAGTGAAAAATGGAATGTAATAATCATAACATATGCATATAATGATAAGACCTTAGAAGACATGAGGCATACTAAGGACATGAGAAGACACTAAGTGACTAGTGACCATCAATATATAGAAGATACCTATTCACTATAGGCACAAAGCTATGAAGGAAAATAAGTATGGTACTAAGATAAACTCATGTTGGATGTTTTTAAACAAGAGAAGTAAAATAGACCTACCTTCTCACAACATGTTCCTCATTCTTTAGGACCCCTTATAGAGCTATCAAATTACTACAAAGATTGGGTACTTACATGAGAAAGTAGGTAGCAATAAGAAATTTTTTTATTCTCCTATTCTAATCTACTAGGATACCACAACCCAATGGAACTCGGCTCTATTTTAAATAAAACTATGGAGTTTTAGCTTCAATTAGAAAAAGGAGATATGCTTAGCATCATGTTTTTAAGTGTGATTTGAATTTTGATATTTTTAAATGTTTCCTTTTAGATCATTGCCTTTTGTTAAATGATTTGGATTTTGAATATTTTTATGGATTTTAAGATTCCTCCTCCATATGAACTTGGAATGACCAATCATGAGAGATAGATTAATTCAAATTAATGAGATTTAAACTTTGGCTAAAGGAAACTAAGTATCCAAAGACATGATTAACTAGAACACTTAGGCTTAGCTATGAACTAGCATGTTATCTCAAGTCTCAACCACATGTATGCTTAGTTCATAAAAAGGAATAAAGGGAAAGAAAGGGAGATCCAAAGTGGACTGGTGAAAGGAGATTGTAAGGAAAGTTGAGAAAATACTTCACATTTTTGACAAAAAATGTAGGAATTCTTGAAGGATCATGCTGATGAGGGATATCATGTAAGGGATGATCTAAAGAATGCATGTGAGTGGATTTTATGGGAGATGAAGGGGTCACCAGCGGAGAAGGTACCACCAATGAAGGTGGATCCATAGGTGAGGGAATCATAGGTGGAAAAATAGTAGGTGGAGAAGGGACCATAAGTGGAGATGGAACCACAGGAGGTGATGGAACCATAAGAGGTGGAACCATGAGGGAATAAGGGGGAGCCTTTTTACAAGACCTACCTATGGGAGGAAGTGTAGAAGGTGAAAGAATGGTTAGGATGTGATCCTTAAGTTTCTACTAAAATCCTAAAGTAAGGAGGAATGATAACAAATAATCTCAACATCTTGGGCCTAAACAAGACCTCCTAAAAAGGGATAATCTAAGGTGTAACCATCATCATAATCAGGTGTATGAATATCAATGGTGCAGGTATAGATTAACTTATCATCCAATGTGGTGTGATGAATGGAATGCTAAGTCTTAGTTAAGACAATAGATATATCATCATAAGGTGGTTGACAAGAATGAGGTTGCAAAGGAGTAAGTTGAGAGATGAGATGAGAGATCAAAGTTTTTAATCTTAATCTCATTAGGCTCATCATCATCAGAATCTAAGAGGTTAGGCGGTATATTATTGATGAGTTTGGGGTGACCATTGTAACCTTGGGTGGAATTGATAGGAAAGTTAAATTATTTAGATTCATGAAATAGAACACTTGGAAAGGGTAATAATATTGAATACACCATGGTATTAGAATTGTTCAAAATTCCAAGGATTGGTGTCATCTTGAATCTTATAGATGGCTCTATTATGAGGAAATTTGATATTAGATTGAACATAGAGATTGAAAATAGAACCAAATTTTATTACATATCACACATTATATGAACCATACAAGAAGGCCTATTAAATAGGCAAATAAATGAACCACTTGAGAAATATACAAAGGGTGGGTGAAATAACCAACATCAACTAGCATGAAATAACTAAGCTTGAAAAAAAACTAACCTCTTAACCTAAGTGTTTAAGGCAACTAACCATAGACCTATTACCTTAGTCAATAACCCAAGTTAAATACATAATTACACTAAAACCCTCCCTTAATGACAAAACCATAAATAAGACCAAGTTTATCTTTAAATTTTATGAACTTGTCTATACCAAGTGGTTTGGTCATTATATTAGCTAATTACTCTATAGTGGGGTAGTAAAAGAGATTGATGTCTTCATTTGTAACCAACTATTAGATGTAATGATGGTGAACCTCAATGTGTTTGATCCTATTATGGAATAATAGATTCTTCACCATCTTTATAACACTCTAGTTGTCATAGAAAATAGGAGTAGGATTTAATGGCTCAAACTGAAGATCCTCCAAGATTTTATTTATCTACATAGTTTCATAACTTGCACTTATCACAACTTTATACTCTATTTTTATTGAATATAATGCCATTATATTTTGTAGTTTACTTTTTCATGAGAAAAATCTTGAATCAAGAGTGGATAGATATCATATTGTAGATTTTCTTGAATCTACTGATCCTACCCAATCAGAGTCAAAATATCCTAAAAGCTCAAAATCTACAAACTTATCATACAATATGCAAAATTCAATAGTAGCTTTGACATATCTTGATTTATATTTTTTAGCTAACCAATGTACTTCTTATGGTTTAGACATGAAGTGAGATAGAAAACTCACTATAAAATAAATATCTAATTTATTAGTAGTGAGGTAAATGAGACTACCCACTAGCTACCGATACACTATTTCATTGACTGGAGGTGAAACAATGTTAGTTGAAAGTTTAGCTTCAAATTCTATAGGTGTGTGAGTTAGATTAAAATCCATCATTATAAATCTTCCCATAAATGATTTGGCATACTTATTTTGTGACATGAATACAACACAATCACCTTGCCAAAACTCAACACCTAAACAATATTTTAGTAATCCTACATAATCATGTCAAAAGTACAACAAATATCAACATTCATCTACTAAATGAGACTATAACTACTCCCAATGATGGTTATATGATCAACATATACAATGATAATAAAGATATCATCACTAAACACATTTACATAGAGATTTGGTTCAGAGTTGCACCTTTTGAAAAAAATCCTTAAGGTATGTATCTATCTTCATATACCAAGCTCGAGGAGCTTGTTTAAGCCCATATAAGGACTTGATCAATCTACAAACAAGATGTTCCTTACCAAGAACTTGAAAACCTTTTAGCTGAACCATGTAGACTTCATCCTCTAAATCTCTATTTAAAAAAGCACTCTTGACATCCATTTGGTACACCTACCATCCAAATTGAGCAATAATAATAGAAAAAATGAAATGAAATGTTACCATATTTGTAGTAGGAGCAAAAGTCTCATCATAATCAACCCCTTTCTCTTATACATAACCTTTTTCAAGAAGCCTGACTTTGTGTTTGTCCAAGGAACCATCTAATTTTCATTTTAACTTGTAAATCCATTTACAACCAATGGATTTATTTCTTGGTGGTAACTCCATGAGCTCCCAAGTCTTATTTTTCATCAAGGAATCATATTCTAATTGCATGGCTAATTACCACTCATGCTTCCCTTTAGCCTTGAAAAAATAATTAGCCTAAATTACATGTGAAATAGTAGTTATTAGAGAAAAATTGTCATGCTCACCTATATTACCAATTTGATTTGCTGATCTCAATCTTCTTCCTTACACACCTTGTGGCAAGTCTCTTTCCTTTAGTGCTTCCACTGTGGTAGAATACCACTTTTGCTTCTTTTTTTGTTTTTTTGAAACCTCACAATGACCAATTTCTATGAAGTATGGCATCTATTCATTTACTATGACATATTTATTTACCATAACTTTGTTAGTAGAAACATAAAGTAATTTGTAGGCTTTTGACTACTCACTATACCCAATAAACATGTATGCTTTGCTTTTTATGTCCAAGTTACTTCTCTTTTAACTAGGAATAACTTCAAAAGCTATACAACTAAAAATTTGGAAAGCACTTACATCTGGAGTTTGACCTGACCAAGCCTTCTCTGTAGTCATATTCTCCAATGATTTTTTAGGAATTCTATTGAGGATGTACACCATTGTATTCACTACTTTTACCCAATATCTATATGGAAAATTTATGATTTAGACCATATAGTGAGCCATGTCCATCGCCATCCTATTTCACCTTTCCAAAACTCCATTTTACTATGGAGTGAAAGGAGTAGTGTACTATTTATGTATGCCTTCAGTGGCATAAAAATCCTTGAACTATTTTGAGATGAACTCACCCCCATTATCCATTCTAAGATATTTCATTGATAGTCCTACCTATTTTTCAACCATAGCTTTCCAAGTAAGGAAGTTAGAAAAATAATTTGATTTCTTCACTAAAAAGTATACCAACTTTTTCTTAAAGAAGTCATCAACCAACAACAAAAAATAATGGGATCCAAAAAGGGTAGGTGTCTACATTAGACCATGCAAATCCACATGTACCAGATCTAATATTCCCTTAGATCTTGAAGCTTTACCAACATCAAATGAATGTCTAACTTGCTTCCCCAACTAACATATAGTACATACATGATGACTATCTTGAATAGAAGAAATCCCCTTAACCATATTAGTCTTACTCAATGTAGTCAAATATTGGAAATCAAATACCCATACCTTTCATGCCATAGTGAAATTGTGCTATCAACTAAAACAAGTTCACTTTCCTTTGCCCTCTATAGATCTACAAGCTTAAATAGGTCTTTCTCATCAATTCCAATAACAACAATCTTGTTATCTCTGGTAGTGACTAAATATTGTTGTCCTTGAAACTTTACAACAAAATTAGATTTTGAAGTGATCTCATTAATTGAAAGTAAATTTTTGTTCATATCATGCACATACCTAACATTATTCAATGTATACCAAACTTCACCATTAAATTTGATCTGAACATTACCATATCCTTGCAAAAAATGATTTCTACCATCTCCCAAAGATATAGATTCATTATTACTATCATTTTCAACAAAATTCACATACTAGTCTTTATGGTATGATAATAGTGAGATGCCCCTGAATTAAAGTACCAAGATTGATCCTCCATAGAATTACCATTGGAAGTCATGAAAGAAAAATTAGATGTTTCTTTTCCTTCACCTTCAACTACATTTTCATGATGAGCTTTCTTTCTAGGGTTAGCCATATCCTATCAGATTTTTCTACAATCTTTCTTAAGGTGACCAAGTTACTTATAGTAAAAACATTTCCACTTAGATATCTTATTAAAACCACTTAATTATAAAGTTTATATCAGATAAATAGTAGTTTTAAAAATTACGTACACTTTCCCTTGATGAAGAATGCACTCTCTGTAGAAGTAGATGCAGATAACACTGCTTGCTCATACTGTCTCTCCTTTTTCAATAGAAATGTGGAATTTTTTTCAAAGACCAAAGTTTGTGTCTCGGTAATCATGTGTAAGGATTCCAAAAATGACTCAAATTAAGGTAGAATATTCTACATAACCATGGATATCAAATCTTTCTCATCAATAGGCTTATGAACAACCTTCAACTGATCATTGATGTCCTTATTATGCCAAAAAAACTCAAAAATAGAGCCACCTCCTACATCTTAGTAGAAAAAAACAAATTATTTAAATATAATACCCTGCCAAATTTATAAGCCTAGTATTTATAAGTAAGATTAGTCCATAAATCTGATGTAGTGGTCCTATTTTTGACCTCTAAGATTAGATTATCTGCTAATAATAGTTTTAACAACATAAGAGCCTCATGAAGATGTTTATCATAGTCATCATAACCAATGGTAGGACTTTTCTCTTTACTAAGCAATTTGATCAAGGTTATAATATTCATATATCATCAAAACCTTATGACTCCACAAACTAATGTTCTTGCCTATCAATTTTTGAGAATCTAGTAGTAACAAGTGTTGAATACTAGCCATTTGACCTACTTTTTCACAAAAATAATTAAATTGGAAAAACTATAATGAATTTTATAATTTTTTTTGGAAATGTTATCATTGATGTCAAATTAGCATTTAATGTCTAAAGGTGTTTTTAATGTTTATATCTTGGCTAAAAGTGTGTTAATATTAATTAAATATTAATGAATATATTTTTGGTTGTACAAAGACAAAAGAGGGCCCATGAAGAATTTGAAGAGTCATAACTAAAGATAAAAGTGGAAAAGGATGAATTTATCTATGAAGGGTCACCTTGAGGAATCTAAATAGTCATAATTAAAGATAAAAGAGGAAAAGGATGCATTTTTTCATGAAGGGTCACCTTGAGGAATTTGAAGAGTCACTAGGTAAAGACAAAGAAAGAATTCAAAGGGTCATGCAAGGGTGAATGCCAAAGGTTATTTGAAAATCTATAAAAGGAGGCTTGGGAAGCCATTTTAAATTATGGAAGTGAATGATTTTATCTAGCTAAGAAGCATAGAGGAAAGTAGAGAAAAGAGAAGAGATATAGTAGTGTGCTATCATTTGTTGAGAAAGCAACATTGAGAGATAGTTGGTGTTTTATACACAAGAGGGGTTAATGCTCCTATGGGTGGGTGCTCATGAATCATTACTATGTTGGTGCTCAATAAAGGGGTTAGTACTAGTACAAGTTAGTGATTTCAAACTTTGTAAACTTGAGTTGGTTCTCATTTATATACTTGAGATTGTTCTCCATGGTTTTTCCCACTTTGGGTTTCCATGTAAAATCTGGTGTCTCTCTCTCTCTCTTATGTGGTGCATGATATTGCTTTTAGTTTTATTTTATATCTTAAATATATGATTAATTGGTTAAAGCAAAAGTAATTTTATTAAATAAAATATATATACTGTGCTTAATAATTGGTATCAGAGTAGGTTCCTTTAGAAAGGGTTTAATAGCTTAAAGGTGGATCAAGGAAAGCATAAGATGGCCAAGTAGCTAAAGAAGGAGAATCAAGAGTTGAAATATATGGTTGAGGATATTAAGGAATAGGTGTGTATCTTTGATTCTAAGTTGGATATAGAAGCAAAAGAAAAGAAGATGTTTATTTAGGATCTTAAGAATCAGCTAGAGGTTGTAAATTCAAGTTTGAAATCAAGAGAAGAAGAGTTTAATCAGTTGAGGGTTGAGTTAGGTTATTTAAAGGATAATCATGAGAAGCTCATAATAGGGGTTGAGAAAGATCATGAAATATAAGTCCAAGGTAATAAAGATGAAAGTTTTAAAGGCAAATTGAAGAAGCGAATCAGGCAGCCCAATGCTTTCAGGTTTTCAAATTTTTTTCATGGTCACTATTTTATTTGTAATAATGTTGGTCATAGGGAAAGAGACTATATGAGGAGAAGCAATCAATCAAAGGAAGATCTCATTCACATTAAAGAAAAAGGTATGATAAATGTTGTTTGATTTTGTTGTCATAAGATTGGCCATATTGCTAAATTATGTCCGAATAGAGTAAAGAGATCTTCAACGTATGTCAAAGGATATAGAGCCCCTAGAAGGTATGAGAAGAGTCAAATTTAGGTTTGGAGACTTAATATAGTAAAGGTTGATCATGTTGAGTTTAAGAGTGAGAATAAATTACTTGCTACAGTGGATAAAGAATCAGATAGGAAGGACTATGAAGAATCTCTTGTTACATTTGAGCATGAGCCTTGTCAAGATAAGATAGTTGCAATAGTTGATAAGCTGAATAATATCATGAATGTTGATGTTAGTAAGTCAAATAAGTTAGACATGCTTAAATGGATTCTAAGAGAAAGACATAAGAAGATCAAAGAAGTAATAGGGATGTGGGAATCTCCTGAGATTTTTTTCTCGAGCCCTTTGTGTGGGGTGTCTCTTCTAGGCATCAAGGAGAAACTTTTAAGAAAAAAATTGAAGCATGGTGGATGTTGTTGGGTCTTGGATATAAGGTGAGTTGATAGATTAATTTGTATATCAGTTGAGGGGGAGATAAGTGTAAGATATACGAAATAGGTACAGGGAATAGGTGTAGAAATAGGTATAAGGAAAAGGTTTAGGAAATATGATGTTAAGGTGTGGAGCTAAAAGATTCAATTGTTTGCAAACACAAGGAAGGATGCTGAAGAACCATAGCCACTGGTGTTAGCAGTATGACTGACATCAATCACAGACAGTGGAGAAGGAGACCGGTGATGGCAGACAGTCGGCCGACGTCAGCAGCACTAGATAAGTAGGGACCGACGTCGGTCACCTATGTATTTTTGGAACTGCTATTGACGAACAGTCAGTTAAGTGAAGCGAGTGTTTGCATGTCAAGCGACTAATTATAGTCATGAGCTGCGTGTCTAATTATTGTAACTAGAGTTCTATTTTTGTAAGGATGGGATCCTATTTAAAGACCCATAAGGCATGTATTGTAATGATTCTAAGGCAAGTAAAAGCATTGAAGCTAGCAAGGTCAAGGAGATCAGCTGAAGCATTCAAGGAGGGATAATAACTCAGGCTTTAGAGTTGTTGTGTTGAGCAAGAGAGAGAGGGAAGAAGGTCTTGAGGTGTGGCAAGCCTTTGAGGTGTAGGAAGAAGTGGCATCTTCCTTATTGTATTTTCTTCTAGTAGTATTTAATACAAGAGTGTGTATTGTCTCTCAAATTCTTTGTTGTCTCAAGTTTCTAGCTACTTTATCATTCTGGTATAATTTCATGTTTAATTGCATATAAGAAAGTAATCAATTGTGCTCTAATTGGTAGAGCTAGAGATCCCCTGACAAGTGGTATCAGAGCTATGGTTTGCAGGAAGCAGGGTATTGTTTTTGATTACAGGTCATTCACAGGGTTTTCTGATTGAGTGGGAGTTCAGCAATGGTAGAAGAAAGTAGACTACAAATGGAGAAGTTTAATGGCAAGAATTATCAACATTGGAGGATGCAGATTGAGGACTATCTGTATCAGAAGGATTTGTACTTACCGTTTGGTGGGGTTGCATGCAAACCCATAGATATGAAGGATGAAGAATGGAACATTCTTGATCAGAAGGCTCTAGGTTCCATAAGGTCAAGCCTTGCATCATCTGTGATTTCCAGCTTATCACAGTGTAAGACAATGGAAGAGTTGATAAAGTCCTTGGCGAATTTATATGAAAAGCCTTCGGCTTCTAATAAGGTATATCTTATGAAGCAGCTATTTACTTTGCAAATGCAGGAAGGTGGATCGGTACATACTCATCTCAGTGATTTCCATGGTTTGGTAAACCAACTAGCTTCAGTCAATATTGTTTTTGATGATGAGGTAAAGGCTCTCTTGATTTTATGTTCTTTGCCTGAAAGTTGGGACGGTATGGTTATGGCAGTAAGTAATTCTACATCTGCTTCTAAAATCTTAAAAGTTGATGATGTTGTGAGTGTGATCTTGAATGAAGAAATACACAGGAGAAGCACAGGTGAATCATTAGGGAATGCTCTAAGTGAAGAAAGCAAGGGATGGCAAAGGGAGAAGGTTGAGCAAGGGAAATCAATGTCAGGAAGGAGATTCGAGTCCAAAGGTATTACCTGCTAGTTTTGTGGAAAGAAAGGACATACAAAGAAGGAGTGTTGGTTGAGAGATAAAGAGAATCAACATGCAGGTATGGAAGAAGCAAAGGATGCAAATATTGTGATGCAGGATGCTCTCATACTTTCTTCGGATAGTCAGGTAGGATCATGGATTTTAGATTCTGGTTCATCTTTTCATGCATCCCCAAACAGAGATTTGTTCTATGAGTATGAACAGGGAGATTTTGGAGTGCTTTATTTAGGGGATGGTACGCCTTGTCAGATTGTTGGCAAAGGGAAAGTGTAGCTGAGATTGTAGATTGACAACACATGGGTGTTGAAAGAGGTCATGCATGTTCTAATTCTGAATCAGAGTCTGATTTCTGTAGGAAGGTTAGGAGATGAGGGATGCACAATAACCCTCACAACAGATTCTTGGAAGGTTACCAAGGGAGCACTTGTTCTAGCAAGAGGTAAGAAAGTAGATACTCTTTATCTGTCTACTTGTATTACTGATTCTACTTCTGGTGTAGATTCAAAGATGTGGCCTAATAGGCTTGGTCACAAGAATAGGAAGGGAATGGAAGTTATTGATTCAAAAGGTATGTGTTAAAATTTAGAAAGCATAGATACAGTTCATTGCAGAAAGAGGAAATTTGATGCTTTTGATAGGAACAAAGAAGCCTTGGTGTTTTTGGAGGAGATGAAGGACAGAGATTAGTCACAGGGGCTGAATAAATTTGAGTAGGGCAGCATGGACAGAGGTTTGATCCAAGAAGAGCTCGCAGATGAAAATTTCATCACTACAGGAACACATAGACACTGATGTCGGTATCTTGGCACCGACGTCAGTCATCCAGATAGTAAAGATGCAAGTTTTAAAGGCAAATTGAAGAAGTGAATCAGGCAGCCCAATGCTTTCAGGTTTTCAAATTTTTTTCATGGTCACTATTTTATTTGTAATAATGTTGGTCATAGGGAAAGAGACTGTATGAGGAGAAGCAATCAGTCAAAGGAAGATCTCATTCACATTAAAGAAAAAGGTATGATAAATGTTGTTTGATTTTGTTGTCATAAGATTGGCCATATTGCTAAATTATGTCCAAATAGAGTAAAGAGATCTTCAACGTATGTCAAAGGATATAGAGCCCCTAGAAGGTATGAGAAGAGTCAAATTTAGGTTTGGAGACTTAATATAGTAAAGGTTGATCATGTTGAGTTTAAGAGTGAGAATAAATTACTTGCTACAGTGGATAAAGAATTAGATAGGAAGGACTATGAAGAATCTCTTGTTACATTTGAGCATGAGCCTTGTCAAGATAAGATAGTTGCAACAGTTGATAAGTTGAATAATATCATGAATGTTGATGTTAGTAAGTCAAATAAGTTAGACATGCTTAAATGGATTCTAAGAGAAAGACATAAGAAGATCAAAGAAGTAATAGAGGAGATGTGGGAATCTCCTAAGATTTTTTTCTCGAGCCCTTTGTGTGGGGTGTCTCTTCTAGGCATCAAGGAGACACTTTTAAGAAAAAAATTGAAGCATGGTGGATGTTGTTGGGTCTTGGATATAAGGTGAGTTGATAGATTAATTTGTATATCAGTTGAGGGGGAGATAAGTGTAAGATATACGAAATAGGTACAGGGAATAGGTGTAGAAATAGGTATAAGGAAAAGGTTTAGGAAATAGGATGCTATAGTAAGGGGGAGTTACTATATATTTTTAGTTGGTTCAATTTATAGGTCTCAATTTTAGGTTGGCATGTGTAGTACAAGTTTTAGAATTGGTGACAGTTTTAGGTTTCCATCAAAGACAAAGGGGGAGATTGTTGGAAATATTGTCATTGATGTCAAATTAGCATTTAATGTCTAAAAGTGTTTTTAATGTTTATATCTGGGATAAAAGTGTGTTAATATTAATTAAATATTAACAAATATATTTTTGGTTGCATAAAGACAAAAGAAGGCCCATGAAGAACTTGAAGAGTCATCACTAAAGACAAAAGAGGAAAAAGATGAATTTCTCTATGAAGGGTCACCTTGAGGAATCTAAAGAGTCATCACTAAAGGTAAAAGAGGAAAATGATGCATTTCTCCATGAAGGGTCACCTTGAGGAATTTAAAGAGTCACAAGGTAAAGACAGATAAATAATTTAAAGGGTCATGCAAGGGTGAAAGGTCATTTGGAAAGATATAAAAGGAGGCTTAGGAAGCCGTTTGTATTTTGGAAGTGAATGATTTTATCTCGCTAAGAAGAGTAGAGGAAAGCAATGAAAAGAGAAGAGA
Source organism: Torreya grandis (assembly GCA_037957365.1). Lineage (NCBI taxonomy): Eukaryota > Viridiplantae > Streptophyta > Pinopsida > Cupressales > Taxaceae > Torreya > Torreya grandis. The sequence goes on along the minus strand of JARHVA010001297.1, from coordinate 2,756,978 downwards.
TATAGTAGTGTGCTATCATTTGTTGAGAAAACAACATTGAGAGATAGTTGGTGTTTTATACACAAGAGAGGTTGGTGCTCCTATGGGTGGGTGATCATGAATCATTATTGTGTTGGTGCTCAGAAAAAGGGTTGGTACTCCTACAAGTTGGTGCTCATTTATATACTTGAGATTATTCTCCATGGTTTTTCCCACTTTGGGTCTCCATGTAAAATATACTCTCTCTCTCTCTCTCTCTCTCTCTCTCTCTCTCTCTCTCTCTCTCTCTCTCTCTCTCTCTCTCTCTCTCTCTCTCTCTCTCTCTTTCTCTCTCTCTCTCTCTCATATGGTGCATGTTATTGCTTTCATTTTTATTGCATATCTTGAATGTATGATTCATTGGTTAAAGTAGAAGTAATTTGATTAAGTAAAAGATATATCCCATGCTTAACAAAAATTTCTTCAACACATGGATTTTATATTGACACTAAACAACTCTACCAATTTTTAGCAATAAAATCAATACCCTTAACAAAATCTCAAATTTTATTTCACTAAAATAATTAAATCAAGAAACCTACAACTCTAATTTAAAAAATTCTTTCTCCATCCACATCCAAATAAAAAACCTAGAAAATGGTGAAAATTTCAACTTTTTGGATGCTTCCATGATTATTAATTAGTGGTAGGTCCCCAATAACCCCTATTGGCTAAAATTTTGATTTTTTTCAATTAAAAAATTACAAATAATTGAAATAATAGAACTTTAGGTTAAAAATTTCATGAAAATAATCATCTAATCAAAAAATAGGCCTACTTATGAAACTTCAGGCACAAATTCTAAGCCCATTTCTTAGCCAAATCAGAAACCATCTATACCAATGTTCAATTTAGGATTTAAATCACATTTTAGACCTTTATTTCATTGAAAATATTAAAATTTTAATTTTATCCTCTCCCCTAAATTGTATGACATTGTACACTCTATGAACATCCTATAAAAAATTAAATAGAGGCTTCAAATAGTCTGAAATTGATCCCTCTGACCTCCTTTTGATCTTATTTGGTATTTTGATCCTCCTAGGTAGTTTTTAGATCTTCTAATTGATATTTCAGAATTTTCTCTCGTTTGACTCTCCACTGGGTTCATGAAGCTCCTCCCTGGTAAGACACTAACCTCTCTGGCTTCCATAGACCTTCACTTAGGCTCTATGAACCATGGTATATGAATCCCATATTAGATTGAACATATAGATTAAAAAGAGAACCATATTGTATTATATAACACACATTATATTAACTATATACGAAGGCCTATTAAATAGGTAAAAAAATGAACCACTTGAGAAACATGGAAAGGGTGGGTGAAATAACCAACATCAACTAGCATGAAATAGCTAAGACTGATAAAATAAACTAACCTCTTAATCTAAGTGGTTAATGTAACTAACCATATAACTCTTACCTTAGTCAATAACCCAAGGTAAATACATAATTACACTAATATTTGACATATTGGAAAGCAAAAGAGGCAACTGACCTCATGTGATGAATCCATGGCCTACCAAGAAAAATGTTATAGGATAGAGAAAAATTGAATATCATCACCTTTATGTGAATGGTAATAGGTGGAATAGTAATGGGGAGGCACACATAACCTAAAGGAGGCATTTAAATTTGATCATAGCCTTGACATATCTTTGTGTGGACTTGAGATTACATTCAAAATATCCAAGGGTTTTGATAAAGTCAAGAGAGGCAATGTAAGTTCCAAAACCTTCATCAATCAAAGCACTCTTGAATTAGCTATCAATGATTCAGAAACTAATTAAAAATGGGAGGATCATCTACACAAATACAAATATAATTAGGGATTATAGAAGCAATGGGGAATTTGAGGGAAAGAGAAGTGTCCTTTATTTCATAAACATATATGGACATCTCTTTGCACTATTGTAAAATGCTATCTTATGATCTAGATAAGGTGGCTTTTCATCCAACTAGGGGAGGATGGGGGATGTTCATTTTGAATAAAATATGCATAAGATGGTTATGATGACACACAAAGGTCTGCATAAGTTCAAGAAATATGATTTGAGATATGAGATTAGTAAGTTCCATGATATGATCCCACTCATAATAATCCATAATAGGACTATTGGAAAGAGGTGCCTAGTGTTGATAGATGTCCTTAGAAGGAGGAGTTGAAGTACATGTGAATTGATGTTGATAGGAGGTAGAAGGTTTAATTGGAGGATAAGTTTGTTGATTATTTTGAGAGGATGGGGTAATTGATGGAAGTTTTGTTTGATAAGTAGTGTTGATATAAGTTTGAGTATTAGGAGTGATTGGTAAAGAGGTTAGAGGGATGGTATAAATGGTATGAGAAGTGTTATCTGTTGATGGTTAAAATTGCACTTGTTTCTAACACCAACAATGGGAAGTTTCAAGATGTGGGACTTGTGACTTGAAACAACCTCCAAATTTTTAAGAAGCTGTTCTGTTCTTTATATCGAGTGTATACTGGGAAAAGGGATAGGAATTTTAACAAAAACACAAATGCAAAGAAATAAAATCTAACTATGGTGATGTGCCTGAATGTAATTCACCCCTTAATCTGAGCACAATGAAACTATATGTAAGATTCAATTACATTTAAGAGCAAACAAGGCATGATCAATGTAAAAGATGGAAACAATAGAAACAGAGGCTCATAACATAGACTGCTTTTGCAATGATACAAAAAATATCAACAAAGGCACAGGGTTTAATCTTCTTATTTGAATTCTCTAGTCACATAAGAGGCACAAAAACATTCACAATTACATAAACTTTCCAACTCAAGAAAATAGAACAAAGGCAAATGACATTCCTAATCACAGCTCTAAAAAGTCTAAAACTCTTGACAACACAGCTTATACTACTTTTGCAATGACACAAAAAATATCAACAAAGGCACATGATTCAATCTTATTATTAATTCTCTAGTCACATAAGAGGCACAAAAACATGAACAATTACATAAACTTTCCAACTTCAAAAAATAGAACAAAGGCAAATGATATTCCTAATCACAACTCTAGAAAGTCTAAACTCTTGACAATAATTCTCTTAGAAAATTCTCTCTGGTATCTGATGATGATTCTTCTAGTGATCTCTACACCCTTATTTATAGCCTTATATTCACTCTAGATTGTCTATGTGTTCCCAATCTAATGGCCCAACTAAAATCTAACCAAACTGGAAGTGTCTAACAGAAGATATCTCTTAGATTCTGAAATGCTCTATCTTCTGATAGTTCATTGGCTGAAATAGATCACAGGATGATCCCTTCTATTAAATGGAAGAGGACACTTGGCTAATTCCTTGAAAACCTCTTAAAAACCTTCTCTTCATTTAAGATGCACCAGAAAATGACACTTGGCATGTTCCACAACACTTACCAAAGACACACGGTACTTTCTACATAAATTATACTTGTTTCATGTCTTTGCTTAGGAGTGTTCCACCTTTGACACCTATCGCAATCTGCTTCTTTAAAAATTTAACTTAGAAAATAAGACCCATAGCATTTCTCACCCAAGCAACTTTTAAAAGGCATAGGGATAGGTGGCATTTTCCGCTTACCTCAACAAAGGACACATGAGAATCTCCACTTTACTTAACTGGGGATATGTGGTGATCTCTGCGACTTTTAGCTACCTTTTGAGACACCTACAAAAGGTGACATGTGCTGGTCTCTACATCACTCTATTTATATTATAGAAAAAATCAGGCCTCATTTCATATTTACACAGACAGTGACACTTGGCAGCTTCTGCTTGCTTCAAAAACAAAACCTGAGACCCACCATAGTCTTTGCTATATCGATGAAGCAAAATGAAGATAATTCAGATCTTGAAACATGGTGGCTTCCACTCTCTTCATCTGAGATATGTGGCATCTTTCATCACTTTTAGAAAAGCAAATTGAAACCTTCCATGATTACCACTTGGCATTTTTGCCTGATCCTGATACTTAGCTTGTTGAAACCTTCTGCTAAAAAGAGATGAAACATGAGTGCCGATATGAAATGTGGATGCTGACACTTGTCATATTCCATTGATTTTATATGAGATACGTGGTAATATCTACTTTACTTATAAAAATTATAAAAGGTGCCTCGGCTGATGACACTTGGCAGCTTCCACTTGACTTCGACACTTAGACAAAAATGAATCAAAAGGAAATTAGAGCATGTGCTCTGTTTCAAAACTTCATCATCTCAGACCAAAGTATGCGGGAACAAACTTTGCAGTGCACAACTAAAAATAAGAATGAAACATAGAGTATTTTTTACTCTACAGTTATTGGCGACCCCAAGGACTTTTGAGCCTGCTCAAAAAGAAACCACAACTCCTGCTAGATCAAAATTTCAAAATTACAGCTTTAGTAATGTTGTTTGGTAGGTGGACCACTCATCGTCAAATAAACCCTATTTATTATATAATTCATTGAAGGCTAAATCAAGGTTAATAATATCCTTGTGTGAAAAATTCTACAAAATCTAAACTGTAGCCTTTAATTTGAACTCTAGCTGGGAAACAGGAACCAAGACAACTACTTTAGGAACTGATGAATCATCCCTTAAATTCTAAAAAATTGTATGATCATTCTATTTGGCCAACAACAAAGGTTCAATTTCATCAACCATTAGCATCGTGTTGTCATCAAGAAATGGAGAAGGAAGACCTAATTGCACTAGATCTTCAATATGCTATTTCATTTCACTGATTCCTTCTTTCATGACATCTAGGAGCTCTCTACAATTGATGGCTATAGAATTGCAACTGAGAACCTCATTCACTTGCTTAGTAATGACCATTCTATTCTCAATTCTTGCTACTGACAATGTTACATCCGTTGCATCATAAATCTTTTGTAGCAACATTTTTGAGTCCATTACTCTCCGAAAAATTGTAGCCAGAGTGTTTGCAACTGAATTCTCCACCTTTTTACACAATTTTTTTGCATTTAGTAGAAAGGTGAGAGAAGGCTTGAGTTGAATAATTTTTGAGGAGATTCTTTTCCACATGGATTCATAGAGCTCCTTCACCAGACTTAACACTCTGACATTCATTGGCCTATTGGCTAGCTCCAGTGTCAATTGTGTTGCTCTTTGTTACTCAGCTTGAAATTGGGCTTGTATAGCTATGGTATTATTCTATTCAGCCAGTAGCTTCTGTTGTAATTGAGTAACCTACAACAAGTGTTCCTCACATTTTTCTTGCAATGCGACCTTTTCATGCCTTAGAGTCATTACTACATCCTTTAACTATGTTAGCCCTACCTTTAAGGAATCATTTTGGGCTTGGACTATTTGATGAGTCTAAAGAGAAACAATATCTTGCAACTATTTATTCAGATTCTCTATTTCATTATCTTTCTTATTGATTTTTGTGGTTAAATTGTTATAGTTTGCCTTTTCCTTAGATAAATTGGCCTCCATCTTCTATAGCCTCCTTGATGTCTTCAAGTAGTCTTCAATAACTACAGAAGTGGATTTGGTTAGTAGCTCAATTTTGTCTTGTGGCCTGAAGAGGGACATGTCGATGGCCACTGCATTCATCGTGTAGTCCTCTGGCTGCATCTACTTAGTTGGCTTGATTACATTTGGTGACAAATGAGTCACCATCAATTACTACTAAATGGGTTTAAATTGTGACCATAGATGGGGTGTAGCCAAGGCTTTATTTTCCTTGATCTTCTTCTTCTTCTCTCTTTAGGCTTCCCTTGCCTTCCTAGTAGCATTTGCTTGGGTCTGGAAGGTAGAAGGAGAGACAATGTGCCCACCTGTAAAAGGATGTCCCTATGGCAAACCATATTGAATAGCCAATTGTTGGTTATGGGCAATCTGAGGGGAAAGTTTCTTGGGAATAGAAGGAGAAAAGTGAGGTAACATTAAAGCTTGAGGTGGTATAGATGGGGCGAAGTGAGAAATGGGAACGGTAGAGGTGGCAGGGGATGTCATCTGGCTAGATGGAATCATCATGCCAATAGGAAAAGAAAGAGATTGAGAAGGAGAAGGAGGAATAATACTTACCTAAGGAGTAATTACAGTACTCTATAATTGGCATTGTGAAGGTTTTGCTTCCTCCTTTGAATCAAACTGAAACTGCACCCTCTTTCACTTCTTGGGTGTCTCTTCTTTTAGCTGTGTTCTTTTTCTTTCCACATCTACTACTACCATCAATGATGCTTGTGGAGAAATGGAAACTTCAATAGCTACTATTGATGGGGAAGCTTTCAATGGGGAAGACACCACCCTCTTTTGTTTTTCCATAACACTGAGAGATTGGGGCCAAACTGATACAGTTACTGCAGCTACAATTTGCCTTGAGGCATGTGACTCTTGGCTTTATCCTGCTTTGGCTTCTGTCTCTACACCGTGTGTTGGAAAATTACTTGTCTTTGGGCTAGATACAGGGGACAAATGGCACTCATCCCATAGTTATTCCCATCTCTCATCTTTGCCTATGTTCTTGAAAGAATGGGTTGTCTAACAAATTTCTTGCCTATATTTCCAATAGGCTTCAATTTTCTCAGCATCCCAATCTTTATTATTTAATGTCATTCTTAATCTAGAAGTCATTCTAAATTTAGAGTCATAATCCATCTGCTTAACATAGAATGTTTCCCAGGGTCTATTTTGTGGAAGGGGCAAATTTGTTAATTCAACATAAAATCTAAGAGTATCTTCTCTAAGATTTTTTTTGTTTTCCCAAAAAGGGTGGCCTTCATATGCAATTCTAGTTACAACCCTATTAGTCCTTATCTAGGAAGCTATGAAACCATTTGGGTCATATACCCATTCATCTTCGACTAGTAGGAAATCCAGGAAGGCTAGCTTTCTAAGCAACACAATCTCAGCGTCTCTAGTTTCTAGTACCATGCTGTTTGTCATCCATGGGAGGTCATACATTTTTATTTTCCTCTTCCCAAAGCCATATTCATTATCAACTATAGATACCTACTTGGTGACCTCTAAGAATGCTACCCTAAGAGTCAAAATCTTAGGTAGCAACATTGGTTCCCCACAAAAACCATGGACTCTTATAATTGTATGGTGGGATCCAAAATAGAAATCACAAGGAATTGGGAAACTGGCCAGAAGATTTGAAACACATGGAAATAGTCTATTCATAACTAGTTTGGGGCTAAGGTGACAAAAACTAGGGGTAAAAAATAGTTCCCAGAATTCATATGGGTCACTAGTTTTTGATAAAATATGCATCCATGCAGACACAGGGGTGGTCCTTTGGAGATCAAAACTTGGGTCATACATATCAAGATGCATATGTTGGGAAAGGAGGTCAGAGTTTTGATACAGCATGAGGTGAAACAAATAAGATGAGCACCTAAAAACCCTTTTTGATTTGAACTAGGCCAGTTGTTCCACCATTGAGAAAGCAATTTGTTCAAAAAATTCAAGCCTATATTCCTGAGTCTTGTCGACAGTCTTCAGCCTAAAGAGGATAGCCATTTTTTCTCCATAAACTACCATATCATATTTCATGTCATAGATGAAAGTGATCATAGACAATGCATCCTGGCTAGCTTGTGTGAACTAGGCTCTTGCTGTAGGGAGTGTAGGCACAGTAGTGTCATCATCGCCCATTTGTAATTCAGATATTAAGAACCTCAAATAGGTATTGATGTTTTCCCATGTTCTTTCCATTTTAGCAATAGTGGGAAATGTAGCTTTATTATCATGATATAGGGCTAACATATCTCTGATAGCCTGTGGTGTGATTTGCACTATGAATGGAGCCTTTTGAATGGTGCCTGAGGGTGCATGGAACAAGTCTGTGTATAATTTGACCAAGTCAGGGCATGGATGCACAATTGGGATAATGAATTGTGCCAGTTGTGAAGTCCATATCCTCATGGCAAATGTCTCATATTGCCCCACTCTAGCCCTTTGAAGACACCTTTGATGTGCCACTTCTCTAAGAGTTTTTCTACTTGCTCTTTTAAGGATTGGGTCCATGAATCCATCTACATAATCTTTTATCTTTACTGGATCACTTGCTTAACCAACTTTAGGGATTCTAGTCCATGGATAGGTCTTCAATGGTTGCACGAGAGCTAAAGAATATGACTTACTTGCAAGAAACTTGTCAAGGGATTCATACATCCCAGCTCCTTGTTGTGAAGACTATGTTCCCTCCATCTCTATATCTTTTCTGTGATAACTAGTATGAACTTTCTCAAAATAGAAACACTTTCATTGAAGCAAGTTTACTAGGAACTGAAAATGCAAGTAGCAGGATATTTTCTTGCAGATGCAGGAATGTTTGAGAACTTGTAAGATTTAACTATTGCTAAGAGGTATTTATTGACCTATCAAGTCTCAAAATGGCATTAAACTTGGATAACCATTAGCAAATCTTACTCAATCTTTATGGGACAGTGAGATAAACATGTTATGCAAGTGGCAACGCAAGGTACCTTAGGGATTTCTAAAGATTTGGAAGATATTCAATGCATTGAGAAATTTTGAAGATTTTGAAAAACTCTTTGAGCTGCTGACTACGTGTTCAAAGAACACTTATTTAAAAGAAAAGTAGGAAAACAAAAATGGGAAAACAAAAAAATATAGAAAGGGGAAACTATCTAACTATAATACATAGTATCTTTATCTCCCTCTTGGATCAAAAGAAGAATTTCTAAAGTCTCCTTCACAACAAGATGACTTATGTTGCCAGACAAGTGGTTGAATTGGATGTAGCTCCGGTGACTTTCTTTCTTTGTATGCCACATTGATTGGCCTACATTTGAGCGAGTCTGAGTCAAACATGCTTCCAACATATATAAACTCTTCTTGTCCTTGGAAGCTTGTCAAATGTCGATTCTTGATACTAGCATGTCTTATCAAGAAATTAATGACTATTTACTCATCAACAGAAGCCCTTTGATATATATCATTTATTGGCTTATCTCCTTCTGCTTCAAACTCAGGTTCTATTGGATGATCATCTTCTTTAATGACTTCAAAATTACCAACCTCTTGAAAGGATAATTCTGAAAGTTTGTAATAATTTTGCATATGTAATTGAGTCTCGATGCTATCTTATTCATCTGCAACCATCTCACAGCTTCCTTGAAAAATAGTATAACCTGACCCAATGATTTCAAACAAATCATTCAAATTATGATCAAGGAAATGTCCATGCTCCTCCACATCATCTTCCAAAGTAGGAAGAAAGTCAGAAATTCTCTCTTCTTCCTCAGAGATTAAGGCATACACTTGTGACTTCTCACTCAAAACATGAAATTCATGTTGAGAGACCCGAGGATTGATAGAAGAGGTATCTTTTGACTTTTCTTCCTTTAAAACATTTGGAATTTTACGGTCTTCATCAAATATGATGTAAGTACCCAAACCAACTGAGTCATAATTTCCATATGGGTCATTTTGCATCATAGCTAATAAATGATCATTTTCCTCCTCTTGATCATGTTCAGTCCATTCAGCTAACTCCTCAACAAAAACCTTTTCTTCTTTATTCATCATAGCATGAGCTACCTCTAACTTTGAAATTGGTTCATTGGTGATGTGATCCTTATATAATGGCTTAGATAATATCTTCATCTTTGAACCATACTTGTTTCTTAAGATGAGGTGAGACCAATCAAGGGACATATATCCTCCTATCTTGGCTGTAAAGTCTCTTGATAAACATAAGCCAAAAATAAGAGGTATATCTATGACTACTACATCTTGATTTACAATTATATTAGGACAAGTATATAATTGTAATGGGAGTTGTTTAATTCTCCCTATTGTTTGTACTGCTTTGCCATCTAGCTGCATGACCCCTTTAGTGAGTGGCTCATATTTTATCTTTAAAGCATCAGCTATCTGCTTAGGCATGACTGTCGTATTAGCCCCTAAATCTATCATTATATTATGTAGTAATTTTTTACCAACTATCAAAGTTAAATATAAGGGATCGGGTTTGGATTTGCTTACCTCTGGTGCATTATTCACTAGGGCTGTTGTCTATCGATGAACTGTGTCTTTGAGCTTTTCTTTTTCAACAGGTCCTTCTTTGATAACAATACCTTTGGGCACTTCTTGGACTTGTAGATCTTCTTGTAGTAGAATATTCTATTTTAGAATAGCCAATATATCCCATATTGATACTTGTGCTGGAGTCTTCTTTAATTGATCCACCACATTTATTGGTCCCAGAGTCTGAGTTCTTTGAGAATAAGGATATCTCATTTTTTCTTGAATTTGTGTAGGAATCACTTGATTTTGCACTAACTGAGGCACTTCTTGTCTAACAGCTATGTTTCTTTGTCCTTGAAATGGAGGATTCTCCATGACTTAATTGTTTACAACTTTAGGCTGTTCCACCATCCTTCTCTTTGATCTAGTATAATAATCAGATTACACCACTAGTTTCTTAGAAGTGGAAGCTTCATTCAAGAAAACTAATTCCTCATCTTCAACCCATGAGAATAAGGCATGTGTTGGGGCTATTTATTCATCTTGTTGTAAAGACATACCTTGCATCTAAGCCACTAGGACTGAATTTTTCATACCAAAAGATTGATAGGCTTGATTGTCACTAGAACTTGCAAACTGTCCATCCTTTCTTCTTTAGTCTGCCACCTTTTGTTGTAGATTACCCATGTGATAATCTATAGGTGTATGAGCATTTTTTCAAGGGAAACACCAAGCATTAGTACCATCTACATAATTATTTTTCCCTGGAATAATTTCCCTATTTGAATTGGGAGGAATAGTCTGTGAGGGTGTAGGGACTGCAACTAATTGGTTTGCTAGATGAGGGTTATTTTGCCTTGGAGGACCCTGGTATTTTTTTGGCTGAGATGAAAATCTATTTCCTTGATAGCCCTGGTATTGGGGTTTAGTATAAGAATTCTACTATCTTTTTATATTAATTAGCTCATTAAAATATGTCCTTAAGATATTCTTGATATCATCCAGCTCAGATGACTGAGCGGGGACAATTTCTTTAGCAGGTGTTTGAGGATATGTGTACATAGACACAGGTGGGGTTATATATTTAGGGGCTTCTTGAGGTAATGGCAAGGAAATCTATGGAAACATGGGCATGGGAGGCCTTGGAGACAACTTTCCAACATATATCTAATTATTTTCAGCTCTGACTGCATAATCATAAGCCTCTGGCAGAGTTTGACCTCCATGTGACTAAATCATAATAGATATGTCTAAATTTAAAGCCATAAGATAAAACACTATAGCCATACCTGGTAATGGTCTAGCTATAACAGGGATTGTTTCCCAAGTCTTTTGAAATATGGAATTGAAGTCAGTCATTGCTTCTTATGGTGCCCTTTGGATGGTAATCAATTGCTGTAATAAAGAAGACTTATCACCCTTCTCTTCAAATCTTTCAAAGAAAAGATCTCCAAGCTGATCCCATGTAGATATGGTATTTGGGGTCAAAGATCAATAGCATTCTAGAGCTTTCCCTTTAAAATAAGTTGTTAATAATCTTATGGCCATATTTTTCTGTGTGACAACATGTATAACACATACATTTGATACATCCTGTAGATGTTCTTCAAGTGTTTTAAAATCTTGCCTACTAAATTTGGGCAGAGCTTTCAAGGCATTAACTGGGATAGGGTCCCAAGTGGCTGGTGGTATTGGAAGAATCAAAGGACTACTAGTGTTCTAACTTGCATAGTTTCTTGGGGCTATAGGGGCTTCCATATTTGCTCTTGGTAGTGGTATAAACTCGTTGACTCTTCTTCTTGGACTAGTTACCAAATGTGGCAAAAGAATACCTAGATTTATAGTAGAATGAGATCTAGTTACTGGTCCACAACTCTGACTCCTCGTAGCTCTCTGATTCATACGATCTTGAAAGAAACTTCAATATAGTGTCCCACTAGTCATGCCAAAAATTGTTGATGGTTAAAATTGTGCTTGTTTCTAACACCAAAAATGGGAAGTTTCAAGATGTGGGACTTACAACTTGAAACAACCTCCAAATTTTTAAGAAGCTGGTCTCTTCTTTATATCGAGCGTATATTGGGAAAAGGGATAGGAATTTTAACAGAAACACAAATGCAAGGAAAGAAAATCTAACTATGGCAATGCGCTTGAATGTAATTCACCCCTTAATTTGAGCATAGTGAAACTATATGTAAGATTCAATTACATTTAAGAGCAAACAAGGCATGATCAATGTAAAATATGGAAACAATAGAAATAGAGGCTCATAGCATAGACTAAATTTGCAGTGATACAAAAAATATCAACAAAGGCACAGGGTTCAATCTTCTTATTTGAATTCTCTAGTCACATAAGAGGCACAAAAACATGCACAGTTACATAAAATTTCCAACTCAAGAAAATAGAGAAAAGGCAAATGACATTCCTAATCATAGCTCTAGAAAGTCTAAAACTCTTGACAACACAGCTTATACTACTTTTGCAATGACACAAAAAATATCAATAAAGGAATAGGGTTAAATCTTCTTATTAATTCTCTAGTCACATAAGAGGCACATAAACATGCATAGTTACATAAACTTTCCAACTTAAGAAAATAAAACAAAGGCAAATGATATTCCTAATCACAGCTCTAGAAAGTCTAAACTCTTGACAATAATTCTCTCAGAAAATTCTCTCTAGTATCTGATGATGATTCTTTTGGTGATCTTTATACCCTTATTTATAGCCTTAGATTCACTCCAGATTGTTTGTGTGTTCCCAATCTAATGGCCCAACTAAAATCTAACCAAATTGAAAGTGTCTAACAGAAGATATCCCTTAGATTCTGAAACGCTCTATCTTTCGGCAGTTCATTGGCTGAAATAGATTGCAGGATGCTCCCTTTTATTAAATGAAAGAGGACACTTTGCCAATTCCTTGAAAACCTCTTAAAAACCTTCTCTTCATTTAGGATTCACTAAAAAATGACACTTGGCATGTTTCGCAACACTTACTGAAGACACGTGACACTTTCTGCGTAACTTATACTTCTTTCATTTCTTTTCTTAGGAGTGTTCTACCTTTGACCCCTGTCACAATCCACTTATTTGAAACTTTAACAAATTAGATAGAAAATAAGACCCATAAAATTTCTCACCTGAGCAACTTTTAAAAGGCATAGGAATAGGTGGCATTTTCTACTTGCCTCAACAAAGGACACATGGCAATCTCTGCTTTACTTAACTAGGGATATGTGGTGATCTCCACTACTTTTAGCTACCTTTTGAGACACCTGTTGAAGGTGACACATGCTGGTCTCTACATCACTCTTTTTATATTATAGAAACAATCAGGCCTAATTTCATATTTACACAGACAGTGACACTTGGCAGCTTCTACTTGCTTCAAAAACAAAACCTGAGACCCACCACAGTCTTTTCTATATTGGTGAAGCAAAATGAAGATAATTTAGATCTCGACACATGGTGGCTTCCACTCTCTTTAGTTGAGATACGTGTCATCTTCTGTCACTTTTAGAAAATGAAATTGAAACCTTCCACGATTGCCACTTGGTGCTTTCCTACTGATCCTGATACTTAGCTTCTTGAAACCTTTTATTGAAAAGAGATGAAATGCATGTGCTGATATGAAATGCAGATGCTAACACTTGTCACATTATACTGAGTTTCTAAGAGATACGTGGCAATCTCTACTTTACTTATAAATTTTTTAAAAGGTGCCTTAGCTGATGACACTTGGAAGCTTCCGCTTGACTTCGAAACTTAGACAAAAATGAATTAAAAGGAAATTAGAGCCTGCACTCTATTTCAAAACTTCAATGTCTCAGACTAAAGTATGTGGGAACAAAACATTGCAGTGCACAACTAAAAATAAGAATGAAACATAGAGTATTTTTTACTCTAAATTATCTAAGGGAGGTGTTAGACTTGGTTTATAAAAAATATAAGGTCTTCTTTCCCCAACTCTATTAAGTGAGTTGGAGAAGAATCTTGGATAACATAAAATGTACAAGATAATTGAGGTTGGTGGATGGGTTGAGGATCAATGAAAGAAACCACCCTTTCCATATTATTCATATTGACCACATTCTCTTTAGTATTTAGGTCATGAATACTATCAACATTATTGGTAAAAGGGGTAGGATTGTCTTGGTTTTCTTGGTGATTTAGAAGAGGATCTTTATATATGGCTAAATGAGAATTTGCCTAGTTTAAAGCTTGAGATTTAGTTTATGTTTCATAGGATTTGAAATCAATGTCATAAGCTTGTTGAAATTTTTGAATGATATAATCATGGTAAAAATTGGGACCAAGAAAGAAATCCATAGCCAAATTATGAAGTTTCCTATAAGTCTCATGATAATGACTCCAACTAGCATCAAACCAAAAAAAATTATTCAAATCATACGAAGATTTCATGGGATAGTGGGATCAAGTTCTCATAGAATAGGCCTTGATAGACTTTTTATAATTTTTATAAGGATAAAGGTTTATGAACATTGATATTATTGGTTAAATATAAATGAAGATTAGTGATGTGGTTAGGAGGGGAAGCTTGTTCCAAAGTTTGGTTAGGAACAACAACTTGAATAGTATGAATGACATCATAAGAGTTAGTGACACCATCATTGGTAGTGTGATGATTATTATTATTAACATGTGATTACCCATAGAATGTTGGGATGACTCAAATTGATGCATAAGGAAATCTTAATGCTGGGCTTGGTTAATGGCCTCTTCTAAAGTACATGGAGAGAGTGTCTGGACCTGATATTACAACTTGGGAAAAAGAGCATTGGCAAATAGATGAAAAACGTTGTCATATACCATATTATGTTCATGTTTTATAGACAAGGTCTTCCATCATTTGATAAATGCTTATGTAGTTTCAATTTAAAGATACTTATAATTGATAAAATAGGGAAAGGTATTCTCAGGGAGATCACTAGTTTAGAACTCTTGGACTAGAGTATTGACTAAATCGTCCAAACTAGTGATGGTATGAGATTTGAGTTGGTTTTACCAGTCTAAAACAACACCTATGAGAGTATTTACTAATAGTATTGGTAGTGGCAAAGATATTTAACTTGGCCCAGTCTTTATATAGATTTTTAAATGTTTTTAAATGAAGAGTAGGATCGATTGACCCATTATAATAAATGGTATGGGTGATACCTCCTATATCAATATTAGCAATTTGAGATGTAAGAGGCTCATTTTGAATATGCTTGATTGTTTTATTAACAATAAAAGGTTGAAGGATAAGATTACCATGGGAATCCCAATGAGGAAGTGGGGGAGCATTTTGATTATATATGCCCCATGGCATCTATTGATGGTGGTTTTGAAGATGGACAAGGTGATTTTGCATTTACATCATTTGATTTGCATTTTTGGATTGAAAATAATTCAATTGATTAAGAGTTTTTAATAGGATTTGATGGGTTTGAGTTACATTATTGACATTGTTTTAATTATTAGTATTGGTAGTAGTGGCTTGGGTGCCACTACGAGTCTTAGTAAGAGCTTGAGAAGAACTCTTAGTAAGTGAGGTACTAGTGGCATAATTTATTTATGTGGAAAAATATGGACTAGTAGAGGGATGAGAAGAATTATCACTAGAGGCATGATTACCATTGGTAGGAAATGATGCACTAGTGGAAGAATTGAGAAGAGTGGGTCTTGGAAGAGGCCCACTAGATGTAGAACCCACCACATTAGTAGAGATAATAGGCATAGATATAAAGGAAATAAAATAAGAAGTCATGGTATGAGAAGGGGTCAAAATATAGGGAAGAGGATGAGAAATAAAGAAACTAGTATCCCTAAATCCATGTGAGAACATGGGAGAAGGTGAATGGGGTTCCTTGACTTGACCACTTCTCATGAGATGGTAAATAGTAGAAGGATCTTTTCCTCGATATTGAGGAAACTAATTGATGAAGAAGAGAATTTATAGCGTATACTCTAATTTGGGTTGATCTTAAAATGAAAAGAGAGGATTGAAAATCAAAGAGGAATAAGGAGGGGTCCCATAGTTTGTAGTGTGAGTGGTTACATAAACATTACTTTCATTTAGGGTAGGAACCACAAGCTACTTATGGGAGAAATTATTAGGGTTGGTAAGACTCATCATATCTATTGATTTCAACTTAGTGTTGTCTTTAAACATGAAGTTTATGATGCATGATAGATATTAGGGAAGGAAAAGTTGATGTAAAACCAAGAGGATGGGAAAGATAAATAAGAGTATAGAGTCGACAAAGTTGACCTGGTATTGTAAATAGGAGGTAAAAGAGTAAAATATTGACCAAGTCAAGTGAGTAATATATATAGTCTAATAAGGATACAAGAATAGGTCAACTTGGTACTATATCTAGACTTGTAGAGAGGAATACTGGGTCGACCAAGTCAGCTCAATACTGTAATTAGGGAAAAATATAATCTATAAGATATTGTGTCAAACAAAATGATAATGTACCAAAAATATAGATTTTTTTTCAATTTAATTGAAATAGGAAATGAGAAGAAACATAAAAATAATTGGATCAATGAGAATGATTTAATTGGCACACAACAAAAAGCCTTGCACCAACATTGGCCAATGCAAGTTTTTGCAATATAACATACAATGAGCAAAGAGAAAGTAGTCAACTAAAAAGTAAATGCTAACTAATTAGTCATCCTAAATGTTGTTAGATTATTATAAAATATTATTTTAAGTGTTATATGGAAGTTGGTTGAAATTAGGGAACTAAAAAGCAATCTATGGATGGTTTTATGACATTTAGGTTGAAAGGGATCTGTGTTGGTAATGGTATTAGATTGGTATTAGGGCCTACCCCCTCAATTCACAATCTTGCAGTGATAAATGTGTTGGGTGATTTTCCAATATATACCATTAACCACATGTTTATACTTGGATAGAAAACCAAGTTGGCTTCCCCCTTAGTGACAAAATCCAAGTAGGTAGGCCTTAGGTAGACAAATATTTAAATACATTTTGAAATGATGTGATTTGGTAGTGTGTGAAAGAAATAGAAAAATAGTGAAACTAAATGGTATATTAAAAAACCACCTAATTAGACTATGTGAGCTACTTTAAGCATGTAAACAACTAAAAATGAAAGTGTGAATTAATTACTAGAATATAGTTGTTAATTCCTAAATTAAGAATGGTATAGATTTAGTTTAGATGATATTATATGAAAACATTATAGAATAGAGTTGATAGGGTTGCTACTGTATTGTAAAAGCATGAGTCCTTAATAATTAAGTCAACTAGGTTGACCTAGTCTTTCAAATAGAAGATAGATTTACAGTTTTGAAGACTAAAAACTTATGCAAAATAGAATTATAATGAAAAAATAAATTAAAAGAGAGAAATAAATGAACCTTGGTGGGTTGGAACATGCAAAGGATTGTAAATTTTTTGTTGAAGTACCTTGAATGCTACTTTCAACTTCTACCAACTATGTCAACTGGGTTGACCTAGTTCTACAATTCCCTATTGGATGAAGACTATTTAAGATGACTGAGTCAACTTGGTTGACCTAGTTTGTTATCTAGAAGCTATTTAAAATACTAAGTCGACTTGCATGACTTAGTTTGCTATTTTAGATCTGAATAAGATACTAAGTCAACCTGTTTGACACTATTGTATAAAATTGAATAAGAGTAATATGTTAACCCATTTGATCATCTAACTTGTATTTGATGGAAACCTACATAGAAATAATAAAGTCATTTTGATGCGACTGTGTGTTAAACTTGTACACAAAAGTTAAAAACTATACCAACCTAGATGACTTAGTATCAAAAATATAGAAAAATAATATAATGATAGAAATGAAAAGCATGAAAGAAAACCTACAAGGGTTAGATTCATGTTGGGTTCACCATAATGTATGTAATGAGAAATGCATTAGATCTAAAAATCAATCTTAGCTCAGAGAAGATAGATCCTACTTACACTTTCAATTGGGGATACATTAGATAGTCAGGGTGATGACCAATATGGATTTGCTATACCAAATTTTGGGATCTCTTACCACAATAATATCACTAGGGAGGGTTCCAAAGCCTCTAGTCAAGAAAAATTATGAAAAAACCCTAACTAAATCCTATGTTTTCATATTCACTATACTAATAACAAGTAAATTAAAAGTCTAATCTAGTGCTAACCAAAGCTTATGGCATAAACTAGGAGTAATAAACACTAAAAGTAAACATGCATAGAAGGCATATACTAATGTCAATGTATAAAGAATCCTGATGCATAGAAGAGAAGTGCAAATGCATATCTATCTACTCTTACAAAGGAAGAACAAAGTTCAAAATACTTACCTTTGAAGATGAACCCATCAAGCCTCAATCCCTCCCTTGGTCAAGATGATTTGTAAGAGGTTCTTGTGGTATATAAGTATGATAAGTATAAATCATCTCTAGGCTACACAACCTATCGATGCATATAAAAGAATTCTCCACAAGACAAGATCCATATCTCTAAAGAAAGTATGAAACCTTAAACTTGCTCCTCAAGTATAATGGTGGATAAGTAGATGGGCAATATATCTTACTTCTCTTCTCTTCGAAATGACAAAATGATTGTGTTTATATAGGTGGATATAACCCTAAAACCTTATAAAAGTTTTAGCTAATAGGGTCAACCTGATTGACCTAGTATTATTATTGATAAAAACTCACTAGGTCATAGACTAGGCCCACTAGGGGCCGACCTGGACCCTAAGTAATTTTTGTCAATAAGAGTATAAGGTTGACACAGATGACATAGTCATGTAAACTATCAAAAGAGGTTTTAGGTTAGGAAAAGGGATATTGAAGGTGGTAAAAGATTAGAGGAATGTGCAAAAGAGAAGGCCAAGCTTATGGGAATGGTTTTTAGGAGACAAGTGTGTAGATAACAAGTGGAAAAAGGGACAAAAATATTGCAAAGCAATAATGGTCTACCTACCCCTTTATCAGTGCACCTTGTAAGGCATGCAGTTAGAGAGATTGAGACTCGATATGTTCTTGTAAGATAGAGACCATCAATAATTGATAAAAGTTTTAATATATTATGTGTATACACAGCCACTCCCTATAATGCATCAACTCCTACTGGGTCATTTTACTTCAAACTAACAACTTGGTTTCCTTAACCTAGGGGGCCATGAACTAAATCCTTGAACACCATACCATGTAACATTAGTAATAGTTAATAATACCCAAACTATACTCTAAGATTCCAAAAATAATGAGTTGGACACCATTCAGTGAATGGTACAAAAAATTAGTAATGATTTCCTTGGGCTACAAAGGCATGTGAGTTCTCTAAATCAAAAAATTCCAATTAAAAATTCACATATCAAAGACCAATAAAGAACTATAATTGTGCTCATAATCCCTCAAAACCTTGACCCAATAGAACCATAGGTGCTCTCTAATGTCTAAAGAACAGTTCTGATTTTAGATTCTGAAGATTCAAAGCATGAGTTGTAGGTATTTGGAAATTGATATTCCTATGGTGGAAAAAGTGTCAAAACAACATGAGTTGTTCCAAAATATTTATAAATTTTGATGGTAGGGGGCTATCTTGGTTCTTTCTTGTAAAGTTTGGATAAACTGGCCTAGATCTAAACTACTAACTAGACCAAAATGATTATAGACAATGTATTTAAGCTAATGTGATTTGATAAAAAAAGAACAAAAAGAAAGGCAGAGTAAGAAAGAAATGGTGATTACTGATATTTGATTTTGAACTTATTGACAAAGCTTCAAGATTTATCGAGCATGATCTTAACCACTATATAGTAAAAGGTAGCCTAAGCTCATGTTCCACTACAAACTAGGCTTGATTCGAAAAATAAAATGATGATACAAGTAAAAATTAGATTTAATTTAAAAAGTTCTACACCACATATAGATAGCTAATGCACATCTTTGATGTAGAGCAAATAAAATGAAGTAAATTCAATCTCATTCAGCTAACCTAACATTACACAAGTTAACAACCCTATAATTAATGATCTAACTAAGTATTTCTAGAAACTATTCATATTTAAACTCAAACAAGCAATTGAGAAAATTAGCAATTCAAACACATCAAACCAAAAAATTCCTACAAAATTCCTTGATCCTTTTATATTAATTGCTTACAAGTGGTACAAATATATTGAAGTCTCTCCCTTTACAAATGATAATACATGACCCTTTATAGGATGCCAAGAATTATACCTGTCAATTTTATAACTATAGGTGTATAAAAGATAGTTGTCTTTGTTAAAAATATGATATAAGTATCTTTTACAATCCTATTGACCTAGAGGCAATCATGCTAACAAAATAGTGTGTGCCTTTAAAAAATGAATGGGTTGCCTTGCTAGCAAGCCATATTTAAGATTCCTAAGGTGGGTCCCTTCATTGATGCAAGATGTTTATGGATTTTTTATATTGTTCATCCACTAGGCTTAAATCTATAGCAATCCTAATGATGCACCCTTCTTCTTGGTCTACCAATTCATCAAAATCTTTATCATTACTAGCCAAGGATTCCTTGATACTCCTAACTTTGTTGATTTTCTCTACTACATTGAATATCATGTTCAACACTCTACTATTGTCCTTGACCCTTAATTTTTATTTCCTAAGTCACAGAGGTGGCTCTATGATGGAATTCTTCATCTATTATAATCCCCACAATGGTAGTTTGTGTAGGATCCTCGAGCATAGTACCTAGGATTTTTTAAACTCTACTGATGAGCTCCTTTTATTATTCTATGAGATCCTCAAATTTGACATGCCAAGTATTCAAAGTTTGTATTTTATTTTTAATAATCCCTTAATTGGCACTTAAATGTCCTTTACTAATAGCTTTGAAGTTTTGTATTTACTTCTTAATATAGATATCAAGAAGTTAGTTAATTTTATCTTCAGAGGCCTACCATTGAGTAGCTAGTTTCATAGCTAAGGTATATTGATACTGAAGGGCCTTCTACCTTGAATTCATGGACTTCAATGCCTTGAACATGTCATAAAATTACCCATCCAACATATCTATCATGAAGTCTAGAACTGAGAGAATAACTTGAGTTTGTAGATTCTTCTTTTCTTCCTTTAGGTTCTTGATTTTTTATACCAACCCTTGGACACTAGGTCTAGCCTACTGAGATTGAGATTTAATTAAACTCACCACATCCTCCTCATGGATGGGATATTCACCAAGTTGTTTTCCTCTAATAGGGGTTAACCATGTGAATGGCTCCATCTTCTAAAATGTGAACTCTTCCTAGCCCACCATGGCTACCCTCATTGTGGTCCTCTCGAAGGCTACTGTGTCTAGGATAAATTACACCTTAACCTCTGGTTCTTTGAATTTTGAAGGCTCAGTCATCTCTACACTTATACTCCTATAATCTCCTAAGGTGCCAATTCTCTATTTCTCTTGAATGTGTTGAATTTACATTCTTCTCTCTTCCTATTTTTTCACTATATCTTTGATCCATGGCTTGATTTTGTCATCATTAGTCAAGCCAATCTATGTCAATTCCCAGGAAGGGTAGAGGGATGGGATCTTTTGTAGCTTTCCATAGACAAACTAGTTAGGGATGAATGGTCCATGAATTGGATTTTCATCACTAAAAATATTGACTTCAGTAGTGGGATGAGTGATGGTCAACTTAGGCCTTTTTCTTGGGGACACAAGCACCAAGACCAATTTTGTCTTCCTCTTCTCTCCATATAGTGGGATCAATTCTTTACCTACTTCACCAGAGGGATCCTCCTCCCTATAAGAACCATATGCAACTACTATATCAATAAGGGTACCTTCTAATGTTTCTCCTTCTTCAAGGGTAACCATGCAAATGAATTCCATTAGGGAAGAAGGTTTTTATGGGAGTGCTAAAGGTGTAGGGCCTTATCTAGGTCTCTCCTCTATCTTAGGTTCCTTAGCCATAGCTTTTCCTTTTCCCTTGATGTCCCTAGGCTACTCAACCTGGTCTTGTCCTACTTTTTACACTTGTTGAAGCTTAAATGACTATCCCTCAGTAGGTGGCTTTTGATGAGCAGTCTTAGATGGACCAAGAAATAAGTGATATTGTAAATGGTGAATTTTTCATCTTTCTCTTGAGGGTTTGTTGTCCCTAATGAACCTACATTATAATTGGATGTTTTTACCTCCAATTCTAGAAAGTATTTCTTCAAAATTCTTGGATCTGATGTAGATGCCATCACCTACACCTAGCTGATGCCCATATTTAATCATTGGGACCTTCCTATCTTGGATGTGGTTGACTTACCTATTTTTAGGGTCCCACATTTTGAGGTCATCTAATTAAAAATCAAAAGAATTCTTATGAACCACCATGACCTCCATCTACTTATAATATCTAATTATGATTTTACCAATGTCTAACGAGAAGGGATGGATTTGAGATGTTTTCTTTTCTTTACATGTCCTATCTACACCTTGAATTATTTAGGAGGTAATCTCTTGCTCTGCAAGCTTGTTGGGGACATGGATTGGTTATCTATAGGGTTGAGTCAAGATTCCCTCTATCCTTATCATAGTGAAATCTAGGTAATACTACACATCCCCCATGGTTTGTTTCTTGATGAGAAGATGTAGTCTTAGCATATGGATGCCTATGATTTCCTCATAAATAGATAGGAAAAAACCATCACAAATATATTTCATGTGGTTACTGTACTTGAATATATGCAATTTAGAGTAATGGTGGGATATTGTGGTCCTGCCATCAGGGGACTAGTTTCTTATTTGAATAAAGGTCATAGCGGATAGGAGGGAATCTAAGAGATAATACATCATATAAAACTACTCAGAGGTCTTTTTAATGGTCATGAATTTCTTGGCCAAGATAAAGCTTAACAAGTCTCCCACAAAGGGGTCATTTTTTCTCCTAGCATAATGTTGACATAAGATACCCATACTTTGTTCACATAAGTAATGGAAGGGGCACCAAGGGATTTGTTTAGCAAGGTAATGGCTATCCTAATGCCCTCTCTAAATTAGACAATAGGGATTTTACCATCAGGGGTCCTAAAAACATGGGATCCTTGGATTAACTAGGGTGTGAGGACCAAATCAAGGTCCTAGGTGTTAGTCTAATCTCTTATAGATGGGAGCTTGAGATAGGGCAAGGGAAGATTGTAATAGGTTTCAAAGGCCATGGGGGTGATACATGCAACCCTTTTGGTGATTCCATCTTGAATAATCCACTCCCAATCTATTCTATAATCCACAAAAATAGGAGCAAGGATATTGATATAATGTATTACCTCTAGTTTTGCTATTGCATGGTAAAGGCCTACCATCTGAATTAAAACTATATCATTGTATCTATGATGTGTATTATCATTTATCTTATCCTCTTAAGAGATGGGATACAATTCTTCCATAAGGAATAATAATTTAGACCAGTTCCTAACCTGATAGACATTTAGGGTTACCAAGTCTAGCTCAGTATCCTTAAAAACCCTTACTTCACTCTCAAAGGTCAGATAGATCTCATCTTCCATATTTAATTGGTATCTACCTACCACTATTGATGATATAGAATTATCTCCTTAGGATTACCAAGGATTTCTCTAAGGCACTTGTTTCTCAAAACTTAGTTACACTATCCTAACCAGGTGAAGTTAATTGAGTCAACTTGGATATTCTTTATAGAGGGTTTAAGGCTTTAAACATTAATGGTAGAAATATCCATGTCTTAACTTCATATGTGCCTAAAATTTGATGGGGACTCTTTCCTTCATGCATTTATGTTTTTGAACTCAAAATATCTTTGATTTTTACTTTTGGTGCTTATGTGGAGCCCATGTGGCAGTATTTTGGACTTTTGCTATAATTTTCATAATTGCCCTTTGGATACTAGCCATTGGATTTTAAAAGCATCATTTATTTCACTCTATTATATCAATATCTTTAACATGATATTTTGATTCAAATCAAAGTTATTACACTTCCATTGGTCCATTGATCTTTAGGTTCATGGTCATGACACTTGGCATTCTCACAAATTCCTCTCATGCTACGTATCTTTATCAGTTACTATCTTGGTCATGTGTTGGCCACATGTCAATATTGTGGAGCTTTGAAAATTTATTAGGCTATTCATGCCATTGGATTAAATCCTATTAATGAGTGATTTACATTGATCTTTATGGGTCCCTTTTGTTTGGTAGAGGTCCTCTCACACTGTTGGATCAAATCCAATAGGTGAGCGATCACCATTGATATTCAGGTTGAACCCAGTCATTAATTGAACACATTTATTAAGTGGGCCCCCTTAAATTACTTATTTTTATTAGTAAGTCACCACATGTTCATCCCTCAAGGATTTATGTACCTTTTTACTTTTTTTTCTTACACCTCACATCGTTAGATCAAATCTAGTGAACAAGCGATTGTCATTGATCCTTTCATGATGTATGCTACTTAAATGGGAGATATTTGGTTAATAAGCTTTCTGTTATCAAATATCATGAGTGAGTGATCACCATTGGATCCTATAAGGGATATAAGGAATAAATTTTAGGCCCAAGGACATTAATACTTAGGATAAATCATTAAGACTAAGGTCAAGATTAAAGATCAGGGCCTTAATATTAACAACTTAGTCTAAGTTAGGTGACTTAAAAAGGGACCACATAAATCACATTAGTTAATACCCAAGGTAAAAGGAAAATGGGAAAGGAATAAACATATGCTCAAGTTGTGTTTAAAAAAATTATAAACCCTTTATTAACCAATTTATTCAATTATCCCTGCCAACATTTGAATTTAAACTAAGGGTTACCTAGGGTTTGTGAAAACCAGACCCTAGAACTTAAAAAGAACCTAAAAATAGACATTAATCAAGTCCATTATCCTAGTCATTAATTGAACAAGAGGTTTTCAAGATACACAAATGTTTAACAATGAGTCAATGATCTTCAAATCCTTTTATGAGGGACCTTAATGTTCAAATATTTCAAACTTGGATACAAAAGTCTCTCAAGGGTCCCCAATTTTAAAATGAGTGGGGTTTGTTGGTACCAAAAAATAGTAGAGCTTTCCCTGTTAATACTTATAAATGAACCATAGGTGCACTCTAATGTTAAAAGAACACTTCTCATTTTAGAATCTAAAGATTCAAAGCATAAGTTGTAAGTATTTGGCAATTGAGATGACTATGGTGGAAATAGAGGTAAAGAAACATGAGATGTTCCACAATATTTATAAATTTTGATGGTAGGGGACCATCTTTGTTCTTTCTTCTAAAGTTTGGATAAATTGGCTCAGATCAGGACTACTAACTAGACCAAAATGATTATGGACAATGTATTTAAGCTAATGTGATTTGCTAAAAAAAAGAAAAAGGAAAGGTAGATTAAGAAAGAAATGGTGATTTTTTATCTTTGATTGTGAACTTATTGACAAATCTTCAAAAATTACCAAGCATTATCTTAACTAGTATCTATTAAAAGGTAGCCTAAACTAATGTTCCACTACAAACCAGGCTTGATTCTTAAAAAAAATGATGATACAATTAAAATTAGGATTTAATCTTAAAGTTAAAAACCACATATATATAACTAATGCACATATTTGATGCAAAGAAAATAAAGAGAAGTAAATTTAATCTCATTCAGCTAACCTAACATTGCATAAGTTAGCAACCCTATAATTAATGATCTAACTTAGTATTTCTAGAAACTATTCATATTCAAACTCAGACAAGTAATTGAGAAACTTAGTAATTCAAACACATCAAACCAAGGAATTCCTATAGAATTCCTTGATATTTTTGTATTAATTACTTACAAGTGCAAATATCTCAAAGTCTCTCCCTTCACAAATGGTAATACATGCCCCTTTATAGGAATTTAGGCAATATACCAGTCAATTTTACAATTATAGGTGTACAAAATATAGTTGTCTTTGTTACAACTATAATACACGTATCTTTTACAATCTTACTGACCTAGAGGCAATCATGCTAACAAACTAGCATGTGACTTTACAAAATGAATGGGATACCTTGTTGGCAAGCCATATGTGAGATGCTTGATGTGGGTCCCTTCACTGATGTAAGATGCTCATGGATTTTTTATGTTGTTCGTCAACTAGGATTAAATCTATGGTAGGCCTAGTGATGCACCCTTCTTCTTGGTCTACCAGTTCATCAAAATCTTTATCATTCTTGGTCAAGGCTTCCTTGATGCTCACAGCTTCATTGATTCTCTCCCCTACATTAAAGATCATGTTTAACACTATATTATTATCTTTTCTTGATTGTCCTTAACTTTTGATTTTGATTTCTTGAGTCACCAAGGTGGCTCTATGATGGAATCCTTCATTAGTTATAATCCATAGGGTGTTAGTTTGTGTAGGATCCTCTAGCATAGTACCTAGGAGTTTTTCAACTCTGTTGATGAGCTTCTTTTCTTATTCTATGAACTCCTCAACTTTGACATGACAAGTATTTAAAGGCTATAGTTTGTATCTAATAATACCTAAATTGGAACTTAAATGTCCTTTAATGATAGCTTTGAATTTTGGTATATGCTTCTTAATATGGATATCAAGAAGCTGGGTAATTTTATCTTCAGAGGCTTGCCACTGAGTAACTAGTTTCATAGCTGAGGTAGATTTATCTTGAAGGGCATTCTACCTTGACTTCTTGGACTTTAATGCCTTGAAAATGTCATAAAATGACCCCTCCAACATATCAATCATGAAGTCTATAACTAAGAGAACAACTTGAGTTTGTAGATTCTCCTTTTCTTCCTTCAATGTCTTGATTCTTTATACTAGCCATTAGACACCAGCTCTAGCCTACTGAGATTGAGCTTCAATTAAACTCACCACATCATCCTCATGGATAGGAGATTCACCAAGTTGTACTATAATAGGGGTTAACCCCATAAATGGCTCCACCTTCTAAAATGTGAACTCTTCCTGGCCCACAATGGCTACCCTCATTATGGTCCTCTCTAAGGATGTTGTGTCTGGGTTAAATTTCACCTTAACCTTTAGTGCTTTTAATTTTGGAGGCTCAAGCATCTCTACACTTGTACTCATAGAATCTCTTGAGGAGACAATTCTCTATTTCTCTTGAATGTGCTGAATTTACATTCTTCTCTCTTCCTATTTTTTCACTATATCTTTGATCCATGGCTTGATGTTGCCATCATTAGTCAAGATAATCCATGTCAATGCCCAAGAAGGGGAGAGGGATGTGATATTTTTTAGATTTCCATATATAAACTAGTTAGGGATGAATGGTACATGAATTATATTTTCATCACTAAAAAGATTGACTTCACTAGTGGGATGAGTGATGGTCAACCTATGCCTTTTTCTTGGGGCCATAGACACCAAGGCCAATTCTTCCTTCCTCTTCTCTCCATCTAGTGGGATCAATTATTTACCTGATTCACTAGAGGAATCCTCCTCCCTATTAGAACCATATGTAGTTTCTATGTCAATAAGGGCACCTTCCAATGTTTCTCTTTCTTCAAGGGTAACCATGCCAATGAAATCCACTAGGGAAGAAGGTTTTTATGGGAGTGCTGAAGGTGTAAGACCTTATTTAAGTTTGTCTTATATCTTAGGTTCCTCAATCATATATTTTCCTTTTCCCTTGATGTTCTTAGGCTACTCAACCTAGGATTGTGCTATTGGTTCCACTTGTTGAGGCTCGGATGACTGTCCCTTAGTAGGTGGGTTTTGATGAGTAGTCTCAGATGGACCAGGCAACAAGTGATAATGTAAAGGGTGTAGTTTCCATCTTTATCCTAAGGGCTTGTTATCCCTGACCAACCTACATTCCAATTGGGAATTATGACCTCAAATTCTAGAAAGTATTTCTTTGAAATTCTTGGCTTTAATATAGATGTCATCACCTACACTTATTTGACGTCCATATTCAATATTTGGGACCTTCCTATCCTAGGTGTGGTTGATTATCCTATTTCTAGGGTCCCACATTTTTAGGTCATCTTATTGAAAATCAAAGGAATTCCTATGAGCCACCATGACCTCCAACTGCTTCCAATCTTTGATTATGATTTTTCCAATGTCTAATGGGAATGGATAGACTTAATATTTTTTCTTTTCTTTACATGTCCTATCTACACCTTGAATAATCTGAGAGGCAATCTCCTACTCTACAATTTTGTTGGGGACATTGATTGGTAATCTATAGGGTTGATTTAAGATTCCCTCTATCCTTATCACAATGCAATATGTGTATTACCACACATCCCCCATGATTTCCATAAAGTTGGAGGTTCAAGCCCTCCTTATAGCACTATTGCAGCTTTCCCTATTGGTGCTTCCAAATGAACCATATGTGCTCTATAATGTTTAAATAATACTTATTATTTTATAATTTGAAGATTTAAAGCATGAGTTGTAGGTATTTGGCAATTGAGATGCTTGTGGTCAAAATAACAATAAAGCAACATGAATTGTTTAACAATATTTATAAATTTTAGTGGTAGGGGTCATCTTGGTTCTTTCTTGTAAGGTTTGGATAAACTAACCTAGATTTGGACTACTAACTAGACCAAAATGATTATGGAGCTAATATGATTTTATAAAAAAAGAGCAAAAGGAAAGGTAGAGTAATAAAGAAATGGTTATTTTTGATCTTTGATTATGAACTTATTGACAAAGCTTCAAAAATTATCAAGCATGATCTTAACTAGTATATAGTAAAAGGTATCCTAAGCTCACATTCCAATACAAACCAGGCTTGATTCTAAAAAAAAATGATGATACAAGTAAAAATTGGATTTACTTTTAAATTTCTACACCACATCTAGATAGCTAATGCACATCTTTGATGCAGAGCAATTAAAATGAAGTAAATTCATTCTCATTGAGCAAACCTAACATTGCACAAGTTAACAACCCTATAATTAATGATCTAACTTAGTATTTCTAGAAAATATTCATATTCAAGCTCAAGCAAGCAATTGAAAAAATTAGTAATTCAAACACATCAATCTAGACAATTCCTACAAAATTCCTTGATCCTTTTGTATTAATTTCTTACAAGTGGTACAAATATCTCAAAATATCTCCCTTTAAAAATGGTAATACATGCCCCTTTATAGGAATCCAGATAGAATATCAGTTAATTTTACAATTATAGGTGTACAAAAGAGAATTGTCTTTATTACAACTATAATACATGTATCTTTTACAATGCTATTGACCTAGAGGTAATCATGGTAACAAACTAGCATTTGCCTTTATAAAATGAATGGGTTGCCTTGCTAGCAAGCCATATTTAAGATGACTAAGGTGGGTCCCTTCACTAATGCAAGATGCTCATGGATTTTGTATGTTTTTAATCCACTAGGCTTTAATCTATGTTAGGCCTAGTGATGCACCCTTATTCTTAGTCTGCCAGTTCATCAAAATCTTTATCATTCCCAGCCAAGTCTTCCTTGATGATCCTAGCTTCATTGATTCTCTCACATGCATTAAAGATCATGTTCAAAACTCTTCTATTATCCTTTCTTGATTGTCCTTGACCCTTGATTTTATTTTATTTAGGTACCAAGGTGGCTCTATGATGGAATTCTTCATCAGTTATAATCCCCAGGGTGGTAGTTTGTGTAGGATCCTCTAGCATGGTACCTAGGAGTTTTTAAACTTTGTTGATGAGCTCTTTTTCTTCTTATATGAGATCCTTAACTTTGACATGCCAAGTATTCAAAGCCTATAGTTTGTCTCTAATAATCCCTAAATTGGCACTTAAATGTCCTTTACTAATAGATTTGAAGTTTGGTATTTGTTTCTCCATATGGATATCAAGAAGGTGGGTAATTTTATCTTCAAAGGCCTTCCACTGAGTAGTTAGTTTCATAGCTAAGGTAAATTGATATTGAAGGGCCTTTTGCCTTGAATTCATGGAATTCAATACGTTGAACATGTCATAAGATGACCCATCTAACATATCAATCATGGAGTATGGAATTGAGAGAATAGATTTAGTTTATAGATTCTCCTTTTCTTCCTTCAGGTTCTTGATTATTTATACCAACCCTTAGACACTAGCTCTAGCCTAATGAGATTGAGATTCAATTAAACTCATGACATCCTCCTCATGTATGGGAGCTTTACGAAGTTGTTAACCTCTAATATGGGTTAACCCTATGAATGGCTCCACCTTCTAAAATGTAAACACTTCCTAGCCCACCATGGCTACTCTTGTTATGGTCCTCTCTAAGGCTGCTATGTCTAGGTTAAATTACACCTTAACCTCTATTTATTTGAATTTTGTAGGCTCAAGCATCTCTACACTTGTGCTCTCATAATTTCTTAAGGTAATAATTCTATGTTTCTCCTAAATGTGTTGAATTTACATTCTTCTCTCTTCCTATTTTTTCATTATATCTTTGATCCATGGATTAATGTTGTCATAGTTAGTCAATCCAATCCATGTCAATACCTAATAAGGGGAGAGGGATGGGATATTTTAAATCTTTCAATAGACAAACTAGTTAGGGATGAATGGTCCATGAATTGGATTTTTATCACTAAAAAGATTGACTTCATTAGTGGGATGAGTGATGGTCAACCTAAGCCTTTTTCTTGGGGCCACAAGCACCAAGGCCAATTCTACCTTCCTCTTCCCTCCACCATCTAGTGGGATTAACTATTTACTTGATTTACTAGAGGGATTGTACTCCCTATCAGAACCATATGAGCTACTATGTCAATAAGGTCACATTCTAATGTTTCTCCTTCTTCAAGGGTGTCAAGATCTGGAGCAAACACAGCTCTGATACCACTTGTCAGGATCTAGAACAAAAAGCTCTGATACCAAGCTCTGATACCAATTATTAGGATCCCAATCCTTAAGAGCACAATTGATTACCTTTGTATAAACAACTAAACATGGAATTAAACCAAAAGTAATATGTAACTAGAATTCAGAAATAACACAAAATATGAGAGACAATACAATTTGTATTAACACTCTTCTAGAAGGAAATACAATGAAGAAATCACACTCTTCCCACACCTCTTAGGCATATAGTAATTCTCCCTCAAGAGTTCTCTCTCTCTCTCTCAATTACAAACACAATCAACTCAATAACTGAGTTGTTGTTTCCACCAGTAAGTGACAATCAACTCAACCATTGTTGCCTACTTCTAGTCCACCAAGTACTCAAAGTACTCCAAGTAGATCTCCCTGATCTTGCTCCTTGTTGTGTTGTAGATCTCCTTGATCTTGCTACCCCATAGATCTCCTTTGACCTTGGATACACACACACCTACAGACCAACTAACCTTACTTACCATGTAGATCTTCCTGATCTTGCACAACTTGTAGATCAACCTAGTCTTGCACTCTTGCAAACCTTCTAGATCTTACACTTGAAAGAACCCTTGTCCTTGTCCTTGAAAGTCCTTATGATCCTTCACTACAATACAACCCCTTGGGTCTCTTAAATAGATCCCAAACCAAACAATAATTAGACTTCCCAATTACAATAATTAGAAACACAGACTCAAGACTAAAATTATTCTTTACATGCAAACAAACTATTTGTCTAAAATTAGACCAGTTCTGGAATGCACAAATGACTGATGTCAGTCTCTGTCTGTCTAGAGATGACCGATGTTAGTCGATTCCTGACTAATGTTGGTAGCTTTCAGTCTACTCCTGACCAATGTTAGTTGGCTTGACTGACGTCAGTTGGCCTGATTGACGTCAGTTACTATGACACTCAACAACCTCCATGTTTGCATCAATGAAGCTTTTAGCTCCACAACCTAACAATCTCCCACTTGGAGATAAATAGCTACACCTATACCTATACCTGTACATCATCTAATTTTGTTTCCTAGATTGTATCCCTCTTCAAGTTCAATCTTGAAGACCAACATAAGTTGAGTGAAGATTCAACTTCTCCTTTGTTCTTAGCTTTGTTAACATACCTACAGGGTTCTTATCCTTGCTAGCCATTGTGACTGCAACAACCTTCTGCATCTCAGAAATCTAGCTAACTACCGTACCACCAACAGTGAACACATATCCTATGGTGCTTCTCCTGTCATCCAAGTAACCTACCATATCTAAATTTACATACCCATGTAGAGAAGTGCTTGACCCTGCATAGCATGAAAACCTACTACTGGTCCCTCTCAGATACTTGAGAATCCACTGAACTACTTTCTAGTGTTCTTTTCTTGGATTGGCCATTAACTTGCTGACAACTCCCACTGCTTGGGTAATATCAGGTCTAGTACACATGTACTCAACCTCATCATGTGATTTAGGACACTATTCTGTGAACTGTCCAACCATAGGTGTGCTAACCAGTTTTGCATCCTACAAATTGAACCTCTCCACTACCTTATTTACATAATCCTCTAGAGACAAAATCAACCTGTGACTTTCCCTGTCTCTAGAAATACTCATCCCAAGGATTTTCTTTGCTCCTCCTAAATCCTTCTTGGCACACCTCTAAGCTACTTTTACCTTTAGCTCAGTAAATCCCTACATGTGTGACCCTGCAACAATCATATACACTACATATAGTAACGGGATAATGTCATGACCATTATCCAACCTGGTAAAATAAACACAGTGATTACATTGACATTGACTAAAGCCATGCTTTGTCATACACCTATCAAACCTATACCACTATCTTGGAGCTGCTCAAGACCATATAACCTGGCCTTCTGTCTCACCTATCCATTCTCTCCTTTCTTTAACCTAGGAATCCATTCATCTTTTAGTGCTTTCTTTCTGGCTAGCAACTCTACCAAATCTCCCATTTGGTTCTCTTCTAAGGAATCAATTTCCTCATTCATGTCATGCTCCCACTATTTCCTAGATTCTACTTGCATGGCATCTTCAAAAATTCTTGGCTTTCCACCATCAGTGAGCAATAAGTAGTATAAAGAAGGGGAATAATGAATTTGAGGCTTACTTACCCTTTCAGTCCTCCACATGGGCGTTTGAGACTCCTTGACAGCTTGCAATTTGCCCAAAATCTGTCTTAATAGTGACCGATCTTGGTCACCTCTGGCCAACCTCAGTCTGCACCTGATCGATGTTGATTCCTCCTAATCACCGACGTTGATTCCCTGATCGATGTTGGTGTCCTCCTGCCTGACATCACCGACTTTGGTTTGCACATGACTGATGTCGATTCTTGCCTAATTGACGTTGGTTCTCACCTGACTGATGTCAGTAACTATGTTTTACTGTGAGTGATGATTTTTACCTATGAGCTCATTTTGGATCATAACCTTGTCCAAATCAACACTACCCTTCTCAAAATTATTTAGCCTCTTGAGCTGATCTCTGTCCATCATATTCTCCATGAAAACCAAGGCTTTCCAATTCTTAAGTTTGTCAAAGACATCAAATTTCCTCTTAAAAATATGCATTCCCTTCTCACTCATGTGACCAAGCCTACAAAGCCACATCTTTGCATCTACATCTAAAGTAGATAAAATAGAAGGAGAACCAGTAATACAAGTAGATAGATAAAGAGTACCTACTTTCTTACCACATGCTAATTCAAGTGCACCCTTGGAAACTTTCCAAGATTCCACTATGAGAGTTATTGTGCAACCCTCATCACCCAACTTTCTTACAAAAATTAGACTCCTCTTTAGGATTGGGACATGCATGACATCCTCCAACACCCATGTGTTGCTAGTTTGCAATTTCAGCTGCACTTCCCCTTTGCCAACAATTTGACAAGGCTCACCAACCCCTAAATAAATCTTTCCAAAGTCTCCATGGACATAATCATGGAAAAATACTCTATTTGGGGTTACATGGAAAGAGGCAACAGAATCTAAAACCCAAGATTCTACTTTATCCAAGGAACATATAAGAGCATCCCATGCAACAATACCTGCATCATTTGCTTCTTTATTTCCTTCATGTTGATCTTCTACCAACCAACAATCTTTCTTTACATGCTCTTTCTTTCCACAATTTAGTAATTGATAATTCTTGCCATTGAATTTCTCCATTCTTAGTATACTTTCTTTTGCCATTGCTTTACTCCCACTCAATCAAAAACCCCTGAGAGTGACCTATAATCAACAAACACTAACCTACTCTGAACTAGGCTCTAATACCACTTGCTAAGATCTGGAGTAAACACAGCTCTGATACCACTTGTCAGGATATAGAATAGTCAAGAGTCTAAAACACACAGCTCTGATACCACTTGTCAAGATCTAGAATAGAAAGCTCTGATACCAAGCTCTGATACCAATTGTTAGGATCCTACTCCTTAAGAGCACAATTGATTACCTTTGTATAAGCAACTAAACATGAAATTAAACCAAAAGTAATATGTAACTAGAATTTAGAAACAACACAGAATATGAGAGACAATACAATCTTGTATTAACACTCTTCCAAAAGGAAATACAATGAAGAAATCACACTTTTCCCACACCTCTTCGGCATACAGTAATTATCCCTCAAGAGTTCTCTCTCTCAATTACAAACACAATCAACTCAATAACAGAGTTGTTGTTTCCAAAAGTAAGTGACAATCAACTCAACCATTGTTGCCTACTTCTAGTCCACCAAGTACTCAAAGTAGTCCAAGTAGATCTCCCTGATCTTGCTCCTTGTTGTGTTGTAGATCTCCTTGATCTTGCTACCTTATAGATCTCCTTTGACCTTGTACAGACACACCTACAAATCAACTGACCTTACCATGTAGATCTTCTTGATCTTGCACAACTTGCAGATCAACCTGGTCTTGCAGTCTTGCAAACCTTTTAGATCTTACACTTGGAAGAACCCTTGTCCTTGTCCTTGCAAGTCCTTATGATCCTTCACTACAATACAGCCCCATGGGTCTCTTAAATAGATCCCAAACCAAACAATAATTAGACTTTCCAGTTTCAATAATTAGAAACGCAGACTCAAGACTAAAATTAGTCTTTACATGCAAACAAACTGTCCATCTAAAATTAGACCAGTTTTGGAATGCACAAATGACCAACGTTGGTCTCTATCTGTCTGGAGATGACCAACATCAGCTGATTCCTGATCGATGTTGGTAGCTTTTGGTCTACTCCTGACTGATGTTGGTTAATGTGACACTCAGCAACCTCCACATTTGCATCAGTGAAGCTTTTAGCTCCACAACCTAATAAAGGGAAACTATGCCAATGAGTTCCACTAGGGAAGAAGGTTTTAATGGGAGTGATAAAGGTATAGGGACTTCTCTAGGTCTCTTTTTTATCTTAGGTTCCTTAACCATAGATTTTTCTTTTACCTTGATGTCCCTAGGTTGTATAACCTAGGCTTGTCCTACTAGTTCCACTTGTTAAGGCTCAAATGACTATCCCTTAGTAGGTGGATTTTAATGAGTAGTCTTAGATGGACCAG
The DNA here is from genome assembly GCA_037957365.1 of Torreya grandis. NCBI lineage: Eukaryota > Viridiplantae > Streptophyta > Pinopsida > Cupressales > Taxaceae > Torreya > Torreya grandis. Next base: position 2,721,585 of record JARHVA010001297.1, on the reverse strand, counting down.
GCAACAAGTGATAATGTAAAGGGTGTAGTTTCCATCTTTCTCCTTAAGGTTTGTTTTCCCTGATCAACCTATGTTTCAATTGGATGTTATGACCTCCAAATCTAGATAGTATTTATTTGAAATTCTTGGCTCTGATGTAGATCTCATTACCTACACCTAACTAAAGTCCATATTCAATCTTTGGGACCTTCCTATCCTAGATGTGGTTGATTAACCTATTTAAAGGGTCCCACATTTTGAGGTCATCTAATTGAAAATCAAAGGAATTATTGTGAACCACCATGACCTCCAACTGCTTCCAATATCTGACTATCATTTTACCAATGTCCAATGGGAAGGGATGGACTTGAGATTTTTTCTTTTCTTTATATGTCCTATTTACACCTTGAATAATCTGGGAGGCAATCTCTTACCCTATAATCTTGTTGGGGACATGGATTGGTAATATGTAGGGCTGAGTTAGAATTCCCTCTATCCTTATCATAGTGATATCTAGGTAGTACCACACATCCCCCATGGTTTCCACTTGTTTCTTGATGATAGGATGTCATATTGGCATAGGGATGCCTATTATTGCCTCATAAATGGTTGGGAAAACACCATCAAAAATAAATTGCATATGGTTCCTGTACTTTAATATATGTAATTTAGAGTAATGATGGGAAATTGTGGTCCTGCCATCAAGGGACTAGTTTCTTATGTTAGGAAAGGTCATAGAGGCTAGGAGGGAATCTAAGAGATAGGAAATCATATAAAAATACTTGGAGGTCCTTATTTTAATGTTTGTGAATTGTTTGTCCAAGAAAAAGCTTATCAAGTCTCCTATAAGAGGCATCATTTTTTCTCCTAGCATAAAGTGGACATAAGATACCTAGAATTTGTTCACATAAGTAGTGAAAGGGGCACCAAGGGATCTATTTAGCAAGGTCATGGCTATCTTAATGCCCTCTATAAATTGTAGAATAGGTATTTTACCATCATGGGTCCTAAGAACATGGGATCCTTAGATTAACCAAGGTGTGAGGACCGAATCGAGGTCCCAGGTGTTAGTCCAATCTCTCATGGATGGGAGCTTGAGATAGGGCAAGGGAAGCTTCTAATAGGTTTCAAAGGCCATTGGGGTGATACATGTAACCCTTTTAGTGCTTCCCTCTCTAATAATCCTCTCCCCGTCTATTCTATTATCCATGAAAATAGGAGCAAGAACATTGATATAATGCATTACCTTTGGTTTTGTTGTTGCATGGTGAAGGGTTGCCATCTGAATTACAATTATATCATTGTATCTCCAATGTGTAGTAACATTTATCTTCTCCTCTTGAGAGATGGGCTACAATTATCCCATAAGGAATAATAATTCAAAATAGTTCTTGACCCCATGGTCATTTAGGAATGCCAAGTCTAGCTTGGTATCCTTAAAAACCCTTCCTTCACTATTATAGGTCAAATAGATATCAACTTCTATCTTATATTAGTGTCTACCTACTTCTATTGATGATACATAATTATCTCATAATGATTTCCAAGGATTTCACTAAGGCACTTATTTCTCAAAGATTAGTTATGCTATCCTAACCAGGTGAAGTTAATTGAGTTATCTTAGATCTTATTTATAGAGGGTTTAGGGATTTAAGCATTAATGGTATATGTATCTAGGTCTTAACTTCATACATGTCTCAAATTTTATGGGGACTCTTTCCTTCATACCTTTATGTTTTCAAGCTCAAAAAATCTTTGATTTTGCCTTTTGATGCTTATGTAGAGTCCATGTGATAGAATTCTAGACTTTCATGGAAATTTTCATAATTTACCTTTAAATACTAGCAATTGGATTTTAAAATCCTCATTTATTTAAATTAGTTAGATCAAAGTATTTGGTTTAATTTGATCTATTAATCCAAATCCAAGTTCTTATGCTCCCATTGGTCTATTCATCTTTAGGTTCATGGTCATGACACTTGGCATTCTCATAGATTCCTCCCATGCTATGTATCTTTGTCAGTTACTATCTTGGTCACACATTGGCCACATGTGGAGCTCATGAATCTTTGAAAATTCCTCATGATATTCAAACCATTAGATTAAATCCTATGAGTGAGTTATTTCCATTGATCGTTATGGGGCTCTTTTGTTCGGTAGAGATCCTCTTGTACCATTGGATCAAATCCATTAGGTGAGTGAGAACCATTGATCTTTGAGTTGAACTTGGTCATTAATTGAACACATTTATTATGTGCCCCCCCTTTAATTACTTCTTTTGATTAGTAAGACACCATGCATCCATCCCTTAGGGCTTTATGTACCTTTTGAATTTTATTCTTATGCCTCACACTATTGGATCAAATCTAATAAGTGAGTGGTTATCATTGATCCTTTCATGATACACACTACTTAAGTGGGATCTCTTTGGTTAAAACACTCTGTTTGATCAAATCTATAGAGTGAGAGATCACCATTGGATCTTATAAAGGATATGAGGTATAACCATATGACTTGAGGATATAAATACTTAGGATAGATCATTAAGACTAAGGTTGAGATTAAATATCAAGGCCTTAATATTAATAAACTAGTCTACATTAGGTGACTTAAAAAGGGACCACATAAATAACATTAGTTAAGAACCAAGGTAAAAGAAAAATGGGAAAGAAATAAATTTGGGTTTAGGTTAAGTTTAAAAAACATGATAAACCCTTTATTAACCAATTTATTCAATTTTCCTCACCAACTTGGCTCCTGCCAACATTTGAATTTAAATTGAGGGCTACCTAGGGTTTGTAAACACCAAATCCTAGACCTTCCAAAGAACCTACAAATAGACTTTAAACAACTCTATTAGCCTAGTAATTAATTGAATAAGAGGTTTGTAAGATGCACAAATGTTTAACAATGAGTGGATGGTCTTGAAATCCTTTCACGAAGGACCTTAATGTTTAGATATTTCAAACTTGGATAGACAGGTCTCTCAAGGGTCCCCAATTTTAAATCGAGTGGGGTTTTTTTGTCCCAAAAAATAGGTTGCCCAAAATCAATATCTTTGAGATAGACTTACCTAATTGGTGTCAAGTACATAACATGATAACTCATGGGGAACTAGATTGCACAGAGTTAGGTTCCACTTTTGAGATCTTCCAAAAGGAAATAGAAGAATATGAGGTGGTTTCCAATCACCCTGAATCATAAAACATGGGTAAATCCCTTAGTGTTGCTATGGTGTTGGAGACCATGTATTTCCCTAGCCAAGAATAAAATGAGCTAGACAAGGGTACTAGTGAGATAAAAGAATTTCAAAAATTCTAAAGTAGTAACTATGCCCTCAGGTATAGGAAGCTACACTAGGACCTTACTATCTCAATTCCCCACCTGACCAAAATGCTAGGAGTGATCCCCCACCTCTGAGACCTCAAGAACCTAAGGTACCTATAGAGACTCTACTGGTCTAAATTAAGAGGGGTTATAACATAATGGAGGATATGAAAAAGATCAAATACAACATATCACTTCATGAGCTTGCTCAAATAATTGAGTAACATGATCTCCTATTGAAATCATTAACTTAGAAGATGACCTCTTCAACCCAAATAAAACTAAAAACAACACATACCAATGTGCTCATTCACGAGAATAATATAGAGGTACCCCATTTCCTCTTAACCATATAGTTTTTTGGAATGAATTTACATAACTGCTTAGTAGATTAAGGAGACTCAATCAATGTAATGCCAACAAGCATATGTGAGAAGTTTAGGTTAGTCCTCATAAATCTAGATAAGATAGTGGTCCAATTTGACAAGTTAGAAGTAAAAGTGATAGGGGAATACTAAATGTCCACATCTAATTAGAGTCTAAGCCTAAGATTCAACACCTCATATACATTCAAGTAGTGGAGATTATTGAAGCTTATGACATGATCTTAAATGGGTATAGTGCCACAAATTTATCCCATATGTGGTTACTATGGAAGGGAGTAGCCAACCAAATTTGGGTAGATAGATAACCTCACATGAAACACATGATACCTGTGTACAATACCATTAATTATAAAATAAACCTAGTACCTTTAGACCTAGGGATCTACACACTTATCACAAAGTCACTCAAAGACCAAGTTTGTCATAAATCAAACCTACCCAGCCTATAGTCTTTCTATATAGATGAAGCTCATTCCAAACAATATAGTGGGGCCAGTGTTATGCTCATAAAGTCCATAGGGAGGAAAAATTTAACATCATATAGGTTGTAGTTTTATTGTATAAATAATTTAGTAGAGTACAAAGATCTAATCCTAGGATTGTAGTTTGTACTGAAATATAAGACAAATAAACTGAGAGTATTTAGAGACTCTAAGCTAGTGGTCAACCAAATAGAAAATAAAATTTAATGCAAGATATCATACCTCAAAAGGTATAATCATAGGGTTTTGGACCTAATAAAGATATTTAATTCATTTAATATAATCCCTATACCATAAGAGGAAAACCAAGTAGCCAACTCACTAGAATATATGGTAGCTAACTTAACCCCCCTGAATGACACCGAGTTATAAGAGTTATCTATGGAGCTTGTATCATGTCCCTCTATCCTTGAAAATGTGATAACATTTTAGGTCTTTAAGGATGACCAATAGATCAACCAATTTCTTAATAATAAGGGAAAATTTGAGACCCAAGTTATAGACAAGAAAGATAGAGACAACTTGGAGAATGAGATAGATAAATATGGGATCTTAAATATTCATGGGAATTGAATTCCAAAGGGAATGATCTTGTTGGAAATATCATTATATGATTTAAAACCCACATTACTTAAAAAAAATCCAAGTTAGAGGACCAAAAGTGCTAACACATCAACATTGGTCTTGTAAAAAATCCCTAGATGGTAAATGTAGGTCCTGAATAGATAGACTATGAATTGGAAAAATTTCTAAGGTTACTATTGAGATATAAGGATGTAGTTACTTGGGATTATGGAGACATTAAGCTCTTCAAATTGATATTGATCACTCACACCATCCCCATAAAACCTAGTCAAAAATCATTTAGGCAAAGATAGAGGTTGGAAAACCCAATCATGGTGCCCTTAATACTTAAGGAAGCCTACAAGTTACTTTCTATAGGGATAATTTTCTCAATTTATCACTCCACCTAGGTGGCCAACCTAGTGCCTATGTGAAATAAAAATGGCAAAATTTGCCTGTGTAAAATTATGGAACTTAAACCAAGCCTCAGATAAAAATAATTATCCATTGGTTTCCCTTGGTAAGGTAATCCAAATGGTGAGTGGGTCTCAAATGATGTCATTTTTGGATGGCTTCTCTAGATATAACTAGGTGTTTGTCAGCTCTGAACATAGGATTGAGAATACCTTCACATCCAAGTGGGGTACATTTTTTTATAAATAAATTCCATTTGGGTTGATCAAATCTTGTGACCTTTCCAAAGAGCAATGGACTTTTATTTTGAAGGATTGATTTGTAAGTGTATAATAATCTATATGGATAACCTAACTATGATTTCAAAATATAGGTCATATCACATACACCATTTGGATAAAGTATTTAAAATATACAAAAGGTATGGTATTTATTGAAACCCAATAAATAACATGTTTGGTGTCACTGAAAGTAAGCTTCTCGATCACATAATCATGAAAGAATGTATTGATATCAACCCCTCAAGGGCGGATGAAAATTTTAAACTACCTTTACCTAACAGTAAGAAGGAACCAAAATATTTCTTTGGGAAAATCAACTTTTGTGCATAAGTTTATTTCTATATTTATTGAACCCTTCAATGCAATGTTAAAATAGGATGCAAAAGTAGAATAACATGTTAAATCAAGAAAATCCTTCTAGGATATTAAATATGCCATTATTCAATCCCTATGTCTCATCAACCTAAATTATATGTAAGATTTATATATCTACCCCTTTGCTTTTGAGCACACGATTATTTCTTACCTCACATAGAGGTTAGAAGGAGAAGATCACCCCATCACTTTTATGAGCACCAATATCAAAGATGCCAAGCTGAGATATTCTACCCTAGATAAGCATGCCTATGCCTTGGTCAAGGTGGTAAATAAATTTGAGCACTACATCCTCATGAATAAAATGCATGCAATTATTCTAGACCCAATAATAAAGCATATATTAGGGTAGAATGAGCTAGGAGAATGTAGAGGCTGATGGATGATAAAATTATAGGATTATGATGTATAAATCAAACTATCTAATCTATTTAGAGGATAGGATCTCACCCAACTAATAAATGAGATAGATCCAAGGATAACTACACACCAAATAGACCATGGGAGAGTGTTATAATTGGAATGGTATGCCTTGGTCATGCATTTCCTACTATATGGAAATGCACCTCTAGGACTAAACCATACAAAAAATAGGTCCCTCTAGTTGAAGGCTACATAATATATGATGAATAAGGGAGTTCTCTTCGGAAGGAAATATGAAGGAATATACCTATGGTACATGTCACAAAAGGAGGCCAAATAAATAATGGCAAGTTTCCATGAATAACTAGGAGCTGGACATCCTACAACAAATGTCATGGCCCATAAATTTCTTTAGGTAGGCTATTAATGGCCCACATTATTTAAAATTTTTCATGCCCATGTTCATTTTTCTATCAGTTCTAGACCTTTACTAAAAGGGAAACCCATGTGGCAATGCCACTACAACCCATCATGGAGTCTACACCATTTGCCTAATAAGGATTAGATTTTGTTGGGGTCATCAACCCCAATTTATTATCTAACCATAAGTTTATCCTCACATGTACAAACTATTGCATGAGGTGGTCTAAGGTAATTAAAACTAAAATAAGCAGTATTATTGAAGTCATCAAGTTATTAGAAAAAACCATAACCACTTATTTTAGGGTCCCCATATCTTTGGTGTGTGATAATGGTCCTACCTTATAATACAAAAAATTCATAGAATGGGCCTATGATAAGGGAACAACACTAAGGTTCTCATCCAATCACTACCCATAAGGGAATGGATTGGTGGAGCACACTAATAAAAATTTAATAGACACCATCAAGAATTCAATTAGAGAGAATCCTAGGGAATGATACTCATTAATAAAGTTCACTCTATGGGAAAACTACACTAGGTATAAATAATCCCTTAAAATATCTCTTTTCCTTTTAGTTTATGGACTAGAGTCAATCATGCCAGTCATGCTTTGGATCCCAAATTATAAATTCATGAAATAATTCATGGAATTAGAAGATAAGGTGAATTTTAGATTCTTGGACCTAAATCAATTAAAAGAAGCCCAAGATAAAGATTTATTAATCTTCAACAAACATCATGATAGAAATAAAAGGTGGTTCGATAAGAGAGCTAAGATCAAGACCTTCAAAATCTACGACCTAGTCCTAATGTGGGACAAGGCTCATGATAAGAAAAACCAACATTCTAAATTTGATCCCCTTTGGATTGGCCCATACCAAATAGTCAAAATCTTGGATTAGAATGCCTTTCACCTCAAGGATATCAAGGGTAATGATCTAACACTTTTAGTAAATGAATATTCTTGAAGCACTATTTCTTAGCTATCCCATCCAACATTATTTCTGAGTAATCTGATCAATGGTCGGTAATGTATATATTAGATAGGTTTTATTTCATCATGTGTTTGTTTTTGTTTTATATTTTTTTCCTTTGGTTTATGCCTTGTTTTGGTGATGTTCCTCTGATGCCTATCCCTTCTAGGAGTCACCTCATGTGATGGCCAAATCTTGGGAAGAATTGTTGAGAAGTAAGAAGACCTAGATTGAAACTTTTATCTAAGCAAGTCAGGGACAATGATTGATTTTTTTTTACATTTTAGATCTATGAGGTCAATGATTATAATATAAATAAGTATATTTTAAAACAACCCACATCCTAATAGATCCACCAAGCTACTCTTAATGAAACATCTTAGAAAAATAAAAGACTATCTAGACTAATTAAAGACTAGCTGGGTACTCAAGACTTCCTCATCATCCTTTCACCATTGGATTGGTTCCAAACCCTCAATGGCCAAGACTACATAAAAGAAACTTTTCACAAAGAATCTTGGAAAAAAACTAGAAAAGTATGCAAAATCTAAATTCTGAGTCTTCCTTGAAAGGGACATACAAGCAACCTCCATTGTAGGCTTTTTAACCTGGTTGGTAGTGGATTAAGGCCTTGAATGGGACTAGAGGTATCTCTATTATGGATATGGACACTTGACTGGTAGTAGAGTAATGCTTGATACCTCTATCTCTAAGCCATCAATCCACTAACACCTTTAAAGGAGCTTGATACGTAGTCTGACCTCTGTTGCTAGAATAAAATCCAGAATTGAATAGAAAATGGAGAATCACTTATTACACACACTGGTAGCCATATATAGGATGAAATATCAATATGATACTTGATATTACAAGACATCATTACCTTTTATTTTCTTTTATGTATGAATATCTCTCTTATAATCTATGTTTTTTATAAGGGGAGAAAAAATTAACTGGTTGGGTTCTAAGTGCTTATCATCACTTTCCCCATGAAAGTCATCATTTTTTATGGCCAACATGCCCCCTTTTAATAGAAATAGGGGACCCCTCCTTTAAAAATCATCAAACCAGAGCTCCTAGGTTCATTATTTCATTCTAATTGGCTTCATCTAAATTAGGTCCTTGAAATATTAGGTCACCCTAATTTCCTTAAGCAATATTGAGCCTTGTTCCTAAGATAGGCTTATTATTTCAAGGATTTAGGGTGTTAAAATTATAGGTCAGATTTTAAAATAAGTTTTCAGAATCTTGTTCCTTTACTAAAGAAACAAAGCTAATGCCCTTCATGGTAAATCAAAATCTTAATAGTATCAAGTAATTTATTAATGGATTACACATCCTTCTTATTTTTACTTATTATTTTTTGTGGATTTTGCAAGAGAAAATAGACAAATGAAGGAGAACCATATTACGAGTTGTCAGTGTAGCCACTTCCCTAGAACTTTTAGAGATGTTAGATCTTGGGAAATTTTAGCCCACTTAGAGGGTGTCATGTAACACCATGTAAAAGAGGCCAATCCCATAGACCTATCAGAGATGTCAGAACGTAGGAGAGACTATCCCACTTAAAGAGTGCCATGTTACACATTATCAGTGTGGCCAGTCCCCCAGACCTATCAAAGATGTTAAAGACCAAGAGAGCCTAATCCAATCAAAGGGTACCATGTTGCACCATGTTATAGTGGCTAATCTACAAACCCTATTAGAGATGTAAGAGAATGGAAGAACTTGAACCACATAGACGGTGCCACATAGCACCATGTCAAAGTGTCCAATCCCCCAAACTTGTTAGATATGTTAGAGTTAGGAAGAGCTTGTTCTACTTAGAGAGTGCCATGCAGTACCATTTTAGAGTATCCAGTCCCCTAGACCTATCAAAAATGTCAGAGCTTAAGAAAGATTGACCCATTTATAGGGTGACACATCATACCATGTTAGAGCAGTTAGTCCCTCAGACTTGTCAGAGATGTAAGAGCCCAAAAGAGACTAACCAATTGAGAAGGAACCACATTACACCATATCATAACATCTAGTACTTTGTACCTATCAAAAATGTTAGAGCTTAAGAAATCCCAACCCACTTAGAGGGCATCATGTAGCACCATGTTAGAGTGGCCAGTCCTTTGAACTTATCAGAGATATCAAAGCTTGGGAGAACCTGACCCACTCAGAGGGTGCCATGTCACACCATATTAAATTGTCTAGTCCCCCAAATCTGTCAGATATGTTAGAGCCTTGAAGATCCCAACTTACTTAGAGGATCTCATGTAGTACAACTAGGCATATGAGTAGGTGGCAACCTAAGGGCCTAAAATGATAAAAATAGAGTATGGATGGAGCTTGAAGACCAATCAAAGGATGCCACATGTACCTAAATGACACCTCACCATTCCTAAGGGTATGTCATGAGGTATGAAGCTATGATTAGGTGTTGACTATTAATAAGAGGGATAATAAGTGGATGATGCATGGCATAATACAAAAGTTAACCAATAGGCCTCAAGGAGATGTGATTGCATGCCTACCATGTGTTAGGAATTAACAAAATAGAAATATGGGCTTGATTATATAGTTTTAAAATTTCACATCATCATTTTTAAATCTAGTTGGTGGTAGAGGATCATGAGCTTTGAATTTAACTCCAGATTGGAAAATAAAGAGATAAGATCTAGCCACCAACTCAAATTTAAATTCACAAGTGAGTTGCCAAAAACCATTAATATAGGGGGATGAATATATGATTTTATAAATATCCTAATGAAATCTCTCCAATTTTTATCACTATATATCCTCAAGAGAAATTTAAATCCTTGATTTCCAATTCGTATCACATACCCCTACATTTCTTCCCCCTTGTGCTCAATATCTTACATCCTTGGTCTCCATCTTGATACGATGGCTAAATCCTCCTTGAACCCCAAGGCTGATCCCAAGTACTAGGATACCCTATTCCTAAAAGGCTTGACCCTATTCAATCACTATAATGACCTATTTAAAATAGTCAAATAGTTAACTAGGGATGCAATATTTGACAATGATGAATAAATAGATATTGAAGATGCCCTTTGTGTTTATAAGAAGTGTAGTATTCATAGAGCCATGACCAAACTATAAATGTTACCCTATAATGACTTATTTAGAAACCTAATTCTCACCACCATCTAAGTGTATAACAGAGTCCATGACTAGGTTTGCTTACCCAACTCTTGGCACCATATTGTTGACATCTCTAGGAATGTGTATGAGGTGTATTAATCCATCATAGATTTCACCTTATCTTTTGATGTTGTGGTGGTGGAGACTTAGAATAAAATCTTCCAAATATGTGACATCTTATAGGATTGGGCTGAGAACATAAATGCCAAGTGGGCCATCAAGGAGGAAATTAATGCATGCCCTCTTAGAGGAGGATTGGGTAGGTATGATTCTATTAAATTGATTGTTTAAGGCTTAGGAATTATTATATGTTAACAAATTATGGGTCTCCCTCCTCCATATGATCCTAACTGGCTCCAAAGTTATAGATATGGGAGGGCTAATCATTTTCAAGTTAGTTAATGTCATAGAAGATGCCTAAATAGGAGTGAATTTTTACATGATGAGGTACCTCATAGATGTGGTCTATAAGATGATCACTTTTAAGCCATATAATTTTCCTACATGTGTTCCCAAGGGATCAATGATCCATGTAGTATTTTATAAACTATATGGATACCAGTACCAAAAACAAATCTAGGACATCTATGAGAAATTATACCTAGTGGTTTATAATGCAATCAATGAGGCCCGATTAAAATCATGCATATTCTCAAGTAGCCTCTTTGCTTACCATACTTCATCCTAGATCACATGGTAGAGTAAGAGATCACATACTAGTTGGTAGAAGGTATTGTTGGATTTTACATAAGATTCTAAAAGAAGGCATGGTTTCCACTCATGATCTCCATTAAGAACCATGTTTATAAGTGTTGGCTATTTTGGCCCACATACCAAGCTTCTGTCTAGTTTAAACAGATGAATAGGGTCCTAGTTATTGAATGGATCAGGAGGCTTATAAGTAGACTCACCAATATAAGTAGAGGGATCCAATCAAGTTTTCATGGTGCTGAACAATTGTAGGAATAGGCCTAGAAAAATCCTATGTTTACACTTAACCAAATATTTCAACTTTTGGCCAAGTGTTAGAGCATTTAGAGTTCTTTCGAAGAAATTGTTATGCATAAATCCCTTAATAAAAGTAAAAGGCATAATTATCTCAAGGAAATTGGTCCCCCTTATTTTAGCTAAGTGTTATTTCTTTTGGAGAGATTATCTGCATCAAAAATTACTAAGTGTAAATTCACTTGGACATTTTATCTGAAGTCAAAGCCTAAGGGTCTTTTCTTTCAAGAAAATGATTTGAATAATTTTCTCGAAGGGTCATTCTACAATAAAAGTGGTACAAATAAAAAATAACAAAGGGCACCTTTTCAATTAAAGTGTCCCAAACACTTTTTTTGAAAGGTATTTTTTCTTCACCAAAGGGTCCAATACAGAAGTTCTAAAGGATATCTTTTTCAAGTAAAGTGGCCAAAAAAATTTCCCAAAGGGTGTTTTCTTAGGAAAGTGATCCAAACATAAATATTGAAGGGTATTTTTTCTTTCAAAAAAGTGATCAAGATAAAGTTTTGAAGGGCACTTTTCAAAGGGCAAAGGACTATTTTGAAAAGCCCAAAGAGAAATTTTAAAGACACAATTCTTTCAAGAAAATTGTCCCACGATAACTTCCTTGAAGGTCAACTTATTTTTTGGACATTTTGTTTGATACATGAAATCTAAAGATAAGATTCAATCAAAAGATGCAAGGGGATAAATTGCTTTGGAAAAATTATCTAAGATAATTTTCTTGAAAGCACATTTCTTTCAGAGTTTTGTTCTGATGCAAAAGACTAAAGATGATTTATTTCAAACTTTTTATCTAAGAAAAAGATCTTGAAGACATGAATTCTTTTGGAAATTTTGTCTACAAGAAATTATTCAAGGCAAAGATAAGGAAAAAAATTCCTTCAGAGAAATGACCAAGACATAAAGACTAAAATAATTGTCCAGCAATAGGTCCAAAAGAAATAGCCCAAGGAAAATGATCCACAACAATGGGTCAAAACACAAAGTCTAAAATAATTATTTTCTATGGAGAAAATACATGGGAAGTAGAGTGATGTTCACGTAGAAATAAATGACATTTAAATGGATGTTAATTGATGGGTACATAGAAACCAAATTCAAGCCATGATAAATGACTATTGAAGTTCAAATTTCTCAGTGATGATCGCATAGATGTCAAGTTTGGGCCCATAAAAATATCCATTTGCATTCAAAAATCATTAAAGGGCTCCTCAACTAAGTGAAGGCTTGACAAGTGTTCAAATATTGGGTGCCTAGATCAAATATAATGGTGAGTGGGTAAGGATAGAGTAATGGGCCCAGACAGATCAATGGAGTGTGTTTAATTATAGATTCAAGATAAATGACACATGAGCAAGTCAAGGAGTCATCAAAATTTGAGTACAAAGGCATGATTAAAAAGTGGCACAAGCACATGAGTCCTGGTTAAGGGTCTATAGCTCACATTCAATTGCATCAGGTAGATTGAAAGAGTAAGATGAGTTAAGGGGTTAATGACCTGAGTCAATTTTGGATGGAAAATCAAAAAAACGTGAGCCCAAGTGACTTAGACAAAGTTTTAAGGGTTAGTTTTTGACTAAGGTGAGTAAACATGAGTGAAAATGAGTTTGAACACAATCTAGATTAGGCCAAGAATGGATATTTTTGGATCAGATGGTGCCATTAAGAATCTATAAGGGCTTCTTGATGAATTGATACTCAAAGTATAGATGGCCTAGATCTATTAATATATGAGGATCTAGTCCTCATAATGAGTAAAAAGTGGAAGATGGCATGGAAAGCAAAGGCATACACATAGACTCTAATGATAGTCACCAGAGACAACTGCATGAAAGTGATTCCTCTCTCCACTTTGGCATATATTGACAAACCAGTCATGAGTGGTTTCACATTAGGCCAAAGTGAAAATGAATTGATCCCATCATTGTAGCCACCATGGAACATCATTGATATAATAATGTCATGATTAATAGACTAGAGTGACTTGGATCAATCGAAAAAGGTTTGAGTGAACTTGATTTGTGGAGGTAGTTGTAACACCTTTTCAAATGGATTTGAGTGCTAAAAATCCCTCTCTCTTGCTTCCTTTCTTATATAAATATAGCCTTAAAGCTATTCTTTTGCATCCCTCAAGTTGGTATGACTAGACTCTACTAGAATTATATTCAACCCTCTTGGAGTATTGAATAGAGTATTTTTTTAATCATTTGCTAATTTGTATTTAGTGTTTTATGTTTTTTGAATATGCAAATGTTATTATTATCTTCATTTTGCATGTCCAAACTCAAACTAAGTACTATAAAATTTATTTTTAGGTCATATAGTGTGTCTTAGCATTGATCTCTCAAAGATATAGTGGATAATTGAATTTAAGTGTCTTTAACTAGACCTTATTTTTAGTGTTCCCTAGTCTGAATGTATCAAACTGACCTCTATATGAAATACTATTACATAAATACTATAGTAAGTATTGCATTAGATTATTTCATAGCTCATTAGTGTGTTAAGGATCCTAAGCTTAAGAGTGTATTTGATAAATTTTTGGTGCATCACCACATATTAGAATAGGTTTTAATTTATACAAATTTATTGACTCTTTTTACCCCAACCAATTTTAGATTTTAGAAATAAAGGTCCAAATTATAAAATTTGGGTAGCTAGCCTTATAAAAAATCCTAGAGGTCTGGCCTAGTTATAGGCATCCCATAGCCTTAGACCATTCCCATGTTAATCTAGGTATGAGTCAGACTTGAACAAATATTACTTTTATTGGGTGATATATAGATAGATAACAATAAGGCCTTCCTTCCCCTTCCCAAAATGGTATTCAAGTGGACTCATTTTCCCTAGAGAGAGATAAAATCTGACATTATAATCCTAATGGAATTATTAGGGATTATATAATAAGGTACTCAATTCACCTCAACATCAATTATGGCCACCAACTAGAAGATGATGATGAACTTTACCTCAACACTAAAAATGACCAAGAGGTGTGGTCCTAGATAGTGTCTCAAAACAAGAAGAAAGAAAAGAAGGTCCAAGTGAGCCCATATGCTCCCCCTCTATCTCCTGTTCACTCCATAAAGGATCCAAATATGACTCCTCCCACTATCTCTATGAGGATTTTTTAGGTTATTCTACTTCCTTCTCCTCTTCATGCTCTAGTTCTAGCCTTACCTCCTCTAGTATCTCTTGTGCCTCATCCTTTACCTCAAGAATTTCCTACTCCTCATGCTCTAATTCCTCCTCATACAATATCACTTACACCTTGTTCCTAAACTTCACCTCCACCTATGATAATAACTTTGGTATCATGACCTTAGTTGAGATAAACCCACATTACTCAGTGGTAGGAAACCAAGCACATGTGACTAAACCACCAATACCTCAAACCTAGGCCACATAGACCCTAAGGTTTAATGTCACTAGTAGTCTAAATTCAAGCCTAGAATGAGGCTCCTAGTAAGCACTAGTGTAGGTTCTACCCTTACATCTCCCATTTACTTTATCTCCCTTCCACCCTTCACTCCTATCACCTTAAAGCTCCTAGTCATGACATCCCTAAGTTTTGCTCTCCTTTTACAAGATCCCTAATGGGTTCCTCCTTTTTACCCATTGTACCCCCTATATTAGTCACCAAATTACCTTTAGCCTCAATTATACTGAGTATCCTCACTTATTAATTTCCCTCCACCCCATATTTTCCATAACTCAAAAACTCCCTGGTGCATTCATTGGGAATGCTTTCAGTCTAGGTACCTATAGGCACATCTTCATCAACAAACATGATGACAATCATCGAGAGTGAATCTCTAGTGGTAAGAACTATCTCAACACCATCTTTGGTCATCCTAACACCTCCCTTGGTAATTCAATAACTTCCACATTCAGTCCCTATGAATCTTATTATCCCTACTAGTCCTTTCACCACAACATCTAGAGTTGACTTAGGTAAGAGACCCAAGAAAAATTAAAAGGCAAATCACCCTTTACCTTCAATTCTAAGACCTTATACTCTATTCTAGCCTTCTCCATTGGTATCAATGGTTCCTCTTTCCCTAATCATAGCACACTTATGTATTGATCTTTAACTCCCTCTTTCCATTACCTTGGGTACCCTGGGATTTAGCTTCAACCAACCAATCTCTTCCTTTCTATTAAATAGTTATCTCCCAAGAGTTATTACCCATTAGGTGGGCATGACCCAGGAGTAGTGACAAGAATATATGTTCCCATGGGCCTAAATTTTCATCCTTCCTCCCTTTTATCTCATGCTCAATCTTCTTCCATCAATTTCCTCATTCAGCCCTTCCACTTCTTTCATCTCCCCTCTGCTTCATCCTCCACCCTTCACCACCATCTATGCCATCCCTTTAACACCTCCCATAACCCAAAGAATTGTCCCAAGGCCACAAGTTCTAGAGATGATAGTCCAAGGTGACCTTGATGTGTAGTGGATCTTTGATGGAGCCATAAAAATCATGAAGAGGACTTT
Source organism: Torreya grandis (assembly GCA_037957365.1). Taxonomy (NCBI): domain Eukaryota; kingdom Viridiplantae; phylum Streptophyta; class Pinopsida; order Cupressales; family Taxaceae; genus Torreya; species Torreya grandis. The sequence goes on along the minus strand of JARHVA010001297.1, from coordinate 2,705,354 downwards.
AACACATAAGTTCATCTAGGAGGGGAACCTAATGGTATGAAAAACCCAATAAGATTTTTTCTCCCTCACCAAGGTGAGGACTTCCACTGGGGAGGAAAATATGGATAAGGATTCACTCTCCATTCTCTAGGAAACTCATGATATGTAATAAAATCTCCTTAAGGACATGCAAAGCTAGGTTTAGACACTAAAATCCTAAGTGAAAAGATCCTTCCCCACTAGGATACTTGGGAAAGTCAAGGATGCCATATTACTACTCTTCTTAATTATGGTGAAGGTGGTAGAGATTGTGGTAGAGACCACTATGCTTATTTGATGGACTTAGGATTACATGGAGAAGATTGTGAAGATATATGAGAAGTGTAGGAAGCTGTTAGTGGTAATAAACAAAGGTATATTCCCAAAATTACTATTAATGCCCACCTCAGACTTGGGGTTGTATCAAATGTATGATTAGGACATGAAAATAGTTATGGAGGAATGGTTGGTTATGGTTTAGACTATAACTAGACCCTTGGAAGAGGGCAAGAAAAAGATATTAGCCTACTTTAAGGAGGTCAATGATGAGCATTCCATATATTTCATTATATATCATATAAAATATCCATAAATATTGTATTTTGGTTATATATTGAATTACATTTAATACTTAAGGTCTCATATAAGTAGGAAATGAGTGAAATTATCTTTTGTTCATATGTGATACCTTATTAATTCTATATCTTGTTATTTGTGTCTAACTTGGATGAAATGAGCATAGTTTTGTATATAGAGATATATCCCTATGGTGAGATCATTTTAAGAAGTTATCATCCATTTTGGAAACAATTTTTGGAAATAGTTTTAAATATTCAGTGAAGAACACATTGAGATCCAAAGATTTGGAATTCTGAAGATGCTCTAAAGACCTGTCTAACTATGCTTCAAAGATGCCCAGCTAGAGCCCACAAATCAAGATAGTAACTCCAAAGATATATATATATATATATAGACTTTCCTTATTTAGATATCTTCTTTTAGACGTCAATATTTATAGTAATGGTCTAAAATGATCTAGATATAAATGTATTTCTATTTTGTAAATCTGGACTAAATCTCTTTAGATATATGTTAGTTATATTCCATTTATTGTTAGTTGAGTCAGTTACAACACCTCCCTATAAGTGTGGCACTTGATTCCTAGATCTTCTATTTTAAATAAGTAGATTTGGTTATTTATATCACCAGATTTTGTATTCTATGAATAGTTGTTAAGATGTGCTTTACATACATGTCTCCTTCTCATTCCAGATAATGAATCAATGAATAGATAGTGATAATAAATTAGATAATAGAGAATAGTTAAAAAGAATTTAAGTGTAGTTTTACATATCTGTATATGTTTTTTTAATAATGAAATAAAGTTTAGCATTCCTTTATATTATTGAGTAAAAGCTGATCCTATTTTGAGGAAGGAACAAGGGCCCACTTCTCTCTGAAGATCAGGACTAATTGGTATTTTTAATTTATAGTTTAAAATTAGATTTCTTTAATTCAAATATATTTCATCTTACTGTAAAGTGTGATTTCCTTTTTCAATGTAGGTGTGATTTTACTTTCAAAGCAAAGTATGGATTTTATTTTAATGTAAGTGTGTTTCCATTAAATACAAAGGTTTTTTCAATTCAAATCAAGTGAGTTTTATTTATGAAAGTGTGTCTTTTAATTTCATAATAATTAAAGTTAACTCATCTCTATATTCAAAATCTATCAGGATAATTCTAAGTGACAATAGTTAATCAACATTCTGACATTCTTAAATATCACATTGTCCTACCCAATCAGGTAAGGTGAGTGAGGAAACCATAGTGTCTTATGCTAGATTTTTAATTTTTGGATGTTTATGGTGTGAACTAAAAAATCATTTTAAAAAGGAATGCCTGAAGAGGTCTTTAGTTATCCAAAATTTCTAGATTTTATTTTATGTAACATAGAATTAGAATCTTATTTTTTATCTTTAGGATTTAGACACAAAAAATAGAGTAAACCCCTCAAAATATGAACTATTAACTCAAATATCAAATGGTCTCATTGTGTATAGCCTTGGATACTGGCCCTGGTAGAAAATGACAATAATCCATTGATTGGTTAAATTAGAGGTATAGTGACAACCTATCATTTTTAGCACCATTGTCAGGGACTCATCAAAAGTGTTAATGAGATCCTAAATTAGAGTTATATAGGGAAAATTTAAAAACATTCACATACCCAAAAAACACAAAAAAATAATAATCTAGGATTCCTTATATTTATGAACCATCCAAGAGATTTTCAAGGATGGTTTATATCTAAAGGATCCCAAATAAAACAAGAAGTAGAGAAGATCCTATCCTTACTAGAAAGATCAAGAAGTGAAATAAAGGTGATTCAAATCCATTTACAAACTTTTTTGATTCCTCTCTTGAATAAGGTTCATTCTCAAAAATAGATCCTACAAGAATAATTCTATTCGAGACATCTTATCCTAGAGGAAGACTTGATCTTGAAAATCCCCTTTCTAGAATATTTATATTTGAACCAACAAATATTATCCTCCTAAGGTATATCATAGGTTGAGAACCCAAGAAGATAACTTATATTGGATTGATAACCAAAGTTGGGAAGACAATATGGGAGATGAACATGGACATGTAGAAAACCCTAATCGATAACCTCAATAGGATAAAATTTTCCTATCTAATCAACTTAGGTCTTGATGATAGAAATTAGATGAAAAATATCTCACCATCTATTTTACCTACATTTAAGGGTAAATCCTTAGAGGATCCAGATTAGTTCCTCTTTAAAATTAAGGTTCCTTGCTAAATAGATGACTATGTCAAAGACAATCAAAGGTTGAAGTTATTCCCATTTACACTTAAGGATGTAGCCATGAGATGGTTCATGGTCCTTGAGAGTAATTATATAAGTACTTAAGATTAAATGGAAACTAAATTTATTGAAAAATATTAAAATTATTATAGAGTCAGAAAATGGAAAGAAGACTTTTTCAAGATCAAACATAATGAAGATGAAACCTTAGAAGATTACCTTGATAGGTTTATATTTACCCATAAATAGAGTATTTACCAACTCACAAAGGAGGTCATCAAAATAGTATTTCTTAAAGTATTAGATGATGATACATGCAATGATTTGAAACTAATGGGAAAGGGTGACATTGACAAGTTAACCTTTCATCAGATTTTAGCATTATGTATTAACTATTCTAGGATAAGACATAGCATAAGGAAGTCAAGGTTAGGAAAATCACTTGAATTTGGTCAATTAATGGAATAATTTATTAATTTAAAAATAAATATTCTAGTACAATTAACATCTGTATTGAATGGCCTCAAAGCAAAATCCAATGCCACCAATGCTAAATAGTTGTCAATATATTATCCTAGATGTAGACTCAAACATGCGATAAAAGATTATCCTTTAGACAAAATAGAGGTATGTGGTATTTGTGACCTAGAACATGAAACCAAGAATTTAAAACATCTTCCTACCATGATAAACCAAGTAAAAAAAGTGGTACATATAGTTGAGGAAGTGAACTTTATCCAAAGACAAGGAAACAAATATTCTCAGCCTCAAAATCAATTTGGTCCAAGATTTCCTCCCAATCCATGGATGACACCATGGGCTAGACAAGTCACACCATCAATATGGGGACCACCACCATAACCAAATCTATGAGGTAATCAAGAATGGATTCTAAATATGTTGGGAATGGCTCAAAATACTTCAAAACCATGGGCAAAATAGCAAAATCAACAACCACATTGGATACAATAGTCAACAACTTAATGGCCAAATCAAAAATATCAAACACAAAGAAGGTTTCCTCCATAGTAGGCTTTGATTCATTCACAACCTTAGATACCACCAATTAAACAATAGGCTAACCAACCATAGTTACTTACCCAAAAAGTGGCAAATCCTAAGAATAGGTTAAATACACCTATTTATGGAGCTAATCAAGAAAGTAATGTTGCAAGTGGTTCAGTTGAGTGTAATAATGTTCAACTTAGATCAGGAAAGGTAGTAAGAGATTCACACATTACCATAACTAAAATTTATAATGATTAAAACACTCCTAAGTCACCTTTAGTCCAAGAACCAAATGAAGACAAGGTTGAATCCACCACAACTCCAATCACACCAACTACAATTCAAGATCCCCCTATTGTTCTATTAACTGAGAGATTTAAAGAAGAAAAACCTAGGAAAGATTTTGAATTGATGCACAAATTAAGAGAGACAAAGATGTAAATTCCCCTATTAATATCCATTAAGGATATTCCTAAGTTGAATCAAATCATTAAAAGGATTATGTATCAAAGCTCTAGGAAGAAAGAAATAACATCCTAAAATAATTTAGGTAACTTCAAAAATTATTGATTTACTAGTAGGAAACATACTTGTTCCTAAATATGGAGACCATGGTAATCCCATGATAACTCTAACAATTGGGAACAAGTCCATACCAGACGTGCTTATAGATCTAGGTGATACCATCAACATAATGAATATAAACATGGTGAATATTTATCCTTCATAAGGCTTCAACCTACCACTATAATTCTATAAATGGTATATTGATATATTGTTGTACCTGAAGGAACCATAAAAAATGTGCCGATCACCATAGAATCCTAGGAATACCTTATGGATTTAATGATGTTACAACACAAACCCAAGAGAATAGGATATATAATCATTTTTGGAAGACCTTTGTTAGCTATATTTGTATTAATATTTGATTGTAAATATGGAAACATGACTATTTCCAATGGAATTCACACTAAACATATATCTCTTTATCCACTTGTTAGACCTTCACTAGATCATTCTAAATAGATATGGGTAGATCAATATGAATAAAACTAGACTAGTGTGTCTTATTTATTCATGGTTACCATCAAATAACATGTACAAGAGTTTGAGGAACAAATAATAAAAGATTTTGATCAAGACAACCTAGCTCTGAAGTCTAACAGTTTAACTTTAGAGTCTAATAGCCTAGCTTTTAGACTAAAAGATTAGCTCTAAAGATGAAAAACTATGAATGGGAGGAATTAAAATCCACTAATAAGAATCAATATAATGTCATAATTTCCCCAAAAATGTTATCTAGTCTATATAATATCCAGTAAGCCATAATTGACTTGGCTTAAAAAGGGCATAATTCATTTTTAAATGATTTTCATTATCTATTGATCAATATGCTCTCCACAAGTGAAACCATTTATAAGTATGTGGATACACTTCACATGTTACTATCACACGCATATCCATTAACTTCCTTGATGATTAAATATAAATAATTAAATTCTATTGTTCTAGGTATTAAATATATTACAATCCAACCTGGTAAACTATTGAATATCAACAATTGATTAACTAACAAGCAAGAAAGAAAAGTGTTTGATATATTGGTAAAACACACAAAAGACTTTTTTTTGGATTATAGTGATATGAAAGGAATACATCCCAATGTCTATACACATCACATCTACACCAAAGATGTTAGACCAATCAGACAACCACAATGAAGAATTAACCCAGCCTTGAAATAAATTGTAAAGATAGAGATAAAAAAACTAATAGAAGTTGGTTTTATTTACCCTATATCTAATAGTCAATGGATTTAATCTATAGTTATTATGCCTAAAAATAATGGAAAATGGAGAGTTTGTGTAGACTATATAAAACTAAATAAAGCCACTATGAGAGACTACTTTCCTTTGCCTTTTAATGATCAAGTTTTGGACAACTTAGTAGGGAAACAATACTTTTATTTCTTAGATGGGTTCAATAGATACAATCAAATCAAAATAGACCTTGAAGATCAAGATAAAACTACATTTACCTAACCCTGGGGAATATTTGCTTATACAATCTTCCTTTTGGATTGTGCAATACACCTGCTACCTTTTAGAGAACAATGTTAACCATCTTTTTTGTTATTATAAATGATTATATGGAAGTATACATAGATTATTTAACTATCCATGGCACTACCTTTGATGAAGCATCTAATAATTTGGATAAAGTGCTCACCAGATGTGAGGAACATCAAGTATCTTTGAGTCATGAGAAATGTATCATAATGGCTGATGAAAGGATAGTCTTAGCACATAATATCTCTTCTCAAGGAATAAAAGTATATCCCAAGAAAATTGAGGTATTTGATATTATTTCCATTCCTTAAACACAAACATATGTTAAATTTTTTTATCAATCATGTAGGATATTACATAAGATTTATTGAATACTTTAGCAAGATAGCTGCACCTATATTTTTTGTGCTAACAAAAGATAGTGAATTTATATAGAATGATAAGTGTCAAGAATATTTTGAAATATTAAAGAAAAAACTCATGACTGATCCAGTTTTTAAAGGACCTAACTAGAAATTACCTTTTCATATCTATACTAATGCTTCCAATAATGCACTAGGAGCAGTTCTAGGACAAAGAGATGAGGAAGGAAAAATCTATGCCATTTATTATATATGTAAGAATCTTACTCCCACAGAGAAAAATTATACTACCACAAAAAAGGAATTTCTTACTACTATTTATTCCATAAACAAGTTTAGGCATCACATTACTAGTTATTAGGTATTTATCTATATAAATCATTCAACTATTAAGTACTTAATGAATAAACTAGTAGTAGGTAGGAGAATTATTAGATGGATACTACTATTACAAGAATTTGACATTACCATCATAGACAAACTTGGGAAGTATAATGTTTTTGATAACTTTTGTCTAGATTAATCACTATAGGTGAAGATGAACCTATGGAGGATTATTTTATAGATGAACATCTATTTCTATATATACATACTCCCCATGGTTTTTAGACATGGTAAATTACTTGGAAACAAGGAAGTTTCCTCATTCCTTTACTTTTAAATAAATAAAATGGTTCATTAGAGATAATTATCATTTCAATTGGTTTAAAGGCATATTGTTTAAAACTAGACCTGATCATTAAAATATTTGACATCATACAAGCATGCCATAGTGAACTAAGAGAAGGACACTATTTAGAAAAAATACCATTCATAAGATACTTAGTGTATATTATTACTAGACATCTCTTTAAAATAATGAATTTTTTTTTTCATGACAATGTGATCCTTTCCAAAGGATGGGTAAGCCTACTCTATCCTTAGAAATGCCTCTCTATACTCAAATACGTTTAGAACCATTTGAGAAATGGGGTTTAGATTATTTTGGACCAATCAACCCACCATCTCAAGGAAAAGAGTATTTATTAGTATGTATTGATTATGTTACTAAGTGGGTTGAAGTGCAGGCACTTACTTTTGCTAAGGAGGAAATGGTTACCGATTTCCTATATCATAGGATCATGTTGAGATTTAGAGTTCCTAGATCTATTGTTTTTTATTAAGGACCCCAATTAATGTCCAATATGATCAAATATTTATATAATTATACCAAATCAATCACTGAAAATCTTCACCAAGTGAGAGCTAGAAAATATTCTAACCAAAATAGTGAACAATAGTAGAAAATATTGGGCAAATAGAGTACCTAAAGTAGTTTGGGCATATAATACAACATGGAAGACTACCACAAGATTATCTCCATATGAAATTGTGTTTAGAAAGAAAACTTTGTTACCAATAGAGTTTGAAATACAAACATTGAATACAGTAGCTAATATGGGAGTTGATATTGATGAAGCATAAAAAGAAAGAATCATGTAACTGAATGAGATGGATGAACTAAGAATGTATACTCTCACTCAAATCAACATGATCTAGAAGTAGAGAAAGTAGTGGCATGATACTCACATCAGATAAAAATAGTTTTAAGAAGGTGTTTGGGCACTTCTATTTGATTCTAAATTCCAACATTTTAAAGGTAAGCTCAGGACATGATGGTTGGGGCCATACTTGATCAAAACCATTCACAATAATGGATCTGTCCAACTTTAACCAATTGATGGTAATTGAATAACACTTTTGGTCAATGATCATAAAATTAAGGTATATAGAAGACCTCTTAGTGAAGAAGAATTCATTGAACATAATCAAAAGTAATTTGACCTTATGGAAGAACCTGGTTCTTACACTAAGGCCGAATAATCTTTGTAGTAGACATACAATAAAGGGAGTGTAGATACCTACATTGTGTCTACCCCTTGGTCTCCTTTTAAACCCTTACACACTTCATTAATTCAAAATAAACCACTTATTTTAGATTAATGACATCACCCTCGACACCTCACCATGGACACCTCACCTTGGACACCTCACCCTAAGACCATTTCCTACCCTATGACTCACCTTGAGACTAAGTCATCCTAATCATAACTAATTAAAACTTATTCTCACCCCCTATTTATTCACTAACAAACTCTCATGTGTATTTAGCCTGACCTTTGACAATTCTCCAATAGACTATGCACTTGGCGGATGGAGAATGGGTTGTTAAGCCCTTTTACTAGTTCTCTACCCACCGACATCAGTCAACTATTAACTAACACCAGAGGGATCACCAACATCAGTTACATAAACTAACATCTAACACTGAGTTGACCCCCTTAGCTCTTATCAATCGGTTCTTAGACTCTCTTACGGGCCCTTAGACTCTTCTAATCACTCTGGGAATTGCTCTTGGACTATTGGAATCACTGGGACTCTTTCAATCATTCTTCTCTCTCTCTCTCACTCTTGGACATGCACACTCTGAGACATCACTAAGTATTAGACTTCAACTAATGCTCCCTTGGCCATAAAGACTCTATGCAAATGATTCCAAATTAAATTAGAATGTTGCATGAGGTCTTCAACATCAAGCCACAATAGGTACAAGCATTCAACACCTTGGTTCTTCATCTCACCAGAGCTAAGTATTTATTTTGCCCTTTCATTTCAGTAATTTAAAAAGCATTAGTAATTAGTTTTTATTTAATATTTCTAAATACTATCAACCAGACCAAACCCGACCTTGAACCAGACCTGGCTTTCTCCCTAGAGAGGCTAAAAAGCCTTCCTCTCACCCTTACCCTTTTTGACAACCTAGCCTCTACCTTTGTCCTTCTACGGACCTTTTTCGTCTCCCTACAACCCTGCACAGATGTTTTAAAGCCATATAATCCCTCTGTCAACCACAGACAAAACCCTGAGATAAGGACCACTACCCCTACTGATGTCGATAGCCTAACCGACGTCGGTAACTTGACCAACTGACACCGGCAGGACTATCAATGTCGGCAACTATGGAAGATTAATAACAAGAATTAGGTATGCATTATCTATTTCTCTTTCTTTAAGTCTTTCATTATTTATCTTTCTAGCAACACTCTTTTGTCAAATAAGTGGACTATCATCCCTCAAAGAAGTCTTTGCACTTCTGAGACCGAGCTTTGCTTGGCAGTCCACCATATATCTATCTAACATTTTTTTGTTTAAGTATTATTCTCTCTACAGGTGTCATCCTCCACAGCCAAAGAGGAGTTCCTACAATGTCTGGATACGGTGCGCAACTTCATCTGGGTATCATCTAACCCCTAACCATAATCTTTAGTTTCTTTCTTCTTATCTGAATGTAAAAAGCAAAAATGAGTTAGAAACATTCTGGCACACCCGGTGGGACCCTGGAGTTTTCCTTGGGTTCATTTCTTCTAAAAGGCAACATTTTCATATAGGTGCATTATATTCTCTTCTTGCATCCTTCCTCTTCTTTCTTTTTGTTATAAAAATACACTATTAGCACAAGTTAAAAAGAATTTTTCTTTTTCTTGTCACTTTTTACCTGCATCTTAGAGTAGTGAAAATTCATGCTCTTAACCTTTTCCTCACTTGTTTGCATCTAAACCTTCAAAAACATCATTCAAGACATGTTGGACAAGGGGGATCTTATTTTGGATAACCCAAATGCGTCGGCTAACCAAAACATGTATGTCTTTAGACAACCATTCCCTAACCATCCCCCTAGCCAAAATAATTTTTAGACCATAGCTGATGACCTTTAAGAGCGTAACATACACACGATCGACATGGTTTCTAACCAACCTCTGCCACAGTCTAAAGAGGTTAATCAACCTATTTGTCCACCACAGGTAAAAGAGCCTTCTTCTCCTATTTGTCCACCATAGGTAGAAGAGCCTTCTCCTATTTGTCCACCATAGGTAGAAGAGCCTTCTTCTCTTATTTGTCCTCCACAAATGGAGGGTAATCCTCTATCCACCCCTCTTTCACATGTAGGATAGGCTATTTTGACCTCTCCCATATTGGAGGATGCCTTGACAATTCCAACACCAGCTGTCTCACCTTCATCCTTCTCATCATCAATGGGGGATCATACTTTCCCCATTCCTTGACCACACACAAAAGCCATGACCATTCCTGTGCTCTATCCAAGTGAAGAGCCAAAATCTCCAATCCCTTCTCCATCGAGAGAGGAACACGCAATGTCATCCAAATCCTCACAGGCGTCTACTATACCAAAATATATTAAATCTCTTGACATTCACCTACATTTGCCCCTTTTTGTCTTGTTGGTTGTTCTTTTTCTTGTCACTTTTTACCTACATCTTAGAGTAGTGAAAATTCATGCTCTTAACCTTTTCCTCACTTGTTTGCATCTGAACAACAACATTTCAATTTGGGTTAAAAGTTAAATGCATTTCACTCCTGCTTGAATGCATATTTAGCTCATCTAGTAATTAACCACATTATGAATAAATCATAGTGCACATATGTTACACGACTAGACCACATTCACAATAAAACATCTAAACTTACCTGAGATAAGGACTGACCAAGATTTCACCACCTAGCAGATACCTTACCCTTCTTGGCGATCCTACTTGGACTTCACAACCAAGGGGAGGACCCACTCTGTTCTCTAGTAGAGTATAAACTCTAGGTGAAGCATATATTGGCTAAGCGGCCCAGCTTGGCTCTGGGATCGTGAAGTGAGGGGAGCAAGGCCCTAGCACCAAGCCACGTACGAAACCTAACACAGACTTTTGAGCACCAAAACATAACCTGAAACTAGCTTTAGACTTCCTTTTTAGGACCTGTTCTAAAAGCCCAATCCCCAAACATATTCTTCTAAGGCATAAGCCACCATGACTCTAAAAATCTATTCTTAAGAATTTAACGTTTAGAGGTTGCTTGCCTTCATCTTTTTTTTGCTATTTTTATTTGGTTTTTTGAGCTGGTAAGGACACATTATTCTGAGGTCTAAAAACAACTTGGACTTTCTTTTTCTTCCAAAAACTTTCAATTTTCTGAGTTTCTGGAAATACACAGTCATCGACATCAATTTTTCAACCGACATTAGCAACTTAGCCTCATCGACATTAGTTGTTCCACCAACGTCGGCAACATATCACCATCAACATCAGTTTTTCCACCGACATCAGTCACTGTCAACAAACTTTTTTCAAAATAACAAGCTTAAAACCTGACCTTTTTGCTGTCAAACACACATTTTGACCACTTTTGGTTTTCTAAAACTAAATCCATAGTTTCTAGAGCTTAACCCTTTTTGCCTTCAATGGTTTCAACATGTAGTCAAACCAAATCCCTTATTGACCATGCGAGGCAACAACCACTTCCACCCTCACCTTTCATATCAAGTCACCAAATGGAGTATATTTCAGATATTGAGCATACTCTTATCCAGCCTAGCCCCGACCAACATCCAATTGTTCAAGAAGGGGATCATAACTTTGAGAGATTCCTTGATAATAATGTCAAGGCTCTCCAACACTATCTCACAAGAAGTCAAACGTGAGACCCTTCAGGTAATCCTATTTACAAGATGCCAACTACCTTGGTTGAAGCGGCAATGACATCAACACCATCCACTACCCAACCCATAATCACTTAGACCACCACTTTAACTAGCAACCTGACCATGGCCAATGTTCAAAATTTGGCCTCCCCTTCCATTTTTGGACCTACCTTCATTGGGGTTTTTGTACCCCCTCACCCACAATCAATTCAACCAAGTTCTACACCTTATCAGAACTTGATTGTCTCGACTCCACATACTCTTGCACCTATAAATGTGGGAGTGACTACCGATCCTTTTACCAATGCCACCATTTAACCACCTTTGGTGGTATCTAGTCAAATTGTGCCTTCCAACTTCATATCACAAGCCCCCTTGGCCTCAACATCAGTCCCTATGACGAACTACCAATATGTTGCGCCTATACAAACGCAACTAAGTACATCATACACCCCTCCTAACACCTTCCAAGTACCTTACAACCTAGGGGGTGCTCCACTTGACAATTCATTAGTAGATCTAATCAAAATGTTGATGGATAAGATGTCTAACCTTGAGACATCCATTTCTAGTTCAAGCAATGTTCTTTCATACAAACAAATATGCAACGAACCCATACACCCTTTGGTGCCCATCCAACCATATCCTAGCCAGTGGGAACTCCCCAAATTTACTCAATTTTAGAGTAAAGAGGACCCACAATAACATCTACGAGTGTTTAGACACGCTTGTTACCTTATAGCCCACGATGATGCGTTATTACTACGCACATTTCCCATGTCACTTTTTGGCGTTGCCCTTGATTGGTATAGTTCTATTACTAGTCACTCTCTATTTTCATTCACTCAACTTGCCCAACTATTCCTTGACCACTTTTCAATCAACATCACCAAAAAGGTCTCCATTACAGACCTATATTCTATTAAACAATTTGACAATGAATCAATAGCTGACTTCATCACCCGTTGGAGAGGTTTGATTAACCAACTCTCCTCATTACCTCAAACTGAGCTCATTGAGCTCTTTTCATGAGCATGTGCCAAGCACATCTCATCCACTTTGTGGGTTTAAACTTTCCACACATTTGATGAAGCTTTCACCATGGCCAGAAAGCTTGAACTTCACACAGTCGAAGAAGACAAGGTCAAATTGCGTAATACCAATGCAAAATCCAATGACCCTTCTTTGTCCAAACCTACTTTTTCCCACTCCAAGTCTAAAAGAGTGGAAAACACTGTGGTCTTTAGGCCATCATCTTCAATAACAACCAACCAATCTCAACCTTCCACATCAGAATACATCACATGACAATTCTAACAATGATACGTACAACATCAATATACTCCAATAAGAGAATCATACACTTCCATGTTGGATAAACTCATCAAGTAGGGAGTCCTCAACCTCCCTCAAATTTGACCACCTTAATTTGACCCCTCAAAATCCATCCCTACATGGTATAGGGAAAATGACTTTTGTAACTATCATCGTGTCAAGGGTCATGACACAGACAACTGCAAAACCTTCAAAAACATCATTCAAGACATGTTGGACAAGGGGGATCTTATTTTGGATAACCCAAACATGTTGGCCAACCAAAACATGGATGTATTTAGAAAACCATTCCCTAACCATCCCCCTAGCCAAACTAACGTTCAGACCATAGCCAATGACTTTCAAGAGTGTAACATACACACGGTCGACATGGTTTCTAACCAACCTCTCCCACAGTCTAAAGAGGTTAATCAACCTATTTGTCCACCACAGGTAGAAGAGCCTTCTTCTCCTATTTGTCCACCATAGGTAGAAGAGCCTTCTTCTCCTATTTGTCCTCCATAGATGGAGGGTAATCCTCTATCCACCCCTCTTTCACATGTAGGAGAGGCTATTTTGACCTCTCCCATATTGGAGGATGCCTTGACGATTCCAACACCGGCTGTCTCGCCTTCATCCTTCTCATCATCAATGGGGGATCATACTTTCCCCACTCCTCAACCACACACAGAAGCCATGACCATTCCTACGCTCTATCCAAGTGAAGAGCCAAAATCTCTAATCCCTTTTCCACTGAGAGAGGAACACACAAACTCATCCAAATCCTCACAGGTATCTACTATGCTGAAATAGATTAAATCTCTTGACATTCACCCTATATCAAACCTCACTTACCCACAAGTGAAGGTAGACTTGAACCTCACCTCACACAATAGTGGTCCTTACATTAAACCAAAGAAGGCTACTAAACCATGTCAGAGAAATTCTTCCCCACCTTCATCATTACCCTCAATTTTGGGTCCACATCCTTCCACTTTTAAAGGAGTGCTCCCTAATCCATCACCTCTTAACAAAAAAGTGCCATCTACACGACTGGCCACACCACCTACTAAAAAGGTGGTATGACCAACTCCTACAACTTTTAAATAGAAGTTGTCAACCCCTACTACAACAATGAGTGCAAAGCCATTAGTGGGTTCATATGCTTCGATGTTATGCCAATTGTTGCAATCTTTGAGCATCACTCTTCTGCCTATTAAACCATATCAACCTCTCAGACCAAAACCATCTTGGTTCGATGACACTAAAATTTGCTGGTATCATCACACACCTGGACATGATCATGAGCATTACTGTGCCCTTAAAGTTGTCATTCATCGGCACCTAAAAAAGGACACCCCTCACATTGAGGCTTCTTTTGACAAACATTTGACATCATCACATGCCTCTCAAACATCCTCACCTAAATCGGGATCCCCATACATGACTATGGTCCCTTTATCACCTTCTCCACCTTTATTCAAAATCAACACTATTAATGTGGCCACTAGGCCCCAAACTGTGAAGGATAAAGGAAAAGACTAGACTTTTACACCTTCGACATATCCATTATTTGTCAACACCTCTCAACCAACACAACCCAAGATTTCTATCTTGGGCATATATCAATCAACATCTCTGGGGGAAATTCCTCCTAACCTCTATAGTCCACATGACGTTTGGTACAAATGACTTGTGGACTACTTGACATATTTTATCATACCTCCTAACCTCTCTAGCGATGCACGTCGGGCTTTTATCAAAAGTACTACCCAATACACCATGCTAGGGGGACTTCTTTACAAACAAGGCTTAAACGACCTCCTTCTTTGATGCCTAACAACCACTGAGACTTCCCATATCATCAAACAAGTCCATGATAGGATTTGTGGGGAACATTTCAGTGGTAACATGGTTTCCAAGCGCATCTTCCACCTGGGCTATTATTGGCCCACCCTTAACCAAGACTGCAACAACTATGTTCAGTGTTGTACAAAATGCCAACAACCTACTAATTGACTTCATGTCCAACATTGACCAAATCATGCCCACAACAATAATCTAAAAGAGCAAGATTTCAAAATTAGAGATCTCATCCTTAAAGAAGCCCAACATGTGACCAATCTGGAAAGAAGCAAATGGGGCAAGTTTGCTCCTAATTGACTCAGACCTTACATTATAACACATAAGTATGGATCAAAGACTTATCCTTTGTCTTCTCTCGAAGGTCAACCAAAACCTGAGCCCTTTAATGCCTTACATCTATGACCATTCTACTATTAATCAAGTACTCATTCACTTGATATTTAACTTGAGCTCATCCCTTGAGCAACCCCCATCATTATCATTCCTATTCCTTTCAACCCTTTGTCAACCCTTTTGTCAAGCATAAATGTTTTGTCTAAATAAAAGGGAAACCCTAAACCTCTAAAGCCAAGTCCATGACCAAAAGTCCAGTCACAAACAAAAAAATAAAACTGGGATGCCTATATTTCAAGGTCATAAACTATACATGTAGACTGCTCCCTTGAAGGACAACTGCATCATTGCTGTAATTAATAGACTGCTCCCTTGAAGGATAGCTATTCAAAGACCTCCAAACATACAAAGTAGAATATAGACCACTCCCTCAAAGGATGGCTATGCCTTAATTTTGCTACATCCACAACACATATGACCACAAAACAAAGCAACATCCCCAAATAGACTTCCTGCATTGATAAGTCTACAAACTACTAAGTCATGGACTTGTCTATAGTCATTCTCAGGGTCACCTATAAAAGGGGCAAGGTTTTTCCTACCAAAAAGGGTTACCCCATCCTCTCATATCACATAATCACACTTATCACCCCAACATACTCAAGGGATTTGGAGCTCACTTAATATCAAGTGATTCGACTATTTCTCTAACACAAACCAATGGTCAAATGACGTAATGCATGAATGGGGCTTTTATTTTCAAAAACCTTATCTATGCCATCATTATGGTCCTTATCAATGAAAGAGCAATGTGCCTTTCACTTCTTACACCTTGGTCATATACAACCAAATCATCTTATAACCAAACCAAACCAAACCAATCCACTAACATGACATCATAGCCCATTTACACTAGTTTCTATGGACAACAATACACATGGAAACTATCGACCACACAATATATGTCAAGCATAAACCATTACTTGCTGAAGCATAAACATACTCATTTCATTTTTAGCATCCACCATCACAAATATGGAAAATTGCTAGGGATGAAAAACCATACAACCAATGTTATAGAATACACCATCACTTAATATGGAAAAGGCTGTAACATCATCTTACCTTTATCATTTCAAGTATGTACCATCACACCTATGGGAAATGCTAAAACACTAACCTGACCAACACAACTATCAACATCTTTGACCCTTCCTCCCTTTTGGTGAGAACTACATTAGCCTGAGGCCCTTATAACAAGGGCAATGTAGGCAGCACTCAGTCTTTTGAGGTTAGCTCAGCCATTTGCTCGTTCATCTCCCTAATGACGGCAACCATCCGTTCATCTATACACTTGATGGATGTACCATATAACCTTTTAACCATGATAACCTTGTCCAAAATCATGACCAATCAACCAGCCTTGACATTGTGGAAGTCACCTTCGACTTCTCATGGGGCACATTGGAGATCACATACATCTCCCTGACCACACCAAACTACACTTGAGATCACTTATATCTCAACTCAACTTGACTAATGATCTTGGAGATTGTGACTATCTCCTCTGACCATGACCATTTTCACGACAACTCTATCTTAGTTGTTTTGATTGCATGTATGCTACCTCATGAATAGTTATCAAAATTATATGCACCCCATATTTTGACCCTCAAAAGTATCGAATTGCACCCAAGTTAATCCCCACTACTTGTGACATTTTTGTGTTTACTAGGAGCACTTTCCAAGCCTAGGATACCTAAAACATGATGACCATTAGAGCTATAGCTTTAATCATTTAACCCAATCAACTAAGACTAAAAGTTGGGGACTGGTTACTTTGATTTTAGCACTCCTCAACCTTGCCTATGATAATTTGACCTACCTATCACGTGAAGTGGTATACGTGCAATCTCAACTAATGCAGTGTTCATACTTCAACTTCACCATATCCATCCACTGCCTATCAAATTAGCAATTGACTTCTGGTTACCTTCTCTTGACTCCCACTTTGAGGGGGAATACCTCATCACCACACTTGGGGCAACCCACTCTTATTTTTGTCTTGAAGTTTGTTAGAACAACCAATAGGACAAAAAAAGACCATATCCCTTACCTGGGGCAACAACTCCTATTTTTCTCTTGCAGTTCGTCAAGAACAACCAACAAGACAAAAAGGGGCAAATGTAGACACCAACATTGTGTCTACCCCTTAGTCTCCTTCTAAACCCTTACACACTTCATTAATTTAAAATAAACCACTTATTTTAGATTAATGACATCACCCTCGACACCTCACTGTGGACACCTCACCTTGGACACCTCGCCCTAAGACCATTTCCTACCCTATGACTCACCTTGAGACTAAGTCATCCTAATCATAACTAACTAAGACTTATTCTCACCCCCTATTTATTTACTAACCAAATCTCATGCATATTTAGCTCAACCTTTGATAATTCTCTAATGGACTATGCACTTGGCAGATGGAGAACGGGTTGTTAAGCCCTTTTACCAGTTCTCTACCCACCAATGTCAATCAACTGTCAGCTAACACTAGAGGGATCACTGATGTCAGTTACATAAATTGACATCTAACATTGAGTTAACCCCCTTAGCTCTTATCAATTGGTTCTTAGACTCTCTTACGGGCCCTTAGACTCTTCTAATCACTCTGGGAAGCGCTCTTGGACTATTGGAATCATTAGGAATCTTTCAATCATTCTTCTCTCTCTCACTCTTAGACGCACACACTCTGAGACATCACCAAGTATCAGACTTCAACTAATGCTCCTTTGGCCACAAAGACTCTATGCAAATGACTCCAGATTGAATTAGAATGTTGCACGAGGTCTTCAACATCAAGCCACAATAGGTACAAGCATTCAACACCTTGGTTCTTCATCTCACCAGAGCTAAGTATTTCTTCTACCCTTTCATTTTAGTAATTTATAAAGCATTAGTAATTAGTTTCTATTTACTATTTCTAAATACTATCAACCAGACTAGACCCGACCTTCAACCAGACCCGGCTTTCTCCCTGGAGAGGCTAAAAAGCCTTCCTCTCACCCTTACCCTTTTTGACAACCTAGCCTCTACCTTTGTCCTTCTGCAAACCTTTTTCATCTCCCTACAACCCTACACAGATCTTTTAAACCTACAGAATCCCTCTGTTGACCATGGACAAAATCTTGAGACCCGTCTAAGGACCACTACCCCTACCGACATCGGTAGCCTAACCAACGTCGGTAACTTGACCAATCAATGATGGTAGGACTACCTACATCGGTGACTGTGGAAGACTAATAGTAGGAATTAGGTACGCATTATCTATTTCTCTTTCTTTAAGTCTTTCATTATTTATCTTTCTAGCAACACTCTTTTGTCAAATAAGTGGACTGTCATCCCTCAAAGAAGTCTTTACACTTCTAGGACCAAGCTTTGCTTGGCAGTCCACCATATATCTATCTAACATTTTTCTGTTTAAGTCTTATTCTCTCTATAGGTGTCATCCTCCATAGCCAAAGAGGAGTTCCTACAATGTCTGGATATGGTGTGCAACTTCATCTGGGTATCATCTAACCCCTGACCATAATCTTTAGTTTCTTTCTTCTTATCTGAATGTAAAAAGCAAAAACGAGTTAGAAATAGGGAGTTAGCTAAGAAATAGTAAATGATAGTTCTCCTCCCTTCAAAAATTTAAAAAAATAAAATAAAAAAAGTAGAAAAAATAAAAATAAAAAACTAATGAAAGGTGAAAATTAGAAATGGCACATTTAGAATAAACTGCTACAATAAATATGAGCTGTTGTCTTGTAAGCTAACCTTGGTTTCTCAAAATTATTTATCTTTGAAGGGCACATGGAAAATTTATGATATAAACATGGATATGTATAATAAAGGTACAATTGTACTTTCTAATAGGTTAGGAATTTTCTATTTTATGTTCTACATGTATGACCATTAAGCGACCAACACTTTTCATTATGGATAAGTTCTTATGATGCCACATGAATGTGATTGAAGCTAGTACCATCTTTGCATTTCAAGTTTTGATGTGAATTTATTCTAAAATATCTTTAAAAAAATATATGACTTGATGTGTAAATCATTGCAAATATTATTTTAAATGCTTCCAATTATGATCCCTTATACCACATCATTGATAGTGATGATAAAAAGTGCTTTCTCATTAAAATTCTACATGCTCCAAAGTGCTTGGCTATAATTTATGCCATAATTTTATGATACATCCTTTATTTTATACTCATTGTTACATCACCTCCCCATTTCCTTGACTTCCTCTATACTCTATGTAATTTTGAGCTTAGTTTTTCATCATGCAAGTAATATTTCAAAGAGTATTGTGAATAGATATGAAGATGGGAGGTAAGAAGAACAAAAATGAACTAGATTCAGTAGATGAATTGCTACAAGATGAATTAGTTAGGGTTACTTTTGAGATGGTAGGATGGCTTAATTTTTTAAAAATATTTCAACATTGTTGAGAAAATATTATCCAAGAATTTTTAGAAAATTTTGATGAAGATCATTCTATTATCATAGGTGAGCATATTCTCTATGGATTCCTTTGTAATCAGTAAACTCTCAGAGATCCCTAAAGAAGGTGTGGTTGTCATTGATAAATTAAGTTTTTTAAATCTAATTCAACTATTCATTGATGATAATTAATGCAATCTTAGATTGGCCAAAACCCCAAAAGGCATGGCCAAAGGAATCATTTGAGACAGTCTTCCATTTCCATGACATAATGTGACCTATTGGGTCATGAATTATCTCTCTTATGATGGCCAATTCACTATGGTCAATGGAGATACCATGTGGCTTCTCATTTATTTAAGGAAAAGAGACACTAGACCAGAATGCTAGGTAAACCTACCATCCTTTCTTTACTATGCTATAATTAATGTAGCTCAGAAATTAAAAAGGGGAATTAGGTTAATCAGACATCATGATTTGATTCACCTCATATGTAAAGATAATTTAATAAAGAAGCCTAAAGGTGAAAAAGATTGGTCTTCATTTTTATGAAAAGCATCCCCAATTTTTGGTAAGAAATCACCATGTCCTATTTCTCCTCCTCCCACAATAACACAAATAATAGAAGGTCCATCTTTGGCACCCTTAGCTCCAAATATGTTACATCAAAGGTCAAAAATAAAAATTGGGGTTTCATTAGAAAACCCTACTCCATCATTCAAACCCCAATGAAATCATCAGATAAATCTCTAGGAGGAAAAAGAAGGCAATGTACATGCAACCAAAATTTTGGGAAGTTTAAGCTCTCTCATAGAAATTATGGATGTTGAACAAATTATAATTGAAAAAAACCCTTGAATAATAAATTGTAGATGAAGAAGAAGAAAGACCCTTTCCCTCTATATTTAACAAGGGAAAATCTCCACTTATAGAAGAATCCTTATCTTCTCCCTAGCCTACTTATAAAGATGAGGAGTTAAAACATACCATGACTCTATCCTGACACAAGGAAACCATTCGAAAACAAGAAGCAGAGTTGGATTTTATCCAATTGACATTGTAAGGTAAGAATAAAACTATTTCTAGTTTGGAAATAAGATACGAAGATTTTTTTTTCTCAAGTTAAAGCATAAGAGGTAATCATTATAGTAGTAAATGATGAATAGACCAGACTACATAATCAATTATTTTTAGTCTCTTCAATTGAGCACCTTACATAACTCCCTTGTAAATAAGGATTCCCAAATTGTTAATTTACAAAATTCTATTGCTGGTAAGGATGCTTAGATTAATAATTTACAACATTATATTGATATTAAAAATGCATTGCTTACTTAACAAACTACTTACATATAGGAGCTAAAAACTTAGAATGTTGAGTTGTAATATTCTTTACAAGTTATGCAGAGGGAAACTAGGGAAATAACTATACAAAATGAAGGACCTACAAGGTCTATTCCTTCCTTCCCTCTACCACTTCATGAGATGATTTTAGTTTGGAATAAAATGCAAAAAAAGATTCAAAAATTGGAAGAAGAAAATTCTAAGATCAAAGTAGAGTCTCAGAAATAGATATAGAAAGCTCAAACTTCCATTCAAAATATTTATGAAATTTATACACAAAATTATTATTTTGGAGACAACCTTCCTCTTTTTATGTTTTATTTCTTCATGAATAATTTTACAAGTGGTAAATGCAGTTGATTTATCTTGTTTTTCCCCATGTTATTGAGGGTGAGCATATGTTTATGGATTTTTTTTCTAAAAATTACTACATAAAGATAGGATCAAATTTGTGAATTCTATCTTTGTAACATTTTTTTGGGTTACCAATCTATATTTTTGATAAATTTGTTTATGGAAGAAACACAATTAGCTTTCCTTTCTACCATGATAAATCATAGAGCTTGGGAGTAAATACATAATAAATTCCTTAAATTTTATAACACTAAAGGTCTATGCATGAGACCTTAGTTTCTAGAGGCCCATAAACTTCTTGATGCTTTCTAGCCTATGTACCATATGTACATGAAAAAAAATATCATGAATTATTGAGAGAAAATTTAGTAGCTTTTATATCTTTTATGAGATATCATTCCACCAGCTCCATCAATGCAAGTATGGATAGGTGGGATACTTTTCATATTGCTTTAAATTACATGGAAGTTATGAGTCCCACGACCATCAAGTGGAGTCTTCAAAGAGCTCAAGTAGTTGCTTAGATTATCACTCAACTCTTGGATGAAGGAGGATCAGATGTGTGGATTGGTATGAGATTTAGGCCCTCCATTCTTATTTGTCCTATGTCTCCCTCGAAAAATTGGCAAAATCAAGTAAAAATAGAATTTTAGGCATGGCTACATATAGTGGTAAGAGATTTGGGATTTTTGCCTAGAAATCATCATGATTGGGGGCACCAGCTTCAAATCTATGATCTCAGTCAGGAGTTGGAATCTAGAATCCTATATTGAAGAATAGTTCTCCCACTAATTTACAAAAGGACTTACAAAAGGTAAAGTGTGGAGGGAAAATGATGAACATTTCATATGCTCATTATATCTAATATAAACTATCCATAAGTGTTACCTTTTGGTTACATATTGAATTACATTTAATAGTTAAGGTCTCATCTAAGTAGGAAATGCATGAAATTATATTTTATTCATATGTGATACATTGTTTATTCTCTATCTTGTTATTTGTGTCTAACTTAGATGAAATGAGCATAATTTTGTATACAAAAATATATCCCTATGGTAGGATCATTTTGAGAAGTTATCAACAGTTTTGGCAACCCTTTTTGGAAATAGTTTTGAATATTTAGTGAAGAATACATTGAGATAAAAAGATATGAAAATCTAAATTTTCTCCTTAGATTATCTAAAGACACTCTAAAGACATATCTAGCTATGTTCTGAAGATACTTAGTCATGCTCCTAAGATGCCTAGCTAGATCTTACAGATCAAGATAGTAACTACAAAGATATCTATTATATATATATATATATATATAGAATTTACTTATTTATATATCTTATTTTAGACATTACTATTTATATTAATTCTCTAAAATGATCCAAATATAAATTTATTTCTATTTTATAAATCCAAACCTAATCTCTTCAGATATATGTTAGTTATATTCCATATATTATTAGTTGAGTCAATTCTAAAACCTCCCTATAAGTGTGAGATCTAATTCTTAGATATTCTATTTTGAATAAGCAGATATGGCTATTTAGATCACCAAATTTTATATTATGTGAATAGTTGTTGAGATGTGATTTAAATACATGTTTCTTTCTCATTCTAGATAATCAATCAATAAATAAATAGTGATAAAAAATTAGATAATAGAGAATAGAGGAGAAGTATTCAAGTGTAATTTTGCATATCTATATATGTTCTTTTTGATAATGAAATAAAGTTTAGCATTCCTTTTCATTAATAAGTAAAACCTGATCTTATTTTGAAGAAGGAGCAAAGGCCCACTTCTTTCCAAAGATCAGGATTAATTGGTATTTTTAGTTTATAATTTAAACGTATATTTATTTAATTCAGGTATATTTCATCTTAATGTAAATTGTGATTTCCCTTCCAAAGTAAAGTGTGAATTTCCTTTTAATGCAAGTGTGTTTCCATTAAATGCAAAGGCTGTTTCAATTCAAAGAAAGTGAGTTATAAGAAGTAAATTTTGATAAATCATCTTCATATTCAAAATTTGTTAGGAGCAGTATAAGTGACAATAGATAATAATCATTCTCACATTATAAAATATCACACTATCATACCCAACTGGGTAAGTTAAATGAGGACATTATATTTATTATGCCAAATGTTTAAGTTCTATATGTTATTGGTGTGAAATGAAGAATATTTTTAATAAGGAATGCCATAGGAGGTCTTCAAATAGCCAAACTTTCTATATTTACTTCTGTACAACATAGTATTAGAATCTTATTTACTATTTTTAGGATTTAGACATCAATAGTAGAGTAAACCCCCCAAATAATGAACTATTAACTCAACTATCTCATGATATCATTACAAATAGACTTGGACATTGGACCTATTAGAAAATGACACCAATCCATTGATTGGTTAAATGAGAGATATAATGATAGCCTATCAGTTAATATCTCTATACTATTCCACTTGGACAACACCCTTTTGGACATGGGATAATTTAGAGTCTACCTGGGTCACTTTAACTAAGTCATGAGGGACAAAGTCACCAAAGTAAATAAGGAAGGGGCTTGAGTAGTTTTTGAGCTATCAATGCAGTTCATGACAAGCATCAACCAAGTGTTTGTCATCCAATTATCCATAGAAGCTCCCTTCTAGGTGTACAAGAGATTTGTGACTCAAGTTGAGGTTATATTCAGGGAACCCCTAATGAATTTTGCTATGTTGGATTGAGAATTAAACCTCATGGTAACCACATTGGAATGCAGGGATGCAAGATCAAAATATTTAGGATTCAGATCTTCATAGGTGTCTCTGTGTATCAACTAGGTGTCCCTCACAAATATTTTTATGGGCTTGAGAAGATTTTCATTTTTTAAATTTTGAATTATGGTTGTATCTACCATGATTGCCCAAAATCACCCATGATAGGAATATTATGCTATTTTGAGGTGAATCCCATCCTCATCTATATAAGGCAAATCCATATTTAAATTTAAGGGTTGACTAAAATTTGATCAAAAGTGTTGTCATATTATAGTTAGGATTTCGCATATTTTTTCTTCACTTCTTTGGATTGTAGAGGTCCATGATCAATTGTTGTAACAACACTTAATTTTTTCAATGAATATAATTCCAATTTTCTATAAAGGGCATGTTCTACATCTCAATTATCTTTCATTTCCATTTTAAATGCTTTCTAATGTTATATTAATCAAACTAATACCTTGATATTAAATGTATTCTATGGTTATGATGTGTTTGTCTATTATAATCACTTTGTGAAATCTCTCATTTAGTTTTTGACAAGTATTGTTAATTTGTGTGCTAGTTTGGAAGTTACCATTGGATTTTTATGTGTAGTTTACTATAAACTCTTAGTACTTATATTTAGTGAGGGTTCATATTTGAAGCATGCTCCCCTATTTTCTTAGACTCTTACCACTATGTGTTCTTGGAGGTATAAATTTTAGTGAAACTCAGTCTATAGTGTTATAAATATGGTAATGTCACTTGGTTTGATGGTTAATACATTAAGTTTATTTTAGATTTATAGGCTCTTTTTTTGCATTACTCTCCCCTCTCTTTTTGTGTTTATTTTCAAAGACTAAACTACTATTTCCCCTTATGTTTATAAAATAGAAGAGCAAAATACATGAATTTTAATAATAATTTTTGATAATTAGACATGTTTGCAAGAAAAACATATTGAAATTTTAATGGTGGCACCACATCTCTTAGATACTATTCATGAAAACTCCATAATGAAGTGAAATACCTGTAGTTGTGCCCTAGGCTAATCCCAAATTAGTCTTAAAAAAGAGGATGAAAGTCCATTGTTTTTCCCATAGTCCTCTTTACACAATACCTAATCTCATGGGTATTTCATGAATTAGACTTTAGAGTAAACAAGACATGTTTTTGTGACATGCCCCCACTATAATCTATAAACTAGGAAAATGTGTAAGTGTGGAGGTTATTCCTTTATGACATGCCCTCACTGATATCTATAAAACTATGAAAATGTGGATATAATGCTTCTATGGCATGCCCCCACTGATATTCCCCCATTTTAAGATGAGGTAAATGGAATCTATAAGGTACCTTACCTCAAAAGGATAAGGTAGTTGTATAATTTATGTATGAATCATGTAGCATATAGGGATACCATGTCAAAGTAGATATATCAATTAGGATCATGGTATGTGATAACATCAAGTCATGAAGATGCATGTTATATACTATGGTAATGTCTAGAAAGTAATAGTATAAGCTCAAAAAATAATCACACACACAAAAAAAATACTCTATGTAGTGTAAGAGAATGGTCCAAGGAGAACTCATACAAGGGGCATGTTTAAATTCCACACAATCAAAATAAATGACGTATTTAAATGTCCAATCAACATGGAGTGACATATCCAAATGTAAAAATAACATATAATGGCATAGGGGTCAACATACAAGGAACTCATTCAAATGTTCCACAAGGAATACAATAGAAAGAAATGTAATACACTTAAGGAAGTGAAAATGTGAATACATTAAGTATAAGCAACCAAAATAAGCATATTATATTAATCCATGCATATATGTGCTAGAAAAAAATGTTATGTAGTATGGAATATCAAGTACCCTATGAAATATATGAACATGGATATATACATGTGTAAGTAATATAATATCAAACATAATAATGTAGATATGATCATAAAATATATGTAACCTTCATGATCAAAGAAGCAGATGCCCTAAACATACTATATGATGTGAGTAGAAGAAAGGTCCAAAATATGAAAATTCATAAATCATCTGGCTAGATATGTCTATATCACACTCAAATATGCATGAAACATATGTGTATATAGGGATGCAATTATATGTTATATATTAATATATATCAAACAACATAAATGCCAAGGAGCTAATAAAATATGGGAATGCTAAATATTTTTGTACTTTTTGAATTATTTGAATGTTTTTATATTTTTGGAATATTTTAAAGGGAAAGAATCTATCTTATGATCCCATGGGATGCTCTTAGGTAGCTATAATATCAAAATATGGTATGAGAAACTAGTGGTACTACTAATGAGCATGCATAGGTGTCATAAATGGATTTATAGAATTTACAATATCATGTGTATATGTAATAGAAATCTATGGTTATGAAGAAATAATCAAATGAGTAGGGGTTCACATAACCCATATATTTTGTGCTTTTTTTTTATTTGGAGTATTTTTTATTAGAACAAATTTTGTCGCTTTAGGTATCTGAGTATATTGTGTAGGCATAGATGAATATTCCATATAATCCATCATGTGTCTCTAGTTAAAATGCCTCTAAAGTATGACCGCTTAATTAAAGGAATTTTATGTTGTTTACCCTTTCATGGAGGATTAAATTTAGTAGGTTTTATAATTATCTATCTTGGAATAAACTTATCTTGTTCAATTAGATGTTCATATGGAATTATAAGAACTGTAACTACCCTATTGGTATGAATGTATTTAATACACCCATGTACTATAGAACATACTACATGAAGTTTATGTATCTAGGGCCATCCTAATAACATATCAAATAGTATTATATATGCTATAAATAATAAAGTCTTAGCCACATGTGTTATAAAAACCTATAAAGTTAAATCATTTTCACCAATAACGTGTTATGATGTCCCACCAAATGCTCTAAAGGTTTTTATCAAAGGTTATAGATCATTATATGTATATAAAAAATGTGTAAGTAGTGTCATAGTACATATATTTCTCACTAGAACCATTATCAATCATGACACTATGTATAGGTTGATGGTCAAGATATGCTCGAATAAATAGTGAATGAAGTTTTGAGTCATCATCCACTATTTCACTATCATCAAATGTAATAAAATTTATTTTAACCATAGGAGGTATTGTGTGTTTATAAGTACCAAAAATACCATCTAATGGGTGCCCATAATGTGATGGAGGGTTATGTGCATTGTATTCCATTTGCACTTATATATCTTTCTTGGAATGAGCTCACAAAGGATTGTTAAGTATATTCTAATTCTGGTGATCAGTAGGTTGTGAACTTGAATTCTTTATAATATCATCAAAGGTAATATTTTGATCATTGATAAGGTCTTGAATTTTATGCATCAAATTTATAAAATATGTTTAGAGAATGCCTAATGCCTTGGTGATAATCACAGTATGCATTAGCATCATATCCTTTGGGAAGAGGTTGACTCATATCAACCTCTATGAGAATAGTGAGAGATGTGAGATGACACTCCACAAGATTTTGAAGTAAATAATCTAGAGATTAAAGTAATCATGTAAATTATCTCATAGGTGAATTAGATACGCTGAATTTATTAGGTTACTATGATAGTGCATTAACCATTATGATTATTTATTTTTTAGGTTTTGTAGGTTTCACCTTGTATCTTGGTTTGATATGAAACTTGGTATTAGATGTCATTGATGTGTTTGATACATAATTAAGCTTGTTTAAGGAAACAAGTTTCATTTCATGGTATTGAATAATATGGCATAAGTCATCAAAATATTTGAAATTTTTGAAAAAAATGGACTCATATAATGGGGTAAGCAAGTTTTACTTGAAAATGTCTGTAATTCTTTATCTACCATTAGATTTGTCATTTTAGCCAACATTATTTTGTATCTCAAAACATATTCATTAATAGGTTCATTGGTTCCTTGTTTGATCTTTGTAATTTGATCATATGACATATTTTCAATAATGTTGATATAAAAAAGTGCTAGGAATTGATTGGTTACATATTTAAATAATTTAAATGATTAGAGTGGTAAATAATATAAACATAATTAATCATAGTCTTTTAGAATCATTTTAAACAATTTGGTCAATAGTTTATAATTGGAGGCATAATCACTACAAGCTGCATAGAGATAACATATTTTTATTAGGATCACCCTTACCATCATAAAATGTGAACTTGGGTGTAATAAATCTAGTTGGAAAAGGGTGAAAAGATATTTGAAGTGCAAGAGGATTGTGTAACACCTCTTTTGAATCAATAGCATAAGGTAATTTCATATTTTTTTCTTAATATTAGTAACTTTAGATTACAAGAGTTTTATAGTTTGTATAAGATCTTTCATATTTTGATCACTAAGGTTGGAAGTTTGAGAAGCCACCAAAGGAGGTGTACCCATGGTTTGAGTTGATATAGGAATTGAAAGTGGTAATTATTTTTAAGTGCCAATAGTTCCTATGGAGGATATAACGATAGTTGGATTTGGTTTATGTAATAATGGTGTAAATACATAACCCATGCCCCCACTTAATGCAATAAGAGTTTATGTACTCAAGGGGAAGGTTATTGATATGGAATCAATTATGGTACCACCTAATGATACACCATCACTAGGTGAGGATGCTTTAGCCTTAGTGTGTTTACTGATATCATCTCTTGCAACATATAAACATGCATCCATTAAGTCATTATTATAAAGATGATTGATCGGTGCTTCCCTATCTTCCATTTAAAAATGATTTTTAGGATTAAAATTTTCTATTGCCTATAGATGAAAAATTTAAAATATGAAACAACAATTTATAGTAATAATAAATCAAAAAATCAAAAATATTAAGTCAATTTAAGGTTTTGAGATCACTGATCAGGTCCACAAATTGTTTAACCCTAAATTTAGATATAGGGATATAGGTTTAATAATATATAAGTAACTATAACCCAAGGGTGATAAACTAGTCTATAACAAGCCAAATTAATATAAAACTCAAATAAATAATATTCTAAATTTATACAAATAACATTACTAATAAATAGTAAAGTACATCTATTGAAATATATTACAATTAATAAGGAATAATGATATTTAGTTGGTTTAATTTGTGTAGGAATATATAGACTATAAATAAATATAAAATATATAGGATTATATTTTTGGATCAGTCTTTAGATTCTATAAATTGTACTTATGTGGCCACATACACTATTATCAGATCTGGACACTATCGTCGATGCTAGAGTCTGACTATGAGGCATGTGTCCAATAAAAAGTAATGAATGGATCAAGATACAACCAATTTCATTATTATGGGTTTTATATCACCTTTCTAATGATGTTTTTAGATCTAGTATATAGGTTACTACTCTTCATTGATTGATCAAATTCTAGCTCTTCACCCTTATTTACCATTGGAATGAGTTTGCTAAAAAATAAGTTAATGGACTCAAAATGTCAAAATTACCCAAAGAACCCTCTATCAATGGGAACTACCTACATATACAATACTCCAAAGAGGGCCTTAGGATTATGTATTTCTACCCTATATGTGGGAAAATATGTGCACAAGGGTGAAATATACTATATGAAGATGCATGCAATGATCTAGCTTGTAGTTTGACAAATATCACTCATGAGCTGATATTTTTATGCTTTAGACCTATAATATGACTAATCTTATGCTTGATATGAAATTAGGGATGAATAGGTTAGAATAGAGTGATTGTGTAGTTGATTGATTTATATTTATTAGGTGTTTGTTCGGTATTTTCTAGATGAGGAATGAGAAGACTTAGACTTGTATTTATACCACACCTTTAAAAAATATCTTTCAATAAGTTTTAGTAAGACAAATAGGCCAACCCAGAAGTTTTGATCATTTTATAATTTGGATTAACTTTGGATACTAGACATTCGTAAGGATCTACACACTACCATTGATGATAGTGTCCTTTTGTGGTTGGTAGTGTCCAGAGGGATGAAAATAGGTACTAATATGAAACTAAAAATAAAGTATGTTTATCAAATTTTAAGATTTTTGTGTAACATAGAAGACCTAGTTTATTATAATGATGTGAATCATATAAAGAAATAATAATTTAAGCATAGTGAGATGGCTAATGTGAGTCTTTTAGCTACAAAGAGCTTTATAACTTAAGGGTAGATCCCTAATTGATATTTGTCAACTGTACAAGACTGAAATGCTATAAATATTTATTTTTAGTATCTACAAAACCCTAAAATTTATGGTGCACCATTATTGACACACTTAAACATAAAATGAAGTAAAATAATGCTAATAACTTTAGTTTAAAAATAAACAAATATTACATAATTAAAAATTAATTGAAATATATTCTTATCTTGATAATTATGAAAAATATTTTTCTAAAATAAATATTAATCTTCCACTTGAATTTAAAAACCAACATATTACATTATTAAGTTATTAATGTAAGTCATCAACATGTATGAAAAATAATTCAATGAATTAAATATCAATAGTTACTTCATATTAAACAATATTAAAAATTTAAGCTTAAGTTATTGAAGCATGCTTTGTAATAAAAAATAAAAAAACCCACATCCCAGGGCAAGATGATATGACATAAATTTAGAATCTTGAATAGTTTCACCTTTAAGCATTCATTACTCTATTTGATTACTGTAAAGTATGATTCAATAGCCTCATGTCATTTTTATGGTATCTTAATCTATCTTCTTTTCCATTTTTTGTTTTGTGTCCATGCTCAGATGATGACAATCAATTCTTGATTAATTTTACCTGATTTGGTCCATGTTTTATTAGGCATCAAATAATCTTGATACAATGATTAACCTTATTCTCTACCTAAACATTTCCATTATTAAAGTCTCACCTTCTTATCCACATTATCACCTTCCACTTTAAGTTAATTTATATCCCCATCTGCACTTCCCATCTATATGTTTTCATTTTCATTTACTAGTCATACTAGAAGCATTTGTCCCACATACACATCCATCAATGGATTAAATGCATATTTAAATTATCCATAAATAACCCCAATGTAAATATCATTAATATTAATTTGTATATGTTTATTAATTTTGTCTTTTATGTGAAAATGTGTGGCCACTTATATATTCTTTAAATCAAGGTTCACAAATTTTAGTTTCATGCCATAGAGTACATGATATCATCACAACTAATGGACCTAATCACATTTTAATGTGTAATATACAAATTAACATTTTTATAGAGGTCAATTTTATTTTAAGGTAACATCTAATACCTAACATGTTAACATATTGTGAGCATAAAAAGGTGTACATATGGAGAGATAAAGCGGACTAAGAATTTCAATAGATCCACATATTTTTTGATGCCACATTGAGAATAAAATAGACCTCCATGACTTTGTAGATTCCTAAAGGCTCAAACCTAAAATTGAAATAATTTCCTTGTAGTTCAGTTCTTCACAACACTTTCTTTATTACATCACCAACTTCTATTATTTTTTTAAAACACATATCAACAACTAAGTGTGAACCCCAAAACTTATAGTGTTGCATCACTACTAACACATCTCCCATGAACTTAAGTATATTGATGCTAGTAACTGCAAATAGTTTTAAAAATATTTCCTTTGTTTTAATTCCTATGGCTATTGTCCCTCCCCTATTGTATGTGGGGAATTTGGAAGGATAAGAATACTCACATCTTTCAAGAAAAGAGAAACTTCTAAAGGGACATGGCCTATATGGTTCTAGGTGCTATCAAAGAATATTGGAAATCTCTATCTTCAAAAATTAAATCCCCCCTATCCAATGAAGTTTCATCCATTAAACTAGAGCATTTATTTAGTGCTAAAATAAAAATCTCCTAAGAAATTGGATAGAATCCAAGTACAATGGGAGGTGATAGAGATGAAATTTAGCATATCTCCTACATTGAGGTCAAGAGAAACATTTACATCTTATGTATCCTACAAAGAGGAGGGATAACTAACTACACGTAAAATATTTTGGGGTACAACCCCATCATTTCCATGGATTTAATCATGGCCTATAAAGAGGTAAGTCTGCATGTGTGGGTTGACTATCACCATCTTTGTGGAAGTCATTTTGGAGGTCACTAGGATGTCATGTGAAGGAATAAAAGCTTTAAAGGGAAAACAAATGAAGATGAAGTTGGTGAAGGTTTTTTCCAAAACTATGATATGCCTTATAAAAATAATAAAGGGTATCTAAGGATGGACTTCCCTTATCCATGATCGGTTATATGTCTTCAAATCATGAAATATCTAACGTTGGAAGGGAAGTATATAATTCTCTACTCCCATCATTTTACACTTCTTAACCACTTTAAGGGGAAAATTATGTATAACCTACCATACTTACTTCTTATATATTTGGAAATTTATGTAGTGGTCTACACTTTGAACTATTTTGAAGACATACTTTATTAGGCTCTAATTTATTTAATTGTTAAGGAGGGTCAACCTCTGAAATGTAAAGAGATTATGGAATCTATAAGCATGAAACTAAACAAATATTCTAAGGAGGGTGAGGATGAATGGGAGGAATATTATAACATACAAGATGTCACCCTAGATTAACTTTTCAATTGAAATACCAAGCTTAAAGTGAAGTGGGTTGTTAGAACTAGAATGAAGAAGACAAAGTGGATTGGGCCTAGTCCCAAGACTGATGAGCTAAAGCTTACCCCTTGGAGGGAATGTATGGACTCTCATGAATGGGTTTGGGATTAATATAAGGTTAAAGGATTTAATAAATGGATTTTTGGAATTTTATTGAAGAGGGTGAGCATAAGAAGGAAATTTTATTCTTCGATAATAGAAGAATGAAGGATTTAGAGGTTAGGATCATCAAATTGGAGGATAAGATAAATCTACATTATATAAAGTGGAAGGAATTAAAGATATAAGATATATGAATCAAATAGGATCTAAATAATATTCATTTCATTGAACCCATTAACCCAAATATTAGTGAGGGTATTCAAGGAAAGAAAAAATTTAGTGTCCTAAATCTAGGCTTATAGAAAGATATAGAATGGGAGAATAGAAAAAAATGGGAGGAGGATCAAAATAAAATTGGTGAAGGAATTTTTTTTAGGAAATTAGGGAAATAAAGGTAAAGATTCCACCTATAAGAAAAGTTTTAATGAGGAGAATAGTGAGGGCCAGAGTAAACCCACTAGGGGTAGCCTCAAGAAAGTTAGAGGCAACACTAGATTTATCCCCATGAAGGCTAAAAATGTAGTCATTCCCAATTCTCTAGTGGATTAATCTACCTCTTAGGATCCCTATAACTATCCATTGAATTTTGTTTTGTATTTTTTTGTGGTGGTGTCTGGTGGTCTAGGTTTTTTTATCTTTAGTAAAAGTTTGGTAACTTCTTAGATGTTAGTCTATTGTCAGTTTTAGTTGGGGCTATTATGTATTATATTTTCATTATGTAAAGGTTAAGGGACCATTTAGACCCTATTTTTTACTTAATATAATTAAAACTAACAATATGGAAACACCAAATCAATCAATTATACCATTTGTAACACCTCTTATGATTTTGTGTACAAAACCCTTATACTTATTTAAGTTGATGAAGACATTTTGAAAAAAATGCATAAGAAAATGTATGACTTCCTTTCAATAATAATATCTAAAATAATTTGGGATAATTATTTTGAAAAATTAAATTTATATTTAAATATTTCATATGTTTATTTTGTATATAATTTATGCCTTAGGACTAAAAACATCTAAAATCGATGGTGAAAACAAGTCAATTGTTGAAAATCTTCATGATTCATACCATACTATAGGTTTGAAAAATTAAAACAAAGATAGTGATGTTGTAATATTTTAATTTATGTTAAAGGCATTATAATTAATCTAATATAAGACAATGGAATTATCAATGAAAATATCAATAGAATTATCAACAAAAATGTCAAAATATTGACAAAATTGTCAATGGAAATGTCGACAAAATTATAAATGGAAATGTCAAAATATCAATAGAAATGTTGACGAATACTTATTTTGGTGAATAGGTGCCTCTTGTATGGGATGCCTCCTTTTTGAAGGGACTTTATAGGCTATAAAAGATGGATAGAATATTGGAAAATATATGAGAAATAATTCTTTCGATTATTCAATCATAAGTAGATTTTTGTCAAGAAGAAGAGGAGATTGAATTCGCCATCATTCATTGATGAAACAAAAATAGTAAGGTGGAATATTATTTCAGTTGAGGTTGGTTCCTTGAAATAAATAAATTGGTGTCTCTTTTTAAGTCAATGCTTAATGGTGGGTATTGGTATCTCCATGTAGGTTGGTGCCTACAAAATTTTGTAAAAGGATTATTATTTTGTGACTAGATTTGGATGGTAAATCCAAGCAACTCTTCTTTATGGTTTTTTTTGAGATAGGGTTTTTCACATAAATATTATGTTGTTTAATTATTATATATTATCTGAATGATTTCTTTGTGAACATTTATTTCTTAAATTAAAGTTTTTTTTATACATTGATTCACCCCCCTCAGTGTATCATGTGCTTAACGATTGGTATCCGAACAATTCCTTCAGAATCAGTCTAACTATTGGAAGGTAGATCCAAAGAGCACACATGGATAGTCATCATGTTCAAGATGGGTTCTCCAAAAATAAGGCTCCATTATTTGAAAAAATAAACTATGCATTCTAGAGAATAAGGATGATAACATGTCTAATAGCCCTTGGCTTTGATATTTATAAAGTAGTAGTAACTGGATTTATAATGCCACAAACTCCACCAATGAATATAGCTAGAAAGAAGGCTAGTGAGAATAATGCCAAAGCCATAAATGTTATTTTGTGTGGCTTATCAGAATAAGAGTTTGTCAATATTATGTAATGCAATTTAGAAAAAGGAAATATGGGACAAACTTTAGAACATCTATGAGGGTGACAAGAAAGTGAAGAAGGCAAAACTCCAAACTCATAAGAGATAATTTGAGAGATTGAAAATCAAATCTGAAGAAAATGTTACAACATATCTTCTTCAAGTGGATGAGATTATTAATACCATTAGAGTATTTGATAAAAATGTTGAAGAATCCATGATCATTCAAAGCGTACTAAGGTCACTTCTCTTGAGATTTGATGCAAAAGTTTTGGCTATTAAATAAATAAAGGACTGAGACTCATTAACAATGGATGAGTTACATGGTATTCTCATGGCATATGAAATGAGAAATAAAAATAAATATCCATCTAAGAAGGAAGAAACTTTTAAAGATTCAAAGAAAATGAAGAATAAGGAACCTAAATCAAGCAATGCCACAAGTGATGAATAAGATAAAAAAGAGGCCCTTTTTGTAAGAAAGCTTAAAAAGGGATCTAAAAAATACAAAGGTAAGCTACCTTTCAAGTATTTTAATATTGGTAAAATAAGACATTTTACTACTAAATGTACACATAAGGATGATAATGATGTTGAGGAAAATCATAATGAGGAAATGAATAAGAAGGAAAATAAACCTCAATACAAGAACAACTTTAAATAAAATGAATATAAGAAATTTTTTGGTAAGCACAAGAAAAACCTTTATTCCAAAAAGGATATTAGCTTAGCTAAGGATAGAGATGAGAGCATATTAGATAGTGATAAATAAGAAACTCTATTCATGGCTATAAAAATAAAAAATAATGCCTCTACAAATGAAGACACCTTGGAAGAGGAAGAAGATGTCAAAGATGAAGGAGAGGAATATATTGAAGAAGACATCATATTGGATTTAGCTGAGATAAAAATTCTTAATAAAAATAATCTAAAACAAAGATTACAGATTAAAAAAAATGAAGAAGAAGATTGTGATTTAAAAACAATAATTTCACAAAATTTTGAAAACAAGAATGCCATAAAATGTTGAGGAATCATAAAAGCTGTTCATCGACCTAAAGACCCAATTAGAATAAGTAAAAAGGATAGAAGAGGAGGTGAGAGGCCAACTAAATACAAAAGAAGACAAATGCAGAAATTCATAATCTGAAATGTTTGTGTTAAAAATAGAATTGGAGAAGACCACTACCTAGCTAAAAAATAGCTTAAAGTTTGAAAAGACTACTAAAAAATTGGGTGACATCCTAAATTGTCAAAGGTCACCATTCATTAAAAATGATCTTGATTATGAAGAGAACCAGAAGGTAACTAAGTAAAGGTAGAGTTTAAAAATTATAGAACCACCAAAGAAAGTATATGCAGAGAAGCCCAAAATATACATAGGTGCACTAAAGGGGTCCATAAATGGTGGAAGCATTAAGAAGAAAGAACATGTTAAAAAATAAAATGTTACTCATAAATATAATAAAGGTAAGAATATACCCATATAAAATTTTAGAAGAATATTCTCTCTAAGACAATATAATCTGATCAAGTACACAAGTTCCTTCTATGGTTATTGTTTTTTATACAATCATTTTGGGCATAGAGCAATGGAGTGTAGGACACATGCAACAAATAGGTATGCATGGGACAATGGTAGAAGTAATTATGGAGTTTCAAGTATAAACTATAACTAATTTACCTCATTATTGAATTATAAAGAGAAAAACATTGTATGTTATAATTATAATAACTATGGACATATATCATGGTTCCGTAGAAGTGTTATTGTAGAATCCCCTAGATAAAACAAGAAAGTGAATGATCCTATTGTAAAGAAAAGAGACCTAAAAAAATTTGGAAATAGAAGTAAGAGGAAGTTAACTAGGACAAGGATAAATCTATGCTTGTGCAAGAAACATTTTATGCACAATATGAAGGGCAACAATGTTATATTGACAATGGATTCTTAAGTCACATGACTAGGGATAAGAGCAAATTTCTCTCCTTGAAGGAAGTGAGTGAAGGAAAAATAAAATTTAGAGATAATGCCATAGTGAGAATATCTAGAAAAGGTACCCTTAGCCTTGATAATGGAAAAACACATATAGAAATTGTATTATATGTTGAAGTTTTGAAGCATAACCTTCTAAGAGTTAGTCAAATGTGTGATCAAAGACACCCTCTCATGTTTTATGATGAAGGTTGTGATATCAAGACAATAGACACAAGAAAATTAGTTATAGATGCAACATAACAAAAAATAGCTTGTACATACTCAGTGAAGTTAAGGGAAATAAATTCTACATGAGTCAAATTGATGAAAGTTGGTTATGGCATAGAAGAATGGGCCATATGAACTTTGATGATCTCGTGAAAATAAACATTAAGAAAGCTATAAGAGATATGTCAAAGATTATAAAACCATTAAACATCCTTTCCAAGCAATGTTAGCATGAAAAATAGACAAGAATGGTTTTAGGTCAAAGGAGTACTCAACCACCAAGCCATTGGAACTGATTCTTATAGACCTTTATAGGCCTAAAAGAATACAAAGCATACAAGGTGAGAGATAATTTATGTTGATCATTAATTATTATTCCAAAATGACATAGGTTGCCTTTTTGAAATAAAAATCTAAGGCATTCAAGAAGTTCAAATATTTTAAAGCTTTTGTTGAAAAGGAAACGAATTTAAATATCGAGTACTTGAGATCAAATCAAGGAGGTGAGTTCATCTCAAATGAATTCAATGATTTTTATGAGCAACATGGAATAAAAAAGGCATTTGTCAACTGCAAGGACTCCATAGGAAAATTTAGTTATAGAAATAAAGAATTGATCTATTCAAGAAATGGTTATAATGATGTTAAATGAATCTAAGTTATCATACATGTTTCAGAGAGAAATAATTAACACTGTAGTCTACATTTTGAATAGAGGATAAATCAGAGTAAATAATAGCAAAAACCCTTATGATTTATGGAAGAGTATACCAACATCAATCAAATATTTCAAAATGTTTGGGAGCAAATGCTTCATTAAGAGAGATGAAGAAGACTTGGGAAAGTTTGACTCAAGAGCTGATGAAGGTATTTTTATTGTATATTCATAAAAAAGTAAACCTTATAATTATTATAATAAATGGTTACAAACAATCATATAAAGTGTTAGTGTAAAGATGGATGAAACAAGACCTCATAAAGTAAATGAATAAATAAATGATCATTTAGAGGAACTAGATTTCAAAGAAGAAGAAGTAGAAAAATAGAAAGAAATTGAATGGGAAGATACAAAGGCACCATCTTGATTTGTTCAAAGAATCATTCTAAAATTAAAATTATTGGTGATATTTATGTTGGGGTACAAATTATAAGAATATTTTTGAGTACACCTGAGCAAGTAAACTTCTCCTTGTTATTTAAAATAGAGCCATTTTTTTTTGCAAAAGCTAACAATGACAAGCATTGGATTGATGCTAAGGAAGAAGAATTGAATCAAATTGAAAAGAATGTGACATGGGAAATAATTCCTAGACCAAAATATAAGAATTTAATTAGTACCAAGTGGGTTTTCATGAATAAATTTAATGAATATGGACAAATAATAAGAATAAAACAATATTGGTTTGCAAGGGGTCTGCTCAAGTGGAAGGTATTGATTTTGAAAAAACCTTTGTCCCTATTGTCATATTAGAAGCCATTAGAATGTTTTTGGAATATGTTGGTTTTAATAACTTCAAATTTTATCAAATGGATGTGAAATTTGCTTTTCTAAATGGCAATTTAGAGGAAGAAGTATATATTAAACAACCAAAAGGTTTCCTTTTATTAGAAAATAAGGATTATGTGTATAGATTAAAGAAGGCACTATATGGGATAAATCAAGCCCCTAAATCATAATATTCAAGGCTTGATAAATATCTACAAGAACAAGGTTTTAAAAGGGGAGTTGTTGATAGTAATCTTTATATCAAGATTGAAGGTGAGAATCAGTTGATTATTGTGTTATATGTGGATGATATCATTTTTGGAGGAGATAGTGAATGAATATCCTAAGCATTTTCAAAATATATTCAAAAGGAGTTTGAAATGTCCATGTTGGGTGAGTTATCATTTTTTATTGGTTAAATTTTTTGTCAATCTAACAAAGGACTATTTATCTCCCAAACCAAGTATATAAAGGATATGTTGAAGAAGTTCAGAATGGAAGATTACACACCTATTATCACACCCATGGTTACAAGATGAAAGTTAAGTAAAGAAGATAAATATCCTTAAGTGAATCAAATAATTTATAGATCCATGATTGGCATCTTGTTATACACCATGACATCAATGCTAGGCATCATGCAAGCTACATGTTTAGTATCACGTTTTTTAGTAGCCCCAAAAGAAACACATGCATTAGAAGTGAAAAAGATATTCAAATATATAAAAATCAATTTAGATTATGGATTGTGGTATCAAAGAGGTGAATATTTCACACTAATAACATACACAGATTCATATTTGGCAAGAAGTGTTGATGAAAAAAAGAGTATAAGTGAAGGAGCATTCTTTCTTGGCAAAAATCTAGTGTCATGGCTAAGCAAAAAACAACCTTCCATTTCTTTATCTATGGCTGAAGTAGAATACATAGCAATGGTGTCTTATTGTACACAAGTCCTTTGGATCAAGAAACCATTGAAATATTTCAAGATAGAATATGAACATCCAATATCAATACTCTATGATAACATTAGTGCAATAAATAGTTCAAAGAATTTGGTTATGTATTCTAGAACAAAACACATTCCAATCAAGTATCACTTCTTGATAGAACAGGTTACAAATCATCAAGTAAAGATAGAGTATGTTGCCACAAAGGAAAAAAT
This sequence comes from Torreya grandis, assembly GCA_037957365.1. NCBI lineage: Eukaryota > Viridiplantae > Streptophyta > Pinopsida > Cupressales > Taxaceae > Torreya > Torreya grandis. The sequence continues at coordinate 2,665,300 of JARHVA010001297.1, read as the reverse complement.
AGTAGATATTTTCATGAAGCCCCTCCCAAATTAAACTTTTGAATTTCTAAGGAAGAAATTGGGAGTGATCCATTCTTCATCTAGTCATTAAATCCATCAAGAGAAGCATGTATTAAGGGGGAAATAATCATTGAATTATTCATCTCCATGGATATTATGGTGATATACATTATGATTGTGTTGTATGTCTCTTTGCCATTGATGTCAAAGGGGGAGAATTGAATAAAGGGGGAGTAAATAAGGATAACTACAATAAGGGGGAGTTTAAGTACTAGTTTCTAAAGGATTGTCATAAATGAAAAAGAGGGAGATTGTTGGACTATTGTCATTGATGTCAAAGTGGGAGAATTGAATAAAGGGGGAGTAAATAAGGATAACTACAATAAGGGGGAGTTTATGTACTAGTTTCCATAGGATTGTCATAAATGACAAAGAGGGAGATTGTTGGACTATTGTCATTGATGTCAAAGGCATTATAATTAATGTCATGAAAGTCAATAGAATTTTCAACAAAAATATTAATAAAATTGTTAATGGAAATGCCAATAGAATTATCAACATAAGTGTCAAAATGTTGATAGAAATGTCAATGGAATTATCAAAGGAAGTGTCAAAATGTTAATGGAAATGTCAACAAACACATATTTTTGTAAAGAGGTGCCTCTTGGATGGGATGCCTCTTTTGTGAATGCCTTTGGAGGATATATACCTCGGAGGATAGAAGATTAGAAAATATATGAGAAATAATTCTTTCCATCATTCATGCATAAGCAAATTTTTATGGAGAATAAGAGGAGATTGAATTTGCCATCATTAATTGATGAAGCAACAATAGTAAGGTGGAAGATTGTTTCAATGGAGGTTAGTACCTCAAAACAAAGAGATTGGTGTCTCTTTCTAATTCAATGCCTAGTAATGGGGATTTGTGTCTCCAAGTAGGTTGGTGCCTATGAAATTTTGTAAAAAGATTATTATTTTACAGTTGGATTTGGATGGTAGATCCAAGCAGCTATGCTTTGTGGTTTTTTTTGAGAGAGGGTTTTCCATGTAAATCTTGTGTTTGTAAATTATTATATCTTGTGTGAATTCTTTCTTGTGAACATTAATTTATAAAAGTAAAAGTTTTATTATACACTGATTCACCCCCTAGTGTATCATGTGTTTAATAAGTAATGTTACTTGATGCATAATTACAACTTATAGAGTAAGTGGTCAAACAAGGATAATTTTTTTGATGACAAACATAAACATAAAAATAAAAATAGTAATGAAATCAATTGGCATACATAAAATACTTGATGATGCCAATAATAATGAGTTATGGGTGTTATCTAGTAGACTTCCATGAAAATATAAGGTTATAATCGATGCTCTAAAATATTTAATTTCAAAATTTTGGAAAGATAACACAAGGGTTTCACCAATTACAAGAGATGTGGTGAAAATAAGAGTTGGTTATCATAATCATGAATTGCATCTAAATTTTATTTTGAATATGACCCAAACATAATTGTACTATAAGTTTTTATAAAAAACATCCATAAATTTATATTAATTAAATATATTTTAAGATGGCCAAACCTTTCTATGTCAAAATAAATAACACATGCACCATTTATTGTTGTAGTCAAGTTGAATTTTAAATACATTATGATGTTTTTCATCATGTATGTTTTAATTTGCATATTGAGAACATTTTTTAGAATTGTGTCATGGAAGTTCCACCAAAATTATCAAGGGTATTTATTCTAACTATCTTTTATGAAAGACAAAATGGAATTTTTTTTATAACAAAGCATATTTAGATGGAACTTGTAACATTTATGGTGGATTGTCAAAATTGAAAAATTGTATCCATGAGGAGAATGCAAGTGCAATTGGATAAAAAATGTGTTGATTTTAGAAAATACAAATCTAAGACATCAATTAAAAGATAACAGGGAATCTAAAATGTTTGATCTTATTAAAAAATAAATACTTGTTTCATAATTTATGGTTAAATTTAGGGAGGACATCGTTTATGAGTATGCAAAGCACACATAGAGAGGTAGATGGTTGGATGAACAATTACAGTTAAGAAAAGACACATTACTACTTGGTTCTATTGTTTAAGTAGTTGACTTTGCTAAGAATTACACATTTAAACCATAAATGAAATTTCAATAATAATACTAAAAATTATTATATGATGCAATATTCATGCATGCACCTAATATTACAAGTTAATTAAAAAATTATCATTTCTATATAAATTATGATCGATCACATTATACATAGTACATCTAAGGATGTTTTAAGATTTTGTACATAAATTTAACTAAGAGGAACATTAATTTCAATCAGAATTATATTTGGTTAGATAATTTCACATAGAAATTTAAGAATAAACAAATGTTTTATTAGTTGAACAGGATGCATGATAGTACTAGCATAAAACTATTTGGAGTTTTAATGAGATTTACCATAGAAAATGGCAACATGATAGTGCTTGAGTAGTGTGAAAATAGTCATTTAAAAAGAGGAGTTGAAGTTTGAAGATGGCATTGATTTGACTAATGAAAAAACCATTGTTAAATGGTGTAACAAGAAGATGGGCCATGGTGATCAATAAAACTCTAGTGTTCATAGATTTCCTATTTGATGAAGGAATAACAATTAGCAAATTATAAGGATTGTATGAATATAACATTGTCAAGTGAGCTCCACTCATTTTGTAACTCAAATATAGGTTCTTGGAATGTTCATATGAGGTACTTGGCATGTTTTTGTTTTGCATGTGTGGACTATTTTTGGAATAAGTGTGAGTCACAATATTTGGTGGATGAAAGGATTTTTAGACCTCTAATTTCAATCAACACATATCAAGTTCACCCATAATTATAACTTAAAGGTTTGAAATCATCACATGAATTTGACCATATATCTGATCTAGTACAACCAAATACAAAATTAATCAGTATGTCCTCAATTCTCTTTATCTATCAACATGATTGTTAAAAAATGTTTTTTTTTGTGATGTAGGGTATATTTTTATAATTATTTTATATGGGGAAAATGAAGAGGGAACATATTACTACTTATGTCAACATGTATACGAAAAAACAAAATTGATTTCCCTAGTCACATATGGTGAAAACATTGACTATCCCACTGGGTATATGGTAGTTACTAAAACTTGTCTTAGATTATATCCTATCATAAGTTCAAATGTATGGTTATTTAAAGACTATAAAATACATAGGAAGATAAAACACTATTCAAATTTGGTTCTTGAAAAGAATGTTCAATTACTCAAATATCAAGGGAGGCTCTTACATAAGAATTTATGGATGGTCTGTGAGTCTGACTATGAATCAATTATTTCTACTATCAAGATTAGAGCACATCCTAGTGGTTTGTTTGATTATAATTCTAAGGTATGTTTAGTTCTAAAATGTAAATATATTTAATTTTATTAAAATTTATTGATTATGTAGATAATACATATAAATTTTAATTTTAATTACTTACTAACAAAGTTTTATAGGCTAGTGGTGTTAAATAAGCTTCCACCTTCATGTGATTGGCATTGTTAGTAAATAATTTCATATTATTGAAGCTAAGAGAAGCTTAATAAAATATCAAAAGAATGTTGGTACCATTATTAAATAATTCCATATTCTCTTGAGGTTAGAACAAGTACTTTATCTCCTAAATGAGTGACTTCATAGGTTATGTTTATAGGAAAATGTATGAGTTTCCTATCCAAATGCGTTGGAAGAGATGTATTTTCAAGGGTAGGTCCTAGAATCAAAAAATTTAGTTGAAAGGACATTCTTGAGGTTGAAATGGGTATCGTCTCCTGAGTTAGTGCGATCAAAGGCCAATAACTTGGTCTTATATGTTAGTCACCACCCCTGACATGGTGATAATACTAGTTTTCATCTATGAGGCACTGAAGATGGATATCTCCAACTATGAATTCAATGTTGACAATATTTTTTGTTAGTGTTTTCACATTCAAAAGTAGGTGTAAAATAATGTATCATAGTGGCTTTAGAGGTCATGGTGATGGGAACACATTTTATTTTCCTATCCAAATGTGTTAGAAGTAATGTATTTTTAATGGGAGGTCTCAAAGGTAGAAATTTTAATTTGAGGAGAGTAACTTGTCTCTTGAATACATAAAATTTGTTTTTCAACAATGATTAACCGACTTAGTTTCTATACCTAATATTAAATTTTTACAAAATAAGATCATGCATGTTGAACTTATCAACTAAAAATATGGAAGGGTTAATACTAAAATATTTATATAAATATGACCTTCATATCATTATAATAGAGAGAAAAAATTCATTTTTGCATTATTATAGCTTATAATTATGATACAACTACATTTGAAGGAGCCATTACTTAGGGTTTTTCTTTTAGGGAAGATAACTTGTCTTGTGTGAAGTATTGGATGAAAATTAGAAGTATTTTAGCCAAGATATTATTTATATAGTGTGATCCTTACAAAGCCATCACAATCTCTTGAAAAATACCATTGCCCAAGGGGGAGATTGAGATTTGACATGTTCACTCAAAAGTATCTCAAACTTTTGTTATTTCATTTGACAAACAACTATTGCAAAAAGTAATTGGTTTGAATGTATAAATCTTTGCTTATATTACTCCTATAATTAAACTTAGTATAGCTATATGATTTTTTTATTTCCATCTTCCACACTAGGCAATCTAGGCCCCCATTTACCTACCATTACCCTTTGTTTATTTTGTTTGTTTTAAACCACCCCCCTTTGTGTTATATGATTTGATAACATGAGATTAATTTTATTTCATCTATTCAGACTTATCTAGGATTATTTCATAGCATTATTTTATGATAGGCTTTGAAACCCTCTCCTTTAGTGTTGTGTGATAATTTATCCCTTAATTAGGTTTAGCAGATCCATTTTGGTCATGCTCTTGATATGAAAAGTATTGTAATGGATGTTAGTTGATTACCTTATCCAATCTTAGATTTAAAAAATATGATAAGCTATAAATCTATCTTAATTTTTTTCATACATTCTAGTGAAACTAGCATGAATCTAACCCTTACTTTCTATATTTTCATTTAACATCAACTAGGTTGAATTGATCGACCTAGTCTTATTCATTATGTGTAGATTCTAGATATATAGTCAACTAGGTCATGTTGGTCAACATAGTTTTATTCTCTATCTATAGGTATTTATTCTTTAGTATATAAAACAAGGTCAAACTCATCGAACCTATTATTTTATATAAATTTTAGTCTTCAATCCAAGCAAATAAAGTCAAATTGGTTAACCCTATTTATTTTCTATAAATTTTAGTCTTCAATCTCAATAAATAAGGTCAAACTAGTTGACCCTATTCATTTTTTTGCATATATTAGTTTTTAGTTTTCATACTCAACCAACTTAGTATACCTAGTCAACCTTGTTCAAGTTACTTATAACCATCTTAGTAATTCAATTTTGTCAATTTTATTAGTTTACTTTTCCTATTTTTCAATAAATTACTCAGTACTTCAGAGTCCCATTCTATTATTTCCAATTTTTTAGTTCTACTAAAATTGTATCACACAGTCAACTAAGTCAACCTAGACTAAGTAAACTTGGATGACCTTGTTTATTTTTGGTTTATTTTTACAATAGGCTCTATTGACCAATATTGACCTTATTTTGTATTGTTTGTCGAACTAGATTAGCCTAACTAACCCTATTCTATATGTTTCACTTTGAACATAAGTAAGGCAATTCATTTTCCTTTTATAGTAATTAATCTCACATTTGATTTGAAAATAATTGGTTGCCTATTGATTTAATTTCAAAAATTAAAAAATGGATTTCACCACTTGATTCTCACCCTTATTTTAGCTTTGTCTTGAATTCCCTAAAAATTCTATACTAGCACTTTTAAAACTACTTAGATACTATTGTGAAGGGCTAAATAATACTTTGTTTATGGTAATTATCTATCATTTACAAATATTATGGCATGAAGATCTTACCCCAATACTAATATCCATAGTATAGAGCTAAACATGATTTTTAGTTTCCATGTACCTCATGGTATTTTGGAAACCCCTTGGATTTCTATTTATATGAAACCTTAGAAATCCAAACATCTATTTGATCTTGTGGTACATTGGTTAGTAGTTATCACCAATAAGTTAGATATAATTTACCATTGAAATTGGGTTTAGTGGGTTATGAGAAATTTTTTATCTTCTATAGTTAACACTATAAAACATTGGGCCATCATTATCCAATAGATAATAAAGTATCTTTGGTAGCCTAAAAATCAATCAAAGTCTTTTAGAGAATATTCCTAATATTATTTTTGAATAACTAATTATATAATTTGTTAGTTGTACACCTTATTTTCTACATATTGCTTGCTTCTCTATTTTGTATTACAAACTATGTTGAGCAATGTTGACATGGTTCTGTGGTGTGTGACTAAATTAGATCAACCCACATTGACTTAGTTGGTTATGTTTGGACATACTAAGTTGACTAGGATCAAATCATTAATGTTATATTATACTTATTTTTATTCTTTTTAGATAACATCATCTAGTTTTCAATTAAAAAATCTTGATCCAACTAGGTCAACCAGCTAAACCCTATATATTTCTATTTTTATTATCTATCTAGCTAGGTTGACCAACTCAACCTAGTAGGTTTGTAGAGTTTTTATTTTTTATTTTTGTCTAACTAGCTTGACCAGATTGACCTAGTAGGTTTCCATATTATTTCATTTTACTTGTCTATCCAACTAGGTTGACTAGATAGACCCTATAGGTTTTCCAGACTGCTATTTTTCCTATCTATCTAACTAGGCTGACTAACTTGACCTTGTAGATTTTACAGACTATTATTTTTCCTAACAAGTGATTTTTTTGGTAAAAACTGTCTCATTTTGAAGATCAATTATTATTTTATGGACTGTGGAAGCATAACTTCTTTGATATTATTTTTCCTATCTATCTAATTAGATTGACCATCTCAACACACTAGTTTTTTTATATTTTTTTTTCTTGTCTATCCAACTTGGTAAACCAACTCAAACAAGTAGATTTTCTAGATTAAATTTTTTCTTGTCTATATAATTAGGTCAACTAACTCGACCTTGTAGTTTCATAGACTATTATTCTTCATATCTTTACAAATAGGTTGACTAACTTGACCCTATAGGTTTCCATATTTTTTTATACGTGTATATCCAACTAAGGTGACTAGCTCGACCTAGTAGGTTTTATTAACCTATTTCCTCCTAGTCATACCTTCACCTTTCATCATGTAGTACATTTTTTATGAAACTAAACTACAAAATCAAAATGATATGATGAATTTCACTAAGCCCTAAAGTTCCTTATTCTCACCTTCCTTATACTTCTGTATAAAATTCATATGTAATTATTTTTCATGTGGACACTAGAACCAAAAATTATAGGTCACCTCCTTATAAAAATCTTGATCCACTTAAATATCCTCTAAAAATTCCTATTGTCAAGGTGTAAGTGCACAAATTTTGGGGACAAAAATGGGCCTACTCATGGACATGGTTTTTTCTAAAATTTCATAAATATGAACTTTTGTAGATAATTTGAGATGGATACACTCAAAATTTGAAGATGATATAAAAACATGAATTGTAGAATTTTTAGTCTAGTTTCCAAAACACTAAGTTTTTTTTAAATGGTTAAGTATAACAAGGTCAAACATCTAAAAAATGAATAGGAACTCATATTTTTTAAAGAAAATAGAGTAGATAGATGTTCATGTGGCCCATCATTTTTTGAGCATTTTTTAATATTGTTTGAAACCCTTTGGTGAATATTTAGATAAGATCTTATAGTTTGTGACTTATATATATATTTTTTGTTTCAATGCATTTTTTTTATTAAATTTTTAAGTAAATAGATCCTAAAAATTGATAAAAAAATGGATAGCCAGTTGTGCACCCCCTTAACTACCTATATATATATTGAATGTGTGTAGAATTAGTCCTAGTTTGTGACAATTTTTTTTTTGCACTTGGATCAGTGAAAAATAAATTACATAAACATGAATAGGCACGTATATTTTTGGCATGTAGTGGCCTAATAAAGGTATAGTTAGAAATAAACATAGTTTAAACCCTTAAAATAGTCCAAACATTATAATAATCATTTATTTAGAAAGTATGCTAATTATCATGGTAATAATTTTTTAAATTTTATTATTGAAATCCATAGTGTATTTGGTGATGGACGTTTATTTTTTTTGTTTTCTATAAAAAATCTCATACTTAGTTACATACTAACAAGTCCAAGCCTTTGGCTCAGGAATCCAAGACATTTTTGAGCCGAAATAAGCGAGTTTTTCAATTCAAATTTTAATAACACATATGCATTATAACTTATACACATTCCTATTGTTTTTCACCCATTTACTTTCCTATAGATATTTTTTTGTTTTTTGGTGCAAAGCAATATCAATGCATATGCCTTGGGGTCACTCTACATATGATAGAGTTGGTATTATAGATATATGCCTTACAATGTGGAAAATAAAATTTAAAAATCCAATCTTAGTAGTACTTAGGCATTTTTAGGGTCTCAATATTGAACCTATAGATTCAAGGCATAATGTTTGGAATTGATGTCCATTTTTGGTAAACATATAGTCATTTTTTTGTTTTTTTTACCTTCTGAATTGCTTTCTAAAATTAATAAGAGTTTTAGGTTTATAAAAATTGATGTTTTAAAACCACTCACCTTAAAATTGATCTAAATTGGTGTGATTAGGGAAGCATAGGTCACATTGATAACCTAGACACATCAAATAACCACTTTGTGTTAATTTCACTTACTCATCATCCCTCCCTCATCCCTAATCACTTCCTTGTCATACCACATCACCGCTAATCACTCTCTCTCATTTCCTCATTTTACCCAATCACTCCCTCATTGAACTTCATTATTCCTAGTCATATCTAATGACTCCTTTATCATCCTTAATCATTCCTCCATTGACCTTCACCATCCTTAATTATCCTTAATCAATATTTTCTCATCCTTCATAATCCTTAATTATTTCCTCCTCATCCCTCATCATCCCTAGCTTTTTCCTCCTAATCCCTCCTCATCCCTAATCACTCCCTCATCATCCCTCCTAATAATTAATCACTCCCTCACTGACCTTCATTATCCCTCATCATCTCTGATCACTCATTTATCATCCCTAATCACTCATATATTAACCATCATCATACCTCATCATCCATATTCACTCCCTCATTAAACCTCACCATCCCTCATCACTCTGTCATTGATCCTCACTATCCCTCATCATTCTTAATCATTCCCTCATCATTTGATATAAGTATGCCTCTTATAGGTTTACTCATCTAGGTATTATAGGTCTCCTTTAGGCTTTGTATACTTCCTTACTTATTTAATACCACATATTTAACTCCTTATACTAAAACAGTTTATTTTACTCTAAATTATGTTAATCACTCAATAAACATGGTTTATTATTTTTAAGTACAACACCTTTGCATGGCACAAAAAACATGATCTTCTCTCAAGGCATTTAAATTTATTATAGGTATCAACCTTTATTTATATCCTGTTTACTATAATTTAGTCCCCTTTAACTACTATTGTATTCTTGAGAACCTATTTTAACCTACTTTCACTTCTTTACCTTTTTAATGACAATATCCATCAAAACATTGATCCATGTCAAAAGAAACTTAATTCTTGTACACAACACAAAGTTATGTCATATCAAACCTTATTCATTAGGTTTATCACCCTTTATATAAAATATTTCACTTAAGAATAACTCCTAATGTATCCAATATAATTCTTGTATTTGATTTGACACTATCTAAGCTAGCACATAATCTTATTTCATTCTTTATACTTAATTCTCACCAAAATGTAACAAAACAAGATTTTTATACCTTACTTAGGTATGATCTATTGTTTAAGTGTTTATGGATTAAAATCATATTAAAGGTCATAAAAATGACTTCATTCATTCATTTTAACATTAAAAATGATAAGGAACACATTCTATAGTTTGCTACAACTTTGATTTTCAAGAGACTTTGAAAGACCACACCTTTAGCCCTATTTTAGGCCTATTTAAGGTTGGTTAAATAAAATAGTCATCAATATATTATCTTCTAGGGAAATTAAAGTTATAAAACAACCTAGATTAGTTGAAAAATATCCTTAGACAACTATTTAAATTTTTTAATATGTTTATGATGGTTCACTAAAAAGATGCATTTTTGTTTACTAAACCCTAGTTAAGGGTTTACACAATCCTCCACAAACATAGACCTAAACACTAAACTAGACCTAGAAACCTTTTTCCCACCTCTCCTTCATTATTATTATTATTATTATTATTATTATTATTATTATTATTATTATTATTATTATTATTATTATTATTATTATTATTATTATTATTATTATTATTATTATCATCATCATCATCATCTTTATTTATTTATTTTATCCTTACCATATCTTAACTGATGTCTACACTTAGTCTCTTTTTCTTCATGCACCTTAAGTCTCTCAACAACCTATGACTTACCCAAAATATGCTTGTTTTAGACTTCCACCTACATTGGATGCCTAATAGATTTTAATATAGACATATGTTAATTTTAAGGTTAAAAGACATTTACCACATATGGATAAACCTTAATAACCCTTACCATGGAGAGAGTGTGTATCCAAAGCCTCAAGCCAAAATAAATAAGTAGGAAAGAGAGAAACATATGGGATGAAATTATATTACTTACATATATAGATTAGGATTTGGGAATTTGTTATTAGGTGAAGAAAATTTAGATATAAAAAATCCAAGTTTCACTTACTTTACTCCTTGGAATAGATGAAATAGGTAGGGAAAGATTTCATTGCCTTAACGGGTAGGGAAAGTTTGAGATTGGGGTAGGGCCTTCATAATGGTTCCATCTATGTATTTATGGTAGGGCCCTCATTTATATGCTATTATTTTATATGATATAATGGAGATAAATAATACTAAAAGTATTTCAAGGCCCTTGTTTGGCCTTTAGGGCCCACTGAGACATACCCAAGCTCTAGTGGACCATCATCAATAAACTAGATTAAGGCATATGCCATTCATTCCCTTTATATATCAAGTTGTGTATAGATTATATTAGGTATAGATAAATTTGGGTTGGGAAACAAACTTTATCAACAATGATACTAGAACACACTCTAATGGATTGTTGATTGCATATATATTTATATATCAATTCGGTATACTATGGATATATGGCCAACTATGGGGTTGGGATTGGAATTATCAACTAGTCTCCAATTGTCCCTATTTATATAGATATAAATTTGGATTATTATCTCTAAGATTAAGATTATTATATTCCCAAATCCCAATATATATGTAATTAATATAATTTCATCCCACCCTTTTCTTGATTTCTTTCTTATTTATTCTAGTAAAGGGATTTGGATACACACTCTCTCCATGATTTGGGCATGGATCACTATATAGTTATTTGAATCCCATCAGATAATCATATGATATATCTAAGTTATTTATTTGAGTGAAAAAATATGAGTTATAGAAGATCTTATTTTGGATTTATTTGAGTAAGTAATAATTGGAATTAGAAAATAAGCCAATCTGGCACAAGAAAGAAACTATTGTACCCACCATCAAGGTATTTTATGGTGATTAAGGTTGAATAAGGATGAGGAGGGATTGATTAAAGATGATTAAGGATTCATTAGGTATGATGAGGGATGATGAGGATTAATGGAGTGATTAAGGAGTATGAGGGAGTGATTAAGTATGATGAGGGTTAATAAGGGAGTGATTAGGGGTGATGAGGGATGAGGGATGAGGAAGGAGTGATTAGAGATGATGAGGGATGAGGAAGGAGTGATTAGATATGATGAGGGATGATTAAGTAGTGATTATCAATGATGAGAGATGGTAAGGATCAATGAGGGAGTGGTTAGAGATGATGAGAGAGTGATTATAAATGATGAGGAATGGTGAGGGTTAATAAGGTAGTGATTAGGGATTGTGAGGGATGATGAGGGAGTGATTAGGGATGGTGATATTCAATGATGGAGTGATTAGTGAAAATGAGGGAGTGATTATAGATGATGAGGGATGGTGAGGGATGAAGAGGGAATGATTAGGGATGATGAGGGATAGTGAAAGTCATTGAGAGAGTGATTAGGGATGATGAGGGAGTGTTTAGAGATGATGAGGGATAGTGAATTTAAAGGAGGGAGTGATTAGGAATAACTAGGAATGAAGAGAGGGTGGATAGGGGTGTTGAGGGATGAGTAGGAAGTGATTATGGATGAGGGAGGGATGACAAGTAAGTTAATTAATATAAATTGGTTGTTTTATGTGTGTAGGTCATTAATGTGACCTATGTTTCCCCAATCACACCACTTTGAATCAAGTTTAAAGTGAGTGGTTTTAAAAATTCAATTTTGAGAAACTAGGACTCCTAAAAATGCTAAGAAGTAATCTAGAAGGCACAAAAACTTGAAAAATGACTATATGTTTACCAAAAATGGACATCAATTGCAAAAGTTATGCCCTAAAATCCCTAGGTTCAATAATAAGACCCTAAAAATGCCTAATTATTGACTAGATTATATTTTGAAATATTATTTCCCACATCATAAGGTTTGTAGTTGTGATACCAACTCTAGAAGATATAGAGTGACACTAATTTATTATATTTACTAAAATAAATTTAAAGTATAAGGTTACATAAATGTAACTTTATGCTTAACATTTATTTTAGTAAACCATCTAGTAGTAGACCATCTACAACTACCAATATATCTTTTGTGATTTTTTAATGCAATTTCATAGGAATGTGTATGTATTTAGGTTAGGTGATTCTAAGCCTAAATTCAAATAATGCATATGAATTATGACCATAACACATACAAATTGTTACCATAATCATGGAATTATCCCCCAACTATGTACACATACCCCAAGGATGAAAGTGATCTATAATACATTGCCAAAATGATCCTTATCATCAATAAAAATCCCTCAATATTAGGGTAAGTACCCACAATAATTTATAATCTCATAATGGGACCTATTAACCAAATTTTGACCTCAATTAAAAATAGGTAAATGCCCTCTAAATTAAAAATTTCATAGGGTTATCAAAACTTGTATGTGGTCTTGTCATGCCTTATATGGACCCTAAAAATCTTCTTAAAACTTTATTAACATTATTTAAGGTTAGTTTAGAGAAATTAAGGTGAGGTCTTGTGGTCTAGTCATGTCATAGAGAGATAAGGATTGGTCAAGTGGTGTCATAGGTCTTTATGTGTCATTCAAGGTTATTTCAAGCCTTAATCAACTTATACAAACATTTCATGATGTTTTGGAGTGTTTAAAGTTCATTTGTGAACTTTAAGGTACTATATAATGAAGGGAAAAAATATTTTTTACTAACTCCAATGTATGTCAAAGCTACCCAAATTGGAAATACATACAAGACACCTTACAAGGACCTTATAGTAATTACATAACTACCACACCTATTAGTAGGTCAGATAAAAGTCATAATCTTGAGTTTCAATGCCAAAGAGAGGAATTAAGAGACTTGTACAGACTTATTAAGATCACTTATAGGTAAAAATAGGTTATAAATGTTTCTTAATATTTAAAATGTTAGAAACAAGCATGGAAATAAGTTTCAAGTCTCAAAGTTGTAGAAATCTCTCTCTCTCCTCTATCATTCCCTTCACAAGCTCATGAAGGCCATTTCAACTACATGGTATAGGTCATACAGGTGGCGTTGGGGTATAAAATTTTATCTAGAGTTTGATATGCCTATGGGGTTTTAATTTATGTCATTGGTAATTAGATTGAGATCCTTATATTTATGAGCAATCATGAAGGAGTTAAACTATTTTTTGAAGACTTATATCCCTATAGGCTGAGTTTAGTGTAACTCCAATGTAAGAGTGAGCTCTTTGGCTCCATGATTTTTTTTGGAAAAGGTACTCATAGGTCTATATAACCATACTACATGTTCATCCATTAGGTTGACACATGTGGGAGGTCTTTTGACAAGGAAAGTCACTCTTTTACATGATGTAATTGACTGTCAGTGTTCTCCATTGTTATAGGGATTTATATAGGGTTCATATGCATCTAAGTATTAATTTAACATGTTTATTTATCTTTTCCATTGATTAAAGTTTCTCAAATCACTTGAGTAATATCTATAGTACTCTATAAGTGCCATTGTTCTCCTAGCTTGAAGATTGTGTATTTGGAGCTGCTTGTATAACAGTAGTTGAAAGGTCTTGTTTTTACATAGTTTAATGCATGGTGAAGGTGTTTTGTAAATATGGGGATGTTTCTTAGGACTCATAGACACTCATTAACATTTTTATAATCTTCTAACATCATCAAGAGATTCAATTCTCAATACACATGCTTTGTATAGGAGTTGACTATAGGAACATAGTCTAAACACATAAAGGACAAGTTTGAAGTGGTATATATGTTTGGATAGAAAGTATACATGACTATTTAAAGAGTGAACAAGATGTAAAACAAAAATTTGATACAATATCAAACTGTCATAAGGCTCAAGAAATGGCTTATAGGCCTAGGCACACACCCACATGTCTGCTTTGATGGATACACCCGATCTTCAACTTGAGAAGAAGACAAATGCATAGCAGTGAATTAGGAATTTATAACCTATAAATTGACAAGAACAAAGTTCATTTTAGGATTAAAGGAAAGACTTAAAAAAATAACATAGAGAAGATGATTAGTCTAGCCTCACTCTAACCTTGCAGATAAAGTCTTTTAAACACCTACAACTGATGGTCATATAAGAGAGTTGATGTGAAAAAATGATTTAAATGAAAAAAATAGAGGACATAAAATCATGAATAAATATCAATCATTTAAAAGCTATTGGGGATTTGAGAGTCAATAGGTTTAGTATTACTGAGTTCATAAGTATAGGCACTCATACATGAGCCTATGTATGAAAACAAGAGGTTCCAAATCTTGTGAATCCTATGAAAGGAAAATGAGCTTGAATGGAAATTAAAAGAGTCATTAATTTATATTCACTATTTTGAAGGTGATACCATGACTATAAATGGAGTTGTAAAGCCATTCTTGTACTCAAAGCTCTCCAAATAGTTACCTACAGGCTACAATCAAAGATGAGTTAGTCTCAAGCTTAAGTGAAGAAAAAAATGCATGATGGAAAGATATTAAATATATATAAATTTGAAAAATAAGTCATGAATATCAAAAGGAAGCATGATGAGATGGTAAATGAGACTGGCCATAATAGAACCCTAAACCCTACATGCACATGCCTACTTACTTGTCAAGGTGGAGTTACTAGTTTAAGATTAAAGGAAGGAGTATGAAATGGAAATAAATCCATTTTAGTGGTATATGATGATATCACACCTCATAATACTCCTAATAAATATCAATAGTGAATATAAAATGATGAACTTTGTTTAAGCTTAATGGTCTAAATATAAATAACACAGTCTTATCTAAGTTCACAAGAGGAAGTTACTTGATTGAAATGGGTAAAGTCCTATGTGAGAATATAATAGGAGGGTAAAATATTAAATTATGGTTATATGGTGATGAAAAAATACATGAAACTCCCAAACCCATCAAGAGATAACCTAATCATGATAAGCTTTGTTTAGGCCTAACATGCTTAATTATAAACATAAACCTATATAAAATCATGAGAGAGGAGGTTAGAATGAAGCCTTGAGGACATTGAGGATATATTAGGGAGTATGCACAAGCTTACCATGAATTTCTATATCCCTAATAGTGTAAGAAATGGAGAAAACATAGTCAGCTAGGGTACTTTGAGCTTGTTGGCTTGAGAACCCTAGGCATGGACTAAAGAGAGTGCATGCATTATAATAGAGATATAAAGGGTTGGATAACCATGGGTAAAATTTAATGAGGTTATAATTTAAATTCTTATAGTGTCTATAGGCATAAAAAAACTCATTATATACACCTACAGGCCTCAACCCTTACAAACATCACAAAATGCAATCTACTTATCTGAGGGTCTCCTAAAACTTGATCATATCTCACATGACAAGATTTATGGTGGAAAAAGGAGCTTTGAGTTGTTATATAATTTAATAAAATTACATATTTGGGAATTGGTTCTTAAGTTGGTGAACCATACTGTATGAACCATCGTTAAGACCTTGAGGCACTCATAGGCAACCCAAACAAGCTAGTTTCAACTTGATGAGAGAGAAAAGGATTTTAATGCCTCCATATGGATTGGATAAACTTAAAAATGAAATGAATCATGTTAAAAAATTTCTTGATCATCACCCCATGCCACTAGTTTATACTTGTAGGTATGGAACTATATGAAATGGGCCAAAAATGATTATTTTAAGCTACTTGGGAGGTTCTTACAAGGTGTCAAAACTTCAAAATTGACATGGATGATATTTAGGAGGTCCTAAAAATTAATAATAGGTTTATTTTAGGTTTTTAATGTTTGGAAACCCTATGGAACCAAAATTCAATCACTAAAAAGGGAGGCCTAATTGAGACCTAGCTAGGAGAGACAATGGTAGAAAATGGCATTTTCACTCACTTTCAAGACCTAAAACTTGGAATGGAGTTGTAAATACATATTGGGTCCTAAAATATGCCTTCAATATCTTTTTAAAATTTATAAAACTCTCTACACAAGGAGGTTTGAATGATTTTAGGGCCATAAAGAATGAGTCTTAATTGGAGCTTTTGGTGTAGAACGAGTTCTTAGGATTGGTTTTAGACTTAAAAATTAATTTTTTTCTGGTATAATATTAGTTTAATAGTCCATCCATCAATACAAAATGATCTCAAGAATGTGAATTCAAGTTTTGACACTTGTATACAAAATTGGTCTAAGGAGATGAAGAGTTAGCAAGAGAAGGAAGTGATGTGTGAAAGAGAACCTGAAGGGATCAATTGAGAGGTGTCAAAAAAAAAGTAAAGGTGTAACTAAACATTAAATTACCATCAATAAGGCCACTTTTAATTCAAAAATCCAAAGCAAAGGGCAATTTTGGAGAGCTAATCAAGGGGTCACGCAAACATTCTAACTCCTACACCACTTGGAGTAAGGAAGAATCTTTAGATGAGATAAACATGGCATTTAAGACCTTTTGAGATAGTTTCATAACTCCTCTCTAATTTTTAACTCATGATACATGTCTTAACTCTCTCTCCCCTACACCCTTCTCTTCTTTTTCTCTCACTTTATCTATATATTGAGCCTTAATTGGATAAGTTTATATTCTCCACCTAGGTATGGAGAAGCCCTACCAATTTTTATGTCTTTGATTAATGAAATAAAACTAGTTTTAACTCCTATGAATTTAATTATTACATGTTAATGAATAGTTGATCTTGTCAAGTGAATTGACTTGTCTTCCTTGGCATGTTTTCCTTTCTAACACCTAGATACAACTCAAAAGTTTATTTTGCATGTCATGTGAAGTGTATAAGTGTGTGAAATTATTTAGTGATATTTTATAAGTTATATTTTCATCCAATAACTCTTTTTTATTCCACATAACCTAAAAAACCATCACAACCTTCACGTAAAACACTCATGTGAGAGATTCAAATTAGGGGCAGTGTATGTAAGGTTAGTTTTCTTGATCTATAAGTGCAAATGTAACTATTTAGTAGAGATAAACTATTTTGTGTATCACCCCATTTGTTTTCATGTCATCCTTCCCCATTTTATTTTCAAACTAATAGAGTATTAGAGGCTAATTGATACATCAAAGGGAACTAGCCCTATAACCTAGAGGTTTGACCCATCTAAAGGTTACCCGTAACATAGGGTTAATCCCATTACATATTTAAAGTTGAGAGGGATTGAATTACCCTATAAAGGGTGAAAATTTGAGATATAATAGGACCTCACCTTGATTTTTCCCCTTCACCTAGACAACTTTTCTACAAGTCTTGGGGCAAGTCACCTTGTGACTTCTTCCATGCTTTCAACTTTTCTAGTACTTATTTTACCTTACCTAGTATATCTACTACTATAGATGGTATTTACTCTAGTGGGCCTAATCAAAGTGAAAATTTTAATATTAAATTCAATACTTCGAATAGTGCATCTCATATTATTTCTACTAGTCAAGACACTATTAATACTAATCAACTTTTACTACAAGCCATGAATCAAATGGATGCTTTTCAAACTAATAGTGTAAATCAAATGATGGAAATGTAAAACCAACTTTTGTAATTAAAAAATTATCCTCAACCCACTCAATGGGGAGATAAAAATCCTAATTCCCACACTCCCCATGACCTCCCCATCCCTGATCAAATATGTACAAGGTGACGTTATAACTCAACCCCTACTTCTTAACAAGACTATAAAACACTTTAAAAATTAACCTTAGTTCCTCAAATTACCAATATTGACATAGGTGGTATTGTTCCTACTATCACTTATAATGGATCCATTGATCTTGAATTTAATTTTAAATGTTTCAAAAACTTATATAAATATTAGATTAAGATCTATACATTTACCACAACCATGCTCTTAGCTAAAACTTTTTTAGATGATACTTTATATTGGTATAATAAACTCAAGTCTCACACTCTATCTAGTTTAGAATGCATAGTTAATTCATTGGTATAGGAATTAAAAACTAACAAACTTTTTTAAAAATAGCTTATCTCAATTTATCAACTATAAACAATCAAAATCTAAAACAACCCAAGTGTTCATTAAGAGATGAAAAGCCTTATCCAATAAATACAAACATAACATTTTAGAAGATAATATCTTCCACTTTTTCACTAATACTCTTCATCTTAAATTATAATATCATGTTAGGATGCTCTCTCCAAAATATTTAGAAGAATCCCTAGAGAAGTTAAATGCCAAAAATTTCTCATAATATAATCTAATCCTTCCCACCCTCTAGTCAAAACATAAATGCTTATGGAATGTAAAAAACAAAATGTTACTAACAATGGTATTATGGATACTTAAGATTCCATACACACTATTCATGTTATCCTCCCAAGTGGTTCTAATGATGCTCATTTTTCATAACTAATTTCAACTAATCCTTTCCAACAACCTAATTTTACATCTATTCATGTTAATAATGTATCTCAATAACCACTTTTGATGAAAGAAATTCAAAAGTGACTTCATAAGCCTTCACTACAAGATATTGACCCTATTCCCCAACCAAAAATTGGTATGATCCACACAAGTTTTGCTGGTATAATTCAAGTTGGGGTCATTCTCATGAAACTTGTCACCAACTTATAATCTTTGCTCTTGAATATATTATTGGCCCTCATTTTGATCATGAAACCTTACTTCATAGGCACCAACAAATTTTAAAGTCATAGCTAAGGCTCATGAAACCAAATATTAGCATGATGCCCTTAATTAAGCTAAATCTCATCTCACAATTTATAAGGATCCTTTTCCTAATCATCAATAAAGTAATACTTAACCTCCCACTTCCATTGTTGTTGAAACTTTTGTCGATCATAATTCTATCATTAATGATGAGAATGTGGTCAATATGAATAATTATCAAAATATTATCTTACATCAACCCTTATACACATTCCAACTATAATATTTTTTCAAATTTTTATACTATTCAAGATGCTTATCCATCTTAGTTTATAGAAACTGAACATATGTCAACTAATCTAACAACAGAACATACTCCTTCATCCATTATCCCACATGTGTTCAATCAAATGATATATTTAAATACTCATTCTATTTACATTAATAAAACTTATAATATATAATAAAATTATTTAACTCTATATCATTTGACTCAAAAACCATAAATCAATCTACTTCTATGATTTTTTTACCCCCTACAACATCTAAATATTCAAAAGAACCAATCATGAACCCAATTATGACACCAATAACATTACCAATTTAACCCAATAAAACACACTTGTCCAAACCACATTGAATAAATCACAATAAAATAATCTTTATCAAAACCACTTTAAATTAAATTATACACCATCTTCAAAGGACTTGCTTTAACATTATACACCTTTATCTCATATAATTATAACTAGATATGATGAATGGGATAATATCACCAAAAATTATTGCCTCCCATCTCAAATTTATTTTCTATAACTCATGAATACTTCCTCTAATCATATTAATAACTTAATGCAAATCTTATTTGAAATGAACATCCCTTGACCTCCATTCATTGGGAAAGAAGCCACTTTTTTTGAATCTAAATATAGCATTCTTCAATAACTTAAAGAAATGTCTATAAACATTGATGAAATTATACACACTTCTCTCTCACTCAAATTTAATATCACTTCAATAATTATCGACAAAATATTACTTATTGTGGATGATCCTCCATTTTTTATTAGTGTTCAAGTTGGTGATATATAATTAAATCATGCTTTGATTGATTAATGTTTTATCACTTGCATGTATTCACTTAACTTTATTAAAATAGTTGGGTATTCTGAATGTAACCTTAAATCTACTCAAAGCACATGTAAAGGATATGACCTAAGACAAATGCCTTCTCTAGGTAGTGTTTGGTTTCTTATCACCATTGTTCTTATCACTATTTGTATCAAATTCATGATCTTAAATTTTCCATTATAGTATAGCATCTTACTTATTCAACCTTAAACACATCATATGAGAGATATATGCTTGTTGACATGTTAATGTGTCAAGTTCCATCATATTGGTGATATATATAAGATTCAAGGAGACATGAACCCTTAGAATTTTTAATAATTTCAAGAATGTGGTACTTTAAAAACACCCACCCTTTAACCTTTATGTAAGTTCCTTTTTTATGAATCTCAGTGATTTAATTATCCCATCCCATTAACTCTAGTAGAATTTATAATCCCCCCGCTAAAATTTTAGGAAATATACCACAAAACCTATTAGATTATAATGTTGACAAACCCAATGATATTAGTTTGAAAATCAAAACTTTTGATCTCTGTTCATACATGATTACTCAATTAATCCCTTCTTTATGACCTTTAGCTCATTAAAAACCAATTGATGATATTCTCATTGCCATAACAAAGACTAAATAATCCAATCCTCATGCTTCTTTGACTGATAAAAATCATAAAAACTTATACTATTGATATTCATACTCTTTATTATGATGATGAATATTCCATAGATGATCCCTTTTTATCTAGATTTACTCAAGCCAAAGACATATAAGTACTTAGATATTGTTCTTCATTATAACATTCTTTACATCTACATAGCATAATTCCTTCTCTTTGTATTGTACCTGACATTATCTCTTCTTCACTTGATGTTCATAGGCCTTTAATGAACCAAACACACACTACTTCTCATCTAGTCACTATTAAGCCTCTTAAGAGTATGCTTTTTTATCATGTCATGATGGGACCATATCAGCTCACCAAGTTTTTTGATCTTTCAATCATGCTCCCTCTTAAGATTTCAACCAAATTATGTTGACCTGCATTAAGATATTATGACCCTACTCTTGATCCTATTTTTACTAGTCCTATTTGTGATGATGCAATACTACCTTTTCCTAAGCTTTACCCCCTTATTGCATGATATTAAAATGATCCATATTGTGAATTTCATAATGTTACTAGTTGTTGGGCCAAATATTGTTATGCACATAAGATATTCTTAGCATAGTAGTATGCATTAAGATATACCTTTAGTCCATTAATCTTTGACACAATTATTTTTTTCATGGTAAGAACATGCATACCTCTCCATATTGTATATATATTTGGTAGTATATTGATGTAATTCATCCATAAAATACACAGTCTACTAATAATAACTTACTTCCTCCTAATATAATTCTAGAGTGTATCCCTAATTGGGAAGTTTATTATATCTAGAAATAGTGTGATACACATCACACATATAGGTGTGGAGTACTACTATAACAATTTCATGATTTCCCAAGCTAACACCATCACCTTCTCAACAATGTACCTAGGGTCATTCATGGGAAAAGGCTAAGCCTTTACTATCCCCATCATCATCCCAAATATCATATGATTTCAGTCGCATTGTAGCACTAGTTCCTCACATCATTTATCCTTCATAGTAGATTCCACATGATCAACCTTCTTCTAACATACCTACATTCTCCATAGAGACAACGCATCATGAAGCACTCACATGACTTTCAAAAAAAAAGATGAGACTATGCTTAAGGCTCAATTACAATTACAACAAGATTTATTTGATGTTATTGATGATGTATGTTATGAAATATATTAGTATTTGTAATAATATTATTTTTTATGGCATATTATGCCTCATATTTTCATTTGGTTGATTTCTAATATTCTTATTTCATTATAGCATTTGTGACACATTGATTGTATATTTTTATTATGGATCTCTTATTTATATTTCCAATTTTACTTTTACATTCATGGTTTTTGATTTAAAAATATCATATTCATACATATTTAATTTCAACTATTTTATTATATTTCACTGCAAACACTTATATTCCCACTATTTTGGGATGATTTTCCCTTACATCTATGCTTATGATAACTCATGTTTTCAATAGTATATTCATTTATGTGACATGGCTATTAGACCATACCCAACAAATATCCTACTTTATCTTGTGATTAGATACAAATCATACTTATCATTGTACCATATATTGCATACATGGATATATTATGATTTTAATTTATCACATATCATCCCTTTATTTTAAACACACATATGGATAGTCTTGAGATTGAACACTTACTTATGAGAATGTTTGTATGACATAGTCTTTAAGTACTTCACTCTTGTAATAAATGTATAATATTTATTATTTTTTCTACTTATATCATGTATGATTTGTTTTCCAAATCCATATAGAGGAGGAACAAAAAAAGCCATAAAATTTTAAAATCCAAATCATTAAAATGAAAGGCAATGATCAAAAGGCAATTACAAATTCAAAAGTTAAAATCACACCAAAAGATGTGACTCTTATTTGGCACATCTCCTATTTTAGTTAAAGATAAAAATCCAAATTTGGCCTCATAATAGATTTGAGGTTCATTGTAGTGCATTAAGCTAGTATACTGGGATAGGAGTTCCCATTATATTATTTAGTGTCACCTAATTTTTCATGTAAGTGTCAAATATTCAAAATAGACTAATAACTTTATAAGGGGTATTGAGGAGCGGGGAACAAATCATGGGAAGGTAGGTCCATTTTAATTTTCCTATATATACAATATTCATGAGTTGATCTATGTTATTCAAATTTTAAACCCAATCTTTGCATATATTTGTTAGAGTATCTTAGGTATTTGTTATTCAAACAAGTCCTTATCACTAACACATTTGTTTAAAGTGTGTCTCATTTCTACAAGTGTTAAAACATTTAATGTCTAAGTGGTGAAATTATAAGACTCTTAGTATATTTTAAGTAATTAAATAATAATTATTTATTATTTATTAACATAGGTTAACAACCTCATTTATATAAATAGTAAAATATAAATTATTTATTACTCATCATTAAAAATAAAATGTGCTTGTTTATTATTATCAGTAATTTAAAATTTTCTCAGGATGGTTAGAACCATTATTTACAATGGTCATATCCATTCAAATTTCACCATAAATAGGGATTTACCCCTATTGTGAATGTGTGTGAAAATATTATATTATGAATCATGAATTATGTGTGAATAAAGAGTTTTGTGAAGGGCATTAAAAAGTGAGGAGTTTATGTATTAGGGTGATTTAGTTTCTCAAATATATATCACATTGGTGGGTTTTTTGCCTCTTTGAATTTTTTCCATTGTAATTCCTATGTACTAGTTCATTTGTATATGTTCACTATTATCTGAGTATACTTTGATTATTCATGTCACTCTAGATCTATCCTATGTATTGCTATTTCTACATTGATTTTATCATAGTTTTAGAGTCAGTGAGGTGTATGCGATTAATCAAATGATATATATATAAAATAAATTGATATGTATTTTTAATTTAAATATTTTTATAATTATTTTCAGGTCTGGTTCAAGCATGTATATGACATATAGGGAGATCATTATTTTTGGGTCTCTAAAGAGGCTTCTCTTTTAGAGTTATAACATCTCAACCTCAAATTAAACTATTAAAACCTCATTCAATCAACCGATTTAAATTTTGAAGAGACATAAGGAGTGAGGTGCCATTCTTCAATTGTATAACCCTCTGCTACTTATTGAAGATTGAAAATATTATAACATTCATTTAATAACTATCTTGGTCCTTCAAACCTTATTTATAGCATTTAAAATCTTTGTTGTGAAACTAGATAGCATACAAATATCATTTTTTGTTCTCAAATATGAATTGTAACACCATTTTTATTATTATATGGAAAAGTATGGCCTAAAATATGATAAAAATATTTTATGGTATTTTGTTTGATCTTCTTTTGGTCTGAGGGATTAAAGGGGAAAGTTTAAGCATAAAAAGGGCACTTGAAAAGCTTAGGAGGTTATTGAGAATTATTATTATTATTATTTAGGTTTGGAATTTATGTTTTCATTGATGTCAAGGGTTCTTATAAGGGTCTTCATGATGTCATCAAATAATGTAACTATGAGATAGGATATTGATCAGTGTTGCAGTGATTCTAAGAGTGTAAGAAATGTTTGGTATATGTACTTATGACTTCATGAGTGATGTTAAGGTCAGAATAGAAGGTATTGTTTGTCAAATTTTTCAAGTGCTTAAACCTATTAAGTGACTTAAGAAGGTATGTGCATAGGATGCCTAGTCTTGTGCATGAAGGGTCATGATGGTTTGGTGAGATGAATACACATAGGCATGAAAGGTTATTTAAGGTTGATCAAACATGTATATGAGGCATTAGAAAACTCATGTGAGTATTAAGGTGAGCCTACATGGGTAGTGTATGCAATCAAAAGTCCATCATGTCTATAAATCAATCTAGGCTCAAATAAAATAGAGCATACCTACACTTCTAATTAGGGATACATTTGTTAAGCGAGGGCATGACCAATATGGGGATCCACTAGACTTAATCATGGGATTAATTGTCACAATACACCATGCTAGGAAAGGTTCCAAATCCTACCTGTCTAACACAATCAATTAACAACCCTAAAAGAGTCATAGGCTTAATTTTCAATCTATTCTAATAAACAAGAAAGTAAATCTAATCTAGTGCACACCAAAGCTTATGGCACAATGAAAGGGTTAGTAAAGAAATAAAAACATGTATAAGAGAATCTCAATTAATTTAAGTATGGGTAAGACCCTAATACATAGAATATGAAGAGTAATATTACTCGAGCCAATACTTATGCTACTTTTATCTACTAAAGAGAGGAGAACAAAGTTAGAATATAATTACCTGAATGTAAACCCATTAAGAATCAATCTTTTCCTTGACCAAAGGGGATTTGAAAGAAGTTTTTCTAGTTTGTAAGGATAAATAAGAAATCCCAAAGCATATAAGACTTATCCATAAGACTATATTATCCAAGTAGAAACCCTAAGCTAAGACTCCTCAAGTAAAGCAGTGGAAGAGCAGATTATAAAGAAGTTTGAGTAAATAATAACTTTTTATTGCATATTGAAATAATGATGAAATGATCTTGTATTTATAAGTGGATATTTACTTAATTCCTCCCAAAAATTTTGGCTATACAAGGTTAACCCAGTTAACCCTATATGTTTTTGGGGATAATTCACTAGGTCTGAGCTAGGTCGATTGAAAGGATAACAAACCTAAAAAGTGAAAAATACCCCTAGACTGTACAGGGTTGACCCACTCGACCTAGTATAATTGACTATCAAAAATGGAATTAAGGCATAAAAGGATGATGAAAAGAGGAAAAATATTGGAGGAGTGTTCAAGAGAGGAGTAATAGCTTAGGGAATGGTTTTAGGATTTGGTTGGATTGGTAATAATGTGGCAATAAAAGACAACAATCCTATGAAGCACCAAAGGTCTAGCCACCCCTTTCCTGATGCACCCCTTAAGGTATGCACTCAAATATATTTAGTATTTATGGGTTATTACAAGATGTAAAACATCAATTTTTGGTAAAAGGTTAAAAATATTTTGTGTATACAGGTAGGACCTAAGACCTAATCTACATCTAGACCACTTCTAGACCCTACCTAGACTAATGAGACATCATTATCTATTTTTAAGACACATGAAAAATTTATAGTATTGGTTGAGCATGGTAAGAGGTTTTATGGCATGTATATTAGGTGTTGAGAGCTTGGGTAGTGGTTAAAAGGTCAGTGTCAAGGACTAATGTGGTTTGCAGGTCAAGGTCTAGAAAGCAAAGAGAGAGATGGTGGCCGAATGAGGTATGAGAATAAGATTTAAAGATAAGAATAAGAAATTGATAATTTTTAGTGGTAAAATATATTTTCCCAAGTGTGCTGACTAAGTATGAGGTTAAATTTTGAAGGTTTAGGCTTGAAAAAGTGTATTAAGGTCTCTCAAGTGCACATGTTGAAGAGTTGTCTACCTAAGAAGGTTTTTCAAGTGTTCATTGGAATATGTAACCTATATAAGGGAACCTAATATATTAATGGCATATGAGGAAGGGTCTTAGCTCAAATTTCTAGGCATTAGTTTTTGGAATGAGGGCCTAAGCTTTATGAATGATTGTTAATAATGGAAGATGGTTTAAACCCTCAAAGAACCATAATAGTGACCCAATATAAAAAAAAGTTGTTATAAAATGATAATAATAGATTTGTATAGATATTTTAGTGATTATATGTTGTATTAAACTCTCCTAGGCATCTCCAAGTGTAATTAAGTCTTTAGGTGAGTGAGTGGAACCTACAAGAAAGGCCTTATTTTTTAGATATTTACTATAACAATTAGAGTTGACCAAGTCAAAGTTGATAAATGGATGGATGAAAAAGTTTTAGACTTTTAGTTTGTGTCCATGAAGGTTTATATAAAAAATATATCCCTTAGGTGTGTTAAACTAGTCATCCAAATTAGACAGTCACTAACATGCCTAATGGTGGAAACAATGAGAAACCCAATCAACAATGAGAAGATGTTTAGGAATGTGTTATCATGGAATAAGGATGAATCAAAGTTCATGGAGGTTATTTTTAGGAATTTTAATAAATTATAATGTTTTTTAGAAGTTTTGGAAGTCAATGGTTATAGTGAAAAAATTGCTCACTAGTTGACTTGTCTGGCTCAGTGAGGTCTGCGTACATTGAGGTTATGAGATTGGTCTGTAAGACCAATATTAACATTCAACCATATTATCTATCTATATATCCAATAATTTTATAATGATATAATATAAATTAATAAAAATTAATTTAAGGTATCTACATTGGTGTTTAAGGTCATTATCACCATGACTGTGCTTGAAGGTATTTTGGCAGTTTTGAGTGGGCTATTTGTAGAGAAGGGTTTGAGTCCTTTTGACCTAATTTGTGAAGTATAAATCATATTTTAATTTAAATAATGTCATATTTATTATGTATATGTGATTTATTTACATGGTTATTTATCTAATTGGTGTTTTATCTTTAGTAGTTCAAGATAAACTTTTTGGGTATACATAGGCCTAATTGTGAACAGTACTAATGGCATGCTTCAAGTGGTGGTTAGAGTTAAAAAATTTCATGGACATCAGGTGATATTATTATAAGTATATTATAGTTTAATATTAAGTGTTACTTCTATTTATGGTGTTTGAAAGTGTTCTAAGGAGTTCAAATGGTAACATGTGTTAATGAATGCCTAATTGAATTAGGTCTCATTAAGGCCTAAAGAAGGATTTGGTCCATTTGATCTATGACCAACATAATGTATGTTTTATTAATGTATATATAATGTGATAAGTCCTATTATGTGTAAAATATAAGTGATCAAATTTTTATGGCTGACCAAGAGGTGTATAAACAAGAGGCTAGTATAAGAATAAGGCCTAATAGGCCTAATTAACTAGTTAGAGAATGAGTGAGTTAAAGTGAAGGATATATTAATTTGAAGATATAAATGAGGTATTTTAGACCATAAAAATGGTGTATATAAACTATCATCAACATATAATAGGGTTACTATGTATGAAAATCAAGGTTAGATGACCTAATTAAGTCAAGAAAAGGGCTAATTAAGCGAATGGGCCTAGAAGGTAGTTTGAGAGGGATACGAGTGTGAAGAGATGAAGAGGTATAAATAATAATTTGGTTGAAAAAAAGGTGATTAAAGAAATTAGGTGGTTGAATTGGTGCTGAGTCATTTAGGAGGTTGGTACCTCCTTAGAAGTGGGTGCTTGATAAAGCCTAAATGGGTTGGTGCTTAGCTAGTTGGGTTGGTGCTCCATGTGAAGTTGGTGCTTCATGTGAATTTGGTGCTTCACTAAATTTGATATTTTAATTTATAGTAATATAGTCCATTTTTAGATATCAGCGGGGTTTCTTTCCCTTGAGGGTTTCCCACTCATATGTGTGTTTATTATGTTATAGTCACGTGAATGAACTTTTATGCATTGATATATATTTGTATTGATTTGATGGTTCAAGGAATGTTAAAGTACACATGAAAGAAAGTTTTAAGAGACTGATTCATCCCATATTTCAATCATTATGTTTAAAATAATTGGTATTAGATACTAGTCCTTTCAAATTAGTATAAGAACTTAAAGGTGATCCTAAGAAGCACAAGATATCTTGTGATATAAAGGAAGAAGACAACATGTATGATGAAGAAGTCTACTATGATAGTGAAGAAGGAGAAGTTGAAGTAGACCTTGAAGATAAGATAATAAGTTCCCTTGATGATTTAAATCATAAAAAGAAGACTATCAAGGGTCTCAAGAGTTAGTTAGAAGGTGTCAACACATGATTTAGGTCAAAAGAAGTTGAGTATGACCAGTTAAAGATAGAGCTAGATTCCTTGAAGGTTGAGCATGAATAACTCATTGAAAAGATGAAAAAAATATAGAGAGTGTGAGAAGTCAGAATAATTCAAGAGTACAAACATTAAAATACCAATCAAGCATCACAATTTAATAAAGGATAAGTCATCATGGGACCATGGAAAAAGGAGTAATTAGTCAAGAGGTAAGTACATAAATATTGGTTACTACATCTATAATAATATAAGATAAATTTCAAGATTCTTCTATAATAGAGTTAGAAGGACCTCAATATTTGAAAAGACATATGAAGCTCCTAGAATGCATGATAAGAATCAAACATTAGTATGAAATCCAAATCAAGTTATGACTAATCATATTGAGCTCAAGAGTCAAGATAGACTATTTTCCAAGGAGGAAAAATCAAGTACACACACTGACCTTTCATGACAGAGGGTGTGAGATAAGGAAATCCAAATTAGGAAGGCTAATTTCTAATGTTAAGAGGATTGAAAATAATATATATGTCTTAAATGAGATCAAGAAGGAGAGATAATTCATGATCAAGATAAATGAAATTTGTCTATGGCACAGAAGGTTAGGTCACCTAAAATTTGACAATCTAGTCAAGATTAAAACTAAGAATTATATGAAGAACATGCCTAAGATTGCCAAACCTACAAACATACTTTGCAAGGCTTGTCAACATGGTGAGTAGACTAGAAGAAGGTTCAAGTCCAAGGAGTACTCTACTACAAGAATTTTGGAGTTAATACACATTGATCTCTATGGGCCTACAATAATTCAAATCAGTCAAGGATATAACTACTTCATGTTACTCATATATGATTACATAAGAATGACTTAGGTTGCATTCTTGAAAGAAAATTTAGAAGCTCTTAACAAGTTCAAGGTATTTAAGGCTCTTATTAAGAATGAGAATAATGGGAAGATCAAGTGACTAAGATATGATAGAGGAAGAAAGTTTTGGTCTAATGGGTTTGATGACTTATGTGAGGTTTAAAGAATAAGGAGGAAATTCTCAAAAGCTAAGACACCTCAATAGAATGGTGTAGTGAAAAGGAAGAATATGATAGTTCAAGAGATGGCTAGAACTATGATAAAAGAGTCTTTATTGTCTGATGGATATTGGAGAGAGGTAGTAAGCATTTAAGTATACATTTTTAATAGAGGAAATATAAGGACTAATGGAAATAAGACTCCTTATGAACTATATAAGGGAAAACCTACCAATGTGGAACACTTTAGACTGTTTGGGAGAAAATGTTTCATCAAAAAAGATGATGAAGACTTGGGAAAGTTTGATTTTATATATGATGAAAGAATATTCTTAGTAAACTCATAAATGAGCTCAACCTATGTATGTTATAATAAGAGGATATAAAAGATAGTGAAAATCACTAATGTGAAGATTGATGAGACAAGGAAATCACACTCACAGTCAAAGGGCACTTTAGAGAATATAGACTTCAAGAATGAAGAGGAGACTATAGAGGTTGATGAGGAATAAGAATTTAAAGAGAGACATGACTCAAAAAGACACTCAAGATAGATTCAAAGATATCACCCTAAATCTCAAATCATTGTCAACAAGAATACATGTATGCAAACAAAGAGAAGATTGGTAGGTAATATAAATCAAGAGAATGTTGTTCTATTATCCAAGATTGAATGTAAGAAAATTATAGAAGCAAACAAAGACAAATTTTGGATAGACTATATGAATGAGGAGTTAGAACAAATATATCAAAATGAGACTTGAGAACTAGTTCCTAGGTCTAAAGACAAGAATGCCATTGACACAAAATGGGTGTTTAGAAACAAGTTTAGCGAAGATGGATAAGTCACTTGGAACAAGGCTAGATTGGTATGTAAGGGATATGCACAAGTATAAGGGGTATACTTTTAGAATACCTTTACATCAATAGAAATATTGGAGACCATTAGATTAATTTTAGCATATAAAAGATTCTAAGGGTTGAAGGTATACCAGATGGATACCAAATATAACTTTTTGAATGGGAATTTTGAAGAGGAAGTGTACATTGAGCAACCTGAGGGGTTCTCACTATTAGATGATAAAGACAATGTTTTAAAATTGAAAAAGGCTCTCTATGGTCTAAAGTAAGCTATTAGAGCTTGGTATGCTAGGTTGGATAGGTATCTATTAGATCAAGGATTCAAAAGAAGAGTTGTAGATAGTAATTTATACATCAAGATAAAAGATGAACATTAGTTGATAGTAGTTGTTTATGTGGATGACATCATATTTGGTGGAAAAAATGAGAACATGACCAAGGCCTTAGTAGAGGTGATGAATAAAGAGTTTGAGATGTACATGTTAGGATAACTATAATTATTCCTTGGGTTACAAATCACTCAATCTACAAAAGGTATATTCATCTCACAAGCCAAGTATATAAGATAGATATTAAAGAAGTTTGAGATGGAAGATTTTAAGGAAATTAGTACACCCATTATCATAGGGTGTAAGTTGAGCAAGGAAGATGAGTCTTCAAAGATCAATCAAATGTCATATAAGTCAATGATTTTAAGTTTGTTATACACCATTACCTTTAGACCTAACATCATATAATTAGTAGGTCTTGTGTGAAGGTTTCAAGTATATCAAAAGGATAACCATTTTGAGGTAGTCAAAAGGATACTCAGGTATCTCAAGAGGACTATGGAGTATGGGTTATAATATCCAAGAAGTAAGGAGTTAAATTTAATATCCTAAATAGAAGCAGACTAGGTAGGAAGTCTAGATTATAAGAAGAGTACTAGTGGAGGAGATTTATTCTTAGGTGGGTGCATAGAGTTTCATGGATAAGTAGGAAACAACCATCAGTAGCATTATCCACTTGTGAGGTTGAGTACATTATAGCATCTTCATTTTGCACTCAGGTCCTATGGATGAGATAGACCCTAAAAGACTACAAGGTGGAGTATGATGGTCCTAACCCTATCTACTATGATAATACAAGTGATATAAGCATCTCAAAGATATTCATTTTGCACTCAAGTCCTATGGATGAGATAGACCCTAAAAGACTACATGGTGGAGTATGATGGTCCTAACCCTATCTACTATGATAATACAAGTGCTATAAGCATCTCAAAGAACCTTGTCATGCACTCAAAGACTAAGCACATTATTATCAAGTATCATTTTATAAGAGAGTTAGAAAATGAACTAAGTTTCAAACTTGAATATATTTCTACATAGGATCATATTACAGACATTTTGACCAAACCGCTTCCAAAGGTAAAATTTAAACACCTAAAACATGATTTGGGTGTAAGTCTTGCCCCTAATAATAATTAAGGAAGAAAATTACTTAGGGGGAACTAATAATTATAATTATATCAAATAAAATGTGAGTTTTTATAAGAATTTATGCATGGAGATAGGGGAGCATGTTTGTGTTATGTCTCATAAACTCATAATTCTCTATGTTGAGTATTTTGGTTGCAAGGAGTGTGATCCAAGGAGTTGTAGACATCACTTTGTGATTTATGTCAAAGGGGGAGAAATAAAAAGATGGGGATATAAGAATGATCAGTTTTTAATGTATTTTTATGTCAATGATAAATGAGGATATTTTTAATCATTGTTCTTATTGTTGAGGTTTGGCATTGATGTTGTCATTGATGTCAAAGGTTCTTGAGAAAGGTCTTCATTAGGTCATTAAAGCATGTAGCTATGAGAGAGGATAGTGATTAATGTTGTAGTGATTATGAGAGTGTATGACATGTTTAGTATATGTTCTTATTATTTCATGCTCGATGTGAAGGTCAACATGGAAGGTCCTTGTTGTCAAAGTTGTCAAGTATTTGAACCTAGTAAGTGACTTGAGAAGGTATGTGCATAAGATGCCTAGACTTGTGTATGAAGGGTCATGATGGCTTAGTGAGATGATTTCACATAGGCATGAGAGGTTTTATAAGGTTTATTGATCATGTATATGAGGCATTAGAACACTCATGTGAGTCTTAGAGTGAGCCTACATGGGTAGGACCTATAGACCTAGTCTACACCTATACCACTTCTAGACTATGATTGTCCTAATAAGGCATCATGATCTATTTTAAAGACACATGAAAGATGTATATAAGTGGTTTAACATGGTAATAATTTATATGGAATGTATATGAGGTGTTGATAACTTGGAAAATGGTTAGAAAGTCAATTTCAAGGATTAATGTGGTTTGCAAGTCAAGTCTAGAGAGCAAAGAGAGAGATGGTGGACACATGAGGTATGAGATTTAATTTCAAAATAATAATGAGTATGTGAAAAATTTTAGTGGTGTGATAGATTTTCCCAAGTGTTTTGGCTAAGTCTGAGGTTAAATTTTGAAGTTTTAGGCTTGAAAAAGTGTTTTAATGTCTCTCGAGTGCACATGTTAAAGAGTTATCTACTTGAGAAGGTTTTTAAAGTGTTTGTAGGCACATGTAAAATTTTAATGGGAACTTGAGATATTCATGGTAGATGAGGAAGGGTCCTAGATAAAATTTTCAAGTATTAGTTTTTGGAATAAGGGGCTCAACTTTATGAATGATTGTTAATATTGGAAGATGGTTTAAACTGTCAAAGAACCCTAATAGTGACCTTATATGAGATAATTTGTTATAAAGTGATTAAAATTTATTATTATGGTTATTTTAATTATTTGAATTTGTATTTAAATCTCTCAGGCATCTCTAGGTGTGATTGAGTCTTTAGGTAAGTGAGTGGACCCTATAGGAAAGGCCTTATTTCTCATAGATTTATTGTAGCAGTCAGAGTTGACCAAGTCAAAGTTGAAAAATGGATGGAAGAAATTTTTTGAGACTTTTAGTTTGTCCATGAATGTTTATGGACAAATTATATCCCTTAGGTTTTCTAAACTGGTCATCTAAGTTAGCCAGTTGTTAACAGGCCTAATGGTGGAAATAGTGAGAAACTTGACAATAATAAGAAGATGATTAGGAATGTGTTATCATGAAATAGGGATGAATAAAAGTGCATGGATTATTTTTATTAATAATTTTAAGGCATGATCATGTTTTTTATAAGTTTTGGAATTTAGTGGTTATAGTGAAAAAGTTGCTCATAAGCTGACGTGTCTGGCTTAGTGAGGTCTGTGTATAGTGAGGTTATGAGATTGGTCTGCAAGACCAATATTTCCATTTGGCCATATAATATATCTATATTATAATGGTATAATTATATCATAAGATCATATTAATTCATAAAAATTCATTGAAGGTATCTACACAGGTGTTGAAGGTCATTATCACCATGACTGTGCTTGAAGGTAATCTGACAATTCTAAGTGGGCTATTTGTAGAGAAGGGTTTGTGTCGTTTAAACCTAAGTTGTGAAGTTTAAATCATATGGAAATGTACCTAAGATAATATGGCTTCTGTATATGTGATTTATTTCCATAGTTTTTTTTAATCTAATTTGTGTTTTATCTTCAATAGTTCAAGCCAAACTTTTTGGGTATACACACGCCTAATTGTAAACAATACTAATGACATTCTTCAAGTGGTGGTTAGAGTTAGAAAGTGTTATGGACCTAATATGATATTAGTATAGGTATATTGGAGTTTCATATGAATTTTTGATTATGTGTGTGGATTTTTAAAGTGTTTCAAGGAGTTCAAAGGGTAACATGTGCTAATGAAGGCCTAATTGAATTAGGTCTCCTTAAGGCCTAAAGAAGGATTTGGTCCATTTGAGATATGGAAAAACTAATGAAATGTTTGATTCATGTTTTTGGTGTGTCATAAGGCTTATTATGTGGAAAATATAAGTTATTAAGTGTTTATGGCTAGCCAAGAGGTGTATAAGTAAGAGCCTAGTATAAGAACAAGGCCTAATAAGCCTTATTGATTAGTTAGAGAATGAGTGAGTTAAAGTGTAGGATATAGTACTTTAAATAGATTTATGAGGTCTTATAGACCATAATAAGGGTGAAAATAAACTATCATGAAGGTATAATAGGGTTAATATGCATGAAAATCAAGGTCAGATGACCTAATCAAGTTAAGAAGAGGGCTAGTTGAGCGACGAGACTTAGAAAGCAGTTTGAGAGGGATAAGAGTGTGAAGAGCTGAAGAGGTGGTCATCATAATTTAGTTAAAAAATAAGGTGATTTGAAGGTGATCAAATCAATTAGGTGGTTGGATTTTTTTTGAGTCATCTAGGGTGTCGGTGCTTCCTTGTAAGTGGGTGCTTGCTAAAGCCTAGCTGGGTTGGTGCTTAGCTAGTTGGGGTTGGTGCTCCATGTGAAGTTGGTGCTGCACTAAATTTAATATTTTAAATTATAAGACTGTATAAAATATTCATAGATGAATGGGGTTTATTCCACTTTAGGGTTTCCCACTCATATGTGTGTTTCTTATGTTATGCTCATATGAATGACTTTTTATGCATTGTGATATATTTGTATTGCTTTGATGGTTCAAGGATTATTAAAGTACACGTGAAAGAAATTTTTAAGATACTGATTCACCCCCCCTTCCCCCTAAGTCATTGTTTTTATAATAGAGTCATTTGGTGATGTTTTATATTTTTTCCATAGTATGGCATAGTGGAATAAATAAATTATTTTCTGAGTCAAAATCAGATTTTGAACATCTGGGTTGCTTTAGCATGCAAAAAGAGGCAAGTTTGCAAAGTTTTATGGAAATTTGGGGCTTTTTCATGTTTTTTTAAGCTCTCTTGCTTCACCTGGAGTGCCATAAATAGCTATAAGAAGCTTTAAGGAAGTTTAAGGGATGTATATAGTGTTTTGTAAATATTTAAAAAATATTTTATTTTTTAATTCAAATATTTCATGCAAAAAGAAAGTGGCTTGACTTTTTGTTTTTAATAAGTTTTTAAATTAATAATATTTATTTACTATTCATTTTACTTTCATATTAAATATTTATTTATTTATATTTTATTTTTGAAAATCAGATAAAAAAATTAGATATAATATTGTATATGTAAATCTTTGAATAGCCTCATAGGTAAGTTGGTTGTTCTTGTTTTGGTAAAACCCTACAAAGAGATGGCCTAGCATTAAAAAATATTTTAAAAAAATGGTCTACTTGTTGACTTAGTCAAATTAATTTGAATTTCCCTTTTTGATTTGCATGCTAAGTTTCACACATTCAAAACACTAGTTGCCCTGTCAAATTTGTTTCGACTTTCGACCTAATGAATGTTTTTATCAAACATAGTTGTATAATCAGGGAATTACTATATTTTGGAACCTTTAAAACACATCTACATGGTCCATTTTGTGTTTTTAAATGTTATATTATTAATTTTACAACATTTAAAAAAATAATGTCTAGGTGGTTATTCTGAGTATGACTCCTTCAACACCTAGATTAGTGCATTTTTATTTCAAAATTTTCCATTATTTGACATATAAATTATGAAATTAATCATAATTTCATGTTTAATTCACTTTATTTTTAAAAATAGAGTGATAAATCCTTAAAAAAGGTTAATTTTAAATTGTTTTTGTATTAGTGTATTTTTGAGACACTTGTGACACCTTATTTTATCATAATATTTCATAATTTTTTAATTTTGTCTATCATTAAATTGAACAATTATTATGTGTTTATACTTGAAATATATCTTTATTTCAAATAAAGTTAATATTCACATTAAAATGTATTTATTTTGAGTATTTGTTTACTATCTTGTTTAAAGATAAGCTATGGATTCACCTCATTTTTCTTTAGATAAATCTCAAATGTTTAATAGAAATAACTATAATATATAGAAAATTTGTGTTAAAGGTAAATTTATAGCCTGAAATTTGTGAAATATTGTTGTTGGGACTAAAAAATCCCTTTCTAGATGAGATGTGACCCTTGAGCTTACTAATAAATTTCAATAAAAATTGTAGAAAGCTATGTCCATTATATTGATGAATGTTAAAGATGAATTCCTTCTCCACGTTGGTAATCAAGAGTATATTATAAATTATTTAAAAATTTGTTAAGCCATACATGAGGGTAATCACCTCTTAAAAACTATTGAATTAATCCTTGAATTGCTGACTACATCTATGAAAGGTGATGAAAAGGTTGTAATTTTTCTTTCTAAAATTAATAACATCAAAGCTTAGTTAGATGGATGTAATTGTAATTTTATTCAGGAAAAATTGCTTTATTTTATGAATCAATTAAATATTCATGAAATGTTTAAAAATTTCATTTATATTTTGAATTTTAAGTATCAAACTGAGCAAGATATCCCTGACCTTACCACTTTGTCTACTCTCCTGATTCAAGAATAACAAGTTATGAACAATTTTAATTCTAAAGAGAATACCACTCAGACACTTTTCACCTTATATAATGTTTCTGATAATAATAAAAACCAAAAATATAACCCTAATTCTTTTGATGGTAAAAATGGGAATAAAGAATCTGGTAATAAGAACTATAAACCCAAGTTTAATGAAAATTGTAATCATTATAATAAGTTTGGTCATAGATTGGAAACCTATTATAAAAATAAAGAAAAAATTAACAATAAATCTTATAAAAATAAGAAAGGATAAAAATCTAATCAAAACAAATAGAAGAATCAAAACCCTAATTAGAATAACAATCATGATTAAAATGTTATTACTTTATAAGCTACTTTATTTGCTTCAAATAAAAATGACTAGATTTTATATAGTGGTGCATTTCACCATATGACTTGCCTATCTAATGTTTTGTATGATTATAGAGATATCTCTAAAAATATTCACGTAAGAAATATTTCTTTCTTAGAAGTAACTAAATAGGGAAAAGCTATTTTTTTAAATGTTGTTATAAATGATGTTTTCTATGTATCTAAGATTTAAAAAAAACTTGTTATCTTGTTCACATCTTACTAATGATAATTTAATTATAACATTTCTTAAAGATAAATAGTCTATTAGAAACCAATTTGGTTCTTTAATTGTTGAAGGGGTTCAAAATAATGGTTTATATAGTTTCTCTCTTTCTGCATGTTTTCTTTCATGACATTGTAAGAATGAATCTCAATTATGATATGAAATATTAGGTCATATTAATTTTATAACTTTACATGATATGATTGCTTAGAATCTTGTTGTTGTAATTTATTTTATGCCTTATCATCTTGAAACTTGTGAGGGTTGATTATGTGGTAAGTAACGTACTAACCCCTTTCACAATAATCATGATGCAAATTTCTCACATCCTTTAGAATTGATTCATAGTGATGTTGTTGGACCTCTTGAAATTATACCACTTAATATTTATTTGTATTTTTTTTATTTTTATTGATGATTAAATTAGATTGATTTAGCCATATTTCATTAAAAATAAATTTAATGTATTGTCTAATTTAAAGAATTTAAAGTTAGTGTTGAAAATGAATACAATTTTTCTATTAAGAGATTAATAAATTATAATGGTGTTGAATATGTTAGTAAAGAGTTTGATTATTTTTTAATTAATTATGGTATTCAAAGGAATTAACAAGTCCCTATTCCCTTCAAGCAAAATGATATTACTAAAAAGAAAAACCACACCATTATTGAGATGGCTAGAATAGCATTGCATTCTGCAAATGTTCCCCCTAGTTCTTATGGGCTAAATCCATGAATACTACTATGCACATTCTGAATAGAATCCCTCCTTAATATTTATATTTTTTTAAAACAAAAATACATGTATGCTCGTAGCATTTCATTTGATTTTATAAAACTATTTTTTTTTGTTACTTTAGAGATACTAACTATATTGATAGTGTCTCATCTACATTGTATTTGTTAATAAAATTATTTAGTTTGATTCTTGGAAATTTTTTATTACAATTATATTTTAATAGTTATATTTGTCTTAGATGAAAAAACAAAGAAAATATATAGATATTATGTTTATTTTCAATTATTTTGGGTTAGCATGAAAATACATTATATGCATAACATCATGCTTAATTTGATAAAATGATCATGTTTAGGTATTGTATTTGGTAAAAATGTCATACTCAGTAAGTTTGGATCTTTTGTGTTTAGATTATTTTATTTGATTAGTGGGGAAATTTCATGTTAATATGCTTAGATATTCTCATTTGATTGTTTTATCATTTGATTTTTTTTGCTAACATTATTATACACTTCATTTGATAATAAGATATGTTATGAAATGCAATGTGTAAAAGGAGTTTGTATTATTAGCTCTTCATCACTTAATTTACTATACATTTTATTCACACATCTCTGAACTTATTTATTTTAATTTCATATCTATTTGATTGGATGATGCAATTTCATGCTAAAATTATCCATATTTGATAAATGAGAGGTTATACCTCAATCTTTTGTTAAAGCATATTAAAATTGCAAAGTTTTGATAAAAATCAAATGATAAAATGAGTTTTTTCTAATAAGATATCTAATGTTTAAACTTAGTATCATATTATTAATAAATTATTATATGCGCAATGTATGACAATTGGGGACACTCATCTTATTAATATTGGAGACATCCAATAATGAATTGCATATAATAATTTATGTTTTTCACTAACTTTGTAATCAAAGTAATGAACTTGTTTGCCTAAAATATGACTTGATTGTTTTAAAAATGTTTTACCATAGAAAAATATATGTTATATTTTTATGTATGTGGTTATTATGATGTTAATTATACTATGCAATCATGAATATATTTTTGGATATGTGTTTAAGTTTTGTGTAGGTGAACAACACCAAAAATTTAAGCATATTAACTTTCATGTGCATTTGATCCAAGAGAAAGTGCTCAATGGTGATATAGATACAGAGTTTTATTCGATAGTGGAACTAGTGACAAATATCTTCATAAATCCACTTGGTGCTACCAAGTTTTGGAAGTTTCATTAAATTTTAGGCCTCTCTAAGTTTTCATTGAGGGGGAGTGTACATGATAAAGTCACTTCCTAATAGCCATGTTTTTCTTCTCCTTCTCTATACTTCTTATTATAAAGCATTGTAAACTTTTTGGGAAAATTTTGTAATTTAAGTAAAGTTTGTGTGAAAGTTTTACTTGTGTACCCAAATACATTAAAAGAATACTTTATAATGGAGGTCATTATGTTATGAAAGGCTCCAAATATGCTTAGTGATTATTTATGAGAAACTGTGAGATGTAGTCTCACAATCATGTTAGTCTAAACTTACTTTAGAATATTTTATAGATTATAATTCCTTTTGTTTCAAAAGGTGATGTTTGGAATTATCAAGGTTTTTAAATTGTTCAATTTTTTACATAGTATAATTCCTTTTTAAGGTAACTATGACAATTATCCCCACATAGCATTAAGGGGGAGTGTTATAACATTTAATGTCTAAGTGATGAAATTATAAGACCCTTAGTATATTTTAAGTAACTAAATAATAATGATTTATTATTTATTAACATGGGTTAACAACCTCATGTAAATAAATAATAAAACATAAATGATTTATTACTTATCGATAAAAATAAAATATATTTATTATTATCGGTAATTTAAAATGTTCTCAAGATGGTTGGACTTGTTGTTTACAACAATCACATCCTTTCACATTTGACTATAAATAGGGTTTTACCCCTGTTGTGAATGTGTATGAAAATATTATATTATAAATCATGAATTATGTGTGAACAAAGAGTTTATGTATTGTGATGATTTGATTTCTCACATATATGAATATCACATTGGTGGGTTTTTTTACCTCTTTGGGGTTTTCCCATGGTAATTCCTGTGTATTAGTTTATTGATATGTGTTCACTATTATCTGTGTATGCTTTGTTTATTCATGTCACTCTATATATATCCCATATATTACTATTGCAACATTGATTTTGTCACTAAGGGTTGTTAAAACACTTATATAATGTTTTTCATTCCCTCTATTCAACATCTTATCTCCAATATTTCCCCTTGATAAGTATTGTTTCATATTTGATCACACCTTATTGATTTTCATTTTGTGAGTTTTAGTGTAATACCTTGGATAGGACTAAGGCTTCCTCACAAAATATTCTTATTTACCTTTTAAAAATTTTACATTTTGTGACACCTCTTTGGTTCACCTTTTATGATTTGCATTATATGACCTCATATAAGACTAGATCTTCCTAAAAAAATTATCTTAACTCCTATAAAAAACTATATATAATGCATTGATATAAATAATGATATTCTTTTATATTCCATATTAGCACAAGCTTAAAGTTTGGTTTCTCATCTTTCTTTTTCACATCTCTCCTATTTTATTTTATCTTGACATATCTTTGTTTTTGTTCTTATTTTACATTGATATTGATTTTATTTTATTATCTTTTCTTACATTGATATTCACTTTTCTTTCATTTATATCTCATTGTTCACATTCTTACATTGATAATTTATTACCTTCTTTGTATATCATTGTTTGTACTCTTACATTGATTTTTAATTAAATATCTTTGTTTTTAATTCTTACATTGACATTTCCTTAGATTTTACATATCTACATTTTTATTCTTCCATTAAATAATTTTCCTATCTTTACTTGTGTTCTTATTTGCATTTACATTTATTTCATTATCAATTACATCTTTATCATTTTCATTTTTTGCTAAAGTGTTATAAACTAGTAATTGTTTCATAATTTCATTTTCTATACGTCATTATTTTATTTGACCATGCATTTGATCACATTTAATAGAAAATAATCACACATACATATACATTTAATTATGGAATATAACAATTAATACATGTGTTATAAATAAAAAACATAACATCCATAATGTCCATAACCATATGTTCTCATAAGCATATAAACATCAATAAATGTGATATAAATAAAATACATACATCCATGAGTCATAAATAACATATTTATATAAAAATGGTTAAAAATGTCTAGTATAATACAACATAGTAAAACATATAGCTATGAGGCTGAGGTCCATCATGAGGACGTGACACACTACCCATTGAGGCCTACAACTACTCTCT
The DNA here is from genome assembly GCA_037957365.1 of Torreya grandis. Classification (NCBI taxonomy): domain Eukaryota; kingdom Viridiplantae; phylum Streptophyta; class Pinopsida; order Cupressales; family Taxaceae; genus Torreya; species Torreya grandis. The sequence continues at coordinate 2,623,251 of JARHVA010001297.1, read as the reverse complement.
TTGAACATTCTAATGTATTGACTATGTATGTAATTGCAAACCTCCACCTATCCCTATAGATGGGCCACCTAAACCTACACTTATGAAAACTATTTATTTATATCCATGTGTGTATATTTATCTCAAGATAGTGAATACCACACTCACATATCCCCATCACCCACTTCTAGTGGTATTGCTACATGTGCTACATATGATAATCTCAACATCTCTTGAATTTCCTCAATGACCAATCAAAACCAACCAACATAAGTAGGTGATAAAGGTATCATAGGATCAATCATCTACATAATATCATGTTGAGATAGCATGTCATCTAATATATCATGATGGGCACTCTCCAGCATGGTTACCCATATAGTTTCCTCCACTGTAACCTCTATAAAAACCAAACCAAAACTCACATAAATTATCATGTATATATATCTAAAAACATGTGTGTGTGTGTGTGTGCACGTGCGCGCGCGCGCGCGCGCGCGCGCGTGTGTGTGTGTGTGTGTGTAAATAATCAAAAGAAATCCTAGGTGGCCACCAATCACCTCCTATGATGAATGTATATACAATGGCACAAAACCTTTATATTGACCAAAATAAATCACATGAGCGTGATGCACTCCACTATGAATCTAACTCATAATATACCAACTTAGTGTAAGCTATGTGGTTAGGTATCTTTATGGTTGTGTGTTTACCTGTGGTTACATTGAAACTTGTCTCTATCTTCATGGCCATTGTGGTGGCTATATTGTCTACTCTGGTGCTACAACAACTAATATTTTATCCCCTCACCATGATTGGTGTCAACATATCAATACCTTAGGATGGTGAGGATGAATAACAAGTACATCTAATAACATCTATGGACCTCATACTCCATGCTGCTCTCTTACATGTCTTGCTTAATATGTTGGGACTAATAACTATGCTATGGGATATGGTAATCCAAACTACCTTTGAAAATGAGTAATTAGGTGTAGATAAACCCACCATGAATAATTTTTAATGATACTTAATCAACCCTATAGTTAAAAATTACTTAGCCATGATTGTTAATTATCTATAGTGCCTTGATATGGCTTCCAAATAATCTATCCTTGTGTGATAGTCTATAATGCTTGGGTATGTGTTACAATCATACCATGTGATCATGTCTCCACCTCAGTACATCTGGTAGGGCATCATCCACTACATATGGTACTCCCATAGGCTGATACATAGAGAATCTCTCATAAATCCAACCACATAGTAATATAATAGGGTTCATGGTTTGTTATTGTAGTTTTTTATTCTGTTTAATAGTTTTTCCCTACATGTGTTATTTATCTTGCTTAGGTGTTATTAAGTCACTAGGGAAGATAATCCCACATTCATGAGGATGTTGGGTTATGCCTATCTTACACCTATATATGTACCTTTACTAAATCTATTATAATTAATCTAATCAAGGCAATTATAATACAATTTAAGAAATTATTACATTGCTTCTTGCATAGTTATAAACACAAACAGGGTTATCATTGCAAGATAATTCTTGTATGTTCACTTTACCAAAGATCAAATATAGGGAAATTTTGTCATGGTATTAGATCACCCAAGTTTTGGTAATGAACAAAATTTTATCTATTGAGATAATGTTTGATTTATATTTTATAGTTTGAATATAATTGAAAAGGATATTTGTATGCATTGGTTGTTTTAACCTCCAATAAATGATCCCTATATAGTGAAAATTTTTATTGAGATCTGTGTGAACTTTTAGAGAATCAAATTTGGTATTGAGTTACTTTGGTGTAGGCACAAAGGGTATGGTACTGAGTGTCTTGACAAGAGTGGAAATCATGATATTTTTTGGTGGAAATAATACATAAAAGAGTTATTTTATCCCTCTCTAGATATGATTCCAAACCTACTCCCAAATCTCCCTTATCATCTCATACATGTGAATCTTGGAACTCCACATAGTTTATTTTATTCATACACAACTTTTCTTTTTTGGTTAAAAATATTACGCCCTAATTGGGCCAACCTCACCATTTCCCTTAGTTGTTTATTTAATTTCATGTCCTTTTAACAACCTGTAATCTTCCAATGGCATCTCCACTCACCTAATGTCTTCAAGACATCATCCACCACTTGTGGCTTCACCAAATAACCATTTACTTGGCTAAAAAGTCTTCATGATCCTCAAAAATACATTCCCCATGGTTTGGATGAATCTCCTAGTTGTTGGTGGACATTCAACTAGCCTTCATCACCATTACATGTTGGTTCAATCCTATAAATATCATTATCCACTATTTACCTCTAACCAAACTCATGAATTTGGAAAAATCACCCATGGTTTTAGAGAAGATGTTTGTTTCTATAAAATGTAACATCATAATATCCTTGTGTGGATTTTTAAACTACCACCTTCATTTTTTGAAATTATATTTGTGATTTTTAGTTTTATTAAAAAAAAAATTTGCAAATATTTAAAAATGTATATGAGCTTTGTTTTATTTGCAAATTGAAATTAAAAATTTAAAGAGAGAGGTGTGGGAAATTTTATTCATAGGTATTTTTTTATTGTTAATGGTGGAAGGCATTTTTTGAGGTGGGTTTTTTATTAATGGTGGAATTTTTTTAAGTGTTTTTTGTTATAAAAATAATATTATTATATTGTCACACTCATTATATTATATTGTCACACTCATTATATTTTCACTTTTCAAAGATTGAGGGCGAGGTCCAGTTTGGTAGGAGGCCAAAACCCCTCAAAAGAAAGAAAAACTTTCATTTTCTCCTTTTTGGCCCACATTATTTCACTTGTACTCATCTTGAACACATTATCAATTGAGCCTAACATCCCTATTGTTTTCATTATCATGTGTGTCATTATTTTTTGACATCATCACATAGATTGATCATGGACAGATTTTTAGTTGAGTCTGACATCCATCACTCAATCATGCATTGTTACTTGAAAACTTAAGGGGGCTCATGGTTGATAATTTAAGGGTAGTGTTGTGTGTATATTTTCATTCTATTCATGCCTTATTTTCATTTATGTAACAACAAAATTAATTCTACATTATGGATGCTGATTTGGTAATTATTCTCAGGCCTTTTGACTATTATGAGAGAAAATCAAAAATGAAAATTGTTTAGAGGAGCAAGGGTTTACATCACATAACTATGGGCATTAATATTGAACCAAATATTGATGCAAAAAAATTTAAATTATTTAACTATTATGATGAGGCCTTTGGATTTTTATATCTTTATATGTCTCCTAATCTTTTCTTTCAAGTTGAATATATAAAATATCCTAATGAAGTGTGGACCACACTAGAAAATCTCTTTGGGAAGCTAATTGTTGTGAGAGGTCATGAACTAGAGAACAAGCTCATTAGTTTGAGTCCTAATAATTTTTAAACCCTAAACAATTAATTCACTAAGTTTAAATATGTGATTTTGTAGTTAAAATAATGTGGAATAGACAAGAAATATGATAAGTTATTTATTTTTATACTCTCTAAACAAGATCTATATTAATCTATATTTGTCTCTACTTTCCATTCTACTAAGCATGCTCTTGAAGCATATGGAAAATGCCCTCTTTAGATGATTTTGTTGTTGACTTGACTTGGGAGAAAGATAAGTTAATATATATGGGTACATTGAAGCCATCAAAACCAAATTCTTTAATTTCTAGAAATGGGAAACCAAAGGCTTAAAATAACAAGGAGAAGAAAAAGAATAAAAAGGATCACGAGGAAAAGGATCAAAATCCTCTTGCCTCTGAATCAACCAATGAGACATCATCTTCCATTATTAATCTTGAGAAAGAGAGGATCAATGTGGGTATTACTTGGGAAATCATAATGAAAGTAAATGTTTGAAAAATTAAATTAACCACCTAACTAGCCTTCTTGGGAATAATAATATAGGTGTTCTTGAGTCTATAAAACTAAGTTCATCAATCCTACAATCCTCCAAGGAAAATAAAAATGGTACATAAAAATAAAAATAATATGGTAAGGAGAAATTAAAAGTTAGGGTCCTAGTTAAAATTTTACCTCTAATTTCTACTTGGGTTATTGAATCTAGTGCATCACTTCACATGGATTCTTCATAGTTAGAGTTCACTTCCTTGGAACCATGTGACATGTCCACTATTTGATTGAGTGACAACACTTCTACATAGGTTTTTGAGAGAGAGTTTGTTAAAGTGAGTGGTGAAACATTAAATAATGTTCTAAGTATTTCCTCACTTTCAATTAATCTTCTATAGTCTACCAAATTACTCACCTTGGTTTGGGCATATGGGTTAAGTTCACTCTAGATTATATGTATGTCATAGAGTTGTATAGTGATACTATAATAGCAATGGGAATAGTCAATCATTAGAATTTATTGTATAACTTTTCACACTTTGTCCCTAACTCTCCTTCAAATTATTCTTCATCAAACTCACCTAGACTTGATGACATTTTTGAGTCTGAGCACATCTATGATGATGAGGACTCCTCTTCTAGCACATATGACTATATTAGTGATGGGGACACACTTGTACCACGTCTTGTCACCTTATATATATTAAAGATTTATTTATTAATATACCTACTTCTATTAAACTTTAGAAATTAGAGGGAGTAGGTACATTGATCTAAGACTCATCAAATATTAGATAGTCTAGTACACAGTTACAAGGCATTTTACATTAATTATTTTCCTCTACTTCTAATTTATTGTCATTACATGGAGTAGTGGATCATATAATATGCATAAGGATTAAAATTCCTTGTCTAGGAACCAGATCTTAGTTGGATATATAGCAGGCACTTGGTAGACATATTCAATGTTCTAAGGTGATCCACTCTTTATTGTATCTACTTCAGATCCATAGTCACTCTAGAGAGTTCTTTTAGAGGATAAAGTGTGGTTATAGGTAGTTGTAGCTTCTATTGAGGTTTTTCATCCCTCTCTTCTTATTTTATCTCTATTTAGTTAGAGATTTTCCTATGGGTTTTATCATTTTATCCACTTTATGACATTTGCTCTGTACTTGGCTACCTTATCATGCTTAGTTGCTAGGACCAAATTCTTCTACCAACCTAAGTTATGTTTGAGGTGGTGTGTTAGTGTAAATTTTTATTACATTTAATGTTTTTTCCCTAAACATGTTATTTATCATGCTTAGGTGTTAATAGGTCATTGGATAAGATAATACCACATTCAATAAGATGTTGGGTCATTCCTATATTCCACCTATATATGTTCCTTTACTAAAGCTATTGTAATCAATTTGATCAAGGTAATTACAATACAATTCAATAAATTATTACATTTATTCTTGAATATTTATAAATCCAAGCAAGGTTATCATTATAAAAACAATGTGTGTTCACTTTAGTAGAGATCAATTTTAAGGAAATTATATCATGGCCATTTATCCCTGTGATATAATACTATAAAAGTTATGCATTGACTACACCCAGATAATAAATCCCAAGTCATATAGTGTGACCTAATCCAACATAAAATGTCACAATGCAAAAATATACAAGGGTACCTTCCCATTTGGCTTGTGATAGATCACACAAATTATCATAATTTTAATAATGGCCTTTCATATATATGGAATGGATGACACATACACATCAAATAGGTGTAATCATAATTCTTCCTCCCACATCTCTCTGATATAGTCACTCATATGGCTAAAGATCACCTCTTAGGATCCATTTAGGGTGTATAACATACCACATGTGTGCCCATAATATGAAGTCCTATAAAAACATGGACATCCTCTAGGGTGATAGCCACCTCTAGTATATCCCATTCCATCTCTTATTTTAAAGTGTTATTTGGTCACTCCCATGTTCCTAAGAATATGATGACCAACTCAATCAATGGAATCCAACATAGATCCATAATGCCACCCAACCCCAAGGCTTTCAATTATGTCTGATCTCCCACAACAAACCTATCTAGTACATCTGGTAGCCACACTAATTATATTAATATCCATCACCTTTATCATATTTGAAAAACATTAAACAAAAAAACATGTATCAACTCACTATCCAAATAAATTTCAAATATACTTTACAAAACTAAATAAATTAATATAGTTAACTACTTTATCAACCTATTTTTATTTTTATCCATCATTCCTAACAAACACAGTCATTTATCTAACTATATCAAGCTATTTTATTCTTTCATAATAAGTCAACCATGAATCCTACTACATTAACCAATATTATTCCATCCTAAGTCAGCCATGTATCCTACTATGTCAACCAATACTTATTTCTACTAAGCCAACCAAGTATAATAAAACTAAGCACTTACTTGACTAAATATTCTAAGTATAATGTAGTCAACCTAGCTAACTCCATTCAAATTTGGTGGTGATTTTTAACTAACTTGTAATTAATGCCCTAGACTTACTTTTTCACTTTTAACTCAGACATGTTGTTTGTTATAATTTTACCCTATTATTAAATTTTTTGGGGCTAATGCTACAATATAGATTTGTTCTAACATCTAATTTTCCTAAACTAATTCATTTTAACACTAAAATGCTAAAATTTAATATTAAATCCCATACCTAGACTACACTAGCTATAACTAAAATCTATCATCTACCCTATCTTCAAGTTCATCCCCCTCCTCAAGCTTGAACCATTATATCCCTTTAATCAACTAGGATACCTAGAGCTTTGATAGTTAATGAACAAATGAAAATTAATTTATCCCTTTTATAGTTAAAATTATAAAATTCTAAAGGCTTCAATTATTTATTGACAAATTTCATATATTTGTCATTAATTTGTTTTTATAATCTCTCTTGACAAATTAAAAGAAGTTATGTGATCCTAATAATGTAGAGAATTTTTCATCATTAACATATATTTTTGTAAAAAAATGATTTTTTTTGTTATTTTTCCTATCTGTCTCTTATTTTGAAAACTATACATCATTTTAATCTACTTCTCATGCAACACTTATTTAATAACAACACATTAAGTGAAGGTACACATTTACAAGTTTACTTTCATTTATTTTCCACTTTCTATTGTAATTTGCTAACTTAACATTGTGAATTTTTATGTTCTTTCTTGAATCACCATCCCTTGTTACACTCACATGACACCTAATGAGCTTCGAGTGGGCCATATGTATACATATAATATTTATAAACATGATCATTTATTGAGGCTTTATCTCTTGTAGGAACCTATCAAGTTTTAATCTCTTCAAGTGCATGCCTCAAAGGATTGATTAGGAAAGGAGTGGACAAACAATTGGTTATTTGAAATATTGTTGGTTAACTATATCATACCTAAACCCATTAAAAATCCTTATAATCCAAATCCCTAAGAGAATAAACCTTATTTATCCAACTCCCTAAGTAATTATCCTTTCAAAATATCCCCTAACTAAGCAAATACCTAGTTTTCTTACTATTTCAATAGGGTTGAACCTTTTGTGATTTCTTTTCCACACGTTATGGAATTAAGTCAGCCTAGCTAACTTAGTTTCAGGCCTAATGTTAAATTTTCCCAAAATTGGGTCATGTGGGATGACCTTATCAGCGAAAATTATGGAATGGTTAAGACCTATCCATTTTTTATAAATATGACCTTTTTATCAATCCAATAGAGAGTAAACCTTAATTTTCACATTAAGGTACTATTTTAAATAATTTGGACTTTTGTCTAACTAAAAAAAATATCAATAATACACTTACACAATTCAAAATTTTATAATTTTAAATTCTATCCAATCTAAGAAATGGGGAATAGATCCAAATTATTACCATACTCTTCACGTGAAACTTGCGTAGAACCCAAAAACTATTCATTTTTAAAGATTATCTCCCATCCAATTTAGGGACATAAGTCTAGATTATCTAAAATAGTCCTTATTATTACATCTCATAATTTTACTACATTTACATTTGAAGGAGCCATTTCTTAGGGTTTAATTTGGAGAGAAGATAACTTGTCTTATTGGAAGTATTAGATGAAAATTGGAATCTTTTTAGCCTAGTGTTTATTTCTATAGTGTGATTTTTAAAAATACAAAACAATATCTTGAAAATCACCATTGGCCAAGGGGGAGATTAAAACTTGATAGACTCACTTAAAGGTAAGTATATCTAACTTTTTTTTATTTCATTTAATAGATAGATATTACAAAAATTAATGGGTTTGAATGCATATCTCCTTGTTTATATTACCTCTATACTTAAAATTAATATAACTATAGGTTTTTATTTGTTTTCCATCTTCCACATTAGTTGATCTAGGCCCCCATTTGCCTACCATGATCCCTTGTTTTTTATTTGTTTTATACCATACCCCTTTGTGTTATATGCTTTGATAACACTAGATTATTTTTATTTCAAGTATTTATAATTGGTTATGGTTATTTCATAGTATTATTTTCCTTGAGGATTTGAAACCCTCTCTTTTAGTATTGTGTGATGAGTTCTCCCTTAATTAGGTTTAGCAGATCCAATTCGGTCATGCTCCCATTATAAAAAGTATTGCAATGGATTTAAGTTGATTACCTTCTTCGAACTTTGATTTAGTAAGTAGGAGAACTTTCAGATCTATCTTAATTTGTTGCATACATTCCCTATCTTGTTTGGGATTGATAAAATCCCAATAAACTTGTCCTATATATTATTAATCACCCCTAACATGGTGGTGGTGCCATTTTTCATCCATGAGGTGCCATAAGTGGAGATATCTAAATGCGGCTTGAATGTTGATAATATTTGTTGTAAATTCAAGTGTCTTTGTAGGTCATTATGCATTCCTAAGAAGGTATAAAAATGTGCATTCAAGTGTCTTTGTAGGTCATTATCCTAGGAAAATGTGTTATATTATTATCTATATGTTTTAGAAGTGATGGATTTTCAAATGAAGGTCCCAGAGGTAGAAATGTTAGTTGGAGGACAAAAATTATTCTCTTAACTACATAAAATTTTCCTTTTAACACTGATTAGTATACCATCTACCACTTATTAATAACTTATGTTTGATCACCATAATCTAGGGTGAAATTATAGGGGCTTAAATATTCATGAGAGGGTTATTTTAGTTCATGTAAATGACTTATTATTTTTGTTTTGCATGCTCTAAAATCAGCTTAAAATTTTTCAATTTTATCTTATTGGGTATGATATTTTTTAGGATGTAATGAGTACTTTGTATCCTAACCAAGTGAAAATTAATTCCAATAACTTGGCACTATATTATATTTTCGACCCCAAATGTGGTGGTAGTTCTAGTTTTTAGCTATGAGGCACTAGATGTGGAGATCTCCAATTTCAGCTTTGACATTGACAACATTTGTTATTAGTGATTCTACATTCCTAAGTAATTGTAAAAAAATGTATCTAGGTGGTTTTATAGGTTGTGTTCATGGGAAAACATGTGATTTTACCATCCATGTGTTTTCAGTGATATATTTATAAGGGGAGGTCCCAAAGGTATAAATGTCAATTAAAAGACAAGAAATAATCTCTTCACTGCATAAAAGTTTCCTTTCAACACCGATTAGTATACCATCTAGCCTAGATTTATCTCTTATGTTAGATCACCATGATTCATCGTGAAAGTATAAGGATTAAACACACACACACACACAATATTTATTTTGGTTTGTAAAAATGACTTACAATTTTAGTTTTACGTCTTTTATTTAACCCTAAATTTAGATAGTGTGGTATAGGGTTAAAAATATTTAAGTAATTATAACACAAGGGTGATAAACTAATATATAGTAGGCCAATTAATATAAAACTTAGATAAAAAATATTATAAATTTATATAATTGAGATTGCCAATCAGAGTAAAGGAAATCTATTGAAAGATATTATAATAAATAAGAAATAATGGCATTTAATTGGTTTATCATGCATAGATAGATATGACTAGAAACATGTGTAAATTATGAAATATTGATATTTTTAAAATTTTACTTATGTGGTTACAAACACTACCATCATATTTGGACACTACCATTAACACTAGTGTTTGATTGTGATTTATATGTCTAGTATGTAATAACGACTAGATCAGGATGTGAGCAACTTCACTATTATGGATTTTATATCACCTTTCTACTTATGTATTTAGATCTAGGATATAGTTTTCCATTATTTTTTTATTGAATAAACCCTAAATATTCACCCTTAAATGAGTTTGATGAAAAATGGGTTAGTTGTCTCATGGTGTTGAGTTCCCTAAAGACCTCTTTATCAATGAACACTTCTTACATAACTAGTACTCTAAAGAGGGCCTCAAAATTATGTTGTTTTCCCCTATGTGTGGGAAAGTGTGTGCATAAGGGTGAAATATAATATATGATGATGCATGTAGTGATCTAGCTTGTAATTTGACAAATATCACTCATGAGATATTTTTTGAATATTTTATAATTGTAATATGACTACTCCTATGTTTAATATGAAAATAGGGATGAATAGGGTAGAATAAAGTGCTTTTTTAGTTTATTGATTTAGATTTAGTAAGTTTTTTCTTGGTATTTGATAAATGAGGAGTGAGGAGGTTTCAAATTGTATTTATACCACACCTTTTGAAAATATCTTAGGTAGGTTTCAATAAGACAAATTGGCTAACCCACAAATTTATATCATTTTATAATTTGGATGAATTTTGGCTACTAGACACTAGATAAGGATATAGATAGTACCATAATAATAGTGTCTATTTGTGGTTAGTAGTGTTTAGAAGGCTAGAAAATAGGTACTAATCTAAAGCTAATAGTGAAGGATGTTTACCATGTTTTAAGCTTTTTGTGTAGTAAAAGAGACCTAGGTCATCAAAATGAAATGGATCTGATTAAGAGATAAGGATTTAATCATAGTGAGATGAAAAATGTGAGCCTTTTCGTAGTAGGTAAGTCTATAATTTAAGGGTATAAACCTAATTAGATATTTTTCAAATGTACAAGATTGAGATATAAATATTAAATTTTAGTATCTACATACCCCCCATTTAATCTATCAATTCATAAGTATGAGATTATTAGGTCAAATAAAATAAATGTGTTCATGGCTATGTATAACACACCTTGCATTTGTTTGAGCCCGCTTTGAGTGATTCAATGGTGTATGAACTATAAGCAAGAGCATGTTAAAATATAAATTAGTGCATATAATACAAAATTTTAAATAATTTAAATGCTTAAAAATAAAGAGAGAAAGGAAAGAGTACACTTGTGTGTCGATGTAACCATTTTGCCTCTTGATGCTTTGACTTGGTAAATATGATTCTTTATGAAGAATTGGAGCTAGAAAAGGTTTAGATCTAAAACTTGGAGAGATGAAGAGGGATATTGGAAGGTATTATGCCCTATATCTAGTACAAGGATGAGTTGTGACATGACCATTGAGACAATCACAAAACTCAAGTGTGAATATATATAATATAGTGAGGGTGAGTGATTTAATCAACTTATCCATTAAATATAGTGATATTGGATGATTTAATCACTCAAATATATAAATATGGTAATTTTTAATGACTTAATAACTTTAAATGATAAAATGAAACCATTTTTGTAGTAATAAAGACTTGATAATAGTACATCTTGGTGTAATCAATACATCTTGGTGAGTAGTATAACTGTTAAGTTTTGAAAATTTTATGCAATAGCATGGAATATGCACCTCTAATATGTTATTGAGATAGAGTATATGTGTCATAGATTTTAAAAAAAATATTTTTAATATATGTAAAATAGGCGCAATGTATAATATTATAACCCAAGTGTATATTTAAATCATGGAACTGAACTAAAGTTCTATGCAAGTGTTGAGGTGATGTATTTATGACATGCCCCCACTAAAATCTATAGATACTAAGTAAGTGTATATGTGTGTAAGTCATGTTATTATGACATGCCCCCATTTTAATCTATAAACTATAAAAATTTATGTGTGGAGGTCATGCCTTTCTGACATGTCCCCACTACAGTCTAGAAATTATGAAAATGTATGTGTCAAGGTCATGCCTTTATGACTTCCCTCACTATAATATGAAAACTATGAAAATATATAAGTGTGGTGGTCATGACTTTATGACATGCCCCCAATAAAATCTATAAACTATGAAAATGTGAAGGTCATACCTATATGACATCCCCCACTGAAATGTCCCCCCCTTTTATGTGAGGGAAATAAAAAATGGTAGGTACCTTAAATAAAAAAGATAAGGTATTTGTTTAACCTATGTATGAATCATTTAGCATATAGGGATGATATTTAAAATTATATATATCAATTAGGCTCATAGTATGATCACATAAAGTCCTAAGATGCATGATATATATCATGGAAATGTCTAATGGGTAACAGTACATGCTCAACAAGCAAACAAACACACATACAAAATCACTCAATGTAATGCAAAAGAATTGTCGAAGGAGACCTCATACAAGGGAAATGTTCAAATGTCACATAATATAAATGAATGATATATTTATATTTCCAATAAATATAAAATTACATATTCAAATTTCAAACCAACATACAATGGCACAAGGGCTAATAGGCAAGGAACATATTCAAATGCTACACAAGAAAGACAATATAAAATAATGTAATACACTCAAGGAAGTGATAATGTAAATTAATGAATTTAAATCAACCAACATAATAATATTATACTAGTCCTTACATATATGTGTTAGCAAAAAGTGTTATTTAGCATAGCACATGAAGTACACTATGAAGGATATGAGGATGGATATAGATGTATAAGGATTAATATATAGGTTCAAACAAGACAATGTAAAAATATCGTAAAGGATATGTAAATTTTATAATCATGATCAAAGGAAGTAAATTCCACAACATACTATATGACATGAGTAGAGAAAAAGTCCAACATTTGGAATTACATATATCATGTGTTTGGGTATGCCTATATCACACTCAAAGATGCATGAAACATGTGTATATAGGAATGTAATTATATATTATCTAATAACATAAACAAAACAACATAGATGTTAAGGGGATAATAAAATCTAGGAATGTTGAATATTTTTTGTTTTTGAATTATTTGAATGTTTTTTATATTTTTTGAATATATGTTTTTTTTTGGATTTTTGAATTTATAAGCATAAAAAATATAGACAAAGGAAAAGTGTTACTATAATATAAGGAGATCATAAAGGGGGTTCCTTTGTGAAGGCATTATATCATGTGTGACATATTAATATGATGCATAATTAGTGTCACCAGGATCATACCAATCTTTTGTATTATTAGGATCATATTCATCATTGTAACCATTATTATAAGAGAGTTAAATTCTGAGGTTGTTATTGAACATACAATATATCTATGTATGAAAAACCCATTGCATCATAGATTATAGTTTCCTTAATTTTTTTCTATTCTTGAGTATGCTCATCATTGTTAAAATGTTGCTTCTCACTATGGATTAGAGAAGAGTCATGTATCTTTACTTGAACATTAGGAAAAAATGTAATTTATGCTTTGAATTCTTTATCTTTTTGTAACATATATTTATAAAAATTATCCTTTTGAATATTTTATTTCTCTAATTGTGTCTTTAAAATATTTTCTTGCTCTAACTGTGCCTTTTGAATCCTTTCTTACTCTAATTTTTGAATTTACAATTGTTTGTGTTATAAATTATCTTTTGGCACCCATACTTGTTATTTTGGTACTTGTGGTTTAAGAAAGGTACTCATAATGTGAGTGGATTATTTGGTTGATGTATCAATGATATGATCACCACTATCATTTACATTTTATATTTTGTTATTCAATGAAAAAAAATAATCTATATGATGCCCATGCATTTATTGATATGCATAATAGTATTTTGATCTCCTTATAAGATGTAGAGGAGGTAATTGAATCACTTATTTTAAATGTAGTTTATTTTAGATTTTTATTTGGATATGAAACCTTGTTGGGTATAAAATTTATAGATGAATATACAAACACATGATTAACACAAGCATATTTTGGATTTTATAGGTATGTAATCTAATTTTCCAATGATGTGAGACTTGTACTAAAATACAAATTTTGATTTTGTCATGATTCTATTAACTTACAAATAATGGTTATTTTATCCTTGAGGTTGGTTTGGGTAAGGATATACTTATTATATTCATTTGAAACCATAGGATGGGCCATTTTATCCCTTAGAAGATTGATAACATGGACCTGGTTGGATGGATGGTAGCTATCACCCACATTAGGTTAGACAGAGGAAGAGGTTATTTTTTATCCATTTAAAATGTTCCAAAGAATAATATGAGAATATGAAGATACATATAAATGTTAGCATTCCAACATTATAGGAAAAATCAACACTAAATAATTACTATAATTTGAAATCCTAGAAGGTTGAAAACCTCAATGAAAACTTAGTAAGATTTTGCACAATAAGGGCATATAAATTTTAGAATATTCATTTGGTGTTTTATAAATATGAGAAAGGTTTTTCATAAAATACAAAAAAGATGAAAACCCCATAAAAATATGTATTCTTTTCACATTATATATCAAGAAGTACTAAAAATAGTAAATTGAATATTTTGAAAATTATGTATATAATTTTGACACAAAAAAGAGGTTTTTTGTTATACCAAATAAAAAATTAAAAAAAATTGAAGAATTTGAAAATTGAGTTATTATGAATCAGAAATGAGCTAAATAATGTGGAATGTATCACAAGTAAAACCCTAAAATATTCCTAATAGAGAATCAACAATTATGATAAAACATGAATTTATTTTAGATATTTGAGAGAGGTTTTTGAATAAAATATTAATTTTTACAAAACATATAAATTAATTTTTAAAATAGGTACACCATTCACCTTGTATTCTAATATTTACTAAAAATAGTAAATTGTGAAAATAAAAAAAATTGTATAGAATTTAAGTGAACAAAAAGAGGTTTTTGAGTTTACCAACTTGAGTAGAAATACCCTTTGAGGAAATTTTAAATGGATATTTTTTGAAGATAAAATTAACTAATCAATTAAGAATAAACTACAAATGTATACACACAAAACCCTTGAAACTAGATGAGTGAAAAACCCTAGGGTAAAGTTTTAAATCTAAAAATTAATCACATCAAGTTGAAACCTTATGAGGTTAGAAACCCTAGGAATAATCAGAGGTTAGGTTCATAAAAGGTTTAAGCCTAAATTTAGATATTTGGGAATAGGGTTAAGAATATATAATTAATTCTAACATAAGGGTGATAAACTAATCTATAACATATCAAATAGTAAACTTAGATAAATAATATTATTAATATATAAACTAAGATTACTAAAAATAGTAAGGTAAAACTATTGAAATATATTACAATAAATATGAAATAATGGTACTTATCTAGTTAAAAATGCTTATATGGATTTAAACTATATTCTAGATTAGCTATCAGATTTTGAAAATTATACTTCTATGGTCGTAGACACTACCATCAGATCTAGACACTACCATTAATGCTAGTGTCTAATTGAGATGCAAGTATATAGTATGGAATAATGATTGATACAAGTGTCTAGTATGGAATAATGATTATATTAATATATGACCAAATTCAATGTTTTAGGTTTTCATTCGACTTTTTACTCATGTATTCACATTTGGGATATAGGTTTTCACTCTTCACTGGTTGATCAAACCCTATATCTACACCCTTATTCACATTTGGAATGAGTTTTCTAGAAATGAGTTAGTGGGCTCATGGTGTCGATTTGCCCCAAAGACCCATTTATCAATGGTAACTAATTACATAGCCAATACTCTAATGAGGGCCTTATAATTATGAATTTATCTCATATATGTGGTAAAGTGTGTGCATAATAGTGAAATATACTATATGATCATGCATGCAGTGATCTAGATTATGATTTGAAAAATATCACACATGAACTCCGCTTTGAATGTTTCATACATGTAATATGACTTCTCATATACTTGATATAAAAATAGGGATGAATATGTTAGAATAGAGTGCTTGTGTACTTGATTGATTTAGTTTTAGTAGGTGTTTTCTTGGTATTTTGTAGATGAGGAATGAGAAGTCTTAGACTTATATTTGTACCACATATTTTGAAAATATATCATGATAGGGATCATTAAGACAAATAGACTAACCCATGGGTTTTTATCATTTTTTAATTTGAATGACTTTTGGATACTGTACACTATATAAAGATCTAGAACTGTCATTGGTAATAGTGTCCCTCTATGGTTAATAGTATCTAGAGGGATAGAAAATAGGTATTTATTTGAAATTTTTAGTTAAGTATTTTTATAAAGTTTTAATTTTTATGTTCAATATAGGAGACATGGGTCATCAAAATGATATGCATTAGACTAAGAGATAAGTATTTAGGCATAATGAGATGGTGAATATGAGACTTTTGGTAGTAGGGAGGTATAGAATTTAAGGGTAGATCCTTCATTTATATTTTCAAATGTAAAAGACTAATATGCTATAAATATTTAGTTTTAATATCTATAGATTCTAAAGTTGGCATAAAAATTACAATTTTCTCCTATTGGGAAGGATGTTCTTGAGGCCAAGACTAATATTTTATCTCCTAAATGGGTGTGATGGGAATCCATGAACTTGGTCCTAAATTTAATTCTCCACCTTTGACATGTTGGTTGTGCTATTTTTCAGCCACGATGCATCAAAATGGAGATATTTAACTATAGCTTCAACATTGACAATATTTTTTATTAGTGTTTTTTCATTCCTAAGCAGCTATAAAAAATGCATATGGGTGTAATCAGATGGTTTTGGTCATGGTAACATATGTTATTTTTATATAAAAATGTTTTTTAAGTGATTTATTTTCAATGGGAGGTCATAGAGGTGAAAATGTTAGTTGGAGGACAAGAACTAGTCTCTTGACTGCATAAAGTTACCTTTTAGCACTGATTAATATACCATCTATCAATGATTAATATATTATGTTATTCTATGATCTAGGGTGAAAATACATGGATTCAACATGCATGCAATTTTTCTTTTTTTATTTGTAAATAACTTATGGTTTTAGTTTTACATGCATCTAAAGTTGGCCTAAAAAATTATAATTTTATTGTATTTGGAGAAAAGGTCTTGAGGTCAGAATGGGTACTTTGTCTCCTAGATGAGAATTATTTTAGGACAATAAATTGGTACTATATGTTATTAGGCACCCCTTTCATCATGTAGATTATATTTTTTAGCCACAAAGCATTGGAGGTTGAGATCTCCAACTACGGCTTTAATGTTGCCAATATTTATGTTCAGTGTTTTCATGTTCCTAAGTAGTTGTAAAAAAGTGCATATGAGTGGATTCAAAGATAATTTTGTTTGTAACACATGTAATTTATCTATCCATATGTGTTATAAGTGATGTATTTTTAAGGGGATGTCCCAAAAATGGAAATGTCAATTGAGGACAAGATCTACTCTTTTGACTACATAAAAGTTACCTTTCAGCATTGATTACTATATCATCTACCACAAATTCATCTCTTTTTTTTAATAAATATGATTTGAATAGAAATTATATGTATTCAATATTCATGCAATTTTTATTTCATTTTTTGAAAATTATTTATGATTTCTATTTTATGTGCATCTAAAGGTGGCTTTAAAACTATAATTTTTTCCTATTGTGAAGGGAGTTCTTGAGGTTAGAATAGGTACTTCATATCCTCATTGGGAATGATGGTAGGATAATAAATTGGTATATATATATATATATATATATATATATATATATATATATATATATATTATTACCTACCCTTGACATGGTAGTACTACCATTTTTAACCATGAGGCACTAGAGGTGGATATCTTCAATTACAACTTTAATATTGACAACATTTGTTGTCAGTGTTTCTTTATTCCTGAACAACTATAAAAAAGTGCATCTAAGTTGATTCAGAGATAGTGAACTTTGAAAAATATATTATTTTCCTATCCACATGTTTTTTAAATGATTTATTTTCAAGGGGAGGTCATGTAAGTAAAAATGTTAGTTGGAGGACAAGAACTTGACTGTATAAAAGTTGGTCTTTAAATACTAATTAATATACCATATGCCACAAATTCATATCTTATGTTTTATCACCATGTTATGGGGTGAAATTATATGGATTCAACATTCATGTGAGGTTTTTTTTGGTTTGTGAAAATTACTTATGATTTTCATTTTACATGTGTCTAAAGTTGACCTAAACAACTATATTTTTATCCTATTAGGAAGAACATTTTTGAGGTCAAAATGAGTACTCCATCTCCTAATTAGGCATGGTGGGGGGATAATAAATTATTTATAGATGTTATTATCCACCCCCAACATGGTTGTTGTGCCAATTTTTATCCATAATTCACCAGAGGTGGAGATCTCCAATTGAAACTTTAATATTGGTAACATTTATTGTCAATTTTTTTGCATTCTCGATTAGTTGTAAAAAAATGCATATGGTTAGATTCTTAGGTTTTGGTCATGGGAACACACATGATTTTCCTATCTAGATGAATTTTAAGTGATGTATTTTCAAGGGGAGGTTTTGGAGGTGTAAATGTTAGCTGTAGGACAAGAATTAGTCTCTCAACTACATAAAAGTTGCCTTTCATCAATGATTAGTATACCATATTCCACGGATTTATCTCTTATGTTCGATAACAATCATCTATGGTGAAAGTATAGGACTTTAACACACATGAAATGATTCTTTTTGTTTGTTCAAATAACTTATGTTTTTATTTATAAACGTCTAAAGTTGGCCTTAAAAACTATAATTTAATCCTATCAAGAAGGATGTTATTAAGGAGAGAACAAATACTCTGAATCTTGATCACATGTAATCAAAGGATAATAAATTGGGACTAGATGTTATTAACCACCCCTCATAGGGTGGTGGGGCCATTTTTCAACCATGAGGAACTAGAAGTGGAAATATATAATAGTGGCCTGAATAAAGAGATGACAATTTAGCCATTTCTATAGATGCAAATCTTAATCAAGTCAAAAATTGAAATAATGACCCAATTTTATTATAACATCTCCATCATCTCCTATTTTATATTTTAAAACTCACGTTAATAAAATAGGCTATGGACTCTATTATGTATTTATTCTTAGCTTCCCTTTTTATAAAATATTGAGACTCTCTCTTCATTTTCCTTGACTTGGAATAGGTCTCTCTTCACTTTCCTTATATCCAATAATATACCTAGGATATTATCTGGGAAGAACATGCATGGAAGTGTCTAGAAGTATTGAACTTAGAAAGACTAAAGACTGGGTGACCCTTATTTTAGAGTTAGGTGTAGTGAGGTCAATAATCATAAGAGTAGTGGGAACCAAAGTGTCTATTGATGGATTTTGAATAATGAGAGGCATAATGGGTGTAGTGTGTGACATGGGTGAGTCAGTGAATGTGCACACACCCTAAATTGGTCAAGTAATCATAAGTAATATGTTATTTTTTTCTCTTTCATAGGAATGTCTTAGTGATGAATGTGAGTCTTGTTCACATTGTCATCTTGGGTCTTTTAATATTTCTTATGACTTATTTTCCCTATTTGTTTCACCCACAGTAGTCCTTTATCATCCCATCCTAGTCACAGGGGGACCCTAGCCTATTTTTGATAGTCTTCACTCAGTTTTGTTTTCCTAGGACACTAGCATAGTCTTAGACACTAGCATAATACACTAGTGTGCAAGTTCAACACTAGTGTCTAATGGTCACTTTTTCAACGTGTTTTGGGTCATAACCCTTCCTTGAGCCTTCTCTTATGATTTTATATTTATTTTGAATATTTTCAACCAATGAATAAGGGTATTACATTAAAATCAAATATATTTCTATATAAAGAGAATCACAAGGCATTTGACATCTAAAACTTACTATCTTGGCACATAATTACATAAAATTAGTCAATAGTATAGTTTATCACATTGCATATTACTCAATAATTACACCTAGATCTACATGCTTGATCAAAGAGGGGCCTAAAAAAAATCCATTCTATCATACTGTGTGCATTGATTATGCACATTCTGTAAGGGATAACTTTATACTATTTGAGACCCGTATCATTAGGGTTAAGGTAGGCAGTAATCAGGATTGTAGGGGTTTTTCATTGGGTGATTGTAACATCCCATAACCTAGTTTTTCTATTCCATTTACATTTTATTTTGTTATTATTTCATGTGTGCAAGTGTTCATTAGGTTTTATAAAAGATTTATAAAATAGTGACATAAATGAATGATCAATATCTTAAAATTTACCTACATGTTTTTGAAACCCTCTTGTAGCACCTCTAGACGTCTAAGGTAGAGTTTACACAAAATGACACTAGTGTTGTATATCTATAAAATGATACTATATTCCTAACCACACTACTATATGAAGGTAGTTTTCAACCCTTATCCTATAATGAAAGACTCGTGACTGATCTCCAAGCCTATTCTAACCTTCTTAACCTTTGACAATGTCTCTTTCAATTTAGATAAGTCAATTTTCTCATTGTACATACATTTTAAATAAATTAATTCAATATATCTATTTATAATATTTATTTAAATGTACCCTCTATGCCCATCTGATTTAACAACCTATAATTTACATGTCTAATTACTAAATAGTTAAAACATTTGGTGAACTTGACTTCAAATATTGCTTAAAACCCTAATTCCATCTTAGGGTTTACCTTCCACATTTTTTTGTAATAAATTAGGATTTATAAAATTTTGATTTTTTCTTGATTTTTACACAACCTAACTAATCCAAACTAGTCCTTTAATAGGGTTTCATTAATTTAATACACTTTAAATTTTGTCTACAAAACCCTCAAAATCCCTAGATTTGCATACTAGGCCCCTGCACACCCAGATATTAGCCATAAGGGTTTAAGTTAAAATTCTAATTTTTCCATATATTGGGTTGAATATTTATCATATTTGCACATATACCTATGTTAGATTACATTCTACCTATTTTGTTCTTGTTATTCATTATTTTCATTCTCTTTTTTGGAAAGTTTAAAATGACATCCAAGAAGCCTCTTTCCCCTCACCTAGTTGATGAATTTCTAGCATTTTCTCATAATTATAATAATGAGTGGACAAATTTTCAAGATTACACATTATCACATGATAATGATTTCATTTATAATGATGACGATGATTATTTTTTTAATGATATATATGATGATTACTATGAGCATGATAATGAAAGTGTTGATGAGGATACATTAGATGTATCTTCTTCTCTTTCTTCTCTCTCTTATC
Organism: Torreya grandis; assembly: GCA_037957365.1. Lineage (NCBI taxonomy): Eukaryota > Viridiplantae > Streptophyta > Pinopsida > Cupressales > Taxaceae > Torreya > Torreya grandis. Next base: position 2,601,906 of record JARHVA010001297.1, on the reverse strand, counting down.
CTACTTCTCAAAATAAAATTAATAATATAATGCTAAAATAACCTCTTATTGGTATTGCTTTGTTCTAATGTGATCCTAACTTTTCAATCACTTTTACTACCTCATTAAAATTAAAACAATATAAGTGCAATAAATGAAATCTACTTTTGCATGATTCAAGAAATATAAAAAAGAGTAATGCATCTTATTTAACCTTCTCAATTAAATTTTAAAAATCATGTAGAAATTATATTTCACCTTTTACCTATGCACAAACTAAAGTATATGAAATTATTTTATCACCTTATTTTACATTCTAAGCTCAACACAATTATTTTTTATACAATATTAATAATTCAAATATCTCTAACTTTTATCCTACATGTCATAATATGCCAAATGAGAACATGATTTATTCTTCTTCTACCCTTGACTCCAAGATTGAAAATAATGATCATACATGCATTCTACTCATATCTAGTGAAGATGTATGCTTTGCATTACACCTACACATGATGATATATTACATAGTAGTAAAAATTTAAAATTTTATTCTAATCTCTCTCTCTCTCTCTCTCTTAGTGAGCATATCAATGACATTTCTTCTAATATTTCCTCTATAAGTGAATTAAACTCTGATTTTGATTAACCTTGGAATAACGATGATTACTATGATTTTGGTGAAGAAGACATTAAGTCTAGTCTTTCTAGTACTCAGCCTAATTCACCCATCTCTCATGTTTAAATTGATTGGTTATCAAATTATAATTCAAATTATAAAATGACTTTGGATAAACACAAACTAACTTATATATATGTTTATAGTTTACACAATTTACATTCACATGATAATAATGTATCTTTTAGTCCATTAACATGTGATACTTCTTTACAAATTAGTAAAATAAGAGATAGAAAAGAATATCCCTCAATCCCCCTTACTTTAGTAGAACTCATTCTCATCCTAACCTCCACAAGGGTGATAACCCATTGTAGACACCGAAATAGTGTCTAACCCTTGGTCCCTTTCCCCCTTAGTCCATTCCTAACCCATTCCTAACAATTACCAATTTAAAATAATTAACTTATTTTGAATTAACCCCCCCTTTTTGGACACATCACCCATGACACCTCGCCTAGGACACCTCACCTTGGACTAATTCCCATCCTATGACTCACTTAAGACCTACTCCTACTTCTCTCTAACTACCTAACAAACTCTCATGCGTATTTAGCCCAACCCTCGGCATTTTCCAATGGATAGGGCACTTTGCGGATGAAAAATGGGCTTAGTGGCTCTTTTTGCCTGTTCTAACCCCGCCGACGTCGGCTAAGTGTCGACCGACACCAGCAAAATTGCCGACATCGGTTATACTTAACCATTTTTTCAGACTCTTTCCTGATCCGAATCAAAAATCAGTTAATTTGCAGAAGCAACTGATGAATCCTTCAATCTTGAGTCTTCAACCATCTATCAATCTGTGAAATCTCTTCCTCAAGTGTAGCAACAGCTTCAAGTTCTCTATCAGCAATAGGTTCTCCACACAGGCTACATCAATAACAGGTACATGAATCATCAGTAGCACATCTTTTACAAGGCACAGGTAAGTATACTATCTGTGTTTTTATTCTCTTTTCAGTTATTTGCTTTCAAACAATATCTCCCTAGACCAAACTGTTAACCAAGCCAAACCCGCATCTTGACTTATCCATCTTCCCTGTTTCCTCTGTCCTCTATCGGACCATACATTCTACCCATTTAACCAAACTCTCAGACTCAGACCCCAGACCATTCAACCAAGCCTAAAAACTTTGTCTCAAGACTGGTAACAAACCTAGACTCTTCCTTGGCCTTGTCCATAGACCAAAACCCTGACCGAACTCTGTCCACAAACCACAGACCTGCCTGGACCTCATCCAAGCTATTTGTCCCGACCGACACCGGTCACTACCCCAACCGACATCAGCATATTAACTGACGTCGGCACCTTAACCAACCGACGCCGGCAGGATTACCGACGCCGGCGACTGTGATCAATCCGACAGCTTCTTTCAAGTAAGTCTTTGTTTCTCCTTTACATTTCCATCTTTTATCACTTTCAGTTCTTCATTATTCTATTATTTATCAGACATTTCCTTCTATTGATTAGTGGGTTTATATCCCTTAAGGAAGTTTTCATACTTCTGGGATCAAGCTTTCGCTTGACAACCCACCATTTGTCTATTTAACGCCTTCTTTTGTCCAAGCTTCTTTTCTTTGCAGGTGTCATTCCTCCATAGCCAAAGAGGAGTACTCATAGCATCTGGATTACGGTGCGTAGCCTTTATCCAGGTACACATCAAGCCTTGACCATTCTTTCTTAGTTTCTTCTTAATTCTCTCTTTTGAAATTGAAAACAAAATTTGAATAGAAACATTCTGGCATGCCCGGTGGGACCCCTTTAGGGCCTTCCTTGGGTTCCCTTTCTTTTTTGTTCATTTAGTTGCATTAGGCTTCTTAACCTTCACCTCTTTCTTCTTTTCTAAAAAAATCATAAGCAGGAAAGAAAAAGAACTTTTTCTTTCTTTTTCTTGCATTTCTAGTCTAGTAAGAAAATCATTTTCTTCAACCCTTTCTCCAACTTGTCTTCATTCCAATTCAATATTTAAATTTGGGACTTTAAAACTTACTGCATTCCATTTCTTGCTTTCTTGCATCTTTCTAGTCCACACTTAGTAATTAGTAAAACGCATATTGAATAAATCGTAGATCACTTGATGTTACACTGCCAGACCACATGCACTCAATAAAACATAAAACTCACTTGAGACAAGGCCCGACTGGGATTTCATCACCCAGCGGATACCTTACCCAACCCGACAATCCTACTTGGATTTCACCACCAAGGGGAAAGCCAACTCTGTTCTCTGGCAGAGTCTAAACTATAGTGAAAGTATATTTTGGCTAAGCGAAACCAGCTAACCACTGGAATTGTGAATTGAGGGGAGCTTGCTCCTTAGCACCAGGCCTATACGGAAGCTAATACAGACTTTTGAGTGCTTTAACATACCTAAAACCATCTTTAGATTACCTATTCTAGGACCCTTCTTACAGCCAACTTCCTCAAACATCACATTAAGGCATAAGCCACATGATCTTAATAAAATTATTTCTAGGGATTTAATGCTAGGCTCTATCTGTCATCATCATATTTTCTATTTTTATCTATCTTTTTTGAGCTGGTAAGGACATCTTTTTCATTTCCAAAATTTTTTTTCTGAGTTTCTGGAAAACACAGTAACCGACATCGGTCTTGTAACCGACGTCGGCAACCTTTTCTGAACCGGCATCGGTCATCTGACTGACATCGACAGCCTTCTTCACCGACATCAGCTTTATTACCGACATCGGTCTCTGCCTATTTTCTTTTTTCCAAAAACAGCAAGCTTAAAATCTAACTTTCTGCCTATTTAAACATCCATTCTAGTTTTTTGAGACTGACAGAACACAGTTTTCTGAAACCTGACCCTTTCTTGCCTTGAATGGTTTTGACACGCAGTCAAACCAAGGCCCTTCTTGACCACGCTAGCCAACAACCGCTTCCACCTTCACCATCTACAACCAGTCCTATAATGGAGTTCAACTCGGAGACTGAAAGAACTCCTACTCGCCCAACCCTGCCTCAAACTCTTATCGTTCTAAAAGGGGACCAAGATTTTGCATGATTCTTGGAGCTTAACGTCAAAGCCTTAAAACACTATCTCGTGAATAGCCAAATGTGTGACTCCCTAGGCAACCTAATCTATGGCATGCCAACTTCTCTAGTTGACACAAGAATCACATCAATGGCCCCTACCATTCAACCATTAGACAACACCTCCACCAATAACCCAACCGTGTCTTACCTTCAAAACGTAGTCTCTCCATCTAAACCTACCTCCATGGGGGTTCCAGTACTCCCTCAACCTCAAGTCACTCAACCAAACCCCACACCTTTCCAAAACCTACTAGTCTCTATTCCCCCTACTCTTGCACCTATAAACACAAGAGTAACTGTTTACCCATCAACAAGCATAGCCACGCCTCAACCATCCTTGACGGCCCCTATCCAACTTGTGCCTACCAACCTCGTAACACAAGTGCCCTTGGCTCCAACTTTCACTCCAATAACCAACTATCCATATGTTGCGTCTATGCAACCATCCACATCATACGCCCCTCCCAATATCTTTCAAGCACTTTATAATCTAGGGGACGCTCCACCCACCAATCCATCAGTAGATATCATCAAAATGCTAATGGATAAAATGTCTAGCTTAGAGACTTTTGTTTCTGGCTCACGCAATGCTCTCTCATACGAGCAAATTTGCAATGAGCCTATTCATCCTTCCGTGCCGATTAGACCATACCCCAACCAGTGGGAGCTTCCCAAATTTTCTCACTTTCAAAGCAAGGAAGACCCACAGCAACACTTACGGGCATTTAGACATGCCTGTTACCTTATTGCTCATGACGACACATTTCTCTTGCACACATTTCTTATGTCCCTTTTTAGCACTGCACTTGACTGGTACAGCTCGATTACCAGCCATTCCCTCTTCACCTTTACACAGCTAGCCCAGCTTTTTCTTGACCACTTCTCCATAAACATCACCAAAAAGGTTTTGATCACAGACCTTTACACTATCTACCATTTTGAGGATGAATCAGTAGCTAATTTTGTTGCTCACTGGAGAGGTCTCATCAATCAACTCTCCTTTTCCTTACCTCAAACTGAACTTATTGAACTATTCTCCCGAGCTTGCGCCAAACACATTTCTTCCACTTTAAGGGTTCAGACCTTCTGTACTTTTGACGAAGCCTTCACGATGGCCCGTAAACTTGAATTACGTGTCATCGAGGAGAATAAAGTCAAGTTACGGAGCAAAAACCCCAACTCTAAGACTAATGACTCTTCTTCTTCTAAGCCTTCATCGTCAAATCCTAAGTCTAAAGCTTCAGCTAACGCTGTGGTTGTTAGACCTTCATCCTCTTCATCCAATCAACCTGAACCATCCACATCTCAGAGTGCCACCCGTCAATTCCAGCAGAGATACGTGCAAAGACAATATACTCCTCTTGGAGAATCTTACGCGTCTATACTGGAAAAACTTGTTAAACAGGGGATTATCAACCTCCCCCAGATTCGACCACCGCCACAATTTGATCCCTCACGCACCATCCCTACGTGGTATAGGGAAAATGACTCTTCTTAATTCGACCACCACCACAATTTGATCCCTCATGTGTCATCCATCACAAAACCTTTGTCGTCACCCACACTGATCCCCTCAAATACATGCATTCTAAACCATATCAAAACTAGCGTATGGCTCGTTGGCTCATGCTTCTTGCTGAATTTGACTTAGAATTTATCCAGCAAAAATCTATCAAAGGGCAAACAATCGCTGACCAACTAGCAGATGCCCCTCTTTCTGACAATCAACCTTCTCAGTGCGAGTTTCCTGATGAATCTATCGCCGCCCTCTCAACTGATGACACATTCTACTAAATGACGATGTTCTTCGACGGCTCTAAATGTCAACTCAGTGGGGGTGCGGGGGTCATCCTCATTCCATATGAAGGTGAACCCATGCCCCTATCTTTTAAACTTGACTTTGAATGTACCAATAATATAGCTGAATATGAAGCCTTAATTTTGGGACTTCAAACTGCCCTTTCTTTAAACATCAAGACCATCAGCATCTTTGGTGACTCACAACTTGTCGTCAATCAAATCAATGGTTCATATCTTTGTAAAAATGAAATTTTACAAAGGTACAAGCACCGTGTTGACACTCTTCTAGCATCTTTCGACCATCACTTATTGCAGACTGTTCCTCGATCGATGAATAAGTTTGCTGACACCATGGCTTCCCTCGCCTCGCATATTCCTTCTTCATCATCATCCTCATCAAGAATTTATGTCATGGTACATCGTGTGCCATTACCGTCATACATTTCCACTGACATCAATCTCATCCATGCCATAGACTCTAGTTCACAAGATGTATGGTATCAACAACTTGAGGACTACTTGACTCATTCTCTCGTTCCTCCCGACCTCTCTAGCAATGAGCAGTGGGCTTTCATCAAGCGCACTGCTCGCTATACCATGCTAGGGGGCCTTCTCTATAAAAGAGGTTTTGACGGCCTTCTTCACTATTTAAACTCCACTGAAGCTTCTCATGTTGTTAAACAAGCCCATGATGGGATTTGTGGTGGACACTTCAGTGGTAACTCGGTTGCCAAGCACATCCTTCGCCTGGGTTATTATTAGCCCACTCTTCATCAAGACTGTAGTGATTATGTTCGGTGTTGCATCAAGTGTCAGCAGCATGCTAACTTGCTTCATCTCCCTAGTCACACCTTATAAGTTGCTCAGGATTTTTGGCCTTTTTCACAATGGGGCTTAGATCTCATCGGTGAGATTAACCCTCATTCATCTCTTCGTCATCAGTCTATCATCACTGCCACCGAGTATTTCACCAAGTGGGTGGAAGCTATTCCTCTTGTCTCCACAAAAGCTGACAAGATTGTCGACTTCATCAACACCCACATCATCTGTCATTTCGGTGTACCTCACAAAATCATCACCGACAATGGCAAGTCTTTTAAAAACAAGACCGTCCAAAAACTCTGCGACTCATTTGGCATCAAACTTAGCTTTTCTTCACCTTACTACCCACAAGCAAATGGGCAGGCTGAGGCTTCTAACAAAATCCTAACCAAAATTCTCATGAAGGTGGTCAATGACACTGGAAGAGATTGGCACGTTCAAATACCCTTCGCTTTATGGGCCTACCGCACTAGCATCCAAACCTCTACGGGTGCTACCCCTTTCTCTCTAGTGTATGGAATAGAGGCTGTCTTACCTCTCAAAGTATAGATCCCATCTCTTCGCATTTCACTCCATGACATTCTTTCTAATGATGACTTTCATCAAGATCGATTAGCTCAACTTGAGTTACTCGACAAGCGTCGTCTCGCTGCCCTCAATCATCTCCATGTCTATCAAAATTGCATCAAGCGTGTCTATAATAAAACTCTGAGAGAATGAGATTTCAATATCAGAGATCTCATCCTCAAAGAAAACCAACATGTGACCAATATGGAATGGAGTAAATGAGGCAAATTTGCTCCTAATTGGCTCAGACCTTATATCATAACGCACAAGTATGGATCAGGGACTTATCATTTATCTTCTCTTGAAGGCCGACCAGAACTTGAGCCTCTTAATGCTTTGCATCTGCGACCATTCTACTATTAGTTGAGTATTCATCTCCTTGACATTTAACTTGAGCTCATCCCTTGAGCAATCCTTTTCCTTTTAATCCTTAATCCATTTCACCCTTTTTTCCTTTAACAAAATCCTCTATAACCCTTTTATGACATACAGATGCTTTGTCCTAATAAAAGGGAGCCCTTGACCTTCTATAAGTCTTGTCCATGACTCAACATTCTGTCAAAATTAAATCAAGATGTCAAAATATCCAAGGTCACAAAACCAAATTAAAATATAGACTACTCCCTCGAAGGACAGCTGCACTATCATTGCTGTAACTAATAGACTGATCCCTTGAAGGACAGCTATTCAAAAGCCCTTAAATCTATAAAGCAAAGTATAGACCACTCCCTCGAAGGATGGCTATGACTAAATCTTGCTACAAACAGCATTTTCTTAGAAGCTTCCTGCATCGATCAGCTTCACAAATGACCACCAAATAAATGACATCTTTATGTGGACTTCCCGCATTGATCAGTCCACTCTTAAAAAAAAAGTCATGGACTTGACTTATTGTTGTCTCAGGGCTCTCCTATAAAAGGGGCAAAATTATCCATACTCTAAAATGGGTTACCTTTTTTTCTCCTATCATATCACCTACTCAAGGGACTTCGAGCTTACTTTAATGTCAAAAGTGATTCGATTATCGCTCTAACATAACTATGGTCAATGATGCAACGCATAACTGGGGCTCTTCATTCTAACAACCCCTGTCTATGTTGTCTTTTTGGTCCTTGTCAATAAAAGGGCACTTATGCCTTTTACTTTCTGCCTACACTTTGGTCATATTCACTCACATCATTTGTCAAAATGACTTAATCCGACTCTTTTCAAACCATCCACATAGCCTAATCATTATGGTTTCCATTGACATCAAACATATGGAAACTATCGACCTGACACAATTTATGTTAAACATAAACCAATACTTGATGAAACATAAATAGACCTCAATTCATTCTTAGCAAGCATCCATCACGAATATGGATAGTTACTAGAGATGAAAAACCTCGACCAATGTTACAGAATACACCATTTGGAAGAGACTGTAGTGTCATCTCCTCCTCATCATTTCACGCATGTACCCTCGGACATATGGGAAATGCTATATCTTTATCATGACCAAAATCAACCACTTTAATCTTTTTCCTCCCTTCTTGGGAGAACTACATTGGCCTGAGGCCCTAACGAAAGGGGCTATGTAGGTAGCACACAGTTGACATGGGGTCTTCTGGGGATAGCTCGGCCATTCTCTTCATCACTCTCTTCCATCTCCTTCTCTCGTCACCTGTCAATCACAGCACAGTCAATCACATATTCACATAATCATTAGTATACTCTCATTTTCATTATAACAACATAAGTCATTAGTCATAAATTTCACCCATCATAACTCATTAAACATTCGCATCATATAATCCACAAGTTAAACATTCAATATCACATCTATCATCATCTAATCTAAAGTCATCATCATATAACCATTTCATAAACATTGTCATCATCACATTCATTTTCATCAAGCATCATCATCTTATAATCATTAAACATAACATTATCATTTACATCATTCTCATCATTAGCATCATCATAAAACATCATCGCATTAATCATTAGCATCATCATAACATAATCATCATAATCATCATAAATATCATATCAAAATCTGCATCATGAAACACATGAAAAATGCTGCAAACATTAAACATCCACAACATCTCCATAACACATGTCACTAAATCAAAAATGCTCATCATATATATATATCAAAAATAGTTTTATACAAAAGACACAATCTGTGTCTATCTCTCTCTCTCATCATACATCTCTCATCTTCAGCTCACAGGCCGGTATATACATAAAAAAAAAATGCATCTCTAGGGCTGCCCTCAAGGCTGTGGCTGTGGTGGTGGTGGCGGTGGCTGAGAAGAGGCTATATCCTCTCCCCCCTCTAATCTCTGCCATCTACGAGACCCTAAAGCTGTCGCTCGTGACATCGATCTCTAACGGCTCTAATCTACCGCATCTCTGAGTATCATTGTATCTGAGGGAACCCTCTGATGGCTCTCTCATAATACGCGATCTCATCCAGTGCATCACTGTATCTCACTAGAGATACAGTCTGTGGTGGACCCATCTGCCCTGCTCTTGTGGCCTGTCCTGACCCCTATGGCTGTGGCTGACCTCGGTGCACTGATATTGATGGTCCTGCCCCCTATGAAAATGATGGCTACTGTAGTGGGCCCTGCCCTCCAAAACTCTGACCTGTGACTGCCTGTGCTTGGGCTGCAGCCAGCTATCCCTATAACAAAGTGACATGTGCTGTCAACATTGCCACCTAACCTGTCATCTTAGTCAGCTACCCTGTAACCTCAGCTAGCTACCCCTGCAAAATTGAGACCTGGGCCTGAGCCATGTCTCTCTCCTGCCGTGCAGTGTCCCTCTCTGTGCGAGTAGTATCCCACTCCCTCGTGACCGCCTGCAGATTTGGCTAGGGACCCACCTGTATGCCTCTATACTGCCCTGCCCACCATGGCGTGTAGGCCTCTATACACCCTGGGTCGGCTATCCCAGGTCCTGTCAGTAACTCCTCAAAATTGGGCTCCTCTGTCTCCTCTGGCAGTGGGAGCGGTGCCTCAATGTCATCCTGCCTGTACTGTGGGAAGGTGGGAGGTACATCCTGTAGTAGCCCATACTGGCACCGCACTCTCTCAGCTAGAATCCTCTCAAGCTCATCGACTCATCTGCCTCTGACCCATCGCCTGCTTTGAACTCTAACCAACTGCTCTCCCTGGTCTTTGAATGCTGGATAGACCAAGTATGGTCTCCAGATGATGTCTGCAAGAATCAAAGCCTCTAGTACGCCTTGGTAGTAGTCAATGTCTCTGACCACTTCGTCCACCCACATATATGCCATAACCTCATGCCATCGCCTGAATCCCACCCTAAAATTAGCCTAGATCGCCACTGGGAGGCTGAGAGGTCATGTGACTATGATGTGCTCGTAAGCCCAACAGTGCAGAAGGTGGCCCACACATAGACTGTACCACTGCCACTGGCTGATACCCCACAACTCTCTATATACTTAAGCCAAAAACATGGGTGCCCAGGTAAACACGGTTTGCTACTCTAGCATATCCATCAAAACCCTAGTCATGGCCACTGGGACCTTGCCTCCCTCCACATCTGGCAACGCATACACTATGATGCCGATCATCATCAGGATCGCCAGCCAATGTGCATCCTCATCCGCCACGTACAATGACTTATATGCAAAACTCACTGAGTGGTAGCTCATCTCCATGACATGCTCTCCAAACAACGTAACCATATGAATGTTGTGTGCCTCTCTCGAGCACACATATAGGTCTGCTCTGTGCACCAACAGCCACAAAATCTGGTACACATCCTTGATCATGACCGTCATCTCACTAGTAGGTAGGTGGAAGGTGTTGGTGGCATGGTCCCATCGCTCGATCAATGCTACCATGAGGCTCACATCCCTCACCACTCTGTAGTAGCGTCTCAGCCCACCTAGCCTGACTGCGCTCATCTGCACCCACTCCTCGATGGACATGCCTCTACGCATCTACATCAGCAAGGTCAGGAGGCGATCCTACAGTATCAGGGTCTGCCTCACCTACATCCATCCATAGTCAATTTCATGTTAGAATTGTTGCTACTTTTCCTATTCTATCAACCATTCTGACCATCTATACCTAACCCGACACCCAAGAAGCCCTTGGCATAGCTTCAACCTCTCGACTTGACCATTTTTCAGAACCATTTTTGACCAGGCAGCCACCAACATTGGATAGCTTGCCGGCGAAGACACTCACCTAATCGACGTTGATCACTTAGTGACCGACGTCGGTAGGTTAGTGATCGATGCTGGTCACTGGTCGGCCGACGCCGGTGGGATCACTGATGTCGGTGACTGGTTCGGCCCTAGGGCCGAATGGGGTGAGCCCTAATTTTTAGGGCTTCCCCATTTTAACCCCCTACACCCCCCAAAACCCTCCTAAATGACTCATAAGCTCTCCTGGACAACCTACCCACTTTCCTAGCTACCCACCCCCTCGATTTATGTCTAAAACAACAAACATTCAAAAAACAAAATTCAAAACCAAAAGCATCAAAAGAAGGTTCAGGGCCCTCCTACCTCATCCCGGCGATGCCGACGTGGTGGCACGATGGGTGCCGCTAGTGGTGGACCTCCCGCAGGTCCTCTACTCCCCTCTGCCATGTCCACTATGTCTCTTTGCCCTCACACTTCACCTGACCCACACGCATCCCTGCAGCGTCCAATCAACTCCTTCTCTTCACCAATGTTCTTCTGCCACCTCACACCACTCCTCGGTCAGCATTGGGTCACTTTCACTCAACAAATTCCAGAGCTCTTTTTCTTTCTCAATCAAATAGCAAATGACTTTTGGTGGGCCGCCAATCCAGTTTTGGCAGATTTGGTAGGCCACTGACGTCGGCATCGGCGTGCCCTAATCTGCCGATGTCGGTCGACTTCCACCGATGTCGGTCTCTTTTAGACACCGACATCGGTTATATAACTGATGTCAGTGGCCTTAAAAACTTCATCCCTCTTCTAAATAACCAAAATCATGCCCCAATCAGTGAATCCTCCAGACCATGTCATTTTGGCCCCTTAGTGCACACTTGGATCAATTTTGCATCCATCCATCGACCACCAGACATTGGAGATCATGCCCATCTCCTAAAATCATGACTACTTCCAAAGCGACTTTGCCTTGGTTGTTTTTACATGTATGCTACCTCATGATTGGTTAGCAAAATTATGCACACACTTTTGACCTTCATAAGTATAGGATCGTAAGCCAGTTGATTTGCACTACTTGTGACTTTTTTGTGTTTTCGGGAGCACTTCCTTAGCCTGGGATACCTGGAACACGACGACCATTGGAGCTTCAACCTCGATTGAATAACTTGATCAGCTATGACTAATGCTGGGGCTTGGTTCTTTTAATTTTGGCACTCCTTGACCTTTGACCTGCAACAATTTGACCCGATCATCCTCGTGAAGTGGTGTACGCACAATCACAACTTTTGCAATGTTTTTACTCTATCTTTCCTCTTTTCTCATCCACTCTCTGTCAAATCAGCACCCGATACCAGGTTCCCTTCTCTCGACTCCTGCTTTGAGGGGGGATACCTCATCCATAATCGGGGCAACCAACCCTCACCTATTTTTGTCTATGAAATCAACTTTTGCCCATACCTGGGACAACTGACTCCTATTTTTGTCTTGCAGTTCACTTTAAACAACCAACAAGATAAAAAGGGGCAAATGTAGACACCAAAATAGTGTCTAACCCTTGGTCCCTTTCCCCCTTAGTCCATTCCTAACCCATTCCTAATAATTACCAATTTAAAATAATTAACTTATTTTGAATTAACCCCCCCTTTTTGGAGACATCACCCATGACACCTCACCTAGCACACCTCACCTTGGACTAATTCCCATCCTATGACTCACTTAAGACCTACTCCTACTTCTCTCTAACCGCCTAACAAACTCTCATGCGTATTTAGCCCAACCCTCAGCATTCTCCAATGGATAGGGCACTTGGCGGATGAAAAATGAGCTTAGTGGCTTTTTTTGCCAGTTCTAACCTCGCCGACGTCGGCCAAGTGTCGACCGATGCTGGTGGAATCACCGACGTTGGTTATACTTAACCATTTTTTTAGACTCTTTCCTGATCTAAATCATAAATCAGCTAATTTGTAGAAGTAACTGACGAATCCTTCAATCTTGAGTCTTCAACCATCCGTCAATCTACGAAATCTCTTCCTTAGGTGCAGCAACAGCTTCAGGTTCTCTATCAGCAACAAGTTCTCCACATAGGCTACATCAATAGTAGGTACGGGAATCATCAGTAGCACATCTTTTACAAGGCACAGGTAAGTATATTGTCTGTGTTTTTATTCTCTTTTTAGTTATTTGCTTTCAAACAATATTTCCCTAGACCAGACTGTTAACCAAGTCAGACCCGCATCTTGACTTATCCATCTTCCCTGTTTCCTCCATCCTCTATCGGACCATACATTCTGCCCATTTAACCAGACTCTCAGACTCAAACCCCAAACCATTCAACCAAGCCTAAAAACTTTGTCTCAAGACTGGTAACAAACCTAGACTCTTCCTTGGCCTTGTCCATAGACCAAAACCCTGACCGGACTCTGTCCACAGACCACAGACCTGCCTGGACCTCGTCCAAGCTATTTGCCCTGATCGACGCCGGTCACTACCCCAACCAACGTCAACATATTAACCGACGTCGGCACCTTAACCAACCGACGCCGATAGGATTACCGACGCCAGCGACTGTGATCAATCCGACAGCTTCTTTCAAGTAAGTCTTTGTTTCTCCTTTACATTTCCATCTTTTATCACTTTCAGTTCTTCATTATTCTGTTATTTATTAGACATTTCCTTCTATTGATTAGTGGGTTTATATCCCTTAAGGAAGTTTTCATACTTCTAGGATCAAGCTTTCGCTTGACAACCCACCATTTGTCTATTTAACGCCTTCTTTTGTCCAAGCTTCTTTTCTTTGCAGGTGTCATTCCTCCACAGCCAAAGAGGAGTACTCACAGCGTCTGGATTACGGTGCATAGACTTTATCCAGGTACACATCAAGCCTTGACCATTCTTTCTTAGTTTCTTCTTAATTCTATCTTTTGAAATTGAAAACAAAATTTGAATAGAAACACCCATTTCCCTCTCACCATGTCCAAGCTATCACCTCTCCAAAGGTTACAGTGAGCAAAACCAAAGGTCCCCGATGTAGTGTACCATTAATGGATAAAATTAATAACAATATTAAAAAATTAAATTAACCCCTTGATGATGTTAATACACCTTAAAAATAGGTAATCTCCTTGATGCATGTTGTGGGTGATTTAAAACAACAATTACAACAACTCACATTGGAAAGTAATGAATTATACCACTCTTGGGTTGATTCCAATGCCATCCATGGAAATCCTATCCCACGTAGAATATTCACTAAAAATTTACCAAAATAGCTTCAAATATCAATATTAACAAAGTTAAATGGACATGGAGACCCATATTTCAACCTTCAATTTTATGTGAAAGCCATGGCACATGCCACTAGCAGTTTGATTCTCCTATATCTATTTCCATATACTTTAAAGGGCAAGGAATTAAATTGGTTTCATCATTCATTCACTAATGGTTCACGACATACATATGATGAGTTATAATAAGTCTTTCTCATGTAATATATATAAAATAAGGGAGCTCTATTCATATATGAGATTTACCTTCACTATACTAGGGTAAGTCAGAAATAGTGAGTGATTACATTCTATAGTTCAAATCATGCATCAAATAGTTGATCTATCAGACAATATATTTAGAGATAAAATAAATATTTTATATAGGTCTCATCTTCCCTCTCAAGGATAAATTACTATATGAGACATCCAAATCATTGTGACATCTATGTGACACAACTGTGGCATTGGAGAATAATTTGGGACTAGTTAAGATAAATTCAAAGGCAGATTTGGATTTAGATCTCCCACAACCATAGTCATCCAATATGGTATAAACACATAATATAACTATTAGTAATAAAAACATGGAATAGATTCAACTAATCAAAATAGTCAAAATTAAAGATCCATTTTACATAGACAATGGATAGAACATAGGACACCTATAGTGGGGTCATATAGTTTTAAGGTGGAGATAGGCCTCATGATATATTAATTACATTAATAGATATATGCATGGTCACCCTTACTCATACTTGACATCATCTAACATATCATTCATAGATAATAATAAATAAACCATATTGTAAATTTCATAGAATCAATGGACATTGGGACAATAATTATTATGCACTCAGAGATCATATTGACCAATGTGTTGATAGAGGCATTATATTAGTCACATAGGGGGCATTGATATCTCCTTATCCAAATTCTAATAGATCAAACTCTTCTACAAGTGATTTATCCCATAACATTCCTTATAAGGAACTATTGGTTACTCATATGAGCCATGTGGTTTCTAGGACACCTATTTATATGAGATCTCATGCACCATAGATTTAATAGAGATGGTAGATAGTTCATAGAGATCAACATACTTATATAAAAATGGTATAAATGGAAAAAAGCCCCACCAAAAACTTTAGTTTGACTATCAATTAAGATATTTGGCAATAATCATAGAGATCAGAGCTTAGCTTTAGTTTGACTACCAATTAATATATATGGTGAAAATCATAGTACTATATCATAGTTTTAGTTCAACCACCAATTAATATATTTGGAAATAATCATATAAATTAGAGCATAGCTTCATTTTGACTATTGATTAAGATATTTGACAATAATCACAAAGATAAAATCATAGTTTTAGTTTGACCACCAATTAAGATATTTGGAATCAATCATAGAGATAAAAGCACAATTGTAGTTTGACAATTGATGATGATATTTGACAATAATCACAGAGATCAAAACATAGTTTTAGTACAACATCCCATTAAACTATTTTATATAGAGTCTACACATATAACTACCAATAGTGTACCATGAAAAATATTAGTTCTAGAGTCTACTTATATGCCTACACAACATGAGTAGTATGGGAATTTTTTTACCATGCCATCCAAATTCAGATAGTGCAGGCTGTAGTCACATGATCCATACTTAGCTATACTATGATACTTCTTTAAAAACTAAAAACTAACAACTAACATTATTGATCCAATATGCATATATATTACACCATCCATACACATATGAGAAACTAATTAAAATTCTACAACCAAACAAATACATCTATATATCAAAACATAAGCAATAAATATAACCAAAACACTTACCCAAGTAAACAATTCTAGATAATAGAATACCCATGCAATAAATGTCCATGAGGAGGGTGGTCTTGGTGACTAAATTTTGATTATTGAGTGATTATGTATTATTACATTAAAACTTGTTTTGAATTTTATATATATACATATACATATATATATATATATATATATATATATATATATATATGTATATATATAAAATTCAAAACAAGTTTTAATGTAATAATACATAATCACTCAATAATCAAAATTTAGTCACCAAGACCACCCTCCTCATTCTCACTCTCAAATACATCAACACTAGAACTAGATGCCCTCGTATCCCCCCTAGATCTCAATTGAGACCTACTTCTCCTCTCTCTATCCCATAGTACTACCACCTTGGACATAAGCTCATCATGCTCTCATTATAAATAGATGTATTCATCCATGATACTACCACCTACCCCACCCAAAACATTAGGCAGGGGCATAGATCACCCTTATAGCTCAACACATTCCTCATCTCTATCAATAACTGATCATCTATATGCCATAGTGGTAATGGTTATTTGATCAAATAAATGTGTATGGACACCTAAAAGTCACGTGGTCCTCTCTACTAACCCATCATCCAAAGCATCATCAAGGATATGTCATGTTAGCTTTCATAGAACATCTTCAATAATGGTATCCTAGTAGACATTAGCTCCTAGACTAACACATACCAACACATTGCATTGCATATTTCATTGATAAATCAATCACTAAAAAAAATAAAAAAATCCAAAATGATAATGTACCCTCAGTTTCCCTAATGGGATATAAATCAAATACCTCCTGCATGATATCCCCATCTCCTAGAAACATTAATGGTCATCTATGTTGTTTTCACCATAATATGTAGGCATTAGTCACTCCTACATCATCTACACTAGGTACATCTAGAACTAGAACATGATCTATCAATATAATCATAACTAAATTAATATATATGTCTCAGCCTACTACCTGACCTCATTAGCACTTGAGAACTCCTTAACCATACCCATGGTGCAGGTGGCACATCTTGGATAACACCAAATTGTTATGTCACTCGCTCATACTAAAATATCTAAAATACATTGACCCAATGGTCATGAAACTATCAACTTATTCAAACCCATCTCAATTGAGCACCATCCTCAAATCACCCCTGAATACCCCTATAAGGTCTCTAACTAATGTCTCTAGCTATCAACTGATCTAAAAGCTATCTACAATGCATTATGCTCCTTGAGTGAAAGTGAAATGTACCGGTCCTTCTCTCTACAAACATATTTGGGTGAGCCCAAGCCATTTTCAAAAACCCCTCTAGTCTAGCCACTACAATATGCTCATAAGCCTAATAATGCAATAATGTTGAAGACCCAATGCTACCCATGCACAATTCTTGAGTAAAATATACAAATATTGAGACAAGTGGGTTATCATAGTGTATCCCCATGATTATATGGTATTGTACTCATTTATATCTTTCACTATACCATGCATCACATATGAGATGGATACCCCACTCCCATCCACAACAACAAATGAATCTAATAGCACTACTAGAAACTTTCATAACCATGGAACTTTAACCATAACAATCAAACACAACACATCACTATAAATCCCTAAATAATGGGTCCCCATGGGCATAGATATAAAGTACCTTGAGACCCACTTTATATCTCTATCTCTAATAGCCTCTTATAACACTACCCTTTGACTAGTAATGAGAAATCTTGGTATCCTATATATGTTCGCCAATATCATAGTAATCTCCCTAGTGGGTAACCATAATGTATAAGCATCAACATTCCACCTCTCACACAATGCCATCATTATATGGTTATCCCAAGGCCTAAACTAGATATATCAATCATTGCCCTTACATCATCTATTAGGGATAGTCCATGTAATCAATCCATTATCCAACCACTCTATAACTCCCTCATACATTCATCCACCTATAAAACACAACCAAATATAGCATTAAAATCTTTAAATGGTGAATAAACATGCATTAATAATAAAAAATAAAAAAATAGAATTAAAACTAGTAAAATTATCTCTAGTGGACATGAACACTGCACCTAATAGAGTAGCATTAGATAGTAGCATTGTACCTAAGATAGTAGTATTACAACTTAGGACATTAGTACCATATTTGGGAAACTAGCATGATCCTCTTAAATAGGACCCTAAACTACTAAATTTTCACTAAAAATGATGAAAAATGTAATAAATGTTTCAAAAATAGGTAAAATGACCAATTCTTTACCTAGGTAACCTCTTCGCCAGCTTGGATGAGCACCTCCACCTCCTCGTAGAGGGTCACATTTGCTCCTTGTCTCCTTGAAATATTTTTAAGCCAAGAAGAATAATTTATATCAATTTAAATGATTTAAATGATTCTTAAACCAATCAACAAACCTAATTAATCCATGTTATAGAAATTCCACATGCTTAAGGTTGACATTACATGTAGATTTTTCTAACTAATACCAGATTCTTCCTAATGTGAATCTCAAGAATAATAGATATAATTCTCAATATATTTCTTGTGTGTAGGAATTGATCATGATATCCCCCACACCATTATAGTTACACTAATATTCCAATAAAATTGACTCCACAAAGTAATAAAACATATGTTTCCTTAATAAACTCATTATATACCACAAGCCTATAGTGTCCATAGTTTCCAAAAACATTTATATTACAAATGTCTAAAATAATCAGTCATATGCTCATATTAACAATGCTAACTATCACTAGCATGCTTAATGGCATAACTTTTGGTTCAACACCCTTATCAAAGTTATATATTTGTCACCAAAAGGGGGCATACATATACTATTCACACCAATTTAGATACCTAGATATACAGTGTTTCAAATACCTAGATATATAGTGATTTAAATACTAGATATACAATGATTCAAATATATAGAAACATAAATTGATTCAAATACTTAGATATACAATGATTTAGATACCTATATATATAGTTATTTAGATACACATATTGATTTAGATACATAGATTGACTTAGATTGGTTTAGATTGACTTAGATATTAAGATATATAGATTTGTTCATATGTTCAGACACATAGGTTAACTTAGATTTAGAGGGTTATATGATTTTGTCAAATATTAGTTCACATTATTATATTTTACACATTATTTTTTCACGGTCTAGATTAAATTATGACTATGGGGGCATGTACATGGTATATCATCTCTATATAGATATAGTTTTATACATAGGGTACACAGTTACATTACTCAGATACCAAATTTGGGGGCATGGTTTAGATCATGTGTCCTCAATCTCATAGGATTATACTAAGTTATACAAATGTAATATCATAATATAGCATTATATATGTGTATATTATCATATTACACTTAGAGTATCATAAGATGTCCTCAGGATTTCACTAGGCTGGGTTATATAGTTGATTGTAGTAGTTGATCCATAATTTGTCACCAGACCTAGATTATGAAGGCCCAACAACAATATCAACCTCTAAGTAGATTATATTATCAAACTTAGTTTAAATATTAGAGTGGAGGCAAGCAAGCCTTGTTTGTCCACAATTTTAGATATCTCCTAAACTTAGTTCACATATCAGGGTGGGGATGAAATATGTTTGATTCCTCAAAAATTAGTTCATCATTTATATTTAATACAAGGTGCATCCACATGGTGGATTTCCTCTTTACAGACATCATTTCAGATCTTGTCCACTTCTTTAGCCAAGAAGTGGGTCAGGCCTCGAGCACATCCATCCTCCACATGGATTGATCACACAAGAAAGTAAGATATGCATTTTATTTTCCATTTTACTCTAACACTTCCTTTTCA
This sequence comes from Torreya grandis, assembly GCA_037957365.1. Lineage (NCBI taxonomy): Eukaryota > Viridiplantae > Streptophyta > Pinopsida > Cupressales > Taxaceae > Torreya > Torreya grandis. Next base: position 2,581,848 of record JARHVA010001297.1, on the reverse strand, counting down.
TTGCATTACTATAATAAAAGGGGGGGAAATGTACATACCCTAGTTTGGTCAAATAATCATAAGTACTATGTCCTTTATTTCTATTTCATGGGAAGGTCTTATTGATGAATGTGAATTTTGTTTGCATGGTCATGTTGGGTCTTTTGGTCTTTCTTATGACTTGTTTTCCCTATTTTTTGCACCCTTAGTGGTCCTTTTTCATCCCATCCCAGTCATAGGACCCCCTGACCTATTTTGCATAGTCTTAACTCAGTTTTGTGTCCCCAAGACACTAGCATGGTCTTGGACACTAGTGCAGTGTGTTAGTGTCCAACGATCATTTTTTCAACATGTTTTGGGTCCTAAACCTTCCATAAGCCTTCTCTTATGATTTTATGTTTATTTTGCATCTTTTTAGCCAAAAAAATAAGGGTCTTACATTCAAATCAAATTTCCTTCTATATAAAGAGCCTCATAAGGCATTTTAAATCTAGCACTTATTATATTGACAAATAATTACATAAATTCAATCAATAGTATAGCTTAGCACACTACAAATTACTCAATAATCACACTATATATACATGCTTAATCAAAGATGAGCCTAAATGAAAGTCATTATAGCATACTATGTGCATTAATTATGCACATTCCATAGGGATAACTACATGTGATTTGAGACCCCTATGATTGGGGTTAATGTAGGTAGCAGTTAGGATAACAGGGGATCTATGCCATGTGATCATAACATCCCACAACCTAAATTTTCTCTTCCATTTGAATTTGAATTTTTTGTTTGTTTCATGTGTGTAGGTGTTCATTAGATTTTGGAAAATATTTGAAAAAATAATTACATAGATGAATGATTAAGATCTCAAAATTCACCTATAGGTCCTTAAAACCCTCCCATAACACCCTTGGAAGTCTCATGTAGATTTTCCATAAAAGGACACTAGCATTGCAGTTCTACTTTCCTCCTAACCATGTTACTCTCTGAAGGTATTTTTTAACACTAGTCCCATAATGAAGTACTCTTGACTGATCTTAAATATTGATCTAGCCTTCATGACCTCTGACAATGCTTTTTTCACTCTAGATAAGTTAATTTTCTCATTATGCATACATTTTAGGTAAATTAGTTCAATATATCTATTGAGATATTTATCTAAATATACCCTCTGTACCTATCCCGTTTAACAACCTAGGATTTACATGTCTAAGTCCCAGATATTTTTAAAAAAGTGAGTTGGGTGAGGCGATTTTAGGAGAAGGAATGGTACTTAAAAATTGTGAGATCACAACATGGTTAGAATATTAATTAAAATATAATTTGGCCCATATATATATATATATATATATATATATTAATTCAAATTTAAATTTGATTAAACTTAAAATGCACAGTATATGGCAAATATATTTCATTTTTATATAACATCATTTCCTAGCTAGCTTCTTAAATGTACATTGTGAAAATAGGTCCTTCTATTCTCCCTTCACAGCTATCACCAACATTTTCATATAGATGAATAGATAAATTTTTTAAATAAAATATTGATTGATAATGTTTCACATAAGAAGTAATGGATAAAGTGGGAAACCATTTCCTTAAGTTAGAGAGATGTATAAGATCTAATAGATTAAATACATAGGTTTTAATTTTTAATTTTAAAAAGTTAAGTGAAATAATACATATTTACATCAAGGAGGGGGAAATGGATTTTAAAAAGTGAGGAGTGACACAAAAGAACTATCTGAATGGTGTAATGTAGGGTGAGGCTCACACTATGAGATTGACAAAGGATTTTATAGGGCTAGCTATATGTGAGTATGAAGGGGGATAGTGGGAGAAATAATATGAGTTTTTGGGAAGTAGGGATGTGGATCTTCTCTGTGTAGATAAGAATCAAATGGAAGGATGGGGGGTGATTTTTATTTAAGAGTTTATTGTTCAAATTATTTATGGTACCTCTGAGTTATGCAGAGTAACTAGTAACAATGATCTTAGGTCAAAAAAGGATATAAGAAAAATATTAAACCCTTTATTAGGGAATTATAGGTATAAAAAGTGTTAGGGTTTATTCCTCCTCCTCCCTAATTTCTTGCCTTAGGAGTGGTGGGCAACATGGTCTTCCCTGAGTGTGTAAATGTTTTGAATCCATTTCAATATTACAACATTTTTTGTAAACATAAGTTATTACATGTGAACTCTAATTCCTCCTCATTTTTATCTAATTGACAACCACTTTTTGATTCAAGAGTTAGGAAGGATCTGGGTGGGAATGTTATTTATTAGGAAGGTTTGAATGAGGTTTTGATGGTAGATTATTAGAGCAAGGGATTTCATAAGGAGGTTCCTTCCATTTTGACCCATGAGTCAATTGCTTTTTTGGGAGACATTCTAATTCAATCAAATAATTTGGCAACTAATATTTTTTTTTCCAATAAGGGTTTATATCTTTGTAAAAAGAAGATGGAGAGTATCTCCCTTTTTGGTAGGAGACCGGCTCTAACTTAAGTTTACAATTGGATGGAAATTTCTTAGAAAGGGATGGCCTACTCCCTTGTGTATATATTATTTTATGGTTTTTTCATATTCACGTTTCAGTCTAGAAAGGATCAAAATTTTGTTTGGTCAAATGGTCTATGTATCCTTGGAAAATTTGGTTTTTTTCTTTTCCCATATAAACCCTTATTTGATCCATTTATAGGATCTTTGGACAAGGTTATATTTTGGATAATATTTTACCTTCTCCCTTTACTCTTGATAATTCTTCTTTAATCAAAATTTTGGTAGAATAGGTTGGTTCCTTTGTGATAATTGATTAGGTTTTGGAAAGTCACCATTCTCTATTCTCTTAAGTTGCATTTTACTAGATGCTACCCATTTGGTGGTTAACAAAATTCAAATTTCTTAAAATCAAGGGAAGTGGCCATAGTATGTATATTCGGAAGGGCTTCCCTTTAGGTGTTTTTGGTGAAACTAAACTAGCCATTAAATTTTTGATTGCTCCTTTCTAAGAGATAATGTGTCAATGTTATTTAAATCCCATAAATGGGTTCCTGAAGTAGTATCTCCTTTAGTTTTAGGTAGATTCAACACTATTGAGACATTAGATACTCCATATAAGGAAACATAAGGGACGTGATTAGGTATTCTCATGAGATATTCCTCAATTTGCATAAAGGCCTATGAGCATGAGACTCATGAAGGTTCAAAATATTTAATCCCAAAGGCTTTGGTAAATGAGAAGCCCTTGATCTCTTCTCCAAATATTAATGATGAGCTCCTTCCTATGTCTCTTAGTAGTGTTGTTGAAGCCTCTCAAGGGCTTGGGTCTTTGATAAAGTTTGGGTTGGGCATAAACATGGGTTTTAGGGAAGATGATTTTTTGGAATCTCATGAGGTAGATTCAATTTGTGAGGATTCCCAAAAATTTGAAGAATTAACATTGCATGAAATCCTTACTATCTCTAAAAAAAAAATGGGATTTCTAAACCAAATTATTGTCCTCCAAGGCATAAAGGGATAAAATCTAAAGCTAAGCGATTGTAAATGGATGCTATGATTGCTATTGATGGGGGCACACAATGGACCATGGAGGATATTTTTGCCAAAAAGGGAAGGAGGGTACTCATAGCACATGTTTGAAAATACCTCTTTTGGTGTAGGGAGGTGAGAGTCGGTTTTGATCTTCTTTTGAAACATATGGCTTCAATTGTTCTTTCTAGATCCAAGGTTTCTTAGCTTTTCCAATTTTTTTAAAAGTTATCTTTGGCTCAGATATTATTTCTTTAATTTCTTAATGCCTTATTTTTTTGGTTTTTATTAATGGGTGAGGGGCCCTCATAACCCTTTATATATATATATATATATATATATATATATATATATATATATATATATATATATATATGTATGTATAAAATCTAATTTCATTAAATCAAATCAATCATATTATGTTGTATATATATGTTTAATAAATTTATGTGAAAAACATCTCGATATGTTTGATAAATTATGTTAGAGTAGTTTAAAGTAACAAAATTATAATCCTTTAAAAAATTTGTTAGCCAGTCTATAATTTCATTGTATATTTGATTTAGTCCACCACAAACTAACTATATTTTATAGTTAAATTTTATAAATTAAATCACTCGACCATCAAATTTAGTTTGTCTTAATATTAGGACTTCTGACAAGATTTTAGATATTATATAAGCCTCAATCTTAGTCCATCTCAATCTTATTTATCAAAGCAATATATTATTTAGGATCCTCATGGATGTTAATATATAGTTATAAGCCTTAGTAAGGAGCTATGAATAGGTTCCCAAAGAGTAGAATAGTGGCATGATCTACTATTGATCCAAGCCTAAGAGCTTTATCTATATCTTGATTTGTTCTACTAAAATGAAATTCCTTTCTTAGTATTAAGCTATCACTAGGTTGAAATGTGCCCAATGTGTTATCAACCTCATCATAGTATGTCCATATTATTATTACATAATCATTTTCAACTCAATACACATAATGTGGTACACTTTTTATGAGACTCAACAATATTTCCCTAAATTATTTAATTTTTTTCATGCTTGAATCATTCAAACTATGATATGGCATATGAATGTAGAATTTGAAGGAATTATATTTATAATTTTGTATGAGAGAGGTGATGTGGTCCCACACAAATGTCGAAATTTGGTAAGAAGGTTTAACTCTTAACTTTGGGTAGCTTCCTAAGGCCATAATATGGTGGTTTATAATGGGTGGAATTATAAGTGTTATATTAAAAATACATAAAATCCATAAAGCATTATTGAACTCTAAAATAAAGTTATTATATCCATTATGAGGTGAAAACTAAATGTGTTTATTCCCACTAGAAATCCCATTCAATGTATCTAGTATGTTCTTATACTATAGCTAAATTTTTTAATCCTGATATTGATCATGGTATAACATATAGTGCACTTCCAATACAACAAATCCAACAAATTTTTTTATTGAACCTCTCACCTCCAGAATATTATAGTACATTGTTAATTATATTAATCTTATTTATTTAAATAATAATGTGGGCCAAATTGTAGGTAGAAATATGATCACTAAAAAAATGTGAACATGTGTGTGTGTGTGTGTGTGTGTGTGTGTGTGTGTGTGTGTGTGTGTGTGTGTGTGTGTGTGTGTGTGTGTGTGTGTGTGTGTGTGTGTGTGTGTGTGTGTGTGTGTGTGTGTGTGTCTATATATATATATATATATGTATACATATACATATACATATACATATACATATACACACACACACACACACACACACACACGTATGTGTATATATATACATACATACATATATATATATATATATATATATACATAATGTGTGTGTGTGTGTGTGTGTATGTGTGTATATGTATATGTATATGTATATGTATATGTATACATATATATATATATATATATATATATATATATATATATATATATATATATATACACACACACACACAAATATATTTACACACACACACACATATACATACATACATACATATATATATATATATATATACATATATATATATATGTATGTATATATATACATACATATAATATATATATATATATTCATATATATATATATATATATGTATGTATATATATATATACATACATATATATACACATACATACATACATACACACACACACACACACACACACACACACACACACACACACACACACACACACACACACACACACACACACACACACACACACACACACACACACACACACACACACACACACACACACACAAGCCATAAAGGCATACAAAATGTGAACATATTAGAATGTTGGATCAATGTCATATATGCATAAAATGCCAAAAAAGTGTAAATTGTCATATAGGCATACAAAAAGGTACATCATGTAAGACATATCCTACTCATCAAAAATCATCTCTCTTTGCCTTGATCGTATATTGAGATCTCTAAAATGCCTTAAATTCTTATAAGATATGATTGTGAGTCCTTTATGATAATAGATTTCCTATATATATACATTTTCATATACAAATATTTTTAAAAACTTTGCATACTAGACATGCAACCAAGTTCATATTTTAATTTTAAAATGATACACAAATTATTTAAACATGCACTTAGCATAATATTGTGGTCATGCTCAATTTTATTCTAACTCTCACCAAGGTCAATGGTAGGATGATCCTAATGCACAAGAGTGTGAAAGGGATAAACAACATGAGTTGGTTCCATACTAATAGTCTTAATGGGATTATCAGAGGTCATTAGATAACCCTACATAGGTAATACATCCACGTCAGTTATATTTTCACAAGTATAGATTAATTTTTTAAAAATAATTATATAATTAAAATTAAATATTACAATTCAACATGCCTCAATGATTTTTTATGTAGATGAAATTATAGCAATAAGCCTATATATTTTATGCATGTATAGATGAATGAGTCTCCATTGTAGTCATCAAATGAACAAAAAAAATATGGTTGTTAGTTGATAATATCTATATAAATAAATACATGTACATGAAGTAACATATTAATTAAAAATTACATCTAGATATGTATACATATGTTAAGTAATAGAAACATATGCACTAATAGATGATCCATAATCTGGTTATCAAAATTATGGGACCATCTCTTCCTGGAACATATAAAATTACATATATACTATTTAATTTTATATGTAATTTAATGTTTGCCTTATAAACACAAATATATATAATTTAACATGTAAAATTTATAAGATACATGTAAAAGTGAAATTGAGGTATCCACACCAAAATTATGTGCCAAAAACTCATAAATCCTAACCATAGCATCTATGCCCTAAAAAGTAACACCATATTCATTTGGAGGTCCAATGCATATACACACACAAATATATTTACACACACACACACACATACACACACACACATATATATATATATATATACATACACACACACACATATACATACATACATACATACATATATATATATATATATACATATATATATATATATATATGTATGTATATATATACATACATATAATATATATATATATATATATATATATATATATATATATATATACATATATATATATATATATACATATATATATATATATATATATATGTATGTATATATATATACATACATATATATACACATACATACATACACACACACACACACACACACACACACACACACACACACACACACACACACACACACACACACACACACACACACACACACACACACACACACACACACACACACACACACACACACACACAAGCCATAAAGGCATACAAAATGTGAACATATTAGAATGTTGGATCAATGTCATATATGCATAAAATGCCAAAAAAGTGTAAATTGTCATATAGGCATACAAAAAGGTACATCATGTAAGACATATCCTACTCATCAAAAATCATCTCTCTTTGCCTTGATCGTATATTGAGATCTCTAAAATGCCTTAAATTCTTATAAGATATGATTGTGAGTCCTTTATGATAATAGATTTCCTATATATATAAATTTTCATATACAAATATTTTTAAAAACTTTGCATACTAGACATGCAACCAAGTTCATATTTTAATTTTAAAATGATACACAAATTATTTAAACATGCACTTAGCATAATATTGTGGTCATGCTCAATTTTATTCTAACTCTCACCAAGGTCAATGGTAGGATGATCCTAATGCACAAGAGTGTGAAAGGGATAAACAACATGAGTTGGTTCCATACTAATAGTCTTAATGGGATTATCAGAGGTCATTAGATAACCCTACATAGGTAATACATCCACGTCAGTTATATTTTCACAAGTATAGATTAATTTTTTTAAAAATAATTATATAATTAAAATTAAATATTACAATTCAACATGCCTCAATGATTTTTTATGTAGATGAAATTATAGCAATAAGCCTATATTTTTTATGCATGTATAGATGAATGAGTCTCCATTGTAGTCATCAAATGAACAAAAAAAATATGGTTGTTAGTTGATAATATCTATATAAATAAATACATGTACATGAAGTAACATATTAATTGAAAATTACATCTAGATATGTATACATATGTTAAGTAATAGAAACATATGCACTAGTAGATGATCCATAATCTGGTTATCAAAATTATGGGACCATCTCTTCCTGGAACATATAAAATTACATATATACTATTTAATTTTATATGTAATTTAATGTTTGCCTTATAAACACAAATATATATAATTTAACATGTAAAATTTATAAGATACATGTAAAAGTGAAATTGAGGTATCCACACCAAAATTATGTGCCAAAAACTCATAAATCCTAACCATAGCATCTATGCCCTAAAAAGTAACACCATATTCATTTGGAGGTCCAATGCATATACACACACAAATATATTTACACACACACACACACATACACACACACACACTATATATATATATACATACACACACACACATATACATACATACATACATACATATATATATATATATATATATATACATATATATATATATATATGTATGTATATATATACATACATATAATATATATATATATATATATATACATATATATATATACATATATATATATATATATATATGTATGTATATATATACATACATATATATACACATACATACATACATACATACACACACACACACACACACACACACACACACACACACACACACACACACACACACACACACACACACACACACGCCATAAAGGCATACAAAATGTGAACATATTAGAATGTTGGATCAATGTCATATATGCATAAAATGCCAAAAAAGTGTAAATTGTCATATAGGCATACAAAAAGGTACATCATGTAAGACATATCCTACTCATCAAAAATCATCTCTCTTTGCCTTGATCGTATATTGAGATCTCTAAAATGCCTTAAATTCTTATAAGATATGATTGTGAGTCCTTTATGATAATAGATTTCCTATATATATACATTTTCATATACAAATATTTTTAAAAACTTTGCATACTAGACATGCAACCAAGTTCATATTTTAATTTTAAAATGATACACAAATTATTTAAACATGCACTTAGCATAATATTGTGGTCATGCTCAATTTTATTCTAACTCTCACCAAGGTCAATGGTAGGATGATCCTAATGCACAAGAGTGTGAAAGGGATAAACAACATGAGTTGGTTCCATACTAATAGTCTTAATGGGATTATTAGAGGTCATTAGATAACCCTACATAGGTAATACATCCACGTCAGTTATATTTTCACAAGTATAGATTAATTTTTTAAAAATAATTATATAATTAAAATTAAATATTACAATTCAACATGCCTCAATGATTTTTTTATGTAGATGAAATTATAGCAATAAGCCTATATTTTTTATGCATGTATAGATGAATGAGTCTCCATTGTAGTCATCAAATGAACAAAAAAAAATATGGTTGTTAGTTGATAATATCTATATAAATAAATACATGTACATGAAGTAACATATTAATTAAAAATTACATCTAGATATGTATACATATGTTAAGTAATAGAAACATATGCACTAGTAGATGATCCATAATCTGGTTATCAAAATTATGGGACCATCTCTTCCTGGAACATATAAAATTACATATATACTATTTAATTTTATATGTAATTTAATGTTTGCCTTATAAACACAAATATATATAATTTAACATGTAAAATTTATAAGATACATGTAAAAGTGAAATTGAGGTATCCACACCAAAATTATGTGCCAAAAACTCATAAATCCTAACCATAGCATCTATGCCCTAAAAAGTAACACCATATTCATTTGGAGGTCCAAATGCATATAACACCACAATATCTACAATGGTGTGGTCATGCATCATCACTAGTTGTATCATCCCCTTATCCACCCTTTCTAGCATCAATGTTGGAAATCTTACTCATATGCAAAATGAGAGTGTCAATAAGCTCATTAAGTGCATGAAAAAATGTCAATTTCAATAACTTCATTATAGAGGGGATTATCTTAGAATAACATTGATTTTTGATAAGAAATCTTGTAAGATAATTAGGTGCATGATGTGTACCTAGTCTATCCTATGTAGAGCCTTTTTATTAGACATGAAACTTTGAGTAGGAAAAATAATTAAGAATCTCGCTGAGAATAAACTTGTTGAAAATATTGTCATTGATGTCAAAGGTCTAGCATTAGTGATAAATGCCCCATTGCATTTAATGATGCTTTTAACATTAATATCTTGGATAATGTGTGTTAATATTTATTTAATATTAATGGATATATTTTTGGTTGCATATAAGTCAAAAGAGGGCCCCAGTGGAGAAGTCAAAGAGTCATGGGGTAAAGACAAAAGAGGAATGAGACACATTTTCTCATGAAGAGTCATCTTGAGGAATTCCAAGAGTCACCATGTGAAGACAAAAGAGGGTATGGCACATTTTTCCATGAGGGGACACTTTCAAGAATACAAAAAGTCATCAAGATAAAGACAAAAAAAGAAAGGATGCGGTTGTTTATAAAGAGTCACCATGTGACTTTTCAAATGCAAGGATATGAAGGGTCGTGCAAGTTTGGCACCATTTTCCATGAAGATTGAAAAAGGGTGAATTCCAAAGATCATTTGTAAAGCTATAAATAAAGGCTTGAGAATCCACTTTAATATGCAAGAGAGTGCATGGTTTGTATTTGTTTTCATAGAGAGAAAAGTAGGATATATTGTAGAGTTCTATTATTTGTCAAGTAAACAACATTGAGAGATAGTTGTGTTTTATACACAAGAGGGGTTGGTACTCTTGTGGGTTGGTGCTCACAAATATTTTCAAGGGGTTGGTGTTCTTGTGGGTTGGTGCTCAACAAGGTGTTGGTGATCTCACAAGTTGGTGCTTGTGAAAATTTTAGCTTGAGTTGGTGCTCATTTATATACTTGAGATCATTCTTTGTGGTTTTTCCCACTTTGGGTTTCCACGTAAAAAATCTAGTCTCTCTCTCTCTCTCTCTCTCTCTCTCTCTCTCTCTCTCTCTCTCTCTCCTCTCTCTCTCTCTCTCTCTCTCTCTCTCTCTCTCTCTCTCTCTCTCTCTCTCTTATGTGGTGCATATTATTGTTTGAATTTTATTACATATCTTTAATATGTGCTTAAGTGGTTAAAGAAAAGAAATAAGATTAATTAAAAGATATATGATATACTAATTCACCCCCCCTCTTAGTATATTTTATGCTTAACAATTGGTATTAGAGCAGGTTCCATTGAAAAAAGTTTTATAGCTTGAAAGGTAGATCAGGAAAACATGATGGCTACATCACATGAAGGTTTCTATATAAATAAGGCACCTTTTTTTATGGGATAAATTATGATTTTTGGAGCATAAGGATGAAAACTTATTTTATGGGCCCTTAGATTTGATATTTGGCAAGTAGTGGTGGAGGAATATGAAGAGCCATAGACATTTGTAACTATTTCAGTAGGAAAAGAAGGCAAGTGAAAATAATGCTAAAGCTTTAAATGCTATTTTAATGTGGTTTATGTGAATTAAAATTTGTTAAAGTTATGCAATGTAAATTTGCTCATGAAACTTGGGTAAAACTTAAGAATATTTACAAAGGTGATGGAAAGGTTTTAGATTAAGCTAAGCTTCAGACTTTTAGAAGATAGTTTTTAGAGTTTGAAGATGAAAGAGGAAGAAAATATAACAAGTTATCTTTTGCAAGTTGATCAAGTAGTTAATCAAATTCAAGGTCTTGGAGAAAATATATAGGAATCAATTGTGGTACAAAAAGTTTTGAGATATCTACCATTGAGATATGATGCAAAAGTTTTGGCAATTGAAGAGATGAAAAATTTAGCCAAGCTAAAGATGGGATAAGCTACATGGTATTCTTACAGCATATGAGATGCACACCAAACAAGAAAACCCCCTCAAAGAGAGAAGTTTATTTCAAGACATCAAAGAAAGAAAAAGCTAAGATTCAAGAATCAAGTGATAGTTCTAGTGATGATGAAGATGACAATGGATATCTATTCATTCGTAAGATAAAAAAGGGCACAAGTAAATATCAGGGAAAATTACCTTTTAAATGTTTTAATTATGGAAAGATTAGACATTTTATAGCTAAGTACCTAGATAAGGATAATGGTGATAATTAATAAGGAAAGTCTACATATAAGAAGAATTTCAAATGAAAATTCAAGAAGGGATTCAAGAAGAAGAGTTTGTCTTCTAAAGATCCTAACTTAGCTGAAGATAGTTGATTCAATGATTCAGAAGAAAAAGAGATTCTATTCATGGCGATACATGAAGATGTCTCTGTAAGTAAAAGCACAGATGATCAAGAAGAAGAACATAATGAAGCCAAAATTAATATGGAAGGATAACTCATTTGTGCCTTAAAAGAGTTAAAATCTCTTGATAAGAAGAATCAAAGATTAAAGCTCTAGATCAAAAAAAATGAAAAAGAGTCAAAGAAAATAATTGAAGATCTACAAGCACACTTTGAAGATGCCAAAAAAGAATGAAAAAGATCTAACAACGTAGTTGCAAAAATCAAGTGAAGAATGTGAAAGGTATGTTATTGAATTTTTTAATTTAAAAGTAGATCTTGAGAAAACAAATAAAGTAATAAATGATAAAGCAACCAATGATTCAAAATTTAAGAATAACACTAATATGTTGAATAAGATATTAGAAAGTCAAAGATCAAGGTCAGATAAGATAGGTATTAGATTTGAAAAATAGAAATGGGAGGCCACTACTTCTATAGACAAGGTTAACATATAAAAATGAAAGAGCTATGCTGAAGTTCTTCCAAAAGAGGAAATAAAAAGAAAAGAAGTTAAGAATACAAAAGATATCTCAAACAAAGAAGGCTAGAAGGAATAGAGCTACAAAAGACAATCAAGTCAAAAATACACAAACATGTCCTATTTTTATGGTTATTATTTTTATTGTAATGGATATGGTCTTCAGAAAATAGAATGTCAAAAAAGGGCTAACAATTTCAGAAATAAGGAGAAAGAAACTCATTTAGAGTCAAATAGAAGCCATAACTCTTTTACTCCTCTATCAGGCTTTAATGAAAAGGCCATAATATATTACAAGTGTAAAAAATTTGGACACATATCTTGGTACTTTAGAAGTGTATTTGAGTTAGTAAAGAAGGACTAAAGTTTCAAAGCTCCATTCATTAAAAAAAAAGTCCAAACAGGTTCATGGCAGAAGAAACAACCTAAAAAATCTATGTTGGTACAAACAACTTTGCATGCAAGAAATGAAAAAAATCCATGGTTCATTGATAGTGGATGTTCAAGGCACATGATAGGAGACAAGAACAAGTTCATAACCTTGAAGAAGATCAATGGTGGTATAGTGAAATTTAGAGACAATACTACTGCCAGAATTGCCAAAAAATGTACACTAAGTTTGGATAATGGTAGAACTAAAACTAAAAATGCTTTTTATGTAGAAAGTCTTAAGTATAATATTTTGAGTGTAAGTCAAATATGTGATCAGGGGCACACACTAAAGTTTTATGTATAAATTTGTGAAATTAAGAGAAAATATTCAGATGTGTTGGTTGTAGATGCTCAGAGAACAATCAAGAATTTATATATGTTATCAGACATAAAAGGTCAAAGATGTTGTTTGAGTCAGATTGAAGAAATTTGGCTATGGCACAGAAGAATGGGACACATAAATTTTGACAATCTTGTCAACATTAGTAAAAATCAAGTAATCAAAAATCTTCCAAAGATTACAAAGCCATCCAACATGCTTTGTGAACCTTGTCAGCATGGAAAGTAGGCCAGAAGGTAGTTTAAAAAAAAGAGTACTCAACCACTTAGATGTTAGAGCTTGTTCACACTAATTTGTGTAGACATATGAGAAATATTTCATGTTGATTATCAATTATTTTTAACATATGACTTGGGTAATGTTTTTAAAGAAAAAAATTAAAAGATTTTAGATATTTCAAAGCATTCAAAGCATTAGTAGAGAATGAAACCAGTTTGAAGATAAAGTGCCTAAGATCAGATCAAGGAGGAGAATTCAAGTCAAATCAGTTTATTGAGTTTTGTGAAGACCATGGAATAAAGAGACATTATTTAGCAACCAAAATTGCATAATAAAATGGAGTAGTTGAATAGAGAAATAGAATAGTTTAGGAGATGGCAATGACAATGCTAAATAAATCCAAGATACCAGATAAATATTGGAGAGAGGTAGTTACTACAATAGTGCATATTTAGAATAGAGCATTATTAAGAGTTAATAGTGACAAGACTTTATATGAGCTATGGAAAGACAAACCAACAATAGTTGATTATTTTAAAGTTTTTGTTACTAGATGCTTCATAAAAAGAATTGATGAAAAACTAGGTAAGTTTGAATCTAGAGTAGATGAAAGTATATTTCTTAGTTATTATTGTAAAAGTAAAACTTATAAATGTTATAAAAAAAACCCAAGAAAATAGTTGAAAGTGCAAGTGCCATGATAGAAGAAGGAGCATAAAGAATTAGTGATCTAATAGACATTCATGAAATTATTGAAGAGGAAGATTTTGAAGAATCAGAAGAAGATGAGAAGAAGGAGAACAGGACACCAAAACCCCATCAAAATATGTCTAGATAAATCATAATAAAAGTGACATCATTAGGGACATAAATGAAGGAATTCACTCTAGAATAATGATGGTAAGTGAATCTGAGCAAGTTAATTTCTCTTTATTATCCAAAAATCAGCCTAAAACTTTTTTAGAAGTTAGACATGATAAGCATTGGGTTAAGACAATGGATGAAGAATTAAATCAGATAGAAAAGAATGATACTTGGGAATTAGTGCCTAGACCAAAAGATCACAATGTGATAGGAGCAAAATGGGTTTATAGAAATAAGTTGAATGAAAATAGATAAGTGACATAGAATAAAGAAAGATTAGTATGTAAAATATATGCCCAAATATAGGGAATATATTTTGAAGAAAATTTTGTACCAATGGCAAGGCTAGAGGCTATTAGAATGTTTCTTGCATATGAAATGTTTAAAAATTTGAAAGTGTTTTAGATAGATGTCAAATCTACCTTCCTAAATGAGAATCTAGAAGAAGAGGTCTACATTGAGCAACCTAAGGGATTTATTCTCTCAAATATTAGTATCCATGTATGCAGATTGAAGAAAGCACTGTATGGATTGAAATAAGCTCCTAGAGCTTTGTATCCAATACTTGATAAGTATCGCTATGATCAAAGTTTCAAGAGAGGATTTAATGATAGTAATGTCTACATTAAAATAGAATTTGAGCATCAATTGATTGTTATGGTATATGTTGATGACATCATTTTTGGAGGAAACATTGAAAAGATAACAAAAGAATTTTTTGATAATATGTAAAAAAAAAATTAGATGTCTATGCTTGGAGAATTGTCATTTTTCTTAGGACTACAAATATTTTAGTCAGATAAAGGAATTTTCATATCTCAAAGTAAATATGCCAAAAAAAATTTAATAAATTTGGTTTTGAGGATTGTGCATCAGTTGGCACACCAATGTGTATAGAAAATAAGGTGAGCAAGGATTAAGATTCACCTATTTCAAATCAATCTTTGTATAGATTATGATTGGTAGTCCTTTATATTTGACAACATTGAAGCTAGACATCATGCATGTAGTAGGTATGGTTGTAAAATATCAGTCAGCTCCAAAAGATAGTCATGTTTAATTGGTGAAGAGAATATTTAGATATATCAAGGGGACATTGGATTATGGATTGTGGTATCTTATAGGTAGAGATTTAACTTTAGTTGCTTATAAATATTTAGATTGGGTAAGTTGTTTGGATGATAGAAAAAGTACAAGTGGAGTATCTTTCTTTCTTGGTGATAGCTTGGTATCATGGCTAAACATAAAATAGAATTTAGTATCACTTTTTATAGCTAAAGTAGAATATTTTTTAGCGATATTATGTTGTACTCAAGTGATTTGGATGAAGCAAACTTTGGAAGATATCAAGGTAAAATATGATGAAACCATTTCTATTTTTTGTGACAACACAAGTGATATTAATATTTCAAAGAATCTAATGACGCATTACAAAAACATATTCCCATTAGATATCACTTCTTGAGAGAACAAGTTGTAGATCAATAGGTTAAGATGGAATATATCAGTACTACAAAGTAGATTATAGATATTTTCACAAAGTCACTACCAAAAGACACATTTGAGTATCTACGAAAGAAGTTGGGAGTAATTTATTTTACTTCTTTCCATTGAAGATTATCATTAGTTGAGGGGGAGCTAAGTGTTAGCTTTAGGTTAGGCCCTTTTCCATTGATGTCAAAGGGAGAGAACAATATAAATAGGTACAAGTGCAAAAATAGGTATAGGGAATAGGTATAGGTTGTTATAGTAAGGGGGGAATTATTGTATGTTTTTTAGATGGTAGTATGTGTAGGTTGGCATGTGCAGTGCAAGTTTCAGGATGTGGCAATTTTAGTTTAAGGTTGCCATCAATGACAAAGGGGGAGATTGTTGAAAATATTGTCATTGATGTCAAAGGTCTAAAAATTGGTAATAAAGGCCCCATTATATTTAATGATGTTTTTAATATTCATATCTTGGATAATGTGCATTACTATTTATTTAATATTAATGAATATATTTTTGGTTTCATATAAGTCAAAAGAGGGCCCATGGAGAAGTCAAAGAGTCACGGGGTAAAGACAAAAGAGGAATGAGATGCATTTTCTCATGAAAAGTCATCTTGAGGAATTCAAAGAGTCACCATGTGAAGACAAAAGAGGGTATGGTGCATTTTTCTATGAAAGGACACTTTGAGGAATACCAAAAGTCACCAAGATAAAGACAAAAGAGGAAAGGATGAATTTGCTTATGAAGAGTCACCATGTGACTTTTCAAATGCAAGGATACAAAGGGTCATGCAAGTTTGGCACCATTTTCCATGAGGATTGAAGGGTCGCAAAGGGTGAATGCCAAAGGTCATTTGGAAAACTATAAATAAAGGCTTCAGAAGCCATTTATAATATGCAAGAGAGTGCATAGTTTGTATTTTTTTTTGAATGGAGAAAAGTAGGAGATATTGTAGAGTTGTATCATTTGTTGAGTAAGCAACATTGAGAGATAGTAGTATTTTATACACAAGGGGTTGGTGCTCAAAAATAGTTGTTGTGTTGGTGCTCGGGAAGGGGTTGGTGCTCCTACAAGTTGGTACTTGTGAACTTTGTGACTTGAGTTGGTGCTCATTTATATACTTGAGATTATTCTCTGTGGTTTTTCCCATTTTGGGTTTCCATGTAAAAACTCTCTCTCTCTCTCTCTCTCTCTCTCTCTCTCTCTCTCTCTCTCTCTCTCTCTCTCTCGTGTGGTGCATATTATTATTTTAGTTTTATTGCATATCTTGAATGTGTGATTAAGTGGTTAAAGAAAATAAATCAGATTAAGTAAAATATATATAATACATTGATTCACCCCCCTCTTAGTATTTTTTTTTAACGAAACTCACAATAGATTTTCCTTTAAAAAATACAAAGGAACCTCATGGTTTTTATAAGGTAGGTAATCAAATACCATCAACCATTGGTCCTAAAAATTATCTATTATCAAATTATGTTTGAACTAGTGGATTGGAAACCATTTGCATGATTATGAAGGTAGTGCATGGTTGATGGATCAATGAATAGTTTGAAATTTTGTCTCTTTTTATTTTATTATTCCTCACACCACATGCTAATAAATTTTTATAATAGTAATACTTACATATTTCTATAATATTTTCATCTATAAATTGGACCTATTATCAAGTCAACTTAGCCTAGTAATGACTCTAAGGTATATGCCAATAAAATACAATGGATGTAGGTCAAATAAGAGTCCCTCATTATCTTAATTATCTCTTTAATGTATATTTTAATGTCCACTATATGTGCATCCAAATCCCCCTGGTTACATGGGGGATATTGTGGAATTATAGGATAAATAGGAGGGTTAGGATGGTTATGAGGAATATGAGGTTTTTTATTTCAATTTAATAGTTTGTAAAAACCCAAAAAATTGGTTTAAAAAAAAATGCAAATCCAAAATAATTACTAAATCTTGTGTTAATTACTAATAATTTAGTTTACTTACCTCTCCTCCATTACAACATTGTCGATTTTTTGACCAAATTGGAAAAATAAAGCAAGTGTGGTGTGCATTTTCACTTTTCTCCTCTTGGTAATGTAAAATGAGCATAGTTTGGTTTTTGAATGTGAGGTATAATATAAAATGTGGAATGAAATGAAAATGGTGAGTTGTATTTTTTTATATCATTTCAACGTATCATAAACATGTTTTTAGCATTAAAAATGTATACACTTTATAATGAGTATGCATTTTTAGAATAATAAATACATACACATTCCATTCTTGGTGTTTACCAATCATATTAAACATAATATGTGCATGTTATGTCAAAAATGTGTATGCATTTATGGTAAAATCATGGAAATGTTGACAAAAATGTTCCCCAACTTTGTGCACTTACCCATTATGTATATATGGCAATCCCACTATAATGCCCCCATTTTGAGGTGATGGATGTTTATTTTAAGTTACTCATCTCAAAATAAATCATGTCGTGTATAAAAATAACATCATGTATAATCACGTGAACATGTAAAGACTATGTCATCATATTAATGCATTTATCATTAAGGCATGTATGTAAACTATGTAATACAAGGCATATAAGTGTCATGTATAGATATATGTATTGATGAAGCACACAATTTTAACCATCAATGAAAATATAATTCAATAATACTAAGTAGTAGTGGTTCATGATATGGATCATGGCACCACTCAATCTCAACAAGATCAAGAATGAGTGTCACACATAAGCCCAAGTGCCACATACCAGGTACATGAAAATGTCACAATAAATAAGACCAAGGGTTATACATAAGGGACACAAATATGTTGAAAATAATTAAAATAAATATTTTTCATAAAACAAGGCAAAGGGCCCAAAGATAATAGACAATCACAACTATTTTATCATGTAAGAGAGTAAAAACATCAATGAAGCATAAAACAAGTAAATACTAGTCTACACCAGCATAAAAAATAAGGCCAAGGGTTTCATGTAGAGGGACATAAATATGTCACAAATAAGAAACATAAAGTTGTTACATTGAACAAGGCTAATGGGGAAAAGATAATAGACAAGAACAACTAGTCTATCATGCAAGAATGTAACAACATCAATAAAGCATAGAATAAGTAAAAACTAGTCTACACCATCCATATTTATCTATGTCACATCATATTATAATAACATCTCTATGTAGTCTTGTATAATATATATGAGTAACTATAAATACACATGTAAGTAATATAGGTAGATCAACATAGTATAGAGGTCATATAAATAGTCAACATAGATTCTAAAAGAGATAACCTATTTAGCATCATGTTTTAAAATCTAGAACTTTGGTTTGGAATCCTTATGTGAAACCTTGTATTTCTAGACTAGATATATCTCTCTAAACCTTATTTCTCAATTTATTTTATAATTTTAAGTCTTTTTTTGATGACCTATTCTAACCCCAATCTGATGGTTGGGGTGGGTAGGGATACCAATTAATGTTGGACTCAAGTTTCACATTTTTTTATTATTCATGCCTTTAAAGAATTTTTTCTATTGATCAGTGTTTACTTAAAGTGGACCTTTAGTTGTGTCAATAATGCTTAATAACTAGATAGTTGGGGTATTCTTCCTATTATATTTTAACCTACAGAATGAATCTTTATTGTATTGAAAGTTACTTTTACTCTTAAAGTTGTGATGTTTAGGATGGTTAATATGGTTTTGTTACAGATTGTAATACAGTATATTTCTCTCATTAGGGAATAATTACACGAATTTATTCTTTCCCATTGATATTTTATGATGAAATATATGGTTTTCATATTATTTTTACATTACTTAAACCTAATAAATGGTCATTATGTTATCTTGGCATTAGTTTCCTTTTTGAATTGTAAAGTTTTATTTAAAGACACTTTTATATATGACTCTGAGAGTTTGTTTGTATCAATAATTGATAAAAGGGTTTTATAAAGTTATACTAATAAAATTTCATGTTGGTAATTCTCCTATATTTTCATAAATATGATTGTGTATAAAGGATGATATGCTTGTTCTACTTTATTAGTCTATTGTATTATTTTAAGGAAGTTTTGAATGCAATAATTTTTTGGAATATCAACCTGATTTATTTGATTGAAATGAAAATGATGCTAAGTTTGAATTTGGTTTTAGAATCAAATTGTAACATAATTTTTATGAATAAAAAGTGATTGTGATTGTAGTTGATCTTGGATAGTTGGGTAGGTACTTTCAGTTGTGATTTAGTTGGTTTCATTGCGTTGACTATGTGAAACTTATTGAAGCATTAAACTGAGAATATCTGGTTGGTTAATCCTTTTGAAACTTTTATATTTTATGGAATTAATGGTTTTTTACTTTGTTAGACTATGCATGTTGACTTCTTCCCTAGCAAACATGTATACTATCTCTCTTTACTAATTGTAGTTAAGTAGCATGTTAGGATATAGTGTAACATATCATTTATATTTATTGAATACTTAAGCTCCATATCATTTTATTTTGAGTTGAGTTCTCACTTGGGATTCATATGAAAATGAAAAAATGAATATATTCATCTACTTAGAATCATGTTTGACAAAATATTTGGACTAGTTTAAAGTATAACATTATTTTACAAATGCATACTTAGGTAATTTGAGTCATCTTACCTTGGTAGTTAAACTATGTTATTGGATTCTTAATGAAATAAACATGGTTTATTATTGGGTATCAATGATGTATTTTTTACAAGTATTATACAAGGTTATAGAAGTCATGTTTCCTTTGTATCATTGTAGACTATGTTTTATTATTATCACTAGAGATTTACTAGCTAGTAAGCTAGTACCATTTTGAATTCTACCAAGAAATTTTGTGTTACCAGCTCTGTAAGATTTTATGAACATAAGAAAAGGGTAATGATGTTAATTTAATTGATTTTTAATGAACCAAAAATAATAATTATTTTAATTAGATATAAAATATAACCCTAATTTGATTAACTATTGTATGCCATGGTGAAGTAAAAGAATGCACATGTAATTGGTAAATATATTATATTATTATAACTTATTTGAGATTGTTACATTGGGCTATACATATGCAACCAATTGTTTTTTTTTTAAGAAGTTAGTGAAAGTTTGAATAATGGTAACATGAGTATAATATTATGAATCAATAATTTTTATATCTTTATTTGGAAATACGAAATACCTTATGAAAGAAACATTAAATGTATGGTTGGTAAAATATTTTAAGTGTTATATGTATATAATTAGAAATTGTATTATGTTTATTAAATTTAAGTGTTAATTAATTAATTAGAGTATGGATTATTATCACCATGTTCATAATTTTTCTATTTCAAAAATGATGATTAATTGCTAAGTAAAGTGGTGAATCCTTTGAAATTGTTGAATTTTGTTTAACTTCCTTTTATTAAATGATTAAAATTTTGAATAAATGTTGTTAGTAGGTGTTACTATGAAAACTTATCAAAACAGTAATGTGGTCTATGATTAGTAGAACCCATGGACAAACTTATTTAAGTCACCATGAACTTTTAAGATACTATGGGTATATGATTTTTAATAAAACATAAATGTGTGATTAAGGATTTTATCTTGAGGAAATGTCATTAATCCCTTAAATCATTTTAATTATTAATTCATTATAAAGTTGAATTAAGAATAATATTTTTATTTAATATGGGTTTTTAATGATTAAATAATTAATTAAACTAATTTATATTGTTCCACTAAGATTACCTCAATGAGATACAAAGTTATTAACTTTATCATGAACTAGGGTCTAAGGAAATTAAGGATGAAGAAAAAACCCTAACATCTCTTGTAAGACTTATTAATATTGGTATGATGGAATGATCAGTGTAATTAGAAATCAATCATTAAGATTATTGTAGTATATTATTAACTTGGATAGTAAATTGAGCTTAAAGTCATATTCTTCCTAAAGGAGCCTATAGGCTCAAGGGTTGACACCAATAAGGCTTAAGATTATATGAAACATGTTTGTTGTTATTTTGGTCATTATGTTAAATTTTTATTATAATATAAGATAATGGAATTATATAATATTTATTGAGTATGTAACTCATTACAATGATAAATTTTTAGCAAGTTAGATAATATAAACTCTTCCAATGATTATATGAATGTTAGAAACATCACTTTGGAGAAGATGCCATTTTTTATTAAATATTTTTAATCCAACTAAAATCTAAGTCTTATCTATTTTAATTATTAGTTATGGTATTTATATCTATCAAGTGTCCTTTGTGGTATTTTTAAAATTAAAAAAGCTAAAAATCTCATAAAGATAGAGTAATGGTTTTTGTATAGACAATATAACCATGAGGTTATTGTTGGAATTTATTTATAATCACTTAATCTATAAGCGGATAAAGAATTTTTATGGTTACCATGAGAAGGCTATAGTGATCATGTATATGTAAATCATTTTAAATTTATGGTATTATATATACATGTGCAATGATAGGTTTTAGAATTCAGAAACATAACTCTAAAATGTCTTGAATTTTATGGGTTGATATTTAGGGTTGTATCATGTGGTATCAGAGCCTATTTCTAATCTAGGTAACTCTAGGTAACTATTGGATTGAAAGTATTTTTGTGTTTCTCAGGATAGTGAGGACATAGGCTAATAGGGGAAATATAAATGTTGACAACAATGTTATTTACATCCATAGTCTAGAAGGTCATGATGGCAATGGAACTGAAGATGGCCATGATAGTAGTAAATCTGATGGTAATAACAATGTTGGTGATAATTTCAACAATGATCAATTTCATCATAATTTTTTCCTAGATGATGGTGTACTTCATAACATCCAAGTCTAGATGTGATCATATGGCTAAAGGTTGGTCCACTTGACAAGCCTTCAATAAAGAGGTGAGTAGGATGAGGTACAATGGGATGAGCGAAGAGGTGAAAACCTAATATAACATGATATTTTATATCCTATCATTAATGAGCTTAATAAAATACCACCTCCTACCCATTCTAGTGGGTAATCTAGATAAGAGAAAAATTCATGGTTGGTAGACCTACATATATACTTGACTTTTCATAATATGGGCTCTAATATCAAGGTTTGTATAAGAGTATACTAGTTGGTAGGTGATGTTTCCTTATGCTATAGTTAATTAAGTGTTATCAATTGTTATGACCTAATGGTTATTTCTTGGGAGACCTTTGAGATATATTTTAAGAAGAGATACCTGAGTGGAAAATTTAAAGAACAAAATATTATAGAATTCAAGCTGCTGAAGTAGGGAACTGTGATTGTTCAATAATATGAAAACAAGTTTCTAAACCTTATAAATTATGTAAATTACATGCATAATGAGGAAACTAAGGTATCTAATTTAAAGTTAGTTATGCATGAGGTGTTGTTGCATGATGTGAACATGAAAAATCCATGCACCTTAACTACTTCTATTGAATATACACATCATGTGGAAGAAAAATAAAACTCTTACCAAAATTCAAGCCAATAATATCAAAACAATAAGTTGGAGCCTATATAAAATCATCAATTCCATTGGTAAGTAAAAAAATTAAGAAATATGATCAAAAGAAAAGATTTTTAAATAATAAAAATAGTGATATAAAATTTTAGAATGAAAATATAGGTTCAAACCTCATAATTTTGCAAAAAAAAATAATGGGAATCATAATAAACAATAAGGTAGCTTTTGTGACCCTCCCACATCATCCAATATTGTGCCTTACCCCCATGAACTATTATGGAATGTTGGGAATGTGGTTATAATTAGTACTATGTGGATTGTACTCAACTACAAGGCAACCAACTAGAAAATCACTAAGTGTACACTATTGTTAATAACATAAATGTAAACCTATGTGCTACACTAATTAAGACTAAAGGTATGGACATTATGAGTTCATTATTATGTATTCTGGTCTAACAAATGTGCCTAACACATCCATGAACTTAATGAATAGTGTATTTAGTGATTGCTTATATCAACTTGTGCAAATTTTTCTTGATGATATTCTAATTTATTATAATAATGTAGTGTAACATTAGCAACACTTTTGATTAGTTCTACAAAGGCTAAGGTAACATAATATGTATGGTAAGCTTGTTAAATCTTCTTTTTACCAAAGTTAATTTTACTACTTATGGTATGTGATTTCAGGATAAGGTCTTACAATTGATCTTGAAAAAATTATGGAAATTAGTGAGTCAACTACTCGTAAAAATGTGCATGAAGGGCACAACTTCATGGGGTTGGTTGGTTACTATCATTTTTTTTAGAGGACTTCTCAAGGGTTGCTAGCCCTATTTATTATTTTAAAAATAAAGGAAATAAGTTTGAATGAAATTTTACATGTAAATTAACTTTTAAAAATCTAAAAGAGTAGTTAATTTTTTCTCCTATCCTTATTATTCTAAATCCATATGGGAATCTCTATATTTGGGCTTAGGCTTGTAAAGTGGGCATTGGGGTTGTTTTGACCCAAGATGGAAAATTAGTTTCCCATGTGTTAATAAAAATCAAAAATCATGATCATAATTACCCAAATCTTGAATTTGAACTTGTATTTTTGGTTCATGCACTTAAGAAATGGAAACACTTTCTCCTTGGGAATCATTTTAAGGTAAATTATGACCATCGCATCTTAGTGAATCTATTTAATCAAGATAAGTTAAATATAAGGCATAAAATATGGTTATACTTTATCATACATTTTGATATTTATATTTATTATTTAAATGGTAAATAAAATATAGTAGTTGATGTTCTTAGTAGGACATATCTTATTGTAATGTTCATTCTGAGATCAAATTAAAAAAAAAATAGTAACTCATTATCCTAATGCAAAAAAGTGTGTTTATTTAACTAATGGAATAACAACTAATGTTATAGCTATTTTTTATTGGACTTAGATGAAATTATAAGGCACCAAGGAATAGTTGGTGTTCCTAATTATATAAATATAAGGGAACATGTGATGGAATAAGTACATATTGTACCTCATTTTACTCATCTAGGTGTCATGAAAATGACACAAACTGAAAAAGTCCTATTTTTGGCCTAGTTTAAATAAGTATGTCTATTTACATAAAAAAAATGTTTGGAATGTCAGCAATTTAAGACTAAACATTTCCATCCCAATGGTTTTTTTATCCATAGGTTATTTTAGAAATAAAATGGGTAGTAATTTCAATGTAGTTTATATCAAGATTTCCTAAGTTAGGGGGTGGGCATGATTCAATCTTGGTTGTAATTAAAAAATTAACTAAGGTTACTCACTTATTATAATAAATATTATTGATGATTCCTCCACTCTTGCTAAGAATTTTTTGAAGGAAATTGTTCACCTTCATGGTGTTCCTAAAGTGATTATCTATGATAGAGATAAGTTGTTCACTTCTAGATTCTATTAAACCTTAACAATTGCATTTGGAAAAATGTTGAATTTTAGTTTATCCTATCATCCATTAACAGATAGTCAAACCAAAAAGCTAAATCAAGTAGTGGAATATATGTTAAAAATGCATGTGATGGACTAGAAGTATAAACAAGAGGACTATATTCATTTGGTTGAATTTGTATACAATAATACCTAACATTAAATTATTAAAATGTCACCTTTTGAATCCTTGATGGTCAAAAGTATAGAACTCATCTTGGATATGATATTTTGGAAAATCTTATATTTCCATGTCCTAAGACTTTGAAAGAGTATGACCAACAAATGTATTTGATTTGACAAAGGCTAAAAGTTGCCTTTGATAAAAAAAAGGATATGTTGATCTTAAGAGATCACCAAGAGAATTTTAAATGTTAGATAAGGTATCTTTGAGATTAAGACCTCAAAAAATTTCTATCAAGTTTGGCAAGTAATCCAAATGAGCTCCACATTTTTTAGTCCATTTGACATTGTGGAAAAGATTAGTTAGGTTACCTAACACTTATCTCTTCCTCCTTATATTTATAGAATACATGATGTGTTTCATGTGGATATTTTAATAAAATATGTTTTTGATCCATCTCATATTTTGAATTGGAATAATATCTAGGTGGAATATGAGGTGATCATTTAATTAGACCCCATCAGGATCCTGGTCCATCATAGTGTTAATCTGTGAAACAAAAATATGAAATAAATATTGGTTTAATAGGACCAACTAAGTGAGAAAAGTGTCACCTATAAATATGAAACACTTTTCAAGTATCACTATCCTCACCTCTTTGTTTGGTCCCTGAGATGGTTCCTACCTTTAGGGGGTGGATGTCATATCTCTCCCAAGCTTGTAGTAATAATGTGTTTTTTTTAGTGATTTGTTGAGACATTTTATAAATATTGACACATTTGATATTAGATCTAATTAATTTTTATTTCATGTATTATGAGATTTCCATTATATTTTAGTTATATTATGAATAGTTTTTATTTTTGTTTAGTATTTGATATGATTCATGTTTTGTATTTGGTGACTACATGTAACAACCATGTGAATTAATCTATGTTAGGGAATAGAATATGTGGTTGAATAGCTTAAACATCTTCATAGAGTTATAAGGTAAAATAAGGTAAAATCTAGTGATCTGATCAGTCCACCACATCTTTATGTGTTTATTTATTATGTGAATACCTAGTGTTGTGCATATTTATTTAATTTTTTAATTAAGGTCCATCATTGATTCACATCCATTTGTATCACTATGTCTTTAGAGATTTTTTTCATTATTGACAAACTATAACATGTTGCTAGAATCAAAACTCTTTTTGCATTGGTTTACTAAATTCAAAGTTTGTCATAATGAAGGTGGATAGTTAAAATTATTGTATTAACTTTGTAGACTATGCATTTAAGAAAAAGTATATTTTTGGCTTTATTATTTTTTTAGGACCTATAGAGGTTGAAATTTATGTTTTAAACCTTTCTTGGAAACACATTTCTAAGTCTTTAAATTATTTGTTTAAATTTTCAAAAGGTAGTTTTGACCTTAGTGCCATAATAATGTCTGTTGACATTAAACCTTAGTTGAATGATCTAATACTTAGATTAGGGTTTACATGGAGGAAATTTTTTAAAACTATTTCATTTTTTAAATCATTTTGGTCTTGTGGATTATTGACTAAGAAGTTAGAGAAAACAGGAGAAAATTTAGGGT
This sequence comes from Torreya grandis, assembly GCA_037957365.1. Lineage (NCBI taxonomy): Eukaryota > Viridiplantae > Streptophyta > Pinopsida > Cupressales > Taxaceae > Torreya > Torreya grandis. Next base: position 2,554,449 of record JARHVA010001297.1, on the reverse strand, counting down.
TTGTTATGGCAGCCATGAAAAATGTGGAGGTTTTTTTAGTACCACTATTCAAGTTTAATTTATGTGACAATAATGAAATGGAGAGAGTTAAGAGATACATGGGGACTATCGAAAACACACAGTTCAATGAGTAAGAATGGAAACATTGTGAAAAAGGACAATAAAGAAGAGAGAGAAAACAATAGTGAGCATTCCATTTTTATAAGTAATTTCTTTTTTGTTGTGGTTCTATTTATTGTATAATTGTTGACGTGATTTTTTTTTGAAACCCAATGTAGATGACTAAGTTTTAGGTTGGGTTTTATCCCTCTTTGGATCCCCATCACCCTTTAAGTGGTTTCAGGCACGTAGCTACTATTTCAAGTTAAATTAAACTAAAATGTTACTTGAATGGATATTATGGTTGTTTGTTTGGAAAACCCTAATGGGTCTTAATAATTTAAATGTATCTTACTCTTGAGACATTGTATATATTTAGTGAATGTGTTAGTTTTGTGAAAATGTGCAATTTGATATAGCATCATGTTTAAAGAATGTGTTATTTTATTTAACATCCTTTTCAAATGATGTATTATTTGATTTAACACAAGATTTAGTATTTGGTAAGCTAATAGAATTATAAATTATGCGTAAATAATACATAAATGGATGCATTATTTGATTTAACACAATGTATTATTGTAGACTATGTTTTTCTTGTTTTCACTAGACATTGTATTATTGTAGACTATAAAGAATGTGTTATTTTATTTAACATCCTTTTCAAATGATGTATTATTTGATTTCATCTAAAAAATCATCAATGGATGGAATAGGGAATTATATTTTATGGTGTACTTATTGAGTTCTCTATAGTCAGGGCACATCTTCCAAGTGTCATCCTTCTTCTACACCATGACCACTAGGAAAGAATATTCATTTTGGCTATGCCAGATAATATTTGCCTCCATCATCTCATGTATAATTTTTTAAATTTCACTTTTATAAGAATATAGATACCTATATGGTTTGATTACTAGTGGTGTGCTACCTAGAACTAGTCTTATGGCATGATCATGTTCTCTATTGGGTGGTAGGCCTTATGGCATTGTGTTAAAAACTATTGGATGGTATTAAAAAATAATTTATAAATTGGGACATGTAAACACATTTTGGATGAAATTATAAGTAAAATAATTGTGCTACAAATCTTTCCGCCCCTTTTTAAATATTTTTTTGTCATTTAATGCTGAACTAACCAATAATGAAAACTTTTATCGTAATACCCATAGTTTAAATGTCCTACCTTCATAATTAAAGTGTATGAATAGTTCATGGAAATTCATCTCTATTGTTTCAAAATTCATGAGCCATTGTACTACTAAAATAATTTCAGCACCACCCATGGGAAAAAAATACATGAGAATTAATTAGGTAATCCCCCATGGAAATCTTAATACTATGGCATTTTCTAAAATAGTTGATAATGCCACCATCTATAATAATGACATGAAATTATGGATTTGGATAAATAAAATAGTTCAAATGAGTATCCAATTTTTTTTTAATGAATTTATGTGTACTTCTTATTCAATCAACTTTGTCACCTTTTTTTTCTTTAGGAATCCCACCACCTTAATATTTTAAAGAGAAATTATACCTGAAAAGGCATGATATGATATAGTAGGGTGATAATTTTTAGATTCTTCTTCTAGTTATTCCATACCTTCACTTGTGTCCCCATCATGATATTCATATTTATTGGCACCTTCAATATAAAACAACTTATTTTTAACACATTTATGTCCTTATCTCTGCTTGTTGTCATGGCTAAAACATAGCCATTTGGAACATATCTATTCAAATTTTTTTTGGGGGGATAGTCATGTATATTTTTAAAATGGTGTTATGAAATTTAATTCATGGCCATGAGTGAAATCCCTTATTTTTATTGAATCATTTTCCTTTGACTAGTGTAGGAATGGTATGGCTTCAAAAATGTATAATGGATTAAATATAAAAACCAAAATTTGGATGTTATCATTGATCCCATCCCCAAAGAATAGGTCATTCAAGTTTTTCTTAGTGATGTTATCAAAATGTAAGGATATATTATATATTTGTTGAATATAATCCTTAATAATAATTATTTGTTACAACTTTGTTGATTGACTAAAGTAGTTTTCTAAAATTTTGTTACGATAGTGTATCTGTATATCCTTAGTAAGCACCAACTAGGTAATATGAGTGCACTTATTTTTATTTTGAGCACACAATAACCTATACCAAATGAAATACTTAGGTTATAGATAGAGATATGTCATGATCACATTTTTCACACATGGGGTCTAATGTAGATCAAATAAATTTTCTATTTGATTGATCCAAGTTAGTGGATCCTTACTATTAGACTTTTGTAATTCCACTTTTAGCAGCATCTGATTCAAATCAGTTTTGTATTTTTGATTACTTTGAGTGGGTTAACTCAATTATAATAATGAAGGATTATTTTTAGGAGTTGATATGTAATAGATTTTAATTAATTACTCATTATCTACAACTAATCCTTCATATAATCCATTTACCCTTTTACTACATCAATAACATCCTTCCTTAACATGTTTTTAATATCTAACTAAATTTTTTGAACCACCTAAAAAATTGACAAATATAAAGTTTTAGACTCCATGCCATCTTTATAAGGAGTTTTTTGGGTGCCTTAACATTTCCCACATCCACGTGTTAGGACTAGCCATGCACAAACCCTATGATGGAAGGTTTCAAGCCCAAAAAGTGTACTAGTATATTATACTATTGTGATAATCTCATTGAGATGAATCCAATGACTTCTAATTTTTACAAGGGTATAACAAAATTATAGACAATAATATAATGGCTAGAAAAATTAAATTCTTCTTGGATCATAAATTATGTTTTTTCAATCCTTCAACTCTTCAGGTGGATGAAACACCAAATCAAAAAAAATGTTGCAAAAACTAGCCCAAATTGATGTTCTGATATCACTTATAATTAAATTACTTAGATTCTTGCAATAATGGAATACTATATCAAATAAATAATAGTATAGTAATCTGATCCACCTCAATAATTGAAAAAAGAATGGGAAAACCTCCATAATATGATGATAAAATACTAACCACTACCTTCTATATATACTCTACTTAGCCATGGTTATTCCATAGGCCTACCATACTAAGAACATAGAGAAATGTAATAATATAATATTAAAGGTATGTAATCCAAAATTCATCCACACATATGTCTAGACAAACTATAGATGAAGGGTGTAGCACCTTGTGAAAAAAACATTAAATAGATGGTTGGTAAAATGTTTTAAGAATTTTATATTTGTAATACATATTATATTATGTTGATTGAATTGAAGTGTTAATTAATAAATTAGGGTTTGGATTATTATCACCATGTTCATTAGTTGTATTTTACAATAATGATGATTAATTGATGAGTAAAATTGTGAATCCTTTAAAATTATTGCATTTCATTCAATTTACTTGTAGAAATTGATCAAAAGTGTGAATGATTGTTGTTAGTGAGTGGTTAATATGGAAATTTTTCAAAACCCCAATGTGGTCTATGATTTTTATAACCCATGGATGAAATTATTTAAGTCACCATGAGATTTTAAGTGACTAAGGGCATATGAGTTTTAATAAAACATAAATGTATGATTAAGGATTTTATCTTGACAAAATGTGATTACTCCCTTGAATAATTTTAATTATCAACTCCTCATAAAGTTGAATAAAGAATAATATTTGTATTAAATAAGGATTTTTATTGATTAAATAAGTAATTAAAGTAATTTATATTATTCCACTAAGATTACCTCGATGAGATATGAAGTTATTCACTTTATCATGAACTAAGGTCTAAGGAAATTGAGGATGAATTAAAAACCCTAACATCTCTTGTAAGGATAATTCGGGTTTGTAATATGTAATTTTAGTATGATGGATTGATTAGTGTAATCATAAATGAATCATCAAGAGGAGTATAGTAAATGATGAACTTGGATTGTAAGTTGAGATTAAAAGCTTATTCTACCCAAAGGAGACTTTATGTTCAATGGTTAACATCATTAATGATTAAGATTATATAAAAAATGTTTATTGTTATTTTGGTCATTACTTTAAAGTTTAATTATAATCTAAGATAATGGAATCATGTAATCTTTCTTGAGTATGTAACTCATAAAAATGATAAATTATTAGCAATTTATATATCCAAACCCTTCCAATGATTATATAAATGTTATAAAAATAGCTTTAGGGAAGATATCATTTTTAATTAAATGGTGATAATCTAGCTAAAAACTAAGTCTTATCTCTTTTCATGATTGGTTCTATTAGGCAAATCTATATATCATCCTTTGTGGCATTTTTTATATTGAAAAAGTTTAAAATATCATAAAGATAGAATGATGGTTTTTGAATAAGGAATATAACCACAAGATTATTGTTAGAATAGTTTAATAATAGCCTAATGTATAAGTGTGTAAAGTATTCTTATGGTTACCATGATAAGTTTTTAAATATCTTGTATATGTCATTCATTTTAAATTTATGGTATTAGATATAAATGTGTAATGATTAGTGTTATAATTTAGAAACATAACTCTAAAATGCCCTAGATTTTATGGGTTGATTTTTGGGGTAGTGTCACTTGTATGTCCTACATCACACTCATTTACTATAAAATGTATGTTGTATGAAAATAATATGTTATAAACCAAACATGTGTTAAACATCATATGCAAATAATGTATTATAGCAATCATATCATGATTAGGGGTTGATTTTATTTTTTTAAATATTGTGAATGTTTTTGTAATTTTTGACCTACCTTAATTTTTTTTGTATTTTTCAAATATTTAAAATTTAAAAAGTGGTAATCGATGATCCCATCAATGGGAGGACCATGTGGAGTTCATTTATTTATTAACCTAATTTGACACTCAAGATATATTTCACTAAGAATTCCTTGTGCTATTATTAGTTTAGCAATGCAAAACTTTACTTGTGCTAGTGTTAATCTAGAGATAATAAACATAATACAAATGTAATATTTAAACTAGTACAACTAATATACACAATAATAAAATGTAACAAATAAATATATGATTATAATTATGTGTTTCCAATATCATCCAAATGGTGAACCTAGATTCCTCTGAGTTTTACCACCTTTATGTAGACTCTACTCACTATCCCTTCAAACAACCTTTCTAGGAGAAACTTCACCTTAAAAAAATGAATATCTAAATTGAGATTATAACTCTAAGACTTTAGGATTCTCCTTATGTCTTATTTCTATCTATTCTTTATTGTATCTTTCTTTCTATGTCTCTCTTTAATATTTTAAAGTTTTAAACTAATGAGAATTTAATTTCTTATGGAATTTTTATGTTGACATATCCCCCTCCTCATATTATACTATGTACTTGGAGTATGTATACAAGGAAAAGTGAAGTTGGTCTACAAATCAATCCTATCTTAGAGAATATAAATCAAACTAGCCCTTCTACTTGTTGGTACATTTAGACAATCAGGGTCATGACCAATATGGATCCACTAGACTTAAATAAGGGGTATCTTACCATAAAATATCATTAGATAGGGTTCCAAAGCCTCTATTCAAGAAATACCACACAATAACCCTAGTTAGGTCCTATGGTTTATAATAAAGTAAATTAAAATCTAATATAATGCTCACCAAATCTTATGGCATAAATGGGGGATAATAAACATAAAAGTAAACATGCAAAGAAGAACTATAGTTAAGTAAATTTAGATGTAATACTAAGAATGAAGAGATAAATACATTCATAAAACAATACATGCAACTCTATTTACTAATAAAATAGGAGCAAGAGCTAGGAATGCTTACCTTGAAGATGAACCTGTCGAGCCTTAATCTCTCCCTTGGACAATGGTGATTTGAAAGAGGTTATTATGGTTCATAAGGATAAAAAATACGGGTTATATCTAGGATACAATACTTATCTCATGCATCCAAAAGACTTTTCCCATAATAAAAGATACTTATCTCTAAAATAAGTATGAAACCCTAAGCAATGACTCCTCAAGTAGAATGGTGGATAAACATATGCATAAATGAATGATTATTTGTATCTATATTTTAAAATGGGGTAAATGATGTGCTATATAGTTTTATATAACCCTAAACCCTTCTAAATTTTTAGTTGACACATTCAACCTATTCAACCTAATTGTTTAGTAAATAAAATAATTAGGTCTTAGAATAATTCAGTTGGGCCGAATTAGTCCCATAACATGTTCAATTATCAAAATAGGGTTGGCCCATTCAAATATGTTAGGAGGAAGGTAAAAAAAGTTTTGATTTAGGTAAGTGATATTTGAAGTGGTGAATTACTTAGAGGAACATATAAGAGAGGTGTCAAAGCTTAGGTAAATGTATATGATATACTTGTATTGGTTTTAAGTGTTATTGGGAAAATATTTGAATATATATGTCATATGTTCAAATATATTATTGTTCAACATGTCCAACAAAACAACTTCCATCTCTAGCTATGTAATCTTGTTAAACAGTTGGTCAGATCAGAATGTTGTTAGCCTATTTTGAGTTAGTAATAAACAAATGAAGTTACAATTGACCTAGCACAATTGGCTATCCAGAATAGATAGAAAGTTACAACTACAATGTATTTGAGATATACAATGGATGCATTTATATGTAAGTGGGTTTATTATTATTATTATTATTATTATTATTATTATTATTATTATTATTATTATTATTATTATTATTATTTCTCTATGATGAGATTAATGTAGTACTTGTTCATTGAGTTTGTAATGTAAGATTATGCAAGTTAATCTCTATGATATTATGTAATGAAGTATTTTGATCAATATAATAACTCCTTAATTATTTTAATGAATATTACCATGTTTATTATATAAGTTACATAAATTTTTAATGTACTTAATCATACTACGAAATATTCCATGTTCTATTTGTCAATTCTGAGTTCTATTTATGTGTATTTATGTTCTTATAACCAAGAATCTTTGTGATACAACCTTAAATCATGATAAAATCCTATGATTTATCTATATAAACATTTAATAGGTCTATAAAAGGTCCTTTAATATGTTATTTGTCAATATCATAGTTGCTTATCCCTATAATTAGCAAGTTATGGTGATCTAAGAACCTTTGTTGATAATAGTGCCTTGAGCATGGAGGTCACTATTAAATGTTAGAGGTAAAATAACTAAGAGGAGGGGTGAATTGGTGAGCCTAGATATTTAAATTTCAATTCCAATCCTTTTAAACTATTAAATAGTCAACATATATCAGCTTGATCGAGTAACATTCATAAGAGAGCTCATTCATTAAATGCATACACAAGATAAAACACAAAACACATAGTTCCTATTGGAAACCCTCATGGGGAATAAAACCCACTATCAAAATTGCAACACATGGATTAATTTTACTATAATAAGTTACAAACAAGAGACTGGTCAAGTCCTTTAGACCAACAAACCTTGATCAAATCCTCCTGACCAAAGGCCTTTAGTGAAACACCTATTTTACAAGGAGAAACTATCCCTAAGGAAGATCAAGTAATTTAAACCCTAATTTTAAGTGAACACTTCCAAATTATAACTAATATATCCAACACCTGATTATGGATCTCTAATTTTCTAACGCTTGCACAAACGCCCTCTCTATCTCATATAGGCCTCTCACATAGGCATTCCATAATCTATCTTTCTTCACTCAAACTATCCTCATATGCCCACTCATACCTCTTCACATATCCTTAAACTATAATATCACTATATTGACATCATAAATATGACCAAAAGGTCATGCACATAGTTAAAAAACTCTTATACTCATTAACTCATCTAATAGGCACACTACCTATCCTCTTCACCAAAAAACCTTGCTCAAATCTCTCACATATAGAAATCATCATATTTTGTTTCAGTATTTATAGAGAATTCATTAATTATAAAGTCCAAAATCTTTCCTTATCAGCCACAACACATGCCTTCACCCTTAAATCATCTTTCATGGGTTACACTTAAGGACAACTCTCTTTCAAATAGGCCTAAGTCACATTTAGGTCTTATGGAGAACCATTCATTTCTTTGACACTTATTCAAGAAAAATAAGAACAAATGACCACTTAAAAATGCATGGACCCATTTCATATGACCTCTTTGACATCCTCAAATGATCATAGTCACCAAAACACTCTTTTTCTAGAGCACAATTTGCTCAAAAGACATTTTACACACATAGTCACCATGAATGAACACACAATCACCTTATAAGACTTTGTTCATAATAAATATATATTGATCACACATAAAATACACACAGAGCATCTTTATTGAGTTTAAAATACTCTAAAATAGCTAAGATAACATGAAACATCAAAACAACAACACCACAAGCTCAAACATCCTTTTTGGGTTCTTAACATATGAACATCAAACACATAATTAAATTTATATAATAATATATTTAACTATACACAATTTTAGACTATAAAATTTATATTTCTAGATTCACCTTGGTGTCATCTACAACTTCACTTTGTACACCATGAGAAAATTCTATCTAGATCAAAAGATATAGCTCATAAACTAGACACTGGTCTTTCCTTTGTTAAATTAAAATATTCAAATGAAAATGGTCATAGTTAAACTTTGAGAATTATGATTTAATCTCATGTCATCACTACTTATATCAAATATGCACCATTGATATTATTTGAACTTTAACACAAAGTACACCAATGTCTAAACATTAAACCTTTAACATTTGACCTCATCTCATGCAATCTGGTAACTTTAACCTCATATGCTATGTTGATCTCTTTGAGATTGTCCTCACTTTATCTATGCTAGACAACTATCAGTTTGCCCTCTTGAATTTAATGCACACCATTGATCTCTATTTTTATGATCACCTGCTCATCATTGATCCTTAGAAGAAGACCAATCTTTATCTCTGCTCAACATTAAAAATTGAACACTTAGCACCATCTCACTGCTTCCTAACATCTTAGAGAAACATGATACATCTATGATGATCAAAATTTAACTTTTGAAAAAATTACTATGGGAACCATTGCAATCTTCTTGGAAGGCCAACTTTGCATAGTCATATCTTTTACCTCACTCACTCGCATGTTCTCAAATTTGGATCATATGACATCCTCACATAGGAGAATCCAACCATGTGTAAAACTAATATTAAAACCTTCACATGTGTGAGATATAATTCCATTAATCTACTCACTCAAATTTTTCTACCACAGAGCCAATAATGTCAATAAGTTCCTACAAGGCCAACTTTGCACATGCCTATCTTTTGATGTGCTTCATTGCATGATCTAAAATTTAACAAAAATTAACTAGGCATAAAAATGAAAAAACCCATATGATAAATTTCTCTTAAAACATCCACATGTGTGATATATTCCATCACCAAACTAATTACTTGGCTCTTTCTTACCACATGCAAATTTGGCTAAGTATGGGAAAACAATGTCAAACTACTTGGGAGCCCAACTTTTCACCTGCATATATTTTGTCTCCCTTAGTCACATGCCCTGAGATTTAGTACATAATAACTAATCATAATATTGAACAAACCCATGTTACCATTTATTCATAAAACCTCCATGCATGTGAATGCTGATATCATCAACATGCTTACTCGACTCTATTTGAACATAGAAAACACTTGTTAAAATGCCTGAGAGACCAATTTTACACCCATATATCTTTGAATATGCTTCATCACATGATTTGAGACTTAGTAAATATAAAATAGGGACTAATTTGATCACAACCATATGACCAGATCCCCCTAACTCATCCACATGTGGAAATGGTGACATCATCAAACTGCCTAATTAAATTTTCTGCCACTAGACCCAAAATGTCTAGATGAAAACAATGATCAATCGAATGAAACCACTCGTGCATATAAGTAATAAAAGCATATAAAAACTATTATAAGACCTATTTCATAACCTAAAGTCATCATACTCATCCTTGAACATCTCTAACCATGCCAAAATAGAAGATTAACCAAGCCTGCTTTAAGCATACTAGGACAAACGAATTGCACACTTTGTCATTGTCACTTAGAATAAAAAGGCACTTCATCCACTTAATTGAACACCTTCATGACATAATTGAAAAATCTCTAACATTAAAGGGTATGTTTCATTGGTTTCCAAGTTAGAGAGATATATAAGTATGGTTAGATTTGAAACTTAATGATTTCATAGAAGGGGAAACAAGGAGGATATGAAGTACTGCTAAATTAATTATTCAATATCACCTATATATAGATGTCTATGATATATTTTGGTATAAATTCACATGATTGCTAGCTAAATAAATGATGAGATTGGAAAATTTCTAATACCAATTAATAAGTGCATAAAATATATCATGGACTGAAGAAAATATCAAAATTTTACAAAGCTTGGATGCACATTGGACACGTGTGATTGATCACTGAGTAGACACAACCATTGATAGCTATATAAGTGAATTCATAGTACAAGGTTGTATTAAATTTGAACTTATAAAGGATTAGTTAGTGAGGGGAATCTAAGGTAAATTTTTGTAATGACTTCATGCTATCATTAAAATGTTGACTATAGAAAAATCCATAGTGCCCACTCCACCTAACATGGAGTAGTCACATAGGTGCCATGGGGATGTGTACAACATAATGGTGAATGGAGAATAGATGATGAGGAAGGCTTGAACTTGGACCTAAGATGTTTAAGTGAATAGAAAAAGAGTTAAAAAATACTCAAGATCTAGAAAAATCACTATGAGAACAAATGAAGAAGACCTTAGAATCAAATCAAACACCATGATAGCAGAGAAGGTTGCACCAAAACATAGATACCTAGTTGGATATGAACTTAAGAGGTAGTAATAGTATAGTAGGAGTGAAGAGTAATCAAGAAGAGGAGAAAGAGAAGAGAAGTATAAAGCAAGAGAGTGAGAAGCTTAGGTTAAAAATAGATGAAGAGAAAGAAAGTAATATAGAGTACAAGGAAAGAGAAGAGAAGTGATTAGTGTGTTAGAATAGCTAAGAGAAGGTTCACAACCTTAAACAATGTTATTAATAGAGTAAGGAAAGAAAATTTTACATAGTCATAGTGCCAATACAAGTTCAAGTGATGAAGAAATAGTTGAAGGAGGTTCAGACCATTCACCTAGGGAAAACACATATCTTGAGCCCTATTTCTTTTCAAATAGTTATAATTTAGTTACCACAATGAAAGACCAATATTGGCCTGATCCAAAATAGATAAAATCACATAATAAAATCATAAAGATATTTAAGAGAGATCAATGAGAGATAAAATATTAATTTTCAAGAGAACAACATCAGTACATCAAATCAAATTTATTGATAGAGACCAATCTAGTTATCCTAAAACAAGTCGTAGCATTATTAGAAGTAGACTACAATATCGAGTTTAAAGTTTTGAATTTTTTAGAATCACCTAACCCGACTTTGGGATCACATCTCCAATCATTCTATACTTTTACACAAGGTCATAGACATAGTCAACATAGATTCCTATAAAGAAACACACATAACAATAATAGATTCTTGTAATTACACAAGCACCAGGTATGATGCTTCAACCTAGAGTTGTTATTAGTTTGGTACCCTATGATGGGTCCTCAACCCATGAATAGTATCTTCTTATCTATTCAATGAAATGGTAGGTTAAAGAAGCTACATATGAAAATATAAATAAGTATGAATTAATTAGTACTCAAGCTAAAAGAGCCTTATAATTCATATATCACAAAGATACCAATGTGATGAGTTTGGATGAGATAAATAAATGGTTGATAATAGAGTTCAAGGTAAATAAAAGCACAAGATAGACTATACAAGGTCTAAAAGAGATATAACAAGGGCATAGAGAGACCATTGAAGACTATGATCATAGATTCTCAGATGTCATTAACAAACTATAATTTATTATGTAAGAAAAGGACAAATCCACCTAGTTTGTCAAAGGTCTACGACCTCACATCAGGTTTGCTATAGCCTAGACACATTTCAGTGCTAAATTAGATGTTTGTGTTTATTATGATCATAGTAGAATAGATCGATAATTATGGTGATGTGACACTTGATTCATCTAAGGTAGAAGATACACTACATATCCTTCTCCAAAAGTTTGAATAGTATCAAGATATGATTGACAAATAAAAGTTAGACATCTAGTGCACAAAATGTAATCAATTTGGACATAATATAAATGAGTGTCCAAGGCTTAAAACTCAATTCTATGAATTTTTTTGAATGGTAGGTCACTCTACTATAGGTTATCATTTAATACAACATTACATTAAGAAGCCACATAGTTTGCATTGTAGATTCTAAAAATCTATGAACCATGAAGATAGGGATTGTTGGGCCTTATAAGAACTCAAGGAAGACATTACTAAAAATGCTTTTGAAGTCATAACATAACAGGTAAATTCTACAATATGGGCTTCATCTCAATTTTAGGGAACTCCCACTAATGCATCATAGACTACTACAATTTGGGATCATAAAATATAGTCTTCTCAAACATAAGGATTGGCTATTAGACCACCCACTACACAATGATGGAACATTGGTGCACAACCATTCACACCTCAATATCCATCTCCCTAGAACCCTATGATTCCTTAGGCACAACTAACTAGTTGGGATCCAAACCCATAATAGACCCAATATGTTAGGTATGATAGATACTAACATCATTAGGGTTGGAATACACCCCAGAACACAACCAATTTTGGGCCATAATAATAAGGTGATTTGGGTTTATAAGGTACCAAAGGAGGAGGTAATTATCGAGGTGGATACAGAGGAAGCACACAAGGAGGATGGGGGAAATAGTTTATTAGGTGATATCTATGTGGAAAATTGAATCATGTATAATAGAACTATCCAATAAATCCTTATTGTTAGTTATATTTTGCCTACTATATAACTTCAGACCAACATGACATAGATAATTAATCAGTGCTAGAGAGATAAGACAAAAAAAGTTGTGCATAATGTTAACATGGTCCAAGTGCAGCTGAGAGACAATGCATTAGCATAAGCCATCATGTGTTTACAACATGTAGCATAAGAACTTCCTCTATTAGAGATGCCTATAGATAATGGGATAAATAAAGTATGTCTTGATAAGTATTTAGAGCCTAGTGTTGATCAAGGCTTGATGTGAGAAGCTACACATATTCTCAAGAATATCAATTAGTAAGGGAACACTAAAAGAGATAATACAACCATGGACAATTAGATGTATGGCCAAATTGTATGAATACTATGACAAGAAGGAGTTTCCACTACACTAAGACTTGATAAAACTCCTTAGCACCTTGCACAGTTAGGATATATCCTAGAACATAATGAATTTTTTACACAATTTATTAAAATATACACAAAAATGCAAACAACTGAATAAAAATATGGTCTGATATGTGAAGACCAAGAAACCATGGGATATTGATACAAGAATGGACATCGAAGTATCTATATATGAAATACTAAATGTTGTATTTGATTTGGCAGTAGAGTCAACATGATTCCTATATCCACTCAGGAGGCCATTGAATGACCTTTACTGAGTTATAGTCCTATAACACTTAGCCTCATAGATTATGGGAAGGTAGAACACATAGGATGGTTAGAAGATGTGGATATTAAATTTTTAGATCTCATATTGCAAGGTGACTTTGAGTTCATCAACATAAAGATTATCGAGACTCACTATCCTACTCTCATTGTGAATAAGTAGGCCAATGATGGGCAAATGACTATAAATATAGTCATGGATTAGATTGAATTGTACTAGATGATAATATCATCATTATTCCCTTGAATAAAGTCATTGTGAAGCCATATATCATCCCCAAGGAGCTAGATTCTCCCTATGCAGTATTAAGAACTAGCTGGATGAAGGTGATAACAAATTATAGGAAATAAGATCTGTGAACTATAAAATATAGTTTTCTTTACAACCAACCTATTATATAAACATAGGTCTTAGAATATGTAGAGTTACCTAGTACACCTCTATAAAGTACTACATAAAACCATTAGTTTAATAAGTAGGAAGTGCACTCAATATCTATGAGGTTGCCAACATAGTATGAGGATGATTTCATCTATAATGTATACTACTCTAACAAGGATTACATAGAGCCAACACTTGATGGTACCTTGGGATAACATATCTTTAGTAAGTGGAGATTTAGATACACATATCTTGAATTGGGCTAAGGGTTACCATGAACTATGGCCTTTACATATGGTATACACAATAGAAAAATAGACACCTCATTACTTCACAACTAAAGATGTAGGTGAATTCCTTGTGCAATTTTATCTATGTGTCCCTGATACAAAATAGACGGTCAATTCTTTCAATTATGTGTTCAAAGGGGTTGATAAAACTTGGTGGTTAATACATAAAAAATGCCACATAACATGTGACAAAGCTTATGAATTTTTTATCATAAGGTTTTAGCTACTAGAAGACATGCGATAGGAATGGCCAATTTTTCAGGAAGGAAAACCTTTTGAGTTGCATATCTACAAATGTATTGAAGTTTGGATGGGAGAAAAAATTGTTTCAAAATACTAGCCTCATAGTTTTATTTATACTCCTGGTGTCATCATTAAGGTATGATACATTCACCAAGAGCACAAAAAGGAAACAAAGCATTGGGCATAAATACAAAGTGATTTTATATAGACTTTTATATTTGAGATTGATCATCCCATAGTATATCGAGCTCTAAATAAAATGGTGGCTTTCCTATGCCAAGGACAAGTTGAGGATTTTACAACTTTGATGGACTCTTCTCTAAAACAAAATCTAATCTGTGACTTAAAAGAGACATAAATTTTCTATACCCTACTTTAAGAGAAAGAATAGGAAGTAGTCCAACTATGTCATAGGCTCTAAGATCAATCAAAGGAGCAATTTGACCAATAAAGTGAAAATGATATAGATCTTCAAGATTTATTTGTTCCAAAAATGGATCTATAACTAATACTAGAGGAAGAAACAAAATAATATAGGCTATGATAGATTCATTTTCTAGAATAAGAGGCTAGAAGTTAAATCTATGAAACCATCCTTGATGGAGAGTGAAATATTTATCAAGAGCTTCTCAAAGAACATATTAGGAACATTGGTATGGAGGTACCTAAGATGGATTATATAGGTGATTATTGGACATAGCACAACATATCATAAGTTTTATAGCTATTGAGAGATTATCAGGACATCTTCTCCACCACATTCATAGAAGTTAAAGCTGTCAATCCCTCTATTGGATAAATGCACATTAAACTTAAAGAATGTGCAAGGCCAATAAAAAATTGACCCCATAAGATAAACCCCAACATGAAAATGAAGGTGAGGGAAGAATCAGATCAAATACTCATAGCAAGAATAATTTTTCATATGGAAAAATCTAATTGGGTAATCCATATGGTGGTATAACCAAAGAAGATGGGGAGATCAAGATTTGAAATAATTATCACATATTAAATGATGCTTGTGTCAATTATCCCTTCCTAATTCCATTCATCAATGAGTTAATAGAGTTTGTCATAGATCATGAGGTATATTTATTCATGGATGGGTTCAGTGGCTACCACCAGATACTTATCACAAAGGAGGACTAAATAAATATTACCTTAATAATAGAGTGGAGATCATTTGCCTATAAGGTAATGCCATTCAACTTGAAAAACACACCAATAGTGTTCTCCAGATCCATCACTGCTACATTTAAGGATTTTATTCATGATTTTTATAGGTCTTTATAAATGATTGGGCAATTTTCTCATTGTTTAAAGAACACTTATCTAAGTTGATATTGATGTTAAAAAGGTGAAGAGCTCTAGATTTAAAAAAATGTTTGTTTTTCACACCATTTGGTTTTTAATTAGTCATGTAGTTTATATTATATGCATATTAGTCAATCAAGCAAAGATCATAGTGATAGTTGGTATGCCAGAACCCATTCATTCATCTAAAATGTGAGCCTTTTTAGGATATACAGGGTACTATCACAAATTTATTAAAGGATATGCTATGATATCAACACCATTAGAGAAGCTGTTGTAGAAAAGAGTACAATTTTTGTGGACTCTTGAATGTTAGATAACATTCACAGACCTCAAGCAAAGATTGGTCACTGCATCGATTTTAATATTTCCTAACTAGAGTAAACCATTTCATGTCTATGTAGACACTTTAGGAATCACATTGGGAGAAGTTCTCACATAGCTAGGAGAGGGAGGATTGGACCATCCAATCCATTTCACAAGCAAAAATTTTTCTACTATTAAAAATAATTACACAATAATTAAATTATAAGTATTGGCCATCATGTTCACACTACATAAGTTTTGACATTACCTCTTGGTGATACCCTTTGATATATTTATAAATCACCAAGCTCTATGATACCTAGTCAATAAGCCAGGATGCATTTCTAGATGGTTGATGTTATTTTAGGAGTTCCAGTTTTGCATCAATGTAAATCCAAGGCATGAAAATGTATGCCCAAACCATCTAAGTAGGCTAACCAATCATGAAAAAATTAAATAAATCCTAGATGAGTCCCATAATATCCATCTATTTTAGGTTACTATGATACCATAATAATTATAAGATATTACATAATTTTTGGAATAGGGGACCTTTCCTAAATATTATACAAAGAGGGAGAAGAAATAGTTGATCATGAAAGCACTCCCTTATAGTATAATTAATGGATCTATCTATTATTTAGGGAAAGATGAGGTCCTATGTATAACTATCTTAAAACATGAGAGAACACAAATCCTTTATGAGGTACATCAAGGGGTTGTAGGAGGACACTTTATATGGGATGCCACTTTGTGAAAGGTGTTACAGAGTGGATTATGGTGGCCTTATCTATTTCAATATGCATATCAGGTCACATAACAATGTGATGTCTGTCAAACAATGGGAAAACTAAATCAGAGGGATGAAGTACCCTTACAACCAATGTTTGTGCATCAACCATTTGAGCAACGGGGCATTGATTTTGTAGGACCCATCAACTCACCAAGAAAATGTAACAAATATAGGTATATTATCACTATGATAAACTACTTTATAAAATGGGTTGAAAATACTACAACATCAAGTTATGGAGCTAGAGATACCATGAAATTTTTTTATGAGAACAAAATTACTCATTTTGGCTATCCAATCAAATTGGTAAGTGATCAAGGCACTCATTTTATAAACAAAATAGTTAAAAATTTAATAGATTAGTTTTTGATTTCACATCACAAGAGCACAATATATCATCTACAAGTAAATGGTCAAGTAGATGCTCTGAACAAGGTAATATTCAAGATGTTGACTAACATTGTAGACACCAAAATCGTGTCTACACCTTGGTCGCCTTTCCCCCTTTGACCCCCCTTGGCCCATGTCCTAACCCTTATCCTAGTCCCCTCCACTTTTAAATTAAATAATCAAATAATTAATTTAGTGGCCCCCTTTCCACCTCACCCATGCCACCTTGGATTCCCTCCTTGGATACCCCCACCTCTCTCCTAGCCTTTATTACCCCAAATCTCCTTATCCTTCCTCCCGTGCCCATTAAGCCTTCCCACGACCATTTTCCCCATGACCCCTTGACCCGGCGGCGTGTAAGAATGGACAGAGGCTAATTTTAGCCTTTGTCCCCATTCTTTTGCCGCTGACGTCGGTGATCTTGCCGACATCGGCAGCCTTCAAAACCATTTCTTGCATCTGTTGCAGAACCCCCACCCCCCGCGAACATAATTCTTTTGACACTTTTGCATTTGTATTTTCTTCTCCTCCCCCTCGTACAACAACACCAGTAGCTATAGGCACCTTACAGGAATAGCTCCAAGCAACAACTCCATTTACAGGTCCTTCAATAGCTCTGACAACAGGTTTCTCCATTCTCCAACTAGCAAGCAAGAGGTAAACATAGTGTTGTTTTCCATTTCATTTCTTATTTGCATTTATCTATTTAGCTAACTACTGCCTAGACCTTCCCTATCTATCCCTGAGAGGCTAAAAAGCCTTCTTAGACCCCTACCTCTCATCCATCCCCCTTTTGTGCTTTTGGTTCTCAACCAGTCACTTTCCCGATAGTCCCCTCTGCCCAACCAGTTCTACACAAATCCTCAAACTACTCCTCAAACCCCAAATAGTCCCTCTGAATCCCACATAGAGCCTCAGACCCTCAGATGAAGCCTCAATCCATTCTATAGACCAAGACCAGCCTGTAACTCATCCCTGACTACTACCCTAGCTGACCTCGTTCATTTCCTCTACCGACGTCGATAGCCTAACTGACGTCGGTGACCTTCCCTGACTGATGCTGGCAATATCACCGACGTCGGTGACTATGCAAAAGCAAATTGCTTCTAAATAGGTATGCATTTGTCTTAAGTTCTTTCTTTCTATCTTTCATCATTTATCACTTTCTATTTCTGATCAGCATTCTATTTTTAACAGTGGACTGGCATCCTCCAAGAAGCCTTTGCGCTTCTAAGACCAAGCCTTTGCTTGGCAGTCCACCCTTTTGTCATCTAACATTTTTTCATGTTTTAGTGTCTTCCCCTTTCAGGTGTCATCCTCCACAACCAAAGAGGAGTTCTCACAACATCTAAATTTTGGTGCACACGTCTACAATCTGGGTACGTACAAACCCTCATCCATTTCCTTCTTAGTTTCTCATTTCCCTTTCTTGAATGTGAAAAGAAAATCTAGCGTAGAAACATTCTGGCACGCCCGATGGGACCTTAGGGTCTTCCTTGGGTTTCTTTCTTTCTTTTCATATAGGGTGCATTAGGTTCGTCCCTTTCCACCTCTTTCTTCTCTTCTAAACGACATCATAATCAGGAATAAAAAGAACTTTTCTTTTCTTTTCTTGCATTTCTAGACTAGTCAAAAATCATATCCTTCAAACCCTTTCTCAACTTGTTTTTCATCTGAACTTAACATTTTGACTTGGGGCTTAAAACACATTGCACTTTCATTTTTGCTTGCTTGTATTTCTTAGTCCACACTTAGTAATTAATAACTGCATATTGAATTAATCGTAGTCCACTTGATGTTACACAACCAAACCACGTGCACTAAATCAAACATCAAACTTACCTGAGACAAGACCCGACTGGGATTTCATCCCCCAGCAGATACCTTACCCGTCTCGGCAATCCTACTTGGATTTCATCACCAAGGGGAAAGCCCACTCTGTTCTCTGGCAGAGTCTAATCTCTAGGGAAAGTATATTTTGGCTAAGCAAGACCAGCTAACCACTGGACTCGTGAAGTGAGGGGAGCTTGCTCCTTAGCACCAGGCCATGTACAGAACCTAACCCAGACTTTTGAGTGCCTAAACAAACCTGAAACCATCCATAGACTACCTCTTTTAGGACCCTTCTAACAGCCAACCTCCCCAAACATCACTTTAAGGCATAAGCCACACGAGCTTAATAATTTATTTCTAGGGATTTAACGCTTAGGCTCTACTTGTGTTCTTCATCTTTTCTATTCTTATCTGCTTGTTTGAGCTAGTGAGGACGTTCTTCTTCTTATTTTTCAAAAACTCTCAAATCTTTTGGGTTTTTGGAAAACACAATCATCGACATCGGTTTTACCACTGACGTCGGTAGCCTTTTCTTGCCGACATCAGTTATCTGACCAACGTCGGCCATCTTTATCACCGACATCGGTTTTTAAACTGACATCGATCTCTGTCACAGTCCTTTTTTCTCAAGAATAGCAACCTTAAAACCTGCCCCTTTTTCTGCCAAAACCCCATTCTAAGTTTCTGAAACTGAAAAAAACAACACAGTTTCTGAAACCTAACCTTTCTTACCTTGAATGGTTCTGACTCACAGTCAAGCCAAGACTTTAGTCAACCATGCGAGGCATCAACCGCTTCCATCTACCGTGTCCATAACTAGTCCTATAATGGAGTTCCACTCAGAGACTGAAAGAACTCCTACTCGCCCAAACCCGCCCCAGACTCCTATTATCCCAAAAGGGGACCAAGATTTTGCACGATTCTTAGACCTCAATGTCAAAGCATTGCAGCACTATCTCACACATAGCCGAATGCGAGACTCCTTAGGCAACCCAATCTATGGGATGCCGACTTCCTTAGTCGAGACAATGATCACATCAACAGCATCTATAATTCAACCTATAGACAATTAAGCCAACACCTCGACCAATAACCCAACCGTCTCCTGCCTTCAAAATTTAGCCTCTCCTTCTAGACCTTCCTCCATGGGGGTTCCGGTACCCCCTCAACCTCAAACGACTCAACCAAATCCTACACCTTTCCAAAACCTAGTGGTCTCTATCCCCCCTACTCTTGCTCTTATCAACACAAGAGTAACTATCTACCCTTCAACAAGTGTGGCCACTCCTCAACCATCATTGACGGCCCCTATCCAACTTGTGCCTACCAACCCCATAACACAAGCGCCCTTAGCTCCAACTCTCACCCTGATAACTAGCTACCCATATGTTGCGTCTATGCAATCGACCACGTCATATGCCCCTCTCAATATCTTTCAAGTGCCTTATAATCTAGGGGGCGCTCCACCCGCCAATCTGTCAGCAGATATCATCAAAATGTTGATGGACAAGATGTCTAGCCTAGAGACCTCCGTTTTTGGCTCACACAATGCTCTCTCAAATGAGAAAATTTACAATGAGCCCATTCATCCTTCTATCCCAATCAGGCCATATCCCAGCCAGTGGGAACTTCCTAAATTTTCTCGCTTTCAAAGCAAGGAAGACACACAACAGCACTTACATGCATTCAAACATGCCTATTACCTTATTGCCCATGACGATACATTGCTTTTATGCACGTTTCCTATGTCTCTCTCTGGTGCTGCACTTGACTGGTACAGCTCTCTTTCCAGCCATTCCCTCTTCACATTCACACAGCTGGCCCAACTCTTTCTTGATCACTTCTCCATCAACATCACCAAGAAGGTCTCGATCATAGACCTCTATTCTATTTGCCAATTCGAAGATGAATCCATAGCTGACTTCGTTGCTCACTGGAGAGGCCTCATCAATCAACTCTCCTTTTCCTTACCCTAACCCAAACTTATTGAACTTTTCTACCAAGCCTACACCAAACATATTTCTTCCACCTTACAGGTTCAGACCTTCCGCACCTTCAACAAAGCCTTCATGATGGCCTGCAAACTTGAATTACATGCCATCGAGGAGAATAAAGTCAAGTTGTGGAGCAAGAATCCTAACTCTAAGACCAATGACTCCTCTTCTTCTAAACCTTCATCATCTAATCCTAAGTCTAAAGCTTCAGCTAATGCTATGGTCGTTAGACCTTCATCCTCTTCGCCTTCAACCAATCAGCCTGATCCATCCACATCTTAGAGCGCCACCCGCCAATTCTAGCAGAGATACATACAATGACAGTATATTCCTCTTAGAGAATCATAAGCGTATGTGCTAGAAAAACTTGTTAAATAGGGGGTTCTCAATCTCCCCCAGATCCGACCACCTCCACAATTTGATCCCTCACGTGCCATCCCTACGTGGTATAGGGAAAATGACTTTTGCAACTACCACCGTGTTAAAGGACATGACACGAGAAAATGCAAGACCCTTAAAAACATAATCCAAGACATGCTTGAAAAGGGTGACCTCATCCTAGACAATCCCAAAGCACCCCCTAATCAGGGGATTGACATCTTCAAGCAACCATTCCCTAATCATCCACCAACCCAAAACAATGTCCAGACCTCGATTAACAACACTCATGAACACAACATTCAGACATTCAATACGGTCTTGCCCTTCATCCTTGACCAACCTCAAGAGGTTAGTCCATCTATCAGTCCATCACATGTGGACGAATCTCTTTCCCCGGTTAGTTCTCCATCAACCTCTCTCATCTTGGAGGATGCCTCAACCTTACCGGCACCATCGGTCTCACCATCCTCCTTCCTATTTCCTATGGAGGACCCGACCCTTCCTACTCCTCGACTGCAAGTGGAGGGCACCATCATCCCTACCCTTTACCTACTTGAGCAGCCTCATTCTCTAGTTTCTTCTCCACCCAGGGAAGAACCTGCCTCTCCTTCGTCTCTAACCAAAGACGAATATGTCAGGACTTCATCATGTCATGGGTCTGAGACTGCTACACCCATCTCATCTTCAGCCCCATAACCATCAACATCTTCTCAAGGACCCAAACCTCATCCAACATCTTCTCAACCATTTTCCCAACTAGTGGAGAAAATCAAACTTCTCCCTTCAAGGAAAGTGGAGCATCAGGGGTTGTGGGAGCATCTTAAAGCTCTTCAACATGCTCGTGCCCTCTCGTCTCATGCTGCTAATCCTCCCAAGGTAGAATCCCTCAAGACTCTCAACAAAGACCAGACTCCCACTTTTAAACCCACATCTACCCCATCTAAATCTATCAAGTCACTTGGCGTTCGCCCTGTCTATACCCTCACTCACCCGCAAGTGAAGGTGGACTTAGACCAGACCTCAAATAATAGTAGTCTTCCAACCAAGTCAAAGAAGACTGCCAGACCATAGAAGCGAATGCCTCTTCCCCCGTCACCATTACCCTCCATTTTGGGCCCCCATCCTTCGACCCTGACTAGAATCCTTCCCACTCTGACCTCTAATCAAAACCAGTTGCCTCCTTTGCTTCCTTTACCTACCTCCAGCCTACCCTCTCCCAAAAAGGTGATACCTCTCACGAAGAAAGTGCCGTCTCCACCTGTCACCGCACCATCAACCCAAAAGGTGGTACGAAAACCTCCTCGAACTCCGCCTAAGCAAAATTCATCGGCATCACACACATCAACTAGCACAGACCCTTTAGTGGGCTCATACTCATTGATATTGTACCAACTTTTGTAGACTTCTAGCATAACCCTTCCACCCATTAGGCCTTTCTAACCACTCAGGTCCAAGCCCTCCTGGTTCGATGACACAAAGATTTGCTTATACCATCGTACGCTAGGACACAATACCGAGACTTGCTATGCCCTCAAGGCTTTCATTCGCTGCTATATGGAGAAGGACACTCTTCTCCTTGAGGACACTCTTGACCAACCCTTGACACCTTCCCATCCAACCTCTTCAACCATATCAACATCTCACCAGTAGGCCATGACCCCTTCTTCACTTCCTATCTTTGAAATCAATGCTATCCACATAACCACTAGGTCACAAAAGGACAAGGTGAAAGAAAAAGCCACCATTATTTGGACCTACCCTTTTGTCAAACCACCTCTAGTGCCCAAGCCTAAAATTTCTATCCTTGGCGCATCTCATCCTTCTCCTTCTTCTTCTTCCAGGCTGATTCATGACTCCATGTTGAAACAGCTTCACTAGATGCCTGTGAAGATGTCCCTTTATGACCTCATCCAACCCTCACCTCAGCATCATCAAGCCCTCATCCAAGCCTTACAAGCAGTGGAGGTCCAACCTGAGGACCCCCTACCACTCGCTGCCCTCATCCACTCTTTATCTCCTATTGCCTCCATCACATTCAACAATTCTGAGATTCCCACATCTAATATGGAAGATCAGGATGCCGCCCTCTTCATCACTACCTACATTGATCAGACACACATTAAACACATTATGATCGATGGAGGTGCCAGCATCAACATTATCTCCACTCATGCCTTTGATCAGTTGGCTCTTCCCAAGAATTATGTCTCTAAAACTGACACAATCTTGTGCTCCTTTAATGACACCACCACCACGACCATTGGCATAGTCATCCTTCACATTTGCATTGGTCCACGCATAGTCCCAAAGCTCTTCTATATCATCGAAGGAGAGTTTCAATACAACATGTTGTTGGGCCGACCCTAGATCTGCGCCATGACTTATGTCCCCTCCACCTTGCACCGTTGTGTGAAATTTGAGCACGATGAGCAAGTCCATACCATTCTCACTGACCCTTCACCCTTCAAAACTTGTAACACTACCTACCATCCAAATGACGTCCTCATTACTATCAAGCCATCAACCCTAGCACCGCCTCCATCCGTGGAAGCTTCAACCAGTTCGCAACTGGTGGTCACCCTCACCCCTCCTCTTCAAGTAGCTACCAAAGACCCCTTAGAAGACATATTCCAGTGACTTTCACTTGGGGAATATCACTTGCTGACCTTAGACATGTTCCAAACTCCACAAGAGTATGGACGCCTTCACCACAGCCCCAGTTACGACCATCAGATCGGGATGGTTGTGCCTTATGGTCCTCCTCACCTCTAAACCAACCTCATCTATGGGGGGCTCAATCAAGCTCCTACTGATGGTAACCCTCTCTCTTCACCCCAACCATTCACATCAGACTTCTCATTTCTTAGCAACCCCACCTTTGCACACACTTACCTTTAAGGTGCGCATGGAAGGGTTTTGGTTTCAGACGCTATGAGCAGGGCTCCCATCAGCCCATCGAGCTGCTCAATGATGATGATGCCAAGAAATGATACGGTCTGGGATACCATGACCCCACTCAGGCTCTGTCAGACCTTTGCCCTGAGCCAACCATTGACCAATCTCCTCCAAGCTCACCCATTCCTCCTCTTTCACCTACGGAGTCGGTGGTTTCCATCCCTCCTAGTTTTTTTTCCATAAACACCATCTGCCTGGAACCCCTAACCTATCAGCTAAATGGGGTGTCCAGGTCTCTCCCTCTCATTTTTCCTAGCATGATAGAGGATGAGTCGGCAACCATTCACACTGTCCACTGCATAGATGACGATGCCATTCTTTCTTACATGGGCACCGATGACTCTTTCATCCAGTGCTCCCTCCCTTCTGAGACCCAAGTTATGTTAAATGAATCAACCATTGACATCAACCTCCCTTCTTCTGATGTTCTTCACGTCTTAAAGATTGGCCAATCTCTAGACACCCAGGAGCAGCTTGACTACACTCAGTTCCTCTCAAACCATAGCAAGGCCTTTGCCTGGACCTACAGTGACATGCCTAGCATCGACCCCCCCATTGCTACCCATAACATCGTCACCAAACCAGAGGCTAACCTATTAGGCAAAATCTTTGAAAGATGCATCCCCGTGTTGTGTTCCTTATCAAAGAGGAGCTTCAATGCCTTCTTTCTGTCTCCTTCATCCAACCCATCGATTATCCGTAGTGGGTCTCTAACATCATCCCAGTCACCAAAGCAACTGGGGGGATTTGAATCTGCATGGACTATTATGACCTTAACCTAGCCTATCCCAAAGATGACTTCCCTCTTCCTAACATTGACCAGCTTGTTGATCTCACGGCTGGCCATGAGATGCTCTCTCTTATGGATGAGTTTTCAGGATACAATCAAATCCTGATCACTCCAGAAGACCAGCATAAGACTACCTTTATCACCCCATGGGGGACTTTCTACTATCGGGCCATGCCTTTCAGCTTGAAGAATGCAGGTGCCACTTATCAGCGTGCCATGACTTACATTTTCTATGATCTCCTCCACAAAATCATGGAGGACTATGTGGACGACCTGCTTGGCAAGTCCAAGCTTCACCGTGACCATTTGACCATCCTCAATATCATTTTCTCTTACCTTCTTCAATATAATGTCTACCTTAACCCCAAGAAATGTGTCTTTGGGGTCCTCTCAGGCAAGCTCCTCGACTTCATCATTTCCTTTCGTGGCATCGAGATAGATCCTGCCAAGATCCGTGCCATCCTCGAGATGCTACCTCTGACCAATCTCAAGCAGCTTCATAGCCTAAAAGGGAAGCTCCAATCCATTCACCATTTCATCTCACAGCTTTCTGACTACTGCCAACCTTTTCATCATCTCTTTAAGAAGGATGTCTCCTTTAAGTGGGATAAGGACTGCCAAGAGGCTTTTGAAGCTCTCAAACGCTATCTAGTCTCTCCACCAGTCCTCATTCCACCTAAAGATGACCAACCCTTCTACCTTTACATCTCTGCCACCAACCATTCGTTAGGTGCCATGATCACGCACCGAGATGAGCATCATCGTGAGTAAGCGGTCTACTATATCAGTTGAACACTGGTCGACTATGAAACTCGGTATATTCATATCGAGAAAATTTGTTTGGCATTAGTCTTTACTACTACCAAGCTCTGCCACTATCTTCTCAACCACAAGACCTTTGTCATCACTCACACTAACCCTCTTAAATACATGCACTCCAAGCCATATCAAAATCAACGTATGGCTCGATGGCTCATGCTGCTTGCTAAGTTCAATTTTGAGTTCATCCAATAGAAATCCATCAAGGGGCAAACCATCACTGACCAACTGGCAGATGCCCCTCTTCCTGACAATCAACCTTCATAGTGTGAGTTTCCTAATGAATTTATCACTGTGCTTTCCACCGATGACACCATCTATCAAATGACCATGTTCTTCGATAGCTCCAAATGTCAACTCGATGGGGGTGTGGGAGTCATTCTCATCCCATTCGAAGGTGAGCCCATGCCTCTGTCTTTCAAGCTCAACTTTGATTGTACCAATAATATGGCTGAATACGAAGCCTTAATTTTGGGACTTCAAACTGACCTTTCTCTCAGCATCAAGTCCATCAACATCTTCGGTGACTCGCAACTTATCATCAATCAAATCAACGGTTCATACCTCTATAAAAATGAAATTTTGCAAAGGTACAAAAACTGTGTTGACACTCTCCTCGCCTCTTTCGAGCATTACCTTTTGTAGACTATTCCTTGATCCACGAACAAGTTTGCTAACACCATGGCTTCTCTCGCCTCGCATATCCCATCTTCATCATCTTCATCTAGAATTTTTGTCATGGTGCATTGTGTGCCATTGCCTTCATACATTTCTCCTAACATCAACCATGTCAACACCATAGATTTTAGTCCACGAGATGATTAGTATAACCAACTTGTGGACTACTTATCTCATTCTATCATTCCTCCCCATCTCTCTAGTAATACGTGGCGAGCTTTCATCAAATGCATAACTTGCTACACCATGCTAGGGGGTCTTCTCTATAAGCGAGGCTTCAACGGCCTCCTTTTTCACTATCTAACCTCCACTAAAGCCTCTCATGCCATTAAACAAGTCCATGATGGGATTTGTGGTAGACACTTCAGTAGGAATTCGGTTGCCAAGCGCATCCTTCGTCTGGGCTATTATTGGCCCACCCTTCATCAAGACTGTAGCGACTACATTTGGTGTTGCATCAAGTGTCAGCAGCACTCTAACTTGCTCCATCTCCCTAGCCACGCCTTACAAGTCACTCAGGATTTCTAGCCTTTTTCTCAGTGGGGCTTAGATCTCATCGGTGAGATTAACCCTCACTCATCTCTTCGTCATCAATCCATCATCACCGCCACTAAGTATTTCACCAAATGGGTGGAAGCCATTCCTCTCACCTCCACAAAAGTTGACAAAATTATCAAATTCATCAACACCCACATCATCTGTTGTTTCGGTGTCCCTCACAAAATCATCACCGACAACGGCAAGTCCTTCAAAAATAAGACTTTTCAAAAACTATGCGACTCATTTGGCATCAAGCTCAGTTTCTCTTCACCTTACTACCCACAAGCAAATGGGTAGGCTGAGGCTTCTAACAAAATTTTGACTAAAATTCTCATGAAGGTGGTCAACGACACTGAAAGGGACTGGCACATTCATGTTCCCTTCGCTTTGTGGGCCTACCGCAATAGCATCCAAACCTCTACGGGTGTTACCCCTTTCTCTCTAGTGTATAAAATAGAGGCTATCCTACCTCTCAAAGTACATATCCCATCTCTCTACATCTCTCTGCATGACATTCTCTCCAATGATGACTTTTGTCAAGATCGCTTAGCTCAACTTGAGTTACTTGATGAACGTCGTCTCACTGCGCTCAACCATCTCCATGTCTATCAAAATCGCATCAAGCGAGCCTATGAAAAAAATCTATGAGAATGAGATTTCAACATCGAAGACCTCGTCCTCAAAGAAAACCAGCATGTCACCAATATGGAGCGAAGTAAATGAGGCAAGTTTGCCCCTAATTGGCTCAGACCTTTCATCATCACACACAAGTATGGGTCAGGGACTTATCGTCTGTCTTCTCTCGATGGACGGCCAGAACTTGAGCCTCTCAATGCCTTGCATCTGCGGCCATTCTACTGTTAGTCGAGTATTCGTCCACTTGACATTTAACTTGAGCTTGTCCCTTGAGCAATCCCCATCCTCTTAATCCTCATTCCTTCAACCCTATTTCCCTTAACAAATCCTCTATAACCCTTTTATGATGTATGGATGCTTTGTCCTAAAAAAAGGGAGCCCTTGAACTTCTATAGTCTTGTCCATGACTCCAAATTCTGTCAAAAAAATAAAAAAAATAAAAAAAATAAATGAAGATGTCAAAACATATCCAAGGTCACCTAATCAAATCAAAAGGCAGACTTCTCCCTCAAAGGATAGCTGTACTATCATTGCTATAGCTAATAGACTGCTCCCTTGAATGACAGCTATTCAAAGCCCTTATATATAAAGCAAAAATATAGACCACTCCCTCAAAGGATGGCTATGACTAAATCTTGCTACAAATAGCACTTTCTTAGAAGCTTCCCGTATTGATCAGCTTCACAAATGACCACCAGGCAAAATGACATCTCTATGTGGACTTCCCGCATTGATCAGTCTGCTCTTTCAAAAAAAAAAATGGGTCATGGACTTGGCTTGTAGTTGTCTCAGGGTCTCTTATAAAAAGGGGCAAGGTTATCCCTGCTCTAAAACAGGTTACCCTATCCTCCTCCTATCATAACACCTACTCAAGGGACTTCGAGCTCACTTTAATGTCAAAGTGATTTGATTACCATTTTAACACAACCATGGTCAATGACGTAATGCATGAGTGGGGCTCTTTGTTCTAACAACCCCTATCTATGCTGTCATCTTGGTCCTTGTCAATGAAATGGCAATTATGTCTTTCACTTTTTGCTTACACTTTGGTCACATTCGAACTTCATCATTTGTTGAACCAACTCAACTCTAATCTCTTTTTAGACCACTCACATAGCCTATTCACACTAGTTTCTATGGATACCAATACACATGGAAACTATGGACTACACAATTTATGTTAAGCATAAACCAATACTTGCTGAAGCATAAATAGACCTCAATTCATTTTTAGCATACATCCATCACAAATATGGAAAACTACTAGGGATGAAAGACCCCCCAACCAATGTTATAGCATACACCATTTATAAAAGGTTGTAACATCTTTTTCTCCTCATCATTTTGACACATGACCAAACCAATCATCGACCAATCTTCTCACCTCGTCTGAACTACATTGGTCTGAGGCCCTAAGACCGGGGCTATGTAGGTAGTGCTTAGATGACACTACATCTTCTAGAGTTAGCTCAACCACCTCTATTTGTTCATCTCTCTGATGGACAAACCTTCCTT
Organism: Torreya grandis; assembly: GCA_037957365.1. NCBI lineage: Eukaryota > Viridiplantae > Streptophyta > Pinopsida > Cupressales > Taxaceae > Torreya > Torreya grandis. Next base: position 2,524,868 of record JARHVA010001297.1, on the reverse strand, counting down.
TCTTTGACGATGACCTTAACCTCGACCAAGACCAATCCATAACTTTGACTCTTCCTCCCTTTTAGGAGAACTACATTGGCCTGAGGCCCTTAGGACAAGGGCTATGTAGGCAGCACTCAGTTGACATGGGGTCTTCTGGGGTTAGCTCAGCCATCCTCTTTGTCACTTTCTCCCGTCTCATTCTTTCGTCACCTATCAATCACAACACAACTAATCACATATTCTCATAATCATTAGCATAATTATTTTCATCATGTCCATCATTAAACAATCACATCATATAATCTAAATCATGAAATTCAAACATCCATATCAATATTATTAACTATAGCAGCATCATAATCATCAATCACAATATCAACATCATCCATCAAATCACAATGCAATAACAATCAACACATCCATAATAACATTTTTTCCATAACTCATGTCCATAATCAAAGTCATCTCATCATATATATATATCAAAAAAGTTTTATACAAAAAGACACAATCTGTGTCTGTCTCTCTCTCTCATATCATACATCTCACATCATCAGCACGTAGGCCAGTATATACACCATGTCAAAAATCTACCCTCAAGGCTGTGGCTGTGGTGGTGGTGGCAGTCGCCGAGAAGATGCTATATCATCTCCCCCCTCTGATCTGCACCGTCTATGTGAATCGGTAGCAGTCGCCTGTGACATAGACCGCTACCAGCTCAACTTTGCCCTCATATCTGAGTATCGCTATATCTGAGGAAACCCTCTAATGGCTCTCTCATAATATGTGATCTCTTCCAATGCATTATTGTATCTAACTATAGATACAGTCTATGATGGACCCATCTGACCTGCTGCCATGCCCTACACTGACCCCTGTGGCTGTGAAAATGTCAGCTGAACTGACACCAACGGTCCTGCCCCTTATGAAAATGTTGGCTGCTGAGCCGACTGCTGCAGTGGGCCCTACCCCCAAAAAACCTATCTTGCCACTGCCTGTGCCTGGGTTGTGACCAACTATCCCTACAATACTGTGACTTGCCCTGTCAAAATGGTCACCTACCCTTTTGACCTCACCAGCTCCCCCTATAATCCTATGACTTGGCTCTCCAAAATGGTCACTCATCCTCAAGCTACATCCCTCTCCTAGATGGCAATGTCTCTCTCCTATCTGGTAGCGTCCCTCTCCTACCTCACCATATCCTTATCCCTAATCACCGCTTGCATGTCCAGCTATGGTCTTGCCTATATCCCTGCATACTGCCCTGACCACCATGCCGTGTAGACCTCTATATAACCTGGGTCAACCACCCCAAGTCCTACCGATGACTCCTCAAAATTTGGCCCCTCTGTCTCCTCCGATAACAGGAGTGGCACCTCAATGTCATCCTGCCTATACTGTGGGAAGGCAGGCAGCACATCCTATAGCAGCCCGTATTGGTGCTGCACTCTCTCTGCAAGTATCCTCTCGAGCTCGCTGGCTCACCTACCCCAGACCCATCTAAAACTCTGCATCCTAACAAGCTACTCCCCTTATTCTCTAAAAATTGGATATATTAGGTATGGTCTCCAGATGATATCCACTGGGATCAGTGCCTCCAGCGCCCCTTGGTAGTAGTCGATGTCCCTAACTACTCTGTCCATCCACGTTTTCACCATGACCTCTCACCATCACCCGAATCTGACCCTAAAGTTGGCTTGAATAGCTACTAGGAGGCTGAGAGGTTGCATGACCATGATGTGCTCATAAGCCCAGCAGTGTAGGAGGTGGTTGATGCATAGACTGTATCACCGCTGCCAGCTGATCCCCCATAACTCCCTATAGACTTGGGCCAAAAATACCAGTGCCTAGGCAAACACCGTCTCTTACTCCAGCATCTCTATCAGAACCCCAATCATGGCGATCAGGAACCTACCTCCCTCTACATCTGGTAGTACGTACACTGTGATCCCAATTATCATCAGGACCGCCAACCAATGTACCTCCTCATCTGCTGCATATAGCGGCTCATAAGAAAAACTCGTTGAGTGGTAGCTCATCTCCGTGATGTGCTCCCCAAATAGCGTAACCATGTGTATGTCATGCACCTCTCACGAGCACACATAGATGTCTGCTTTGTGTACCAGTAGCCACAAAATTTGGTACATGTCTTTGATAGTCATTGTCATCTCTCCTATCGATAAGTGGAAGGTGTTAGTGGAGTGATCCCATTACTCGATCAGAGCCACCATTAGGCTCACATCCCTCGCCACCTAACAGTATCATCATAGCCTACCTAGTCCAACTACTGCCATGTGACCCCACTCCTTGATGGTCACGCCTCTGTGTATCCACGTCAGCAGAGTTGGGAGGCGATCCCGTAGAATCAACGTCTGTCTCGCCTGTAACCACAACTCAAGTCAGTCTATTGTCTACAATTTTTCTTCTCACTTATTTTCCCCTCCACACCTAACCTGACCCCCAGAAGCCCTTGACATGGCTCCAACCCTTTGACTCGACCCCTCTTTCCTCACCCCTTTTGGCCTGGCCACCACTGATATCAGTTGAAGTGCCGATGTCGGCGTGTGAGCAATCGATGTCGGCCACTGGTCAGCCGACTCCGGTTGCTAATCGGCTGACATCAGTGAATACCACTAATGTCGGCAACTGGTTCGGCCGAATGGGGCAAGCCCTAAATTTAGGGCTTCCCCTTTATGGCTCCCCCCAACCCCCAAAACCTTTCTAAATCACTCCTAACCTTTCCTAGACCCTCTACCCACCCTCCTAGCTACCCTCCCCCCTCTATTTTTGCCTAAATCAACTAAAAATTAAAAAAATCAAATCAAACAAAAAATAGTCAAAATAGGGTTCAGGGCCCTCCTACCTCATCCCAACGTTGCCGGTGTGGTGGCATAATGGGTGCCGCTGGTGGTGGACCTCCCACGTGTCCTCTACTACCTTCTGCCATCTCTTCTCTACCAAAGTCTCTCCAAGTTTTTTTTGACCTACACAGGCTTTTACAGCGTCCAACCCGCTCTCTCTCTGCCACCTAGCACTGCTAATCCACTCACTCCAAGTCACTTTCACTCACTAAAATCTAGAGCTCCTTTTTTGACTTTAGCAACAATAGCAAATGACTTTTGGTGGGTTGCTAATCTGGTTTTGTCAGATTTGGCAGGCCATCGATGTCGACATCAGCATGCCCTAGGTCACCGATGTCAACTGATTTATGCTGACGTCGATACCTTTTGGCCACTAACGTCAGTTCTATCACTAACGTCGATGTCCTCCCACCTTCTTTTCATCCCCTAGCCCCAACACTCAAGCCCCCAATCAGTCCATTTTCCAAACCAAGTGCTCTTAGCCCCCTGGGGCACCCTTGCGACCACTTTTGCCTCTGCCTGTCTTGACTGCTAGACCATTAGAGATCATGCCTATCTCCCCTGACCATGACCACTTCCAAGACAACTTTGCCTTGGTTGTTTTTGCATGTATGCTATCTCACGACTGGTTAGCCAATTGTTCACAAACCACATTTTGACCCTCACAAGTATAGGATCGTAAGCCGGTTGATCCCTACTACTTGTGGCATTTTCGTGTTTCTAGGAGCACTTCCTAAGCCTAGGATACCTGGAACATGATGACCATTGGAGCTTTAGCTTCAATTAAATAACCCGATCAGCTAAAACCAAATGCTGGGGCCTGGTTATTTCAATTTTGGCACTCCTCGACCCTCGACCTACGATAATTTGACCCGACCATCTCGTGAAGTGGTATACATGCAATCACAACTATTGTAGCATTCTCACTCATTCCTCGCCCTCTCCATCCATCTCTCTATCAAATCGACACTCGATCTCATGTTCCCTTCCCTCGACTCTCACTTTGAGGGGGGAACACCTCATCCCACACTTGGGGCAACCAACTCCTATTTTTGTCTTGCAGTTCGTCAATAACAACCAACAAGATAAAAAGGGGCAAATGTAGACACCAAAATCGTGTCTGCACCTTGGTCGCCTTTCCCCCTTTGACCCCCCTTGACCCATGTCCTAACCATTATCCTAGTCCCCTCCACTTTTAAATTAAATAATCAAATAATTAATTTAGTGGCCCCCTTTCCACCTCACCCATGCCACCTTGGATCCCCTCCTTGGATACCCCCACCTCTCTCCTAGCCTTTATTAACCCAAATCTCCCCTTTATCCTTCTTCCCACACCCATTAAGCCTTCCCATGATCATTTTCCCCATGACCCCTTGACTCAGTGGCGTGTAAGAATGGATAGAGGCTAATTTTAGCCTCTGTCCCCATTCTTCTGCCACTAACATCGGCTACCCTGCGGCTGACATCGGCGATCCTGCCAATGTCGGCAGCCTTCAAAACCATTTCCTACATCCATTGCAGAACCCCCACCCCCCAAAAACAAAACTCTTTTGACACTTTTGCATTCGTATTTTCTTCTCATCCCCCTTGTATAACAACACCAGCAGCTACAGGCACCTTACAGGAACAATTCCAAGCAACAGCTCCATTTGCAGGTCCTTCAACAGCTCTGACAATAGGTTTCTCCATTCTCTAACCAGCAAGCAAGAGGTAAGCATAGTGTTGTTTTCCATTTCATTTCTTATCTACATTTATCTATTTAGCTAACTACTACCTAGACCTTCCCTATCTGTCCCTGAGAGGCTGAAAAGCCTTCTCAGACCCTTGCCTCTCATCCATCCCCCTTTTGTGCTTCTAGTTCTCAACCAGTCACTTTCTCAACAGTCCCCTCTGCCTAACCAATTCTGCACAAATCTTCATACTACTCCTCAAAACCCAAACAATCCCTCTGAATCCCACACAGAGCCTCAGACCCTCAGATGAAGCCTCAGTCCATTCTACAGACTAAGACCAGCCTGTAACTCATCCCTGACTACTGCCCTGGCCGACCTCGTCCATTTCCCCTACTGATGTCAGCAGCCTAACCAACATCGGTGACCTTCCCTGACCGACGCCGGCAATATCACCAACGTCAGCGACTGTGCAAAAGTAGATTGCTTCTAAATAGGTATGCATTTATCTTAAGTTCTTTCTTTCTGTCTTTCATCATTTATCACTTTCTATTTCTAATCAGCATTCTATTTTTAATAGTGGACTGGCATCCTCCAAGAATCCTTTGCACTTCTAGGACCAAGCCTTCGCTTGGCAGTCCACCCTTTTGTCATCTAACATTTTTTCATGTTTTAGTGTCTTCTCCTTTCAAGTGTCATCCTCCACAACCAAAGAGGAGTTCTCACAACGTCTGAATTTTGGTGCGCACATCTACAATCCAGGTACGTACAAACCCTCATCCATTTCCTTAGTTTCTCATTTCCATTTCTTGAATGTGAAAAGCAAATCTAGCATAGAAACAAACATCTATGATTCCCAAAAAGATGATTGGGAATATAGACTTCTTGTAGTACTATGGGATTATCACACACATTACAAATGTGTGATAGGACTCACACCATTCTAGTTGGTGTATGGGTTAGAATCTCTGATGCCTATTGAATATGTTGTGCCCAGTCTATGAATTGATTAGATTATGCATATGAGAGATGAATAATCCCTCACACATAGGTTGTTGGACCACAATCACATGGATGAATATAGACATAAAACCATATGGACATAAAAAATTCAAAATTATAAATAAAAGGTTTGGCATGATAGAAATCTACGAATGAATATTTTTGAGTTAACCCAACCAATTCTCTTGTATGATATTAAATTCAAGACTTTTCTAAGAAAATTGAATGTTAGGTGGAAGGGTCCTTACATCATCCATGAGATATCATAGCTAGGTACATTAGTCCTACATGATTTACAAGGTAACATCTTGCTAAGTTGAGTTAATGGATATAGACTTCAAGTTTACAGGTAGTAAAAATTAGAATGCAATAATAATAGGTGCCATATCACACTAGGTTATCTTAAGATTTCCCTTTCAATTGTTTTGTGTTTTGAGTGATTTGATTTTTTGATTAGATTAGAGGTGTGTTAGTAAAGATCACATATAATGTTTCATAGAGTAGTTTGTCCCATGAGCATGTTACAAAATAGAAAAAATCTTTCTTACATTGATTTCAAACTTTGGGAATGGTTATATGTTTTACAATTGGATCATCTTTAGTTTCATTTTGTAATTCAAGGCTTGATGTTTTTCAAATATTGTTGTTAGCATGTTTCAAATGGAAATATTTTATTCTTTAGTTCAAGTTATACATTGTGTGATGAGGTTTTACATTGGTGACTAAGTCCATGGTATATACTTGGGGATATATTACAAATGGTATAACTGTCTTTTTCATGGTTGAATAAATTATTGTCACCATACTAATTTTTGGTTGACGACTTAGTGTTTTGGGGTTGTTTTTTGCTTATTCTAAGAAAACTATTTCAAATGCCTTAGAATTAAAATAAATTCATAGTGTATATCTTGAATAATATGTAAGATTTAAATTTTAAAAGGTTTTTTCCTTACATTAATTTTGGTTATTATCAAGGTTGGAAGAGGATATTGTGGTTTGGTTGTTAGCAAAGTTGGTTGATAATATAGTGATGATAGTTTAAAATATTTAATGGTTTATTTATAATGCATAAGGTGATCACTAACTGTGTTGATTATAAAATTGGTTAGTAGACTCACTTAAATTTCCAACCTGGAGGACACATTAACCATAACTCCATTTAATGCATGCATAAAGAGGGAATACACCATCAAGTAAGAGGTTAGTCTCATTTGTGATTCGACCATTCTAACTCTTTGTGAAACTTGAATTCTACATAATTGATTCTTGGAAGGCATAAAGTGGTTGTTTGACTCAGATATCTTGGTTTCAGTGTCTCATATCTTGGTTATTTTAATGGCAAATATGGATAACTATTTCATTGTTTTTTTGTTGAATTGAATATTTTGAAGTATTATAAGTGCTTCTTGAAAAAATTTAAAATACAGAGCAATGTCAAGTTAGACTCAAGACTCATAATATTCTAATAGGAATATATGAGGTAGAGGAAACATTGATTATAATAGTGGGACTCCTTCATGAAGAAGTCACCATGAACAACCTTCTTGGGGCTATAGGTTTTCTAGTGCATTCTTTCATCCCTTATGTCATGGAACTTGGGTTTCCATCCACTTTAATGTAAATGACCCAAAATTTTGGACCATTTTAGATAGTATTTCATCTTCTTCATTGAATATACAAGGTAGTATTTTCCATATGGGTCATAGATGATCTAGTTGGTGATCTTGTCCATTTGGGTGAGGTATCCCAAGTGAATCTTCTCAAAACATACATATAACCCATCATGATTTTTGTAATGTTAATATTATTTTTTGTCATGCTGAATTCTTCTTAGAGCTTAATTTTAATCTTTTTAATCCTAATATTACTCTTGTTGTTATTCATATCCATGTTTTATTCACCCCTAATAATGTTTCCTCTTCCAAAATAAAATCATCATCAATCTTACGTCTTAACCTATAGTCACTTGTGTGATGAAGGTTAAGTTTGAAGAGGATAAGCTTGAGGTGGATGATGACTATGGTGGCAGTAATTTTTTAGAGTTTCTTTCTTTACCACTTGAGTATATCTAATATCAAATAGATAAGGGAGCTCTCCTGATTAATCTAGTTTCTGAAGATGATTCTGATAAGGAATAGTTTTAGTTTGGTAAGCTTGTTATGTTTTTAGTTCAGATGGTTTTATGTTTTTAGATGTTTAATTTGTTTAGATATTTGTCATAATTTACATATCATTAATTTTAGTTTTTGCATAATTTTTCCAATGGATATGTTCATTTTTTTTGTTTAGTAGTAGTTTTGATCATATGATCAGTTCGATTGTTTGTCATTTTGATCATATGGTTATTTTAGTACTCGGATGATGTTATGTTTTAATTTATGGATTTTGATTAGTTATGAATTATTTAAATCATTGAGCATAGTATTATTGGTTATTTAGTTATATAAACATGTAAATAATTTGTTATTTATTTTTTAAACGAGTTATAAAGGACCCCCACCCATTAGAAATGTTTTGTTGTTATATTTATAATTTATTATCAAGTCTCTTGAACTTTATAAATATTATAATTTATTATAAAATACTAAACATATTTTAAGTTAATAAATTTATTCTTTTAAGTTAACTTTATGTTTTAAAGTTAACTAAAAGGTGTTCATAACTTTAAATCTTAACTACTTTATAAAGTAAAGCTTTATAACGAGACTTGAAGGAGATTACAATGAGAGAAAATGCATACATCTACAAGATATATTTGATTTTAAAGACTTCATATATTATTTATTTATGTGTAAACATATTTGGGATTGGTCATCACTTGTAAATAGAAAAAATGACATATTATCTAACAGTGAAGTAAGTTGCTTGAATAACATAGGTATATCGAGGTTTATTTTTGATTTATAACCAATTATCTAAAAAAATAATTATTGATTCATTTTATGATTACAGATACATAGTCATATGTGTATAAACTATTTTACTTTATCTGAATAATGATGAATACATCATATTTTATGGAAAATTGTTAGATTTTTTATTGTATAGTGATAATTCTTTTGAATAATTATTTGTAATCAGTTTCATCGATATAGTTTTCATAATAAACTATTCCTATTTTCAGAAATTCTAAGTCAACTATGTCTTAATTTTTTCTTTATTGGCTTCGTTGTGTTTATTTCACTTCTTAGTTTTCTTAGATTAATTTATTATAGTTTATTAATTTACTTAGCCTTATATTTTTATTTTCATGTTTATCTAAGTCTTTTAGACTTAGTTTATTATTTGTTTCTTATTTTTTTGGTTTAATCATTATATTCTTAATTGTAATTGATAGACTTTTAGTTATAAATTGTATTCTTAACTCTTACCTTGATATAACCTTGTTTGGATTTATTTTAATCATCACATTTAATTATGTTTTATATGGTTGTTTTATTTATTATTAGTTGTTTTAGTTTAGATTAATGTTTATCTTGATTAGTATTTATTTATTTAGATTTTGTGTCTATTTCTTTTATCTTTCCTTCAATTTTTTGTGTTAATTTTTTTTACTTTGTTTTAATTGTGTTATAGTACTTAGATAATTTAATTATGTAAGATATTTATTACTATTTTGAAACTTGTAATGAATCATAGATCTTTCCTTTAATACATTTCCTCTTCCATAGGCTCTGCTCTATTGGATAGATTAGATTGTATCATTGAATTTGATTTAGAATTTATAACCATATTGAAGTAAATAATTTATTATCTAAATAGTGAGGTTTTATTTAAATTTTGATTAAATGCATCTATTCAAAAAATCACTAAAAACCCCTCTACACATTTTAAGAACTAATGTTTAGCCCAATAGGTATATATTATTAAACTGGTCTGACTCTATCTTGACTGTCATGATAGGCAAATGGGTTAATTCATTGATATGACATTTTTCACTATCAAAAAAATTGGTGAATCCACTAGGGATTTTAGAAATCAATTTATTTTTTTAATTCAAAGTAGTCTTTCTTTTCCATGATCATTATGTCATCCTCTCATCATCCATCCTAGATTTGATATTGTTGAAGATCAAGTTGACATAGCTTGTAATCTTGTTCACTTTTTTTGATAGAATAAGCCTAAAAAAACTCATCATATTATTGATGTTATAAATTTTGAAGAGGAATAAATAATTTAGATAGATAAATATGCCCTATTTGGCCCATAAACTTAGTTTCACATTAAAAAATTAAACTATCACATTAAATGAGAAAGGGAAAAAATCTTGATTACCTATCCTCTGCCTAAAATTAGGTTTCTCTCTAATAATTTCCCCTTTGAAGATTTTGTTGAACCTGATAATCCTAATAAACTTGTAGATATTTTTGAATATCCCAATAGTAGATCAACCCATAAATAGACTCAGGTAAATCATCCTTGGTCTATAGAAATAAAGAAGTTTACTCTAATGTTAAAAATGAATAAGCAAAAAATTCTTGGATAAGTGTAAATATAATTAGTATTGGTAATCATCCTGGTAAGCTACCCTCCCTTAAAGGACTTAATGTCCCCAAAAAAATTGGGAAAACTTGGTGAGTCTTGGTAAGATCACTTAGATGCCTTTAAGTTGATTTCTAGAACCCTTGAAATAAATAATGATTTTTTTCTCTTACAGTATTTTTGAAAACTTTAGAAGTTAAAGCATGATAATCTTTCATTAGTCTACCCACTAAGGTTATTAATACATGGAAAGATATATAGTATTGGCTAGAGCTATGTTTTGGTAAACCTAAAGAAGATCTGAAGTTAGTCAATGAACTTATAAATATTTCCACTAACCCAGGTGAGACTATTTATCTTTTCATTACCATATTTACTAAGGTGAATTATAAGATACCACACAATTTGAAAACATTTAAAAATTTATCAATATTATATTTTTATAATGCATTACCATTAAAATACAAAATGGATTTATTAGATAGGGACATTATAGAATATGATGCTGTAGTTACTTTTTGTATTGAATATGAAAATTAAAAAAAAATTATTGGTTTTAAATAATGAAATTATATAGGTTTAACATCTAACCATGCATAAATATTAAAGGCCATACATAATCCAGGCAACAAACTAGTCATTGTCAAGCAACAGTTGAATGACAATCCATCATCATCAGGGAAAACTCATAATCCTAAAAAGGGTAAGATTGAATAAAATTTTCATTAATGTTAGGTTTTTTAAATAAATAATGATCATAATACTTGTATAGTTGTTAAAAAATTTAAATGTTTTACCCAAAGAAAAGATAGTATTATTATTGACTTGACTGACAATATAAATATGTGTAGTTCTAACAAGTCTTTGGTCAAAATAAAAAACACTAATGTTTATGATATTCAAACAATACAAAATTATTTTAAATTTATCTTAAAATCTAACTCAAATTTAAATATTAATAAATTATCTACTTCCAAACCTTATTTTAAAGATAAAGGTAAAACCATTACACATAATAATATTATTACATATACTTCTAATGCAAATTATCTTTGAGCATAAATCCAATAAGATTTATTGAGATTAAATATTATAAATTATAGATATGTATTAATAACATTAAATATTCTCATAATATTCGTACTAAATAGGATGATCAAATAACCAATTAACAATCTATAATCTACTATATTATGAAATATGTCCATAATAGACTTATGTAACTAACTTAGTTGAACAACTAACAAACTAATCTAAAAACTACATGAGTTGTTTTATAGACAAAAACATCAATTTTACATAAGAATATTACTATGGTAAATTTATTATAACATTATCATTAAGCTAATCCTTGACTTACTGAATTCAACGATGCCCAATATCATCATTATAAGCCCAATAACTATACTCATATTTGCCATCTAGATGTTGGAGCTTATAAAATTATTGATGATTTATAAATTACAACATATTAAGATTGATATCTAAAATATAAATCCAAATAATTTAGTAGGATTGTAGGAATAAATCAATAATGATGAATTTAAAACTATTTTTTTGTGCAATGATCCTCCTTTCGATAATATTCCTCCTTTTTATGTATTTGTGAAAATCACTAAAAAGGTAATCCATTATTTTATTATTGACATAGGATATTATATGAAAATTATGATTAAGTTTATTATTGATCAAATAGGCATATCTTATGAAATGAGAAATAAAAAAATTAGTGGTTTTGACTCTCACCAAACCAAAAGTTGTAAATTTTGTGATATTGTTATTAAGATTGTAAAAGAATGAAAGAATCATGTACATTTATAATGTGTAATTTTTATATATCCCCACTAAATATGTTATGTTATTAGTAAAAAAATGGTATAAATTAATTGGTGATTTTGTAGGTAAGGATACTACTTGGGTTCCCATTGGTAATGAAATCACATTCATGCATAGGGAATAATGAAATAATAATCCTATTGAATTTGTACCAACTAAATTTACATATGTTGAAACCAAAATTGGTACTTATGAATTTTTAAATTTGGATGACCCTATTCAATAGTAAATAAGGATCATATTTTGAGAAGCTAACTATCTAGTATTTATACTTAGATGGAGCTTGTTCACAACTTGTGAGTGGTGTTTGAATTATCTTAATTTCTCCTATAGGTAAGGTTTTTAGGTATACGTGTAAATTTTATTTTAAAAATACTAACAATATAATTGAATTTGAGTCTCTATGTTTAGGTCTTGAAAAATAAATTGAATTAAATATAAAACACCTAGAGGTATTTTGATATTTTGAATTGATTGTCAAGAAAGTTATATTTTTTAAAAAACTAATCAAACTCATCTTCATAGGCATACTCAAGAAGAATGGTCATTAACTGAAATATTTGAATCATTTAACATCACACATATTCTTAGATAATTCAATTTTTATGTTGATAAACTTGTTTTTACTTCTAATCCCACTTTAGGTGACATTGAACCTTAGGTGGATTACTCCTTTTCAAAAGTTTTTAGACCCAAAATTCTTGATCTTAATGATAGTTGTCTTGTACTTGATTGTGATTAACATATTTATATGTTTTTAAAGGTAAATTACTTTGATCATGATTACCATGTACTCAATTGTGGTGATTATTTTCAATTAAGTACTTATAAACTGCATGATGGTTTAGTCATCCTTGAATCAATGTTTACACCACATGATCAACCCAAGATCTCACAAACCAAGGAACCATCTAGGATAAATTTAGGTGAGATTGTTTTTATTAATTTATACATTAAATAGGATCCTAAATTTTCTTATTTTATCATTTATTGTATTTTTGAGGGAAAAGTTTAGTTTTTTAAATTATTTAAATAATTTTTAGATATATTCACTTGGTCTTATAAATACCTAAATGGTAATGATACTAAGATTATAAAATATGATATACTAATTAATCATGGTATAATACCTATTAGGTAGAACTAACGAAGAACCAACCCTTTATTAGAAGACACCATCAATAAGGAGATGGATAAGATGTTAGACAATGGTGTCATTTTTCCTATAATATATTTAGACTAGGTAGATAATTTAGTTCATGTTAGAAATAAAATTGTAATATATGTTTTTATGTAGATTTTAGATATTTAAACCATGCTAGTTTTCAAAATAACTTTATTTTACCAATTATAGAACATATCGTACAATAGGTTACGGGTTCTAAAATTATGTCACTTCTTGATGGATTTTTAGGTTATAATCATATTTTTATTAATCCAAAGGATAGACACAAGACTAATTTTATCACACATATAGGAACATTTAATTTTAATAGAATACCCTTTTGTTTAATAAATGTAGATGCCAATTTCTAAAGAGCTATGCATGTAGATTTTGATGATCTAATTAGCATCATCATTCAAGTATACCTAGAGAAAGAAAAATCTTGATCATTTTTATGAAATATTCATTAAATGTATAAATTATGATATATCTCTAAATCCAAAGAAGTTGGTGTTTAGAGTCATAGAAGGTAAATTTTTGGGTCATATTATTTAAAAAGATGAAAATCAAAATTATGTATAAATTATCAAATCTTTTAAATATTTATCACCTACTAAAGACCAATCTGGTCATAGATATTTATTTGATAAAATTAAATTTATGTGTTAGTTCATTTCTAATTTCATTGACAAATCTAATCCCTTACAAATTATACTTAATCAAAATCAAAATTATTTATGGGGTGCAGGTTCAGATTCAACATTTAATGAAATAAAGGATGGCATATCAATTTCTCATATACTTGTTAAGCCTAATTTAAATAAACCATTTAGCATGTATGTTAATGCAACTAAAAAAATTCATAGGTGTTATTATTAGTTAGCATGATCATGATCATAAATAAGTACCTATTGGATACATGAGTCAAGTTATGAAAGGTGTTTAAGTCATGTACCCTTTGATTAAAAAAATTGTTCTCTAATTAATTTCATACATAAATAAATTAAGGTGTATTTAAATGGTAAATAAGGTCATTTTTGTTCAAATGTACTTTTTTAATCCTATTTATTGAAACAAAAAACTATTCAAGGTATATTTGAAAAATGGATTTTAAAAATTCAAGAATTTGACTTTGAATTTGAGACTTCAAAAACTATTAAGGGAAAGAGTTATCTAAACACTTAGCTAAAAATATGACCTCTAACATAAATGTTTTAGTTATTTCAATAGATGAAATTCTAAATTCCAAACCTCATTTTGAAAAGGTTTCTAACCTTTCAAAATAATTCAAAATAGGAAGTCTCCAAATTCATGATTTGGATTACTTATTTTTGTAGGATGATTGGTATCATGATCTTATTTATTACTTATAAAATCAATCATGCACTGATTCACTAGATAAAACAAAAAGAAGATCAATTAGGTTATAGGCCTTAAAATTTATATTATTAGAAACAAAAATTCTATAGGAATAGAGATATAGTGTTTCTATGTTGTTTAACTCATGAAAAAACTCAACAGATTCTTATAAGTTGTCACAAAGGCAATTGTGGTGGACACTATGTAGTGCAAAGTATTGCATATAAAATTCTATGTTATAGATATTATTGGCCTACCTTATTTTAGGATTCTTATAAATTAGTGAGATCATGTATGCCTTTTCAAATTTTCACTAGTAGAGATATATAACCAGATATGCCTTTAAATCTTGTTATACTTGATAAGCCTTTCATTAAATGGGGTATTGACTTCATATTTGATATTCATCCTCTATCCTTAGTTGGTCATAGATAAATCCTAATTATTATTGATTACTTTTCTAAATGGCCTAAATTTGTAGTAATAATAATTTTTATCACTTTTGAAGTGATATATTTTTTCAAGAATAATTTTTTTTAATATTTGGTATTCTTTATGAAATAATATATTATAATGGTCCTCAATTCATTTCTAATGAGTATTTAGAGTTCTTAAGATATTTAGTTGTTTCCAATCACTCTTAAAAATATTATCATCAATGGAATGGACAAGCAAAATATATTAATAAAAATTTAATTTTTATTATGAAAAAGATAATTTATGAAAATAAGAGGAATTGGCATGTTAATATTTTTGAATCGTTATCGATTGATTGTATAATAGTGAAAGTTGCAACATGTTATTATCCATTTATGTTAGTGTATGTATTTTAATCCACCTTTCCAATATTTAGACAAATCACTTTAGTTAAGACTTATTCTTAATATCTCATTAAAGATACTAATGTTCTATAACAAAGATTAAATGACCTCTTAGATTTAGATGAAACTAAAGCAAAAGCTCTACAAAAACTAGAAAAAGCTAAGGAAAAACTTAAATAAATTATTTGACAAGAAATTTTATAATAATATTTTAAGGTTGGATATTTAGTTTTAAATTGAGATGAATCACATGAAGAACTAGAAAAACACCATAAGTTTGATTCATTATGGCTTTGGATATATAACATTATTGTTGTTTTTGGTCACATTGCTTTACACTTATAGGATCTTGATGGAAATTGGTTGTGTCATTCAGTCAATGGTCATCATTTGAAGGTTTTCTTTAATTAACTCTCTTTTGCTTTCTTTTTTATTTCTTTTTGATTTCCATCTTTTCTATTTCTTTCTTTCAAGTTTTTTGTCCTTTGTATTTTTTTTTTTTTTTATCTAGATCTTTGTTTAAGTTGTGAGGTATTCATCATTATGAAGAAGAAGTCAATTTTTTTAGCATATAACTGTAATTGTTTCTTATCAATGATTTAAATATTCTATTAATATTTCAATTAATCTTTTATAATCAAGTAAGTACTAAAAATATTGTTGTTATAAGCATTACTTATTTTCAGAATCAATGTTTTAGGCTAATGTAATGATTTTCATCCATCCTAACTTCTCTTTTATACTTTCATATTATTAGTGTCATGGTAGCCAAACAAACCATAATTTAAATTTGAAAAATATTTATAAGGGGTTCATGCTTAGGAAACAATTGGCCTAGATTGCACTCCTAATTTATAAAATTTACATTCTAATTAGAACCCAATTTCACATATGAAACTAGATAGCTAGATCTCAAGTGTTCTGAAATTTTTTACTACACCTCTTTTTTAACTTGTAATTGTTCAATTTCTCTCATATTATGGCTTGCACCATAAAACCTAAAAGTACATTAGCAGGGATAAACATTTTTGAAAAAATATGACAATTATTTCTTGAGCATGTAATTAGATGTGATATATTATTGTTTTAATCTATTTTTAAGAATCCATAATGTCATTTAAATGAATTAAATGTTACATAACATTCTTGATCAATTTATGATCAATGATTGTAGTCTCTACAATTACAAGGTTGAAATTGATGTTTTGATAATAGTTGTAGAATTTATAAGTATTTAAGGGAAGGGTGAAATAGACATAGTTTTAAGCCAATGACATGTGTATTATGTTACATATATATTTAGTTACAATTTTTATTAATATTCCGTTATAATATAATAATCTAAATTTAGGACTAAACATGAATCTTGTTATAAATCATCATTCACCATGAGCATGTTACAAAAAGCATGAATCTTTATTGTATTGATTTCACACTCCTTTGTAAATAGTAAGTTATTTTACTATTGGATCTTCTTCATATAAGTTTTATAATTAAAATATTGAAGTTTGTGAAATAATGTTGTTAGCATGTTTTAAATGGTATGAATTCATTATTTAATTCAAGTTATACATTATGCAACTAGGTTTCACATAAGTAAATTAGTCCATGGTATACACTTTGGGATATATTGCAAAGGGTATAGCTTTGTTTGTTATGGTTGAATGAATTATTGTCACCATACTGTTGGTATACGACTTAGTGTTTTGGGATTTCTTGTTCATTATTAGAAGCAAATTAACTTAAATGCTTTCAAATTAAAAATAATTCATATTGCATATCTTAGATGACACGTAATATTTCAATTTTAAAATGGTTTTATCCTCACATTAATTCTAGTTATCAACAAGGTTTTCCTAGGATATAGTGATTGGGTCATCAATAAAGTTGGCCAAGAATATAGTGATAATAATTTAAATAACTTAGTGGTTTCTTTATAATTCATAAGGTGATCACTAAATGTGTTGCTTGGAAAATTGGTTATCTGACTCACTTAATTCACCAACTTGGAAAACACATCAACTGTAACTACATTTAATGCATACAAAGGGAGGGAAGCCACCATGAGGTAGGTAGTTCTTCTCATATGTCATTTTATCATTCAATATATTTATAGAACCTAAACTCTATTTAACTAATTCTTAGAAGGTATAAATTGGTTTTTTGGCTCAAATTTCTTGGTTTTAGTGTCTCATAGATTAGTTAATTTTCTGGAAGGTATGGATAATATATGTATTTTTATTTTGTTAAATTGAATATTTTAAATTATTCTAACTCTTTCTTGAAACTTTTTCAAATATATATCAATGTTAGGTTGGACTCAAGACTCATAGGATTTTTATAGGAGTCTATGGAGTTAAGGAAACATACAAAAAAAATAGTGAGACTCCACAAAGTGGTCACCATGACAGGAATTATTAGGGCCATAGGGATACGAATGCATTTTATCATCTTTTCTATCATGGTACTTGAGTTTCCATACATTTTTATGTAAATGACCCAAAATTTTGGACCATTTTATATAATATTCTATCTTCTTCATTGAATATGTGAGGTAATATTCTTAGGGGTGAGAGATAGGTTGATTGGTGATCTTATCCATTTGGATGAGGTACACCATGTAAATATTATGAAGACATACATACAACATAATACTTTTCCCAATGCTAATATTATTTTTCATCATATTTAAATATACCCATAAGTTAATCTTAATCTTACTGATCCTAATCCTACTCTTGTTATTATTCCTAACCCTATTTCATCTGCCCTTGATAATTTTGCCTCTTCCAATAGAAAACACATAGGTAGTTATACATCTCAACCTATAGTCACTTATGTGATGAATAAGGTTAAGATCAAGGTGGATGATGACTGTGTTGGTACTAATGTTGTTGATTTTCCTATTTTACCACTTGAGTATATTGTATATGAAATAAATAATGGAGTTCCACTTATTGATTTAGTATTTAAAAATGATTTTGACAAGTAGTTTTATTTTAGCAATTATATTATGTTGGTTTTATTTTTTTTGGATGTTTAATTTGTTGATATACATGTCATAATATACTTATTAGTACTTTTAGTTTTTATAAAATTTTGATAGTGGATATGTTCAGTGTTTTTACTCAGTAGTAGTCTTGATAGTATGATTAGTTTAGTTGTTTGGAATGTTGATCATATGGTTATTTTAATACTCAGATGATGTTATGTTTTACTTTATGGATTATTATTATTTATAAATTGTTTAAATCATTGAGCATGGTACTATTGAGCACTTAGTTATATAAACACAAATGATTTAGTATTTATTTGTTAATAAAGTTATATAGAGCACCCACCTAATAAATATATTTTTTTGATCTATTTATAATTTATTCTTGAGTCTCTTGAAATTTAAAAAGTTCAAAATATGAAATTTATAAAATATTAATTTATTATAAAGTAATTAACTTATTTTATGTTAATCACTTTATGTTCTTAAGTTAACTTTATGTTTTAAAGTTAATTAAAAGATGGTTATAACTTAAAATCTTAACTAATTTCTAAAGTAAATATTTATAAGTATATTTGAATAATATTACAAGGAGAGTAAATACATACAAATATAAGAGCTATCTGATTTTAAAGCTTTCATAACTTCCTTCGTTATGCGTAAACATCTCTGAGATTGATCATCACTTGTAGATAGACAAAATGACATCTTCTATGATGGTGAAGTAAATTAATTGATTAACATAGGTATATCAAGATTTATTTTTGATTTATAGTTAACTATCTAATTTATTTAATTATTGATTCATTTGATGGTTATAGATACTTGGTCATATATACATAAATTATTGTAATTTTCCCAAATAATGATGAGTACATTATATTCTATGACATATTGATAGACTTTCGATTGTATAGTGCTAATTATGTTGAATAATTATTTGTCTTATTGATATAATTTTCTCAATAAACTATTCCTATTTTTAGAAATTTTCAGTCAACTCTTTTTTAGTTCTTTGTTTGTTTGCTTTAGTTAAGTTTATTTCATTTCTTATTTTTATTAGATTAATTTATTATAGTTTATTAATTTATTTTAGACTTGGATTATTCTTTTCATATTTATCTAAGTATTTTAGACTTAATTTATTATTTGTTTTTTAGTTTTTTTCTTAAGCATTTTGTTCCTAATTGTAATCAATAACCTTTTAGTTACTAATTGTAATATTAACTCTTTCCTTAGTTTTAAACTTATTTAGATTAAACTTAATATTCAATTTTAATTTTATTATAAATGGTTGCTTTCTTTATTATTAGTTGTTATAGTTTATATTTATGTTGATATTGATGATTATTTATTTATTTGGATTTCATGTCCATTTCTTTTATCTTTTATTTGGTTTCTCATGTTACTTTTTTTTTTAGTTTATTTTAATTCTGCTATAGCATTGAGAGAAATTGATTATGAAATATATTTATTATTTATTTCAAACTTATAATATATCAGAGATATTTAATTCAAGAGATTTCCTCTTTATAGGCTCTACTTTGTTGGATAGATTAGATCATATCTTTGAATATGATTTAGAATTTATATATATTGAAGTAAATAAATTAATTATCTAAATAGTGAGGTTTGATTTATATTTTAATTAAACATATCTATTTATAGAATTATTTAAAAAACCTTGTACACCTTAAGTAATAAATGTTATCCTGATATGTCCCTACTATTAATATGTTCTATTTCTATCTTGATCATCATGATAGGTGAATGAGTTGATTTATTAATGTAAAAAATCACTGATAACATACCTTACGTAGATGATATTTTTTGATCATGTAGCACCTTAGTCTTGTACACTTGGAAAACTCATGATCCTAACTATTCCTCTTATTTATACACATGCCTTACTTCTGTAATCCTTGCATTTGGTTTATCTTGTGCCCCTTAGATTATCTCTTAGTCTGACCATCTTTATATTGATGACACACACATACCATCTTGCCTAAAATAGTTTAAATGTACTTATCTTACACCTCTATAAGTTCTGAGCCTATGCCTACTCTCCTTCTCCCTAGACACTAACATATGGATCAAACAATATCATTAACATCACTTTCCTAGCCTAGCATAAGTGTCCAGTGCTCTAAAGTCATCTAATTTTCAAATGAAACATATTATAATGTTCAACCTAAGTGATTTAATATAGGTTATATCCTAATAAGATTGGTATAAATACAATATCAAGCCTCATTCATTCTTCACTGAGAAATCAGACTAAAAGAGAAGTTACCAAAAGATTTACTATTCTACCTTATTCTGATATCATCAAAGGAGCAACCTAGATATAGGTTTGAAGTACTAAAGTAGTAGCCATGAGGTCTTATTTTCTAAGTTACAAGCTAGGTCATTATTGTACTTGATTCACACATTACATGATTCACACACAAGCCAACACATAAGGGAGAAATACATGAGTCTAACACCCTCTTCTCAAGAATTAGTTATGTAGATAGTGCCGTTTAACAATGGGGTCATTGTAAATCAACTTGACACTATGTGCCCACTGACCCATTTTTCCCCAAGGTCATATTTAAGATACAAAGCTAGGGATTTTCCATTTCACTAAGAATGGTAGTCCATGACCTAGATCTGAATGCACCAAAGTGAAGGTGAAGACAAAATTAGAATAATCTAGGTGGTCACATATTATTTCATTAAGTATTACATACAAGACACTAGTGTTAAACCTAGATACTAGCATTAACATAACTATCCCAGACTGATGCAAGTGTTTAGACAAAGGCACTAGATCTATAATCTAACAACTATTCTAGAACTATTTTCCTACTTGATTCCTACCCATACTAGATCCAATAATATATTAGCATCAAAAAAATCTAATTACTTTCTTTTATGTCATTTGTATATCTAGCATAGTTGTACTTTCCATTAGTAGTCTATCTCAACTTTATAAATTCAACATATGGTACATCTAAGTTTAGCACATTAATTGGTCTAATGTAGATATAATATTCACCCTTGTGCCTTATAATTTCTATATCCTTAAACCTAACCACTAATATAGGGTCCATATATAATTTAGTGTTAAATATTTGGTGAGCTTGATATTTGAACATCATACCCTAGGCCACTTAATATTCTCTAATTTTTGTTCTCTATTATCGATCCCTTGTCAGAAAATATGTGAAACATAGATTGATCCCTAGAGTTTGTATGCATTCCTATCTAGTCCTCATTTAAATATTTAGATCATTTTAAAAGGACAAGGTGGGTTTTATTTCCATTTCAAAACTGAAGGAGGATAATAACTTTCACCTTCTAACTAGGTTCATGTTATCCCCTCTTCAAATGGAAAGGAGGATCATAATGTTATAAAAAAAATTGGCCAACATAAAACCCTTCCAACATCCCTTAATGGTACACATATAAATGTTTAATCTAAAACACCTAGGGCTTATACTTATAAAACCTTAAAATATACACTAACAAATATGAGTAAGCTACTACATGAATTACAAAATCAAAATCAATCTTTAGACTCCTAAATCACTTTATTAAAAAATAAAATTACTCCATTACAAAATCCTAATAATATTATATTATTTAAGGCACCAAGGAGACAATTTACAATTCTATATGAGTTCCCAACTAAAATACTCCCATGGTTATTAGAGTGCCATCTTATATACATTCCTTATCCTATTAATGTTGATATGAGTCTACCTCTACACAAATGATATGATGTAAATGCTTATTATAACTATCAACAAGTCCCTATACATGCTAAAAATAGATGCTTTATCTTGAAACGTAAGATCCACAATCTTATCAATGACCAAAAGATTACATTTGAGGATCCTCTAAATGAATTAGCTTCACAATAAATCAAAAATTGCACACAACACCAAGATTTAACAATTACCTTATACATGGATGGTGCTTATTATTTTCATAACCATATTCATCCTACATAAACTAAAACCACTTGTAGCATAATGCATTTTTGGCATTTCAATTTTAATTTACAATATTTACAAAGGAAGGTAACTTAAAAATATTCCTTGGGAAACATAACAATACCAATTATTTATAGTCCTAAATTAATTAAAACATGGGTTTAGGTTATGTCTACAACATCTCCATATTCATTTACACTTAGAAATCTTTGGCTATACTAGATGGAAGAAAAAATTGATCAAAATCAACAAGAAGTTTCTTTTATTCATGAAGGAAAATTAATATGTATTTCTAATGATAACATTACATATTCTACTACACATGCAAAATGTGAGGAGGAACATGTTATGTCCATTCTCAACCTAGCCACTCATGATGCAAATAATGTAAAAGATCCAAATTGAGGTTATAAGGTTCACAATAGGGGGAGACATCTATGACCATCCATTGGATGGAATCATAGGATGATCTTTCTTCATCATCAAAAATACCCAAAAAATGAAAAAAAATTCAAAAATCTAAAAACACTTTCAGCACTTACATGTTCTATTGACTCCTCAACATATATGTGTTAGTTCCATGTTGAGGACTAGCATATAATTTTAATCCTACAGACACATACATACGCATAACACAAATTCATGATACCCTTATGAGTTTTTGGCCTTCTCTCTACTCACATCATAAGTACATTGAGGGCAACCATCTTTTAGGATCTTGATATACATAGGTTATATGATTTGGTGATCACTCTACAATATCATGTTTGAGCTTACATATGTACTTACACATGTTGATTATCAATGATTATACATTACATAGGGTACTTTATATTCTATGTACTTGAAATTTTTTTTAACACATTTGATCATTGGGCTACTATGACATGTTTATATTGGTTGCTTATGCTTTTCATTTACACACTTCCTTGAGTGTTTTGCCTTGTTATTATATTATTTTTTTGAGCCTTAGAATATGACCCATTGTATATGACCCTTGTGCCTATGATTACCTTCTTGGACATTTTAATATGCCATTGTATATATGGACATTTAACTAAGTCATGTCCATTTAATTTTATAGCATTTGAACATGCCCTTTATTTGCAGTATCCTTGGACCATTGCCTTTTGACTTACTTTTGAATGATCTTGTGTGTGTGTTTATTTATTTTTTAAACTTGTATTGTTACTATATAGACATTTACATGGTATTTATCATGAATATTAGACCTATATGTGATCACATTGGTTTCATGCAATTCAATATTAATCTACCTAGACATATGTTCCTTCTATATACTACATGGTTACATTCATAGATTTAAAGTTGTCTTACCCTTTTAAGGTGAGATAACTACCAAACCATCACATAAAATGGGGGGCATATTAGTGAGGGAATGTCATGGTGACATGGTTTACACATTTTTTATAGTTTTCAAATTACATTGGGGATATGTTTTGGAAGCATGTTCTCCACACTCACATAGTATATGGTACTTATACCAATTATAAAATTTAGTGGAAGCATGTCATATGGACATGGCTTACACAAATTCATAGTTTTATATTAATTAGGGGCATTCTTAGGAAGCATATCCACCACATTCATTCAATATGATACTTATAATTCATAGATTAAGTGGGGGTATGCTTTGGAATCATGTTCTCCACACCTACTCAATTTTTAGCATCTCTAGTTGATAGTGGAGGTATGTTTTGGAAACATGTCCTCCACATTAGTACTTATATTAGTTTCATATTTCTCAATATATAGTGGGGGTATGATTTAGAAGCATGTCCTCCACACTTACACAATTTTATGAATTGGCTAAAGCAAACAAATATATGATTCTGATACACATTTATGGTAGAATTATATACATGGTACCATTTTTACACATAGTTTCATCATGATAAAAATATAAAGTGCATATGTGATGAAACATGTGCCTAATATTTCAAAATACAAATCAAATTTAGATTCTAAAACTATTATATGTATTGATACCCAGTGAAATTTTATGGACTTTATCAAGCCTCTAATACAATAGTTAGTTCACATTTTAATATGGTTGGGGTGAATAAATCACTCAAACTTGCCAAGTTTTTTTTTTGGACTTGATCATCAAAACTCACTAGGTTATAAGTATTATTGGTTTGCATAGTTAGGATAATATCAATTACCATGTGGCAACTCACTTTTGCTCCAAAGTTAGGGGTATGTGCCTTCCAACCTCTCTCTCTATTATATATCTATCTATTTTTCTCCTTTGATATATTCATCTTAAGATAATTATTTATATTTATCATAATCTTAGTTTCATATACTTACAATGATACATATTTTTCAAAAATAAACTTACCAATAGGCATGGCAGTTACATCAACACATAGGTGTACTCCTAAACCTTGTTCTTTTAATTTCAATCTATTTCAAGTAATTTTGACCTATATTATATGAATTTATTATACACTATAACATGATATTGGTTGTATTTCAGTCACTAGTGAAACACTCAAACCTGGCTCTGGTATTATACTTAAACACTTATTAGTCTGACTAGCCTTATATTTATGACATATACATCCCATCATTTTCATAATGATTATAATTTACTTATATTATACCTATACAATTTTTAAGCCTATGCCTACTATCTTTCTCCCTAGTCACTAACATTTGGTTGAGATAATAACATCAACATTAATGTCCTAGCCTGATACAAGTGTCTAATGCCCTAAAGTCATCTAATTTTCAAAAGAAACATATTAAAATGGTAAAAATTAAGTAATTTAATGTAATTTATCTCCCAATAATATTGGTATAAATACAATATCAACCTTCATTCATTCCTCACCTAGAAATCGAAACAAAAGAGAACTCAATAAGCACTCAATTTACCAAAAGCTTTCCTATTATAATATAAATCAAAGGAACAACCTAGATATATGTATGAAGTGTTAAATAATTATTCATAAGGTCATATTTTACAATTTATTATCTAGGTCACTATTTTACTTACTTTACACATTTCATGATTCACACACAAGCCAATATGTAGGGGAGAACTATAAGAGTCTGAGGCCCTCTTATAGAGTATTGGCTATAAAGTCAATGAAATTTGATAGCGGGGTATATTATCACCAAATGTTGACCATAGAGGATGTTTCTCAATCCTAATATAACATTTGGGAAACATTGGAATACCTCTAGGCCCGTGGTTGCCTATAGTAGAGGTAGACCTCTAGGTTTAAGGGTTAGATCCCTAGATTGATCTTTAAGTGTTTATCACCTACACTAACTGATTTCTTGTGTGAAAATGGGTTGAAATATGCATGAAATTAAACTATTATAATGGGTTTATACACCATAAATATATCCATAATATCATCATAATCTTGCACTAAGAGACAAAACCTACAACACTAGCTTCAAAGTCTTAAAATACTCTAACATTAGTATTTCAAATATGGAGGTGATATGCATGAGAATACTCAAGATAATTGGAATATATATTTATTTTCATAAACTAAATGTAAATTTACACTTTAATATAGTATAAAAACACTAGATACACTCCATATGACCTGTTAGAATGAGAACTTATTACACCAAACATGGAAGGATAAAGAGAAGCAAGGATATAAGCTTCTCACTAGACCTCACCATACATCACTTCACACACTTATAAAAGATGTTTTTAAACTCAAAAACATACTTAATTTATTATTCAAAATAAATTTAAAACATCCAAAAAGTAGGGATTCACCATACATTATGTGGAATTAGAATACAAGAGCTAAAATGGCTTGCATTTATAGAATGTGTGAGAGGAGAGAGAGAAGTGGAAATAAATGGTCACAATTCCAATTGTTAAGGCATGAAAATTAGTTATGTTATACATTAATTTAGTATTAAATAAACCATTAAATGTCTCTTTGTATAAATGCCCTTCCAAATCATGAAAACTCCTTAAATTTGGTGTAGGACCCTTCAACTACCTTCTTGGAAACTACCTTCATCATTAGGCTTGTATTGAACACTCAAAAGTATACTAGGGATATTTGAATCATATTAAATATGGAGAGGTGGGGACATAAACAATATTAAACATGCATTATATGTGTCCTTAACCACTGGTATTCTTCTAGATAAGTGTTCTCATCATCTGTAGTCACCATCACTAGCTTTATAGGTCTATCTTCACATTTGGCACCTAGATGATCTTCATTTTATTGATAAAATCCATATAAGGGATGATATGAAACCTATAAATAAACCCCTTGCCTCCAAATCCATCAATCAAACCTTAAAAGGCCTCCCAATTGGACTTATCACTTTCTCACTTGGTGTCACCCTCCATTCTCATTGTCTTCCATAGATTACTTAAAGTGAAGAAGCTTGTAGAAGTGTTTGTGTGTTTATATGAATAAATAAATGGATATATAAATTTATATGAGGTCCCAATTGAACTTCAAAAATTATCTTCATATTTCATGACTCCCATGCACCTATAAAACCATCAAACTCTATTAAGAAAACTTCTTTTGTACCCTGTCCATACAAGTAGGGTACCAAACAACTAGATGGGATGGATATTAAGAGAGTATTATTCAATCTTTAAATAATTTATAGGTCATACTATCAAACATGGATTCATAGACAATAATTTATTTCCAATGGGTCAAAAGCAAGGGTTTTATCTCATTTTGACTCTTAGCATTTATTCATACTATCCTAACATTAAAACCTTAGAAAAATTCCACTAGAATCATGTTAGTGACCTTATTAAACATATAATAACTCCTTAGGCCTCCATGATAAATGTATGTACTGGTGTGAGCATCTAAAGATGACCTCTCGAGCTCAAGAGTGCATTCTAGATAGGTCTAAGGTGTCTTTTGGACCAAAATGAATTTTATATCATATCTCATAAAAAATAGATGTTTAAAAGAAATTAATTTATCTCCATAAAATTAATAAAATTAATTATATGGTTCAATTGATGTTATAAGTGAGGTTAGGCCCTTTTAGGGCATTAGGTCTAGTCTAGGTCTAATAGGCCTAACTATGTCCTTGATTCTTAAAACCACCCAGTGTATTTTTTAATGGTTGTGAGGTACTAAAAACCTATGTGAGCCCTCATTAAATTTTTATAAACCCTTATATATTTTTAAAACACTCCTATTTCATCTCTCTTGCCACTTCATGTCAATCTTGTAGTCACCTTCTTTCTTGGAGTGCCCTCTGTATGAGAAAAATAGAGGGAATATCACCTATTGAAATAGATAATTTTAATATATGATAGGATATATTGGGTCGTGAGGAACCTATACACAAAATATCAGGTCTAGATCATACTCCTAGAACCCCCAAACATCACAAAATCTAAGGCAAACTTTTGTATAATAGTGACTGTGCACAAATTTTATTAATAACTATAGGTTGGAGGTTAAAAACCTCTTTTAAATATTTAATTGTTATGAAAATAATGATAAATTAATATTTCCACTATTAAAATTTATTTTTCATGGTCAATTCACCCTAAAACCTTTACTAACCCCAACTTACACTTCTTTCTACTTGACTAGGCTAGACTGCCTACTGTAGCAAAATATAGGTACATATTTAAAGAAAATGAGGTTATTCCTATAGGTTTTCATAAATTATAGACATTTTATATTATGATTAGGATATAATTGAAGTCATCAAGTTCCTATCCTCAGTTTTTTAGACTTGTGTCTACCCATAGGTCCAGTCATCCTCCAAATTGTATATTATTAATATCTTATCAGTATATAGTTCAACTATAAGTGGTCATTTTTATAATAAAGGGACCACTATAGGTGACTCTATTATGATTTAAATCTGTTGTAAAATTAATTAGGATCTTCCTAAAGTATATGAACTCGTCTCCTAGTTAATCACATATATATCATGCTTAGGACTAGATAATAGTCAAATTGCCAATCTACCATAAGTCATTAGTCTATAGTCAACTATAGGTGCCCATATTGAAGGAAAAAAGAGACCCTATAGGTGATACTTTGAGTCAAAACCTTGCATCCCAATCCATTTAAATTATTCTTTGGCATTAGTTTCATTCCACTTGCATAAACAACTTATGCTTGCAAGGTTTACTTTCACATGTCATATTGAATTACAAGATCATGCAGGCTTCAAGAATGTTATAGATAACACTGATAGTTTACAATGAGGATTTTCATGAATTGGA
The DNA here is from genome assembly GCA_037957365.1 of Torreya grandis. Classification (NCBI taxonomy): domain Eukaryota; kingdom Viridiplantae; phylum Streptophyta; class Pinopsida; order Cupressales; family Taxaceae; genus Torreya; species Torreya grandis. The sequence goes on along the minus strand of JARHVA010001297.1, from coordinate 2,496,477 downwards.
GACCTTATTTCATCACCATCTCTTGGTAAATCCACCAACCTATCATGTTAAAACACTACCTTAATGCTTGGACTACATGATGGAAACCATTAGACCAATTTAAACCTTAGTTATTTCACTATGGAAGGATCAAAATAAAGGTAAAAACCCTATTTCAAAGACTTTAAGGTAATGTGTCCCTTAAGTCACTTTATTTACATATGAACATGATTCTTAAGTATGCTTGCCACCTTTGGACCCCACCATTATTGTTAAGGTACTCTTCAATCCTTTAAAGCCTTAATGGAGTTTCAAACGAATTTTAAAAACTTCACATTTCAATGTTCTCTCCTTTGTGGACCACCTGTAAGTACACAAAATATATAGGATTTTGAAGGTAAGGTGTAAAAAATTAACACAACCCATTATAATACATTTGAATATTTTAAAATGTATAGCTCACACCTTGAGACTTCTTACCACTCTTAAACCTTTCTATTTGATAGCCATGACTGTGCAAGGATATTCCTTTACCTGCCTATAGGTGGGTGTTGTAAGAAAGTTGATTGTACATGTTTTAGACTATGTTATTCATAAATATATGACTTTAAGGCCACATATTCCAAATAATATATTGCTCACTATTAAGTGAGAATCAAAACACATGTTAACTTGTATTTCTATTGTTATGAAGGTGAAAATAGGGATATGAACTTCTATAAATGGTGTAAACTATTTGCAAACTAGCCATTAAAGTCTCAACTAGAAAAATGAGGTATTTATGATTTTTAATTCACTTTCACACTTATAACCAAGGCTACAAACCATGAGATAATAATTTCTACACTCTCCACAATCACGTACATCACTTGGTTTGTAAAGACCAACAAAAAAAGAGAGGAACCCTATAGGGTATGGGGATGAGAAAGTAAAAAGAAGTATTAAATTTCTTATCATTAGTTCATAAATTAAAAACAACCAATATTATAACTCCTACCATGGATTTTAAGTAGACAAGGAGTAATATCTCTCACCAAGTGAATTTGATGTGAATTAACCCCTATTACCCATATCAAACCAAAACTAGTTGACCTTTTTGGCATGCAAAGAAGAGCGATGGAAGAATTAAATGGGTTTTTGCCAATTTTGGGACCTTAAATATGATCAAACATGGAAATGATCTCAAGGTACCTAAATAGTCATTGCCAAGACTTCCACATGTGCCAAGTATGCTCTATAATCTATACAAACAACTAAATAACTATTTTTAACTATCTAATTTTCTTGTTTTGATGTTAATACCTATAGTTTGTCAGCTTAAGATAGTTACTCTAACTCTTGATAGAAACATGGACATTAAGAGACACTTTTTAACACTAGTATTTAATTATAAACCATACAAGCTTCATAAATAGCTCAAATATGACCCCTAAAATTGACATAGGACTAAAGATGAATATAACCAAGGTAATGACACATTAAATGATCCCTACTAGGACCATGGTATACACTATAATATCCTAATAATCCCTTATGCAATTTTTTAACTATAGGGAGTTGACTTATTTTGACTTATGGTCAAAATAGTCAATAATCTTGGTGATTTCCTAAGAGTGGCAAGCCAACTATGCCAAAGACTAGTAGCCTACTCCTATCCATTGGGACATGGAGTCACCTATACACAAGTTTGAAACTCAATTTCCTTTGAAACCACACCAAATAATAAATAAAGACACACAAAGAAAAATATTAAAGGAAACACACGTGTTCTCAAGAACACTTATGGAACACACAATAGAAATATAGACACACACCTATCCTAATATTTACAAGACCTTACTTAAGGTGAATAAAAACTCACCATGTTTCAACCAGAGTCAAAGATGGTTCCTCTTGCATCCTTACTATTCCATTATAGAAATCTAATATGTGAATCATGTATGTCAAAAAATATTTTCTCATGTTTATGGTCAAAAAGCTTACCATCCTTGGCTCTTCTACTATTTGTAAGTAGACTAATTTGGGCTTTCACGAATGATCCCTTTTGTCTTCCAAGGACCTTGTTTGGATATTAAACTAGCTTGATCTCTATCATATCCATTTGGTGTTCTTCAAATAGTAAATTAGTAATGGTTAAGACTATACAAACTTCACTCTCTTTACTATCATGATGCTCTTAATGTATGAAATTATCAAGCTTATCATCCCTATCTTCAAATACATCTAAATGTGACTCAACATCAGGTTGAGGTGTTAGATTTTCCTCAAACACAAACATATTTACCTTGGATTTATGAGACTCCTCCATAGTTGTAACCTCTTTGACAATAGCTTCACTAGGTTCCTTCATGTTTGTAGCTTCTTAGGTAGTAGATTTATGTTCATATTTATTCTTAATAAGACACTCAAATTCATGCTTGATAAGATACTCAAACATCTACTTGTTAGGTTCATCAAAAACATCATGATCAGATATGCACTTCTTAGGAGGAGGAATAGTCTTACCCAACTAATCAAACTCTTGACTTATGGAATTGAAACTTTGCCATAGGTCATATTCTTCCTCATAATCATCATGTTCAAGGTATCCTTAATCAATTGTAAGTAGAAAGACATTATTATTTTCACCATATCGATCAATCATGATCTTCAAACTATCATCATCATACATATGAATCTAGTAGTTGCCTTCAACAACTTTTGAGAAAGAATGATCAATGCTTACCTCATATTGATCATATTCTCCTTCATGGATGATATAGGTTCCAAGGTTAGTTTTCTCTAAATAAGTGTATGGATAATATTCATAAGCATTTGCACTATACTCATCTAGAAATAAATCAAAAATGTCTTCAATATTGGAATATGTACCATCATCCACAATATAATTTTCTTTATCATTGATGATACAATTCAAATTAGAGATTACTTTTATATAGGGGTCAATATATAATTTGGCTAGTGGTTGAGTTATAATGGTCACTTTTGTTCCATACCTTGTCTTAAAGGATAAGAAAGACTAATAAACTGAGAGATAGACTTCTATCTTGGCTATGAAATCTCTTGAGAGGTAGATAGCAAAGTGGGCAGGCAAGTCAACAACCACAATATCTTAGAGGATGGGGAAACTAGGATAATTATGCAAGAAAACTTTCCACCCTTTAATAAATACCACTAACTTTATAGGTGTAACATATAATTAAATAACCCTTTTGTTATGTGGTTCATTCTTTAGACCCACTTTTTTAGATACAACCTTAGGCATCATTGATGTGCTAGCTCCACTATCAACTATGCATTTATGAACTAACTTATTCCCTATAATAAGAGTGACATATAAGGGTGGAGAATTCTCAAATTTGGTATATGTTTCCATAATTTTATTAGGGACATTGGTAAGAGAAAACTTATTATGATCATGGCTTGTAATTGGAGAGATAGCCTAAATTGTGGATAACTACTTTTGTAAGAGGTCATTTTGGCCAAGCATATGAAGGACATCCCAAAGTGGGATAAATGCCTTGTCATTCTTTAAAGAATACACAATGTTTAGAGTAGAATTATTTACCTTTTATTGAGTCCTTGGAGGAAAGGAAGTGTTTAAAACTTGAGGTATTGAATCACTTGAAGTAGCCCTTCCAACATTCTAACTTGAAGAAGGTGAAATAGTTATAGGGACTACCATGCTTACAGTCATGCTTTGCTTCTATGTAGGAAGACTATTTACACTTGTAGTCACACCACTATAATCTCCTAGAACTTCTTCTTATCTCTAGTATTGTCTATAATAGAATTACCTTGATTGAGGACATAGGTTTCTTTAGCTAGGAAATTAGTGAAACTCACTCTTTGAGGCTACCATCATTTATTAGCTTACATTAGAACTTCATCTTATACTAATATTTAAGGAATGACTCTTCCTTGAAAAACTAGAGCTTGAACTCCACCCTTATTGGCATTCATGAACCAACATTTTTTCCATTATTCTCCTTGGATTATATTGTTATGCACTGGTACTATTGCTCTTATGTTGGAGGTTGAAGTAGGATTATATGCATTGGAAAGACTATTTAAATTAGGCTGCCCTTGACCTATCCCTTTCCCATATTATTGACCATATTACTAAGGATATGGGTATGGGTTTTGATGAGCACATTGTTTTAGACTTAGTTTCTTAAGCCTAGCTTCTAAGAACTTAATCCTTTCATCTTTATCCATGGCATCATTTGCCTTCTTAGGGGCAGTCCTTGACTTGGGATTTTCATTAGGAACTTGAGCAACACTTGGAGTATCAATAGACATATTAGGTATCAAAGGTATGGAAAATTTTAGGAGAAAATTTCCATCTCATATGAGTCCATTCTCATCTCTAATGACAAGGTCATATGATTCATGCAAGGTGTAACCACCCATAGATTGTATCATTATGGCTATTTCAATTCCAATAGCCCTCAAATATGTGAGAAACACAAAGCTATTAGGTGGTCTCATGGGAAGGGGAAAACTATGACAATTCCTTTGGAATCTCTCATTAAAATCATGCATTATCTCCTTGGGGGATCTTTGGATTACATTGATTTGGTGAATGAGTGAAGTGTGATCACTCTTGTCTTCAAATCTTGAAGTTAATAACTCTCCAAAATCATCCTAAGTGGTGATAAAACCACTAAGCAAAGTACTTTACCAATAAATTACTTTCCCTCTAAGGGACCTGTCAAGGATTATAATGGTAATGTTAACCTTATTAACATTGTGAAAACTACAAAAGTTTGAGATGTCCCTAATAAGATCACTAGGTGTGGCATGACCTTCACCATTGAATGTAGGAACACTCTTTTTTGCATTAGGGGGAATGTCATCATATACATCAAGATGGATAGGGTTTTTAGTGTTAAATAGTGGGAAGGCATACTACCTATCCATGTTTTCTTCAATATATTCTTCAATTTCTTGGTCTTCTTGGCTATAAAAGTCCTCTTACTCTTTAAAGGGTATTATAAGCTAAGGATGTTGAACTTTAAGAGGAATTTCAGGTTGAAGAGGTGGATTCATGGGGTTAAAACTATACTAAAAGATGACCTAGTAAAGACCATGGAGTATGAACACAAATATATGACACAAAAATGGTATACAACTATATTTTACCTTTAATGGAGTTGTCAAATGTTGACTAGCACACCATATGCAATTGTGATGTTGTCAAGACCAAAATTCACCTTGAAAAGTTTTCTTTAGGATAATGGTCCCATCGGGCATGAAAAAACTCTTATGAAAAAATCTTGTACCCTAGAGGAGGTTTTTAAAGCCTAATATAAGATCTAGGACATTGTAAAACCTCTAGGCTTGTGGGTTGCTTATAGTAGAGGTAGACTTCTAGGTTTAAGGGCTAGCTTCCTAGATTGATAGTTAAGTGCTTATCACCTACACTAATTGATTGCTTTTGTCAAAAGGGGTAGAAATATGTATGAAATTAAAATTTTATAAGGGGGTGATACACCATAAATATCTCCATAATATCATCATACTCTTATACTAAGAGACAAGACCTACAACACTAACATCAAAGTCCTATAATACTCTAACATCAGTATTTCAAATATGGAGCTGATATGCATGATAATACTCAAGGTAAGTGGACCATAGGTCATTTTTAGACACTAAGACTACTTTTACACTTTAAGGGAGTCAAAAAGCACTAGTTAAACTCCATATGACTTATTATAATGAGAACTTATTACACCAAACATGTAAGGATAAAGAGAAGCAAGGATAAAAGCTTATCACTAGACCTCACCATACATCAATTCACACACATAGATAAGATGTTTTTGAACTCAAAAATATATTTTATGTTATATTAAAAGGAAAATTACAACATAAAATTAGTAGGGATTTTCCATACATGGTGTGGAATCAAAATACAAGAGCCAAAATGGATTGTATTTATAGAATGTGTGAGAGGAGAGAGAGAAGTGGAGCTCAAGGGTCATAATGACACTTGTCAAGGCATGAGAATTAGCTATTTTGTAGAGAAATTGAGTATGAAATAGACCATTAAATTTTTATTTGGATAAATTTCCCTCAAAACCATGAAACTCCTCAAATATAGCATAGGACCGTTCAACTAACTTCTTGGAAACTGCTTTCATCATTAGGCTTCTCTTGAGTACTCCAAAGTAGACCAAGAATAGTTGACACATATGAACTATGGAGGTGGGGTTAGAAAAAATATTTAAAATACATTAGATTTGTCCCTAACTATTTGTCTTCATAAGTGTTCTCATCATCTATAGTCACCATCACTACTTTTGCATGTTTATCTTCACATTTGGCACTAAGATGATCTTCAATTTATCAATACAATCCATGTAAGGGGTGATATGAAACCTATCAAGAGTCCCCTCACCTCCAAATCCACCAATAAAACCTTAAAATGCCTCCCAATTATACTTATCACTTTCTCACTTGATGGTCACCCTTCATTCTATTGTTTTCCACAAACTGCCTAAAGTGAAGAAGCTTGTAGAAGTGTTTGTGTGTTTGTCTAAAGATATAAATGGATATAGGGAGTTATATTAGGTCCCAATTGACCTTAAAAAATGATATTAATCTTTCATTAGATCCCTGAACCTATAAAACCATTAAAATATATCAATAAAACCTATTTTGTACCCCATTTGTATAAGTAGGGTACCGACCAACTAGATGGGATGGATATTGAGAGAGTATTATTCAATCCCAAAACAATTTATAGGTCATAATATCTCTTTTAGAAGCTGATGTAGAAAAAATAGGCCAACCTTTTAGAGGCCATAAATTTTGACTCACAACTCCATTTGAGCTCTTTCACATGCCAAAATGACCATCTCAGAAAGTTCAATTCTACCCTAAGCAGCTCTATCTGCTTAGATTTGATTTTGATATTTTTAAAAGTCCAAATGTGATCATTTAAGGGTCTAAAATTAGCTTTTAGTTTTTTTTCAAATTTTGCATGTAGACTTTAATTTTTGAGTTTAGGCTTATTTAAGCATGGTTTGGGTTTGTAATTATTTCAAGAAATCAATACAAATCAATTTTGAATATTGTTTCAATATCTTGGCCTATTGGTAATTTTCTTGTTCTTGTTAGCTTTTGGGTTCATTATCTAGTATCAGAGTAAGATCAAATCTTAGAAGAGTAAAGAATGGTGAGAGGATGAGGAGGTATGACATAGATGAACTAGATTATATAATAAATATAGAGGTAAGTTCAATAATTAACAGAGGTTATCACTAATCAAAAAAGGAGATAAGGTGGTGATAAGGAAGACACAGATCATGATGAAGAAATTTAGCAAGAAGAAGAATAGGAAGAGCAACCACCATTGATGGAAGAGAGGATGGTTTGGTATTTAGAAGGAAGAAATGAAGGAATCAAGGTTGATGTTCCATATTATGGAGGTAGTTTAAAACTAGAGGAGTTGAAAGATTGGATGAATAACATGGATAAATTCTTTGAGTGAAAGACCATGAGAGAAGATAAGAAGGTAAAATTTGCATGCATGAAATTTAAAGGTCACGCAATGATTTGGTAGGATCCCCTATAGAAAGAGAGATAAATTAAAGGTAAAGAGAATATTAATATGTGGAGAAAGATGGAGAATAATCTGAGGGAGAAATTTTTTCCTATGGATTATGTACAACCCTATACAGAAGATTTCAAAATTTGAGGCAAAAAGATCATAGTATACAAGAGTATATAGATAAATTTTATAATCTTTCCATATGAGTGGAACATGATGAAATAGAAGAGAAGATGGTTGAAAAGTATGTAAATGGTTTAAAAATTTCTATTCAAGATGAATTAAGCATGCATAAAATACTTAACATGGAGGAGGCTTATCAATTAGCTTTGAAGGTAGAAGAAAAACAAAATAGGTAGAATTTTAGAAGAACATATATTGGTCCAAAAAGAGGTAGATCCCCTCCCATAAGGGGATGAGGTGGGTTTAATACCACTAGAGGTAGATTTAATTCCAATAAAGTGAATCATCACATGGTGCAGAAAGTCAAGATGATAATAGGCAAGGGTTTCAATACAAATAAAGAGGAAGAAGATTTTAGAGAGGATGAGGTTACGATGGTGATAGGGGATGGTTTTCAAATCAACATAGATATTATGTATGTTATATATGTGGATAAGAATGGCATAAATCATTTAAGTTTCCAAATTATCAAGATTAAGAAAGGAGGCAAGAAGATCACCCAAGAGTAAATCTAGTTAAGGCTAAAATAGAAGAGCAAAATACTGAAGTTGCACCAACAGATGTTGGAGAGAATCTCATGATGAGAAGAACCATAAACACTCTAAAGAAGGATCAAGTGATAAATAAAGAAGATGGTGATGCATAGCTATGATCAAATATTTTTTGAACAAGATTTACTTTGGGTGGAAAGGTATGCAAAGTAATTATAGACGGTGGTAGTTGTGAAAATATGGTTTTTAAAGAAATGATTGAAAAACTAAATCTACAATGTGGAAAGCATCCTAATACTTATCAAATTTCATGGTTTAATAAAAGGAATGAAGTTTCATTAGATAAAAGGTGATTAATCAATTTTTCTATAGGAAAGAGTTATAATGATGAAATATGGTGTGATGTTATTTCAATGGATGTATGTCATGTGTTATTGGGGAGATTGTGGTAATTTGATAGGAAAGTAGTTCATGATAGAGCAAAAAATACATACACTTTTTGGAAATGTGGTAAAAAGGTAGTTTTTTAACCTCTTAAAGAGGAAGAAAAGATAGAAAGCATGCTTTTTACTAAATAATTTTTCCAATATATAAAGGTAGTAGGTTGTTATTATGCATTAATAACAAAAAATAAAGAAAAAGAAATGGTGCCAATACCAATAAAAGTAACAAGAGTGTTGAAAGAATATGTAGATGTTATACCTGATGAGTTATCAAATGATTTACCACTGAAGAGAGATATTTATAATTACATTGATTTTATTCCAAAATCAGCTCTACCCAATTAATCAGCTTATAGGATGAGTCCAATAGAACATGCAAAATTAAATAAACATGTTACTAAATTGCTAAGGAAGAAAGCTGTGGGAAAGTAATGAGAAATATAAATAAAAATTAGATGTCAAAATAAGGTCTAAAGTATTTGAATAAGGAGAGTTGTTAATGGTTACTTGAGGAAAGAAATATTTCCAAAAGGCACATACAACAAGTTGAAGTACAAAAAATAGACCATGCAGAATTGTGAAGAAAATCAATGATAATACATATGAGGTAAGTTTACCACATAATTTTGATATATCTCTAGTATTTAATGTTTTATGTGTATATGAATTACATGGAAAAGATGATGAAGGTGAAGAGGTAAATTAGGAGTAGCAGGTTCCAAAGAAGAAAAAAGAAAAAATAGTGTAGGTTTTGGATATGAAGATAGTGAGCACAAGGCAAGGGAGTTATAATAGGTATTGGTGTAGTGGGAAGGATTTTAGAAAGAATACAACACTTGGATTATATAATGGGAACTGAAGAATATTAAAAATTAAAAATGGTAGTAGTATAACCAGGGCAAGTCATAGGAGCTGAGTTGTTTTCAACCAGAGGAGAATGATGTAGAAAAATAGGCCAACCTTTTGGAGGCCATAAATTTTGAATTTTATATTTGTTTGAGCTCTTCCACACACAAAAATGACTATCTCATAAATTTTTATTCTACCCTAATAATCTATATCCACCTAGATTGGATTTCAATATTTTTTGGAGGCCAAACATGATCATTTGAGGGTTTGAAATCAGATTTTAATGATTTTTTTGGGAATTAAACATGGAATTAGCTTTTAATGATTTGGATATTGAGAGATTATTATTCAATCCCAAAACAATTTCTATATCATAATATCTCTCTTAGATGTATATATAGTCATTTATTTCCAATCAAGTTAAAATCAAGGGTTTTGGAGGGTTTTAGCTCATTTTGACTCTTAGCATTTGTTCACACAATCTTGACATTGAAACCTCAAACCAATTCCACTAGAATAATTTTGGGGACATTTTTAAACATATCATAACTCTTTGGGCCTCCATCCTAAATGTTCATACTGGTGTGAGTGTCTAAAGATGGCCTCTCGGCTTGGAGTGCATTCTAGATAGGTTTGAGGTGTCTTTTGGGCCAAACTAATTTTTTTTGTGATATATCCTACAAAAAATAGGTTTAAAACAACTAAATTTATCACCATAAAATTCCTCCAATGAATTATAATTTTCACTTGGTGTTAGAAGTGAGATTAGGCCCTTTTAGGGCTTTAGGTTTAGTCTAGGCCTAATAGGTCTGATTGTGTCCTTGATGCCCAAAACCACCCTGTGTAGTTTTTAATGGTTTTTAGGTCTTAAAAACCTATATGACCTATAATTTAAACTTTATACACCCTTATTTATTTTTTAAACACTCCTATCTCATCTCTCTTTCCACTTCATGTCAATCTTGCAGTCACCTTCTTTCATGGAGTACCTTTTATCTAAGATAGAATAGAGGGAATCTCCCCTATTTTCCTAGACAATTTGAATATATGAGATGATATTTTAGTCATGAGGACACTCTACACAAAATATCAGGTCTATATCATATTATTGTCACCCCCAAACATCACAAAATCCAAGGTAGACTTTTGTATAATAATGACTATGCATAGATTATTAGTAATGACTGTAGGTTGGAGGTTGAAAACCTTTTTGTCCTATTTAATTATTATTAAAATCATGATAAATTAGTATTTCCACTATGAGAATGGATTTTTCATGGTAAATTCACCCTATAACCTTTTCTAACCCCAACTTACACTTCTTTCTACTTGACTAGGCTAGACTGCGTACTATAGTAAACTATAGGTACATATTTGAAGCAAATGAGGTTATGTTTGTAGGTGTCCATCAATGATAGACATTGTAAATTATTATTATGATATCCTTAAATTCATCAAGGTCCTCTCCTAATTTTTTTAGACTTTTCTCTACCCATAAGTTTAGTCAACCTCTAAATTATATACTCTTAGTATCTTATCAGTATACAATTTAGTTATAGGTGGTAATTTTGATAAAAAAGGGACCCTTGTAAGCGAATATTTTATGATTTATCTCTGGTGTAAAATTCATTAGGCTATTTTTATATTATCTAAACTCATATCCTAGTTAATGACATCAGTACCATGCCTAGGACTAGACAATAGTCAAACTGCCAATCTACCATATGTCATCAGTCTATAGTCAATTGCAGGTGCCCATATTGAAGACAAAAAGATCCCCTATAGGTGATAATATGAGTTAAAACCTTGCATCCCAATACTTTTCAATTTTTCTTTGTAATTAGTGTCATTCCACTTTCATAAATAACTTATGCTTGCAAGGTTTACTTTCACATGTCATATTGCATTACAAGATCATTCAAGCTTCCAAAATGTTATAGATAACACTGAAAGTTTATAGTGAGGATTTAAATGAATTGGATACATTATTTTTTCACCATATCATGGTAAATACACAAACCTATCATGTAAAAACATAACCTTTAGTCTTAGGCTACATGATGGAAACCATTAAACCAATTTAGACCTTATATATTTCACTATGGAAAGATCAAAAGAAAGGTAAAAGCCTTGTTTGGAGACTTTAACATAATGTGTCCCTTAAGTCACTTTATTTACATATTAACATGATTATAAAGTCTTCCTACCACCTTTGGACCCCACCATGATTGTTAATGTACTCTTCAATGCTTCAAGGCCTCAATGGAGGTTCAAACAAGTTTTTAAAACTTCATATTTCAATGTTCTCTCCTATGTGGACCACCTGTAGGTACACATATAATATGTAGGACTATGAAGGTAAGGTTTAAATAGTTAAAACAACCCATCCTAAGCCATTTAAAAAACTCAAACTTTATTTCTTTCATATTGAGACTTCTTACCACTTTTTAAACCTTCATGTTTTACTTTCATGACTATGCAAGGATTTTCCTTTACCTACTTATAAAGGGGTGTTTTAGGAAAGTTGAATATACATGTTTTCGCCTATGTTATTCATCAATATATGAATTTTAGGCCACATCTTCACAAGAATATATTGCTCACTATGAAGTGAGAGATCAAAACACAACATTTCAAATTGCATTTCTATTATTATGAAGGTGAGAATAGGGATATAAACTTCTACAAATGGTGAACCTATCTACAAACTAGCCATTGAAGTCTTAACTAATAAATTTAGGTACTTTTTCCTTTAAATTCACTTCTACACTTATAACAAAGGCTATAAATCATGAGATAATAATTTCCACACTCTCCATAATCATGTACAATAGCTGGTTTGTATAGACCAACTCAAACAAAGAGGAAACCTATAGGGTACGGGGACGAGCAATCAAAATAAAGTTGTAAACTTCTTAACATTGGTTCATAAAGTACAATAAACCAATATTATCACTCCTACCATGTATTTTAAGTATACAAGGATTACTATCTCTTACCAAGTGCATTTGACCTAAATCAATCATTGTCCATACTAAACTAGAATCGGTTGACCTTTCTAGCATCCAAAGAAGAGTGATGGAAGAATGAAATGGTATTTTTCCAATTTTGGGACATCCAAATCTGATAAAACATATAAATGATCTTAAGGGACCTGAAGCATCACTTCTAAGGATTTCACATGTGCCAAATATGCTCTATAATCTATACAAACAACTAAAAATTGCCTTTAACTATCTGATTTTCTTGTTCTAACATTGAGAACTATATTTTATCAACTTAAGATAGTTACTTTGACTCCTAATTAACACATGGATGTTGAGAGACACTTTTTAACACTAATATTTAATGAAAACCCATATAAGCTTCATAAATATCTCAAATATGACCCCTAGAATGACATAAGATTAAAGATGAATATGACCAAGGTAATAACACATTAAATGTTCCCTAATAGGACCATGTTACACAATATATTATTCTAATAAACCCATATACAAGTTTCAACTATATGGATTTGTCCTATTTTGACATGTGGCCAAAATAGTCAACATTCTTGGTGATTTCCTAGGGGTGGAAAGCTAGCTATGCGAAAGACTAGTATCCTAATCCTATCCATTGGGCTATGGAGTCACCTATGCACAAGTTTGACACTTAGTTACCTTTTAAATCACACACACAAAAAAATAAAGACACACAAAATAAGACATTAAAGGAAACATATATGTGTACTTAAGAACACTTATAAAACATAGATATACACAATAGAAACAAAGACACACACCTATCCTAACATTTATAAGACCTTACTTGTGGTGAATAATAACTCACCATGCTTCAAATAGGGTCAAAGATGGTTCCTCTTTCATCCTTGTTGCTCCATAAAATCAATATAACATGTGAATCATGCTTGTAAATAAATAATTTCTCTTGTTGATGATTAAAAAGATTACCATCCTTGGCTCTTCTATTATTTCCAAGTGGACTACTTTGGGTTTTCATGAATGCTCCCTTTTATCTTCCAAGGACCTTGTTTAGAGATACAATTATCTTTATCTCTATCATATCCATTTGGTGTTCTTCAAACTATAGATTGGGAATGGTCAAGACTATAATAACTCACTCTCTTCATTATCATGATGATTTTGATGTATGAGATCATCAAGCTTATCTTCCCTATGTTACAATAAATCTAAATGTGACTCAACATAAGGTTCAAGTTTTATTTTTTCCTTAAAAATGAAAATATTTGTTTGGATTCATGAGACTCCTCCATAGATTTAACCTCTTTAGTAATAGCTTCATTATGTTCCTTTGTGGCTATAGCTTCTTGGGCAATAGACTAATGTTCATATTTATTCTTAACAAGACACTCAAATTTATGCTTGATAAGACACTAAAACATATACTTGTTAGGATCATCAACAACCTCATGAATATATATGCACTTATTAGGTTGAGGAATAGTCTTACCCAACTAATCAAACTCTTTACTTATGGAATTGAACCTTTACCAGAGGTCATCTTCTTCCTCATAACTATCATGTTCAATGGATCCTTCATCAATTTCAAGTATAAATACAATGTTATTTTCACCATATTGATCAATAATGCTCTTCAAACTATCATCATCATACATATTAATCAAGTAGTTTACTTTAATAGCTTGTGAGAAAGAATGTTCAAGGCTTACCTCAAATTGCTCATATGTTCCTTCATGGATGATATAGGTGCCAAGGTAAGTTCGATAAAAATAAGTGTATGTATCATATTCATAAATATCTACACCATAATCATATAAAAATAAATTAAAAATGCCTTCAGTTTTGGAAGATGCACCATCATCCACAATAGGCTCCTCTTTATCATTGATGACACAATTCAAATTGGAGTTTGCTTCTACATAGGGTTCAATCTGGAATTTGTAGTGTTTGAGTTTTAATGGTCACTTTAGTTCCATACCTTGTATTTAAGGAAAATAAGGACCAATTAGCTTAGAGGTAGCCTCCTATCTTGGCTATGAAATCTCTTGAGAGGCAGATAACAAAGTAGGTAGGCAAGTCCATAACCACAATGTCTTGGAGGATGGGGAAACTAGGACAATCATGCAAAAAAATTCAACTCTTTGATTAATCCTAATAAATTTATAGGTGTACCATCTAATTGAATCACCCCTTAGCTATGTGGTTCATACTTTAGACCCAATCCATCATATATAACCCTTAGCATCATTGATGTGTTAGCTCCACTATCAACTATGTCATTATGAAATAAATTATTCCCCACATTGAGAGTGAGGTAGAAGGGTGGAGGATTCTCAGATTTGGTATAGGGTTACAAAATTTTATTAGGAAAATTGTTAAGAGAAACATTATTATGACCATGTCTTGATGATGGAGGGATAACATGAATTGTGGATAGATGCTTTTGCAAGAGTTATTTTTGGACAAGCATATGAAGGACATCCCAAAGGGAGATAGATGCCTTGGCATTCTTTAAGTAATCCAAAATGTTTATAGAATAAGTATTTACATTTTTTTGAGTCCTTGGAGGAAGGGAAGAGTTTAAAACCTAAGGTATCGAAGCACTTGAAGTAGCCTTTCCAACATTTTGACTTGAAGGTGCAAGAGTTGTTGGGACTATCATGCTTGTAATCATGCTTAGATGCATTATATAAGGACTATTTAAACTTTTAGGCACACCATTAACATCTCTTAGAGACTTCATATTACCTCTAGTATTATCTACAATAGAATTATCTTGATTGAGGACATATGTGTCTTTAACTAGGAAAACAATGAAACTCACTTCTTGAGGATGCCATCCTTCATTAGTTTGCATTAGAACTTCATATTTTGCTGATAGTTGAGGAGTGACTCCTCCTTCAGCAACCAAATCTTTTTATCCACCTTCATTAGCATCCATTAATTGACCTTGTTTCCATTCGTCTCCTTGGATCATATTTTTATGCATTGGTACCATTTCTCTTGTGTTGGAGTTTAAAGTAGGATTGTATGTATTGGTAGGCCTATTGAAATTAGGCTTCCCTTGACATCTCCCTTTCCCATATTGTTGACCATATTTCTAAGGATAAGGCTAGGGGTTTTAATGATAAATTTATTGTAGACTTGGTTTCATAAGCCTAACTTCTAAGAACTAAATCCTTGCATCTTTATCCATGGTATCATCTACCTTCTTAAGGCAAGTTCTTGACTTGACATTTATATTAGGAACTTGAGAAACACTTTGAGTATCAGTAGAGATATTAGGAAGTAGAGGTTGGACACTTTTGGGGGAAATTTTCCATCTTGTGCGAGTCCATTCTCAACTCTAATAGAAAGGTCATATGCTTTAATTAAGGTGTAACCACCCATGGATTATAACATTATGGATATGTTATTCCAATATCCCTCAAATACATGGGAAACACAAAGCTAGTAGGTGGTCTCATGGGATGGGGAAACCTATGATAAGTCCTTTAGAATCTCTCATTAAAATCATACATTGTCTCATTAGGGGGTCTTTGGATAACATTCAGCTGGTGAATGAGTGAAGTGTGATCACTCTTTTATTTAAATCTTAAAGTTATCAACTCTCTAAAATCATCCCAAGTGGTGATACAACCATCGAGAAAAGTCCTATACTAATCAAGTGAATTCCCTCTAAGAGATATGGTAAATAGTCTAATGGAAATGTTGACCTAAGTGATATTGTGAAAAATAAATAATTTTTATATGTTACCTAATATGATCAATAGGTGTGACATGACCTTCACCATTGAATGTAGGAACACTCTTTATAGAATTAGGGGGAATTTCATCATATGCATCATGATGGATGGGGATTTTAGTGTTAAAGGCTAGGATGACATGCTACATATAAATGTTTTATTCAATCTCTTCTTAAATTTATTGGTCTTCTTGGCTATCAAATTCCTCTTACTCTTCAAAGGGTATAATAGGATAAGGATGTTGAAATTTAAGAGGAAGTTCAGGTTAAAGAGGTGGATTGATGGGGTTGAAAACTTTACTAAAAGATGACCTAGTAAGGACCATGGAGTATTAACATAAATATATGATATAATAATGATCTATAGCCATATTTTACCTTTAATGGAGTTTTTGAATCTTTATTAGCACACCATATGTAGCTATGATGTTATCAAGACCAACATTTAGCTTGACAAGTTGTCTTTAGGAAAATGGTCACACTGGGCATGATATAACTATTGTCACAAAATATTTCACCCTAGAGGAGGTTTTTCAAGCCTAATATAATATTTAGGAAACATTGGAATATCTATATGCCTATTGGTTGCCTATAGTAGAGGTAGACTTCTAGGTTTAAGGGCTAGCTCCCTAGATTGATCCTTAAGTGTTTATCACCTACACTAATTGATTTATTATGTGAAAAGGGGTAAAAATATGCATGAAATTAAAATATTATAAGGGGGTGAAACACCATAAATATATCCACAATATCATCATACTCTTTTCATAAGAGATAATACCTAAAACACTAGCTTCAAAGTCCTATAATACTCTAACATTAGTATTTCAAATATGGAGGTGATATGCATGAGACTACTCAAGGTAAGTGGATCAAAGGTCAATTACAGACACTAAGATTATTTTAAACTTGAAGGGAGTTGAAACACACTATCTACACTCCATATGATTTATTAAAATGATAACTTCTAGCACCAAACATGAAAGGATAAAGAAAAGTAAGGATATAAGCTTATCACATAGACCTCACCATACATAACTTCACACACTTAGAAAAGATGTTTTTGAACTCAAAAATAGATTTCATTCATTATTCAAAGGAAAATTACAACATCAAACCATCAGGTATTCACAATAAATGATGTGGAATTAGAATACAAGAGCCAAATTGGTTTATATTTATAGAAAGTGTGAGGAGAGAGAGAGATGTGGAGCTCAAGGTTATACTGCCATTTATCAAGGCATGATAATTAGTTATGTTCTAGAGTAATGTAGTATGAAATATACCATTAAATGTCTCTTTGAAAATATTTCCCTCCAAAGCATGAAAAATCCTCAAATATAGTGTAGGACCCTTTAACTACCTTCTTAGAAACTACCTTCATCATTAGCCTTCTCTTGAGCACTCCAAAGCAGATTAGGAAGAGTTAAAACATATGCAATATGGATGTGGGGTTAGAAACAATATTATACATGGATCATATGTGTACCTAACTATTGGTATTATTTTGGACAAGTGTTCTCATCATATACAGTCACCATCACTAGCTTTATAGGTTTATCTTCACATTTGGCACCAAGATGATCTTTAGTTTCTCAATAAAATCCATGTAATGGGTGATATGACACAATTCAAGATTATCCTTGCCTCTAAATCCATAAATAAGACCTTAAAAGGCCTCCCAATTGAACTTATCACTTTCTCACTTGGTGCTCACCCTTTATTCTCATTGTCTTCCATAGACTACCTGAAGTGAATGAGCTTGTAGAAGTGTTTATGTGTTTGTTTGAAGAATAAATAGATATAGGGAGTTATATTATGTCCCAATTGACCTTCTCAAATGATATTAATCTTTCATTACTCCCCTACATTTATATTATGTCCCAATTGAACTTATCACTTTATTGACCATAAATTATTCTTGACACTATGATAATGGATTTTTCATGGTCAATTCACCCTAAAACCTTTACTAACCCCCACTTACACTTCTTTCTACTTGACTAGGCTAGACTACCTATTGTAGCAAACTATAGGTACATATTTCAAGAAAATGAGGTTATGTCTATAAGTGTCCATCAATTTTGGACCTTGTATATTATGATTATGATCTCCTTGAAGTCATTAATTTCCTCTCCTTAGTTGTTTAGACTTTTCTCTTCCCATAGGTCTAGTCAACCTCTAAATTTTATACTCTTAGTATCTTATCAGTATATAGTTTAACTGTAGGTGGTCATTTTGATAAAAAAAAGGGACCCATGTAGGTGAATATTTTATGATTTATGTTTAGTGTAAAATGCATTAGGATATTATTATAGTCTTTGAACTCATCTCCTAGTCAATCACATCTGTACCATGCCTAGGATTAGACAACAATCAAACTACCAATCTATCATATGTCATTAGTCTATAATCAATTATAGGTGCACATATTGAAGACAAAAGGATCCCCTATAGGTGATACTATAAGTCAAAACCTTTCATCCCAATACTTTTCAATTATTCTTTGGCATTAATATCATTTTAGTTTCATAAACAACTTATGCTTTCAAGGTTTTCTTTCACATGTCATATTGCATTACAAGATCATTCAGGCTTCAAGAATGTTGTGGATAATACTAATATTTTATAGTGAGGAGTTTCATGAATAGGAGACCTTCTTTTATCACCCTCTCATGGTCAATCCATAAACCTATCATGTCAAAACACTACCTTTATGCTTGGGATACATGATGGAAACCATTAGACCAATTTAGACCTTAGATATTTCACTATGGAAGGATCAAAAGAAAGGTAAAAACCTTGTTTTAGAGACTTGAAGGTAATGTATCCCTTAATTCACTTTATTTACATCTGAACATGATTCTCAAGTCTACTTGCCACCTTTAGAACCCACCATGATTGTTAAGGTACTCTTCAATGATTCAAGGCCTCAATGGAGGTTCAAATAAGTTTCAAACACTTCACATTTCAATGTTCTCTCCTCTGTGGACCACTTGTAGGTGCACATACAATTTATAAGACTATAAAGGTAAGGTGTAAATAGTTAACACAACCCATCCTATTCTATTTGAATAACTCAAACTTGATTTATTATACCTTGATACTTATTACCACTTTTAAAACTTCATGTTTGATTGTCATGACTATGCAAAGATCTTCCTTTACCTACCTATACGTGGGTTTTGTAGGAAAGCTAACTATACATGTTTTTGACTATGTTATTCATAAATATATGGATTTGAGGCCACATATTCACAAGAAGAGATTAATCATTATAAATTAAGAGATCAAAACACAATATTTTAACTTACATTTATATTGTTATGAAGGTGAAAATAGGGATATGAACTTTTGTAAATGGTAGAACTGTCTGCAAACTATCCATTAAATTCTCAACTAGAAAACTGAGGTACTTGTGCCTTTAAATTCACTTCCACATGTGTAACCAAGGATGGAAACCATGAGATAAGAATTCCCACACTTTCTAGAATCATGTACAACACTTGGTGTGTATGAACTAACTCAAACAAAGAGGAAACTTGTAGGGTATGGGGATGAATAAGTAGAAAGAAGCAATAAAATTCTTTGCATTGGTTCATAAAGTATAAGAAACCAATCTTCTCAATCCTTCCATTTATTTTAAGTAGATAAAGATTAATATCTCTCACCAAGTGCATTTGATCTGAATTAACCCCTAATGTCTATACCAAACCAAAATTAATTGACCTTTTTGGCATGAAAAGAAGAGTGATGGAAAAATGAAATGGATTTTTGCTAATTTTAGGACCTCCAAAGCTAATCAAACATGGAAATGAGCTCAAGGGACCTAAAGAGTCACTTGAAATCCTTCCATGTGTCAAATATGCTTTGCAATCCATACAACAAACTAAAAACTAACTTTAACTATTTGATTTTCTTATTCTGACATTAAGACCTATGTTTGTTAGCTTAAGAAGTTAATATGACTCCTAACTAACACATGGATGTTGAGAGACACTTTAGAACACTAGTATTTAATGAAAAACCATACAATCTTGATAAATAGCTCAAATATGACCCCTACAATGACATAAGATTAAAATGAATATGAGTAAGGTAATGAAACATTAAATGACCCCTATAGGACCACGGTACACACTATAAGACCCTAATAATCCCCTATACAAGTTTTCAACTATAGGGGGTTGACCTATGTTGACTTATGGTTAAAATGGTCAATAGGGTCATTACAATTCAATTTGATACTGTGTGCCCACTAACCCATTTTCCCCCAAGGTCACATTGAAGATGCAAATTTAGGGATTTCTCATTTCACTAAGAGTGTTAGTCCATGACCTAGATCTGAATACACCAAAGTAAAGGTGAATCCAAACCTATAATCATCTAGGTGGTTATGACATATTTCAATGAGTATTTTATATATGACACTAGTATTGAACCTAGACACTAGCATCGATGCAAATATCCCAAGATGGCACAAGTGTCTAGTGAGCTAGAGGTACTAGATCCAAAATATAATAATTTTTATAGAATTGTCTTCCTTCCTACTTTCTACTTGTACTAGATCTAGCACTATAAATAGATAATTACTCTATTTTATGTTGTTTATATATCTAGCATATTTAATCTTTATATTAATATTCTATCTCAAGTTTATAAATTTATAAAATGGCACATCTAAGTTTAACACATTAATTGGCTTGTTGGAGATATGATATTAACCCTTGTGCCTTATCATTTCTATTCCTTAAACCTAACTAATAAGATATGATTCATATCTAATTTAGGGTTAAACACCTAGTTGTGCTTGTGAGGAATATAAACCTGCAAAACTAAGAAAATTTAATGGTATGATCTAACCCTAATCACCCCCATTGATGATTAACCACTACCTAGGTATTCAATACTCCAAGGAGGGAAATCAAATCATATATAATTCTCCAACGTAGTGTGATTATGATCATTTTATATATGAATGTACCTAATTATTTGACTTTGATACTTGATAATTAATTTTTTACCTTGGATTTTGTATGATTTGGACTTGGCTATGGGTTGTTCCTAGTGACTAATTTTCAAATTGGCAGGAATAGAGTAGTTTTATCACTGTGAAATAGTATATATATTTCTACCAAATAAATGCATAGTCTCTTATCAAGTGAGGCCCTAATATATATATATATATATATATATATATATATATATATATATATATATGATTCCAATTGGGTAATTTTACATGTCATTATTGTGTTAGGATAATGGGATGACCCTAACAAAAGATTTGTTTTTAAAAATTAGTTTTTGTTAGAAGAGGGTCACTAGCAACATACACAATTCAATATCAACTGACAATAATGACCTAGTCTAATGGTAGAGACTTATACACAAGAGTACTAAAATGGTCATGTGGGCATGTCTATGTAGAGTAATAAATAGGTTTTAAATAAATAGCGATTTTCATGTAGGTATGCAACCATAGAATGTAAGGTTACTACTCATAAGGTAGCATGTAGGTATGAGAGTATGATGCATTAGTACCATATTTTTGTATGCAAGTCATGTGTGGTAAATGTATGTCATGATTGTCATTTTCAATCACTTAATACCAAATTTTAGTATCTACACACCTATATCTTACATTTTTTACTCATAATAGGTTAACATTGCACCATATGATATAGGCACTTCCCATGACTATCCTATCAATGGGATTATTGGTTATTACCTTTTAAATTTTCAAATATTAAAAAAATAAAAATAATGTAGAATATCCAAAAATAATCAAATATCTCAAAAATAAAAAATCAAATCCTAAGCATGACATGATCTCTAGCTATATTATTTACATGTGTTATTTATCTCACATTTGGTAGATGGAATATTTATTTTTCATACACATGCATTTCACAATATATGAGTGAAATTTATGGCATACATATAATAAATAGATACATATATGTTGGACTCTCTTATACATATGGCCATGCTAATGTTAGGGGAATCTTCTTCTATATGTCACAATATTACATATTGTGTCATTCTATGAATTTTTACCTTATTGAGCCACATATATTACTTACACATGTCTTTATAGCTACTTATTTCTTACACATTTATATATGGATATGATACTTTACTATGATTTATATTATTATAAATATATAGTGTAGGCTAATTTTCACTTATTCTATGTTTCATTGATGCTATTACTTTTCATATAGGTTAAAATTTTTTATGTGGCCCTTGAACTTACATGTTTGACATCTTCATGTTCCTTATATTTTTCCATGGGCTTGATGTGTGTGACATATTCATATCCCTTGTATGTGGCCCTTGGCCTTGTCTATTATGACATATTTATATCCATTGTATCAGGTCCTTGACCTTATTTAGTGTGACATTTTATGTCCCTTGTTTATGGACCTTAGCCTTATATGTGACACTATGATTATGAGTGAGATTATTAATTTTATGTGGCATAATATATATCATTCACCTCCCCTTCATGTGTGGTGCCATGATTCACACAATGCCCCTTTACTATTGTGTAATAATATTTAGTACATATATTAGTGATTATTATTATTGTGTACCTAAATACTACATCTATTTTAACATGACATTTTTATTCATTTTATTACATATGTTTCATATATACCTTGATGGCATATACATTACTTTTATGACATACTATCCACATGTTGACATGATTGTACATGATTATATTTTTATATCTGATATAGTTATCTCTTTCTCTTTATATATAAGTGATTCATAGGTTACATCCATCACCTAAAATAGGGGCATATTATTGGGCTTGTCATACATAATTAATCCTCTATGAATAGGATATTAAAATTTTTTGTATATTATATAGGATTCATAAATTTCAAATTGGTTTAGATATTAGTTTGATTCAGATATATGATAGATATTTACACATTGATATATATTATGGGGCATATGTCATGAATATGCACTCAATTTATAGAGACATGAGTTATATAGTATATATTGAAATACACTTGAGTGCATATGCCATGTAGGTTCACATAATTTTACAAGAATAGGAATTAAAATTTTAAAATACACATACATTTGAGATACAAGTTCTCAAATTTATCATATAGATGCACAACATTTTTCATCAATTAGCACTATTTCATGCACACATATATTTATTAGCTATCATTGATTCATGGGGAATGAATATTATACATGCACATATACAATATTGTATTTTTCAAACACATTTGATGGTACCTAGAAGTGATCACCCTTGAATCTATAAATTTATCTTCATTAGTTGATTCATTTTTACTAAGTTAATGTAGTTGAGGTTAAATTATGTTTAATGACCTTGGAGTTACTCATAGTGATCCCAATATGTTCCTCCCACCTTTTGTACATAAGTGAAAGTGAAGTTGATCTACAAATAAATCTTAGCTCAAAGAATATAAATCACACTAACCCTTCTACTTGTTATTACATTTAGACAATTAGGGTTATGACCAACATGGATCCATTAAACCTAAAAAATGTGTCCCTTACTATAATAAAATCACTAGAGAGGGTTCTAAAGCCTCTAATAAAACAACAATATGTAATATCCCTAGCTGGGGCCTATGTTTTCTTCTTCACAAATAAAATGACAAAAGTAAAGTAGAATCTAACCTAGTGCATACTTATCTTTGAAGATGAACCTATCGATCCTCAATCTCTTTCTTAGCTAAGATTCTTTGTAAGATATTATTGTGGTATGTAAGGATAACAAATATATGTTATATCTAGGATACATGACTTCTCCTATGCATCCAAAAGACTTCTCCACAAGACAAGATTCATATCTCCAAGTGTATTATTGAAACCTTAAGAAATGCTCCTCAAGTAGAATGGTGGATAAGTAGATGCATAAACAATGATTTAATTCTTTTTGTCTCTCTAATGAAAATAGACAAAAATGATGTGTTTATATAGTTGTATCTAACCATAAACCCTTCTAAATTTTTGTCCAACATAGTCATCCTATTTGACCTTATTAGAAATAAAATCAATTAGGTTTTGACTAAGTTAGCCTAGTTTGACTTAGTCCTATAACATGCTCAACTCTCAAAATAGAGTTGACCCAATTGACTATGTATGTGGATGGTAAAATAAGGTTTTAGCTTAGGTAAGGGCTAAAATTAAGTAGTATAAATGTAAAATAAACAATCAATTATAAGTTAAAATTTAGACATGGACATATAATTTCTTAAACTTTAAGTTATATTTTATATTTATATTTTTGGGATGTTTGAGAGTGGTTTCAGACCTCTAGGAGGTATAATGAAAATTCTAGATTTTGTTAGGTCCTATTGGATTATAGACTTAGCCATATTTTAGGGATCCAAGATTTCATACTTAGCCATATTTTAAGATTATAGGATTTTAGGGAGGCATCATTGGACATAAATGGATAAACACTCTAAATAAGTTGGACTAATGGTAAGAATTATATAAATCCATCATAATCTTATGAAGTACCAATGGTATACCCACCCCTTTCCTGGTGCACCCTTTAAGGCTTATACTCAAAGAGATTAAAACTTGAAAAGTTCTTGCAAGAGGGAAAGTTTTAGTAAGAGGTAAAATTAATAAAAATATTGTGTGTATACATATTCCCCACATGAATCTCATCACATGTCATATGAATGTAACATGGGATGGTGTTTAAATATAGAACATGGCAACACACAAAAATGAGCTAACTAAAAATAAAATACTAAAATTAATGATGAAATGAAATGAAAGTAACTAAAAATACCATGTACATACATTAACTTACTTTTTCTCTAAATGAATGCATGTAAATATCTTAGTCTTGATCATGGAGGGTGAAATACCTACAATTGAGAGACCCTAGGGATACAAAACTAACAATATAAATAATGTGTGAATATGTAGGATGGTTAAAGTAGAAATAAATTCTCAAAACTAATTAAATTACTTGGAAAAAATGGTAAATTAGGATTTTTAAGGCTAGGTTAGAAATAAAATATCAAGCATGTAGATGAAAAAAATGATGAAAAATGAATATAAAACACACTAAATCATGTTGGTAAGCATGTAAAACATGAATGACAAAATAAATTTAAAATAGACTAAATCACCTTGGGAAGCATGCCAAACATAAATTACAAATGAAATATAAGTGAAGATGTAAAACAAGCATGTCAAGTCATACATAAACAAAAATGTGTATGTTAAATGTCTTATGTAAGATAAGTGAAGTCCACAAAAATTAAACAAGAACATGATGGATAGATAAAAATCAAAATCTCTAAAGGATGAAAACTCAAACTTAGTGCTTGTTCTAAGATACAATGTAAGAAGACACAACCACCTAATGACATGAGTAGTATGATAATGAGATGGTGTGGTAAGAAAATGGTGTAAGGGTGTTTGTGAGGAAAACCTGATGCTATCTAAGGTATTACAATACAAATCACAAGATATAAACCAAGAGGAATAATAATGAAAATATGATCAAGGATGTGATTAGCTAAAATTAATATCCAACAAGGGGAATATAAGTAAATTATGATGTAAATAATGAAATGAGGTGCCACATGGGTGATGTAAGCATCCTTAGCAAGAATGAGACACACTATGTAAGTGAAAAAGACTAATCACTATAAAAAACAAGGACTTATGACCCTCTAGATAATGAACAAAAATCTTGGGATAATAAGTGAAGTATATAAATCATCCCAAGAAGGTTATATGCATGAAAACTTAAATGGATCTACCTTCACACAACATGTTTCCCTTTCCTCAGGACCCCTTATAGAGTCTTCAGTCTACTATGAAGATTGGGTAATTATGTGAGAAATTAGGTGTCACTAGATGGTATATGCTATAATAAGACTTCATACCCTAGTATACTAGCTTACCTCACCCAAATGGACATCGGTTCTATCATAAGACAACCTATGGAGTTTGAAAATTGATAAAGATAGGAGATGTGCCAAATATAGATCATGTCTTTTGGTGTGATTTAACTTTTAATATTATTTTTTCCTTTTAATCA
This sequence comes from Torreya grandis, assembly GCA_037957365.1. NCBI lineage: Eukaryota > Viridiplantae > Streptophyta > Pinopsida > Cupressales > Taxaceae > Torreya > Torreya grandis. The sequence continues at coordinate 2,470,167 of JARHVA010001297.1, read as the reverse complement.
TTTATTTTTATTTATTTTATGATTTATCTTTTAACTCTTTTTTATTTTTATATTCCTCCTAAAAATGGATATAAAGAACCAAACATGAGTGAAAATAGGTGATAAACACAAGGGAGCTTACACTTGGTCACTAGAGAAAAGGACCTAAATACTAAGATGATTAAAGACTCTTAGACTTGCCTACAAGTGTGAAATCTCAAAATTGACCTATGTGTGCCTAAAATGAAAGGAAATAAGAATAGGGGGATTATGAGATATTTGTCCTTGTAATAAGTGATATAATATTGAATATGCTCATAGATAATCACAAGGCGGTAAACTAGTTCTATAAAATGGATGGGGCTATGTTATGAAAGTTATGTCACTAAGAAGCCATAATAATCTACAAGGGATCTAGCACATACACCAATGAAAATAGTAGTGATCTCAAAATAAGGGGAAATTAATTTAAATTTGTTTTAATGTGGTAATTTTTTAGGAGAGCTTGGTCTTATCTATGGTCTTAAAATATAACTCACAAGGTGAACACCAATTAGGTAAATGTTAAATAAGGGAGAAAAATAATCATAAACCTACTAAGGAAAATAATGACATAAAAATATAAAAATGAAAGAGATATCCCATAACCAAAATGAAAATAAATGCCAAATGTAATGTGTAATAAAACCAATGAACCCTAAGGAAACAATTGTGCTAGTAAAATGTGTTTTTGAGGAAAATGTGGTCCTATACAAGGTATTACAATTCAATTCACAAACTATAAAGTGAAATAAAACTAAAGAATTCAAAGGAAACAATGGTATTAGTAAAATGTGTTTATGAGTAAGACCTGGTCCTATCCATATCTTTTACAATACAACTCACAAATTAAAAAGTGAAATAAACTGCACAAAAATAAAGAAACATGAGACAAACATAACAAGAAAAATATATGCTAACGTCTATATCAAAGTTGAACATGTGAAATACAAGTCTATATGTCTCAAAAGGTTTTTTGAAGTTGAATTTATTTGTTATTATGCAATGTAGAATAAGAGTGGGCATCGTAAGATGACACAATGGGTAATTGGATGTAGAGATGAACATCATAAGATGACCTAAAGTTTGAAATGATATGTGGATGGGCATTACAAGATGCCCCAACATGTGATATGGATTGAGGTGAAATTGAACCATTATAATGATTTATATTGGGTTCATAGGTGTATTTGGAGATAGGTTAATGTGTTAGTTTGTTGGATTTGAAATCTATTAAAATTTAAATATGATTTATAAGAAAGGTATGAAGAGGTATATATTATGAATGGGGACCATGTATGATGAAATTTGGAGTAGGAATTTAAACAAGGTGATACTTTGGTTTATGTGGCTTAAGAGGTTGAGGTTAGATGAATGCAATCACCTATTTGAAGTTTTTCATGTTATTTATTCTTTTGTTATTGGTATAGGAAGAACAATCAACTATGGTTTGGAAAACACTAGTATATGAGGTGGAGGTATGGGATAATTATTTTTTATCATTATATGGTTGATGTTAATGTGATTGTGGTTCATTGGATAGGATTTGAGAAGCTTGAAGATAGTATTGATAACATATTTTGTCAGAGTATCAATATTTAAGTGTGGACCAAGTAAGGAAGCAAGAAGGAATTGGTGAATATCATAAAAAGACTCATGATAATGACCTATAGTAGCATTTCACCAATAAAACTTGTTATAATTGTACCATTTTAGATGAGGTTTGGAAGGATCAAAGCTCATTAGTTTAGAGGGTGAAAATTTCTTATTAAGTTGTTCTAGATTTAAAGGAGGGTGGATGGTTTTAAAATTGGTTGAATTGGATGCTCCCTTTTGAGTTTAAGGAGGCTTGTAAGAATAAATTTTATGAGAAAATGATTGGAAATGTTCCTTAGTAGTTGTTTGAGGTGATTCAAATTGAATCATAATAAAGTCATACCTTTTTTCTTGGTCTAAAGATTCTTCTAAAGTTTGAGGGGAAATCATCCTAACTTTTTATTGAAGAGGATCTTTAAGAGTGGTAACAAATAATTTTAAAAGAGTATCATCATTCATGTTATGGTACATTTTGTGAGTTAGAGACTTTCATCATTTGATGAAAGTGTGAGTGGATTCACTAGGAAGTTGCTTGGCATTGACAAAATGGCTAAGGTAATTGTTAGGAAGCTCATCATGTTAGAATTCCTTAAATACATCATTGACTAAATCCTCTAGTTGTGAGATGGAATGTCTAGGAATTTATTTGTACCATTCAAGTGCATTATCAATAAATGTTTTGGATACAAGCTTGGTGGTATTAAAGGTGTTAGTTTGGACCCATTCCTTATATAGATTACCAAAATATTTAAGAAAGGTAGTGGGGTCTTTAGTTATATCATATGTGATATTTGGAGAGATGTTTCCAATGTCTATGGATGTAATGAATGGAGATAAAGGTTAATTTTGAAGATGTTGAAGAATGTTATTATGCATAATTGGTTGATGGATGATATTCCCATTGACATCTCTAAGAGGAGGAAGGACAAAATTTTGATTTGGTTGATTCATGATGATTTGAGGTTGTTAGCTAGCCATTTGTAAATTTGAGATTGTCTTTGCATCATTTTAAAATGGTTAGTTGTTTGCATAACATTAATTTGTTTAATTCTTTGAGCAATAATTTAATTTGTATAAATGGGATGATTATTAATTCTAGTGGTAGGATGTGGGAAGTTAGTTTTGGTAGGAGGAGCATTCCCTATATTGGTAGTAGGGGATGGATTATTGGGTGGAGGATTCCCTACATTGGTAGGAGGAGGAGGAATAAGATGAATAACCTCAACTGTATTACATTATGTAGTAATTGGTTTTGGATTAGGAAGACATGAAGGAAGAAATTGAATAATTTCATTTGAAGTAATAAAATCTTTGAGGTTATTATCTAAATATTTAATTATGCTATGCTCTTGATTAAGTGGAGGTTAAAAATATGACATAATTATGAAATAAGAATAAATAGCTAAAAATTAAGAAAATTATAAGTGACTAAGTCAAATAGGTTGATTTATTTATGTGGGAAAGTTAAGTAGAACAACCTGTAATAGACTATGTTGAACCAATCGACTGTGTTCTGAGGGAAGGTAGCCTATAAAAGATTGAGTTGACTAGGTCGACTATGTTCTAAGGATAGGGATTTTTTTTGAAATGTGGTAAATTATATATGACTAAGAAAATTAAATTAATCACAAAAATAATTAGATAAAATGTGTTTGATCTAATTATAACACATAGCATAAACCTTGTACTAACATTGGCTAATATAAGTTTTACAATTAAAAAATATAATTTGCAAAGAGAAAATAACAAAATTGAAATGTAAATGCTAATCTAAATGGTCATTCTTGAATGTTTATAAGTTATAATAAATTTTGACATTAATTTTATAGGGATTGGGCTCCAAGAAGGAACTAGAAAAGTAATCTATAGATAGTTTCAAGTATTTTAGGATGAAAGGGATCTATATTGGTGATGATATTGGCTTAGTATTGGGTCCTACCCCCTCACTTAAAAATCCCATAGTGAAAGAGTGTCAAGCCATTTGAAAATGTATACCATCAAATACATATTTATACTTGGTCAAAAAACTAAGTCAGCCTCCCCCTTGGTGATAAAACCCAAGTAGGTAGACCTTGGGTAGAAGTTTAATTCTTTTTGGTGTTATGTGATTTGGAAGTGTGTGAAAAAAATAATGTGACTAAATTACTAAATTAAAAACCTCCTATTTATTTCATGTTTATTACTTAAAGAATAAAATCAATAAAAATGAAAATTAAATTAATTAATAGCAAGATAGGTTAATTCCTTTGTTTTTTAATAGTATAGAGTCAGTTCAGGCAACACTGTATTTAAATGGTATAGAATAGAATCAATAGGATCAATGTTTTTTATTGAATCAAGATCCATAAGAACATAGTCAAACAAGTTGAATGAGTCTTCTAGACAAGAAAACAAGTAATATAACTATGTCAATCTAGTCGATCTAGTTCATTATAGGTTTATAGTTTTATAGACTGAATACTATGAAAAATAGGACTATAAATGAAGAATAGAAATGACTAAGGTAAGAATAAACTTGATAGTTTTTTAAGATGTTGATGTTGCTATACTTTTATACTAAAAATATTTTAACAAAGTTGGCTATGTCAACTATGTTTGAAAACCTTCTAATAGAGTTGGCTATGTCAACTGTGTTTGAAAAACCTACTCATAGAGTCGACTATGTTGATTGTGTTTGAAAACTTGCTAATAGAGTCAATTAAATTGACTATGTTTGAAAACTATAATCATAAATAAAAGTGAGTCAATTGAGCTGATCTAGTTACATGTGGTTGAAGATGACCTACACAAAGAAAAATAGAATCGATCTAATTGATTATGTGTAAAAATTACACATGGAGTGTTGGACTGAGTCGATAGATTTGATCTAGTTGTAGACACTATAAATATGCACACTGTAATCTCAAGTGTCAAAATACCCCTAGACTACCTTATAACCCTCTTGGATGCAATTTAGCCTTTTGACCTCTAGCTAAACCTAACCCAAGTCAGTTTGATTCAACTAGCTTAAACCAACCTTTTACCTATTTCTACCCTTCACCTTCGACTGTCGATGGTTAGGTTGACCATCGACGATTAGAGTCCACCTCTTTAACCACCAACATGCAAGCCACCTACCTTGACTTTATAAGTATAAATCATATAAATCTAGTTGTGATCCTTTACATGAGAGATTAAAAATTAGGAATCTTAATTCACATCTTGTTTCAACTCTTTTGCCTTGCCTATAAGAAGAGAGGAACAAGGAGGTGAAGATCATCTAAAATTATTATCAAGAGCTTGTGCATCTAGAATTATCTTTTTGTAGGTCAATCATCATTAGAAATCTAGTGAACTATCTACTATGTTAGAAATCCAATATACCACTACAGCTCTACCAAAGCACCAAGTATCGTTACTCTATCAAAATTATGCTAGACTCCACTAATGAGTCAACCACCTCAAGAATCCACCCAATCAAATTTTTGTAAGATAAGTACTTTATTTCCATGCTTTAATTACTTTATTTTCTTCTTGCATTTAACCCAACACCAACAAAACTCCCATAATCTCACTTTGGGATCCCATCAATTATCTTGTTATCAACCCAAATCTATGTACAATAACCATCGATGGTTGTCTCAACTACTGATAGTCTGTCCAACCACTAATGGTCACACTAACCATCGACAATCACCTTAACCACTGATGATCAACCCAACCACTAACAGTCACTATGGTAGTAAATTATAGCAAGTTGTTTTCACCTATTTGCCCCTAACCAAATCTAATTTTCTATGTCCCTACCTGGTCACAGACCCCTACCTAATTTTTAAAAGTAGATCCTAATCACCTAGCACTAATATTAATCAACTTATCATTATTGTAATCATTTCTATTCAATTTCTTAGCAAGTATCTCTTGTGTCTAATTTTAGTACCTTTTGATTATTGATGTAAGTACATCTATTATATTTAAAAACTTAATTGTTTAAAAAATGTGGATTGATATCCTTCAAGGAAGATCTTTCTTTTGGGATCTATCTATCACTGGGAAATCAACATAACTAACTATCTAACAAGAAAATTTGCTTTAGTGTTTTCTTATCTATAGGTCATCTTCCCAAGCCAAAGAGGATTTTTTCATAATATTTTGATTCCACACATGCATAATCAAATAGATTTTTTAACCATACCCATACATAGTTTCATCTTTTTCTTTTCCTAAATAATAAGAAAAAATTCATTGAAACATTCTAGCATGCCCAATGGGACCTTGAGTCTTTACTTGGATTTATTTTATTTACATCTATATGCCTTTTTCACCATCTATGCTCATAAACAAAACTAAAGTTTTTTTTGGGATTAAAATGAAGTGCATCTATTTCCTGCTTCTAATTTTATCTCATTTTAAATTAAAGCACATCAATCTTATCATAGCATCACTTTTTTTGCACACACTAAACCAAATCTATTTCATTAATCAAACATTAAAATAACTTGAGACAAGGCCCTACTGGGATTTCATCACCTAATAGATCACCTTACCCTTTCTTAGCAATCCTACTTAGAATTCATTACCAAAGGGAGAACCAACTCAGCTCTCTAATTAAGTATAAACTTTGAAATTCAATATATACTGGAAAAGCACCCAACACCCATATTGTTATGGTGTTTTAAGTGAGGGGGTAGACCCCAATACCAAGCCACACATTTAATTCTAATACATATTCATTTTGAGTACCAAAACAACCTAAAACCAACCTTAGACTTCCTTGTTAGTACGTGATCTACAAGCCAACTTCTATCACACATTCTCATAACTTAAGGCATATGCCAAAAGTGAGATTAAAATTAACCAAAAGATTTTAATGTTCTCTAGTGTGTGTTGGATTTCCTTGATCATTTTATTGATTTATCCTTGTTTAAGTTATAATATTATTTTTATTTTATTCCCATCCTACTTACATTATTCTTACTTGTCAATAACGAAGAGACTTGGCCAATCAGGACCCATCTATAGATTATCCAGTCTCTTCTACCTCTTCATCCATGGACTACATTTCTAAATCAATATATTCTCCTCATCCTTTAGGAAGTCCTAACTTCCCTTGGGAGCTTCCTCAAGGAGATGTGGACTTTGCCATTTTCCTAGATAACAATCCCTTAGCCTTGTAACATTATCTTACAACCATGTCTTACCATATCCCAGCTTTGGCCCCACCCATAGATCCACCCTATGGCATACCTCACCACCTCATGGGGAACACCTCTATTGCCACAATTATAACCCAACTACTGGCTATTCAAGCCTCCTCATCCACCAATAATCCCTTTGAGACTACCATGGAAAACCAACCAACCCAAACTATGAACTCCCTTATACCTTCCACTCTTAAAAACAACTGCTCCACCTTAGAAGAAAACAAACCTATAACCACCTACACTCCCTCTACAACAAGGATGCATACCTATAGCATTACCAAACTTCATTTAACTACCCCAAATCCATCAACCATTACCTTGCTTCAAAGCTTGGTGGTGTCCATACCCTCTACCTTGCCACTGATCAACACAAGGTTCACCACCCTTCCATCGATCACCAACCCAACTACTACTCCTATCCAACAAGTGCCCATTTCACTAAAATTTGGATACATCCCTAAACTACAAGGGCATGTACCCCTACCCACCACCCAACCACCTACATCTACATACCCTTATGTATCTTCCACCTAACCATTGGCATCTACATACCAATATGTGGTAGCCTCCCAACCTTATACCTACTATCAGTATGTCACCCTACCACCATAGCAGTATACATCTTATAGCCTTTTGGGTGCATAACCCCAAGTGGAACTAATGAATGTGCTTATGGACAAGATGGCCACCTTAGAGTTATACATTTTGTGTTTCCATAATCTCATATCCTATGACTAGATCTATAATGAGCCCATCCACATATCTATTAGGCCATAGCCTCCTCAATGGGAATTGCCTAAGTTCTCTAAATTCCAAAGTAAGGAGGATCCCCAACAACACCTTAGGGAATTTAGGCATGCTTATTAGCTGATTACCTATGATGATGCCCTCCTTTGTACCTTCCCCATGTCCCTAGCTAGTCAGACATTGGATTAGTATAGTGTCATACCCAAACACTCCCTCTTCTCCTTCACCCAGTTGGCTCAAAATTTCCTAGACCATTTCTTGATCAATATCTCCAAGAAGGTTTCTATCACTGACCTCTACTCGATCTAGTAGTTTGAGGATGAATCCATTGTTAAATTTGGATCTTGTTAGAGGAGCTTAATTAACCAAATTTCATTTTCCTTACCTCAACCTAAACTTATAGAGATCTTTTCTTGAGCATGTGCCAAACATATCTCCTTTACACTACATGTCCAAAGATTCTACACTTTTGATGAATATTTTACCATGGCACATAAGTTATAAAATAGAGCCATTGATGAAGGAAAGATAACACTGAAGAACAAGAAATCCACCTACAAAACCAATGAGGCTTCTTCTTCCAAACTAAATAAATAGTATAATACCAATACTGAGGGCAAGGGAACCACAAATGTAGTGGTCCTTAAATCTTCTCTTCCACCATCCACCAACCAACCAAATTCCTCTATTTCCCTAAAGCAAAACATGAGGAACCAAAATCGTAGAAACCATAAATAATTCACTCTACTTGGAAAATCTTATACTTTAATCTTGGAGAAGTTATTAAAGGTAGATATCATTCAACTTCCTCCTATCAAACCCACTCAGTAGTTTGATTCCTCTCATTTTACACCTAGTTGTTACAATGAGAATGATCTATGTGCCTTCCATTGGGTACTAATACATGATGTTAGTAGGTGTAATACATTCAAGAGCCTTATCTAATCCCTTATTAATAAGGGGGAGCTCACATTGGATAAGCCCAATGCACCATCAAACCAAGCCCTTGATATGTTTAGGCAACCTTTCCCAAACCATGCTCCTAATAAGAATGAGAGTAACTAGGTTGAGTGTTCTCATGATGCCCAAACAGTCAATATGGTCCTTAATGCACTCATTACCAAACTAACTAATCCCCAATCCTCTGATTCTCCACCTCCTCCATTTACTGAGGTAATGGAGTCACCATCCCTTCCTTTAGAAACCCAAACCAAGGAAATACCATCTTCTCCCCCTCCACTTATTGAGGTAGTGGAGTCCTTAAACACTCTTTGAAGTAATATACCAAAATAACCAACCATCACTACCTTCCCTTTATCTTTAACTACCAAGTAACTCACCCCTCCCATAGAAATCATTCCCAAGGAGGAAGTACACATGTCCACTCCTCCCATAGAGGAGCCCTATCTCAACATTTCATCCTTTGATTGAGGAATATGAAAAGGTTACCATCTCTCTTTCCCAATTGATGGGTCTATCCTTTGAACCCACTACCTAGGGAACCAAACCAACCTATAAACCATTCTCTAGACTAGTCCAGAGATCAAAGTTTATTTTCAAACCCAACTTAGACTGGGTTACCTTTTGACAACCACTAGGCCTCCCTTACATTACCAGACTAGAACTTCCAACCCTTTCTTTGGTAGACCAACCCCTTGCCTCTATTGACCAACCTATTGCCATATCTACCCTACTAGCCAAAACCCTACCCAATCACACAAAACCTCTACAAAACCAACCAACCCTCAACCACCTAAGTCAACTAGGACCTAAATAACCAAACCCTCTTCTATCACCATAACCAAATCAAACAAAATCCTTGGTGCCTTCCCTCTACCATGCCTTAGTCACCCATCTGTGAAAGTGGACCTAACCTCTTCAAACCCACCAACTAAGCACCCAACCAAAGTAACCAAAGAGGTAATACCACCCAATGACCTGATGACTTGAATTTTACTTCCTTCAACCTTTCCCTCCATTTTGGAGCCTCATCCCTCTACCTTGAGTATGAATCCCATTATCTCTACGAAAACCCCACCACCTCTTTTGGTTACACCTTTGTAATTAATTTTAGATTTACCTCTCTTCACCGCATAGGTAATACCCAAGCTACCTACCTTTTAATCTATGACCTCTAGATCATCAGCCTCCTTGTCTAAAAAAAAACCATCAACCAAGTGCACCACCTTACCTAAGGCACCTATCACCAAATCTACTTCCAAACAACCTTTTGCCTCAACAACCAAAGCTAAGACCGCTAAACCTTTACCACTTTTAGCTGAATCCTACTTGACCATTTTCCATAAGCTATTAAAAAAATATTTTTTATCCTTACCTCCCATTAGACGCTTTGATCCTCTTTCTTCAAAATCCATTTGGTATAATTACCACAAGGTGTGTTCTTATCATAGGACACTTAGCCATGATGCAAAGAATTGTAAAGCTCTCCAAATTGTTATCCACTAGCTTTATGATGAGGATGATCTATTAATAGATGAACCTCCCATGAGACCTATGCCAATCTCACTAAAAACCACACCTACACAATTCTTACCCACTCTTCCACTCTCACCTTAGAGTGAGGATGAGTCTATCTAATCTCCTACCCTAAATCCTCCTATCTATAATATCAATAGGGTCATGAGATCATAATATAAGGATAAGGGGAAGACTAAGGTGTCCATTTCATGGATGTATCCATATTTAACCTCCCAACTAACCCACACCCAACCATCTCCACCTTTGACCAAACCCAAGGTGTGTATTTTAGGTGCCTGCCAATCTAATCCCTCAGAATCCATCAGGAGAGTTATCCTCAAGCAACTTCACTAGAGCCTAAAAAATATGATCTTGTATGAGTTGATCTCTAACTCTCCCCATCAATACCAAGTACTAATAAAGGCTTTGAAATCCATAGAAGTCTAGCTCGAAGATCCCCAACCTCTAACAACCTTTGTTAGTACCCTTCAAATTTCCAACCTTGTCACCTTTAAGGATTTAAAAATACCTTCCATATATCTAGATGACCCAAATCCCCCTCTCTTTATTACTACTTACATAAACCAAACCCACATCAAATAGGTCATGATTGATGGGGGGGATAGTATTAACATCATCTCTTCCCATGCCTACAACCAACTCAACCTTCTAGATAATGTCATGTCTGAAACCTTGACCATCCTTCAATCATTTAATGAAACCATGGCCACTACCTTAGGACTATTGTCCTTCATATCCATTTAGGACCTCACACACTCCCTAAACTCTTATATGTAGTGTAAGGTGAATTCCAATACAATATTTTATTAGGATGACCTTGGATATGCTCCATGGGTTACATCCCCTCCACCCTTTACCATTGCATTAAGTTTGAGAATGAAGGCCACATCATCACCATCCAAGATGACCTAAGTCCTTTCTTGACATGTAACATGACATATCACCCAACTAATGTCCTCATACCCCCTTCTATCACACCCTCAACAACCAAAAACCAACCTTTAACCATGAAAGTGGATGCCATATCCCCTTCCACCAATAAGGCATCCACTAGCTCCTCTATTCCTTCAGACTAAATCCCTACCATGGACCCTTTGGAATCAATATTCCATCTCCTTTCACTAGCGAAATATCATCTTTCAGCCCTTGATGCTTTCCCTACTCCTTATGAGTATGGGTAGCTTACTAACCAACTAGGATATGACCCCAACATTAAAACTATTATTCTTTTTGGACCTCTCTTCTATCATATATGTTTTGTCTATGGGGGACTAGAAAAACCCCTTGGAGGTTATACCACATCTCTTTAACCCTAACCATTTATCATTGGCTTTTCTTACCTAGATAAGTTTAGTTTTTGCCAAGACATAACTCTATTAGAGTGATTATAAAGGCTTTTGGTCTTAGGTGATACAAACATGGCCCACACAAACTGGTCAGCATTGAGACTAGGAAGCCACATGAAAAGCATGGCCTTAGTTTTATCCTACCCAACAAGAAGCAACCCAAACCACCTACCACCACCATTTTTGAGAAAGATACCCCTTCCTCACCAACCTCTCCTCTGTTCGCATGTGAGGATGATGACATCCTCTCTCCTAATTTTTTTTTGTCATCATGATCAACCTCAAACCCTTGACTTATCAAAAGGAAGGGGAAACTATAACCATCTATTTGACCCATCTTGAGATGATAGGAGAAGACTTTCCTACCATTAACACTATCTAGTGCTAGGATGATGATTTCATTCTCACCTACCTTGGTGCCCTAGATTATTCCACCCACAAATGCCTTCCTCCTAAGACCTTGATGATGTTGAACAAATCCACCATGGATATCAATTTATGCACTTTGAATAACCCCTACATTGTCAAAATTGGTCAATCATTTAATGTCAAGGAACTTTAGGACTTCCCCTCTTTTCTCTAAGACCATAACATAGCCTTTGCTTGGTTTATAGTGATATGCCTAGAATTGAATCCACTATTACCACCTATAACATAGTCACTAACCATGATGCCAAACCTATCAAATAATAGCTTTGATGCATGTACCCTCGCATATCCCTTCTCATCAAAGAATAACTTCAACATCTTCTATCTATCGATTTCATTTAATCCATTGACTATCCCTAATGGGTCTTAAATTTCATACCTATCACTAAAGCCACATGAGGATTATGAATTTATGTGGACTTTCATGACCTCAACCTCACTCCAAATATGACTTTCCCTTATCGATCATCGACCAATTAGTTAATCTTACATCTAGCCATGAGATGTTATCTCTCATGGATGGATTCTTGGGATATTATTAGATCTTAATTTCCCTCAAAGATCAACACAAAACCACCTTACCACCCCATGGGGAACCTTCTACTATAGAGTCATGCCTTTCAAGTTAAAGAACACTAGCACAAACTACCAACGTGCCATGACCTATATCTTCAGTGACTTTATCCATAATATTGTTGAGGACTATGTGGATGACCTTCTCAAAAAATACAAACTCCAAAAAGATCACTTGGTCATTATAAAGATCATTTTTGAATGCCTCATCCATTACCATGTCCACCTTAACCCCAAAAAGTGCATTTTGGGGTCTTATCAGGAAAACTTCCTAGCTTTATTTTCTCCCTTTATGGAATCAAAGTTGATCCTGCCAAAAGCAAATCCATTCTCAACATGATTCCTCCAACTAAGCTCAAGCAACTCCACAGTTTGCAGGGGAAAATCCAATCCATTCATCACTTTATCTCCCATATTTTAGATTTATGTCATCTTTTCCACCACCTTCTGAAGAAGGATGTCTCTTTTAAGTGGAATGGTGATTATCAAAAGGCCTTTGATTCACTCAAAGAGTACCTTTTTTCACCACCAATCCTCACCCCTCCCAAGGGGGACCAACCTTTTTACCTATATATCTCTACCACCGACCACTCCCTAGGGGTAATACTTGCTCATCGAGATGAACAACATAGAGAGCAAGTCATCTACTACATCAGTCATATTCTTATAGAATATGAGACTTGATATACCCATATTGAGAAACTTTGTTTGGCCTCAGTCTTCGTGACTACCAAACTTTGCCACTACCTTTTTAACCATAAAACCTATGTCATAACTAACACTGAACCACTCAAGTACATACACTCCAAGCCATACCAAAACCAACATATGGCCAAGTGGATTATGCTCTTAGTAGATTTTGACCTTGAGTTTCTTTAGTAAAAGTTAAGTGAAGGACAAGTCATTATTGACCAATTGGCCAAGGCACCATTGACAAAAACCAACCTCCTCCTCTTGAGTTCCATGATGAGTCGATCATGACCCTCTTTCATGAAGATTTACCTATCAATTCACCATGTTATTTAATAGATAAAAGTGTTAACATGGTAGGGGATATGGTATCATCCTTATCCCCTTTGATAGTAAACCTTTCCCTTTATCCTTCAAGATTGATTTTGAATATACCAACAATATGGTTGAGTATGAAGCCTTAGTAATAAGAATTCAGACTACCTTAGCCCTAGGAGTCAAAATAATCAATATCTTTTCTGACTCCTAGCTTGTGGTCAATCAAATCAATGGCTCTTACCAATGTAAGAATGATGTTTTGCAATAGTACAAGCAAGTAGTCGATGAACTCTTGGCTTCATTTAAACACTAGCATATCAAATCAACCCCATGATCTACCAATAAGTTTATCAATAGAATGGCTTCCCTTACCTCTTAGATATCATCTGCACCTTCTAACTCAAAGCTATCTATTGATATCCATAGACTCACCTAACCTTCTTATGTCAAACTAGATTCTCTCAACATTTTCAATGTGAAAGAGTCCCAACCTGACCTTTGGTATTATTGTCCCCAAAAATAGACTTCTCATTTTTGGGACAACATATGAACTATTTTGGCCCTGCAAGACCAAAATTATCTGTCCCCTTCTCAAAATTTGTTTTGAGCTTTCAAATTCCTCATTTTTCAAAGCTTTTCCAGAAATCTAAGGACTCTACAGGCTTAAATCTATGGACTCTACAGATATGTTTCTACGGACTCAACATGCTTGAAATTAGCAAGTTCAACAAGTTCAAAGGCTTTTGTAGGTGATTTCAATCAAAAGAACAAGTTTATAACACTTAGTCATTTTTAGGATTGGTTTAATGCCTTGGTTAAACCAAAAATGTTCATTGGCAAGCTTCTAAGCAAGGAATGAACCATTGAAACTTAAACCATTTTGGTTCAACGGGTTCAATGAGTTAAGCACTTCAGCAAAGGTTTAACGAGTGGTTGGTTCAACACATTTTGTTCAAGTGATCAAAAAAGACTTAGCCAAATAAAGAGATTGAATTGATTAAACCATTAGACCATCGAACCAAATTTGGTTCAATCAACAGGTTTAAGGGGCTGCCCCAAAGCCAAAGGAACAAGTGCCCTTGTGGAGGGAAGTGAACTAGAGCCAAGTGCCCTTGCGGAGGGTAGGGAACATTGGTTTAAGGGTCCAAGAGAAGCCAAAAAAGATAGAATTCCTTCATATTTGGTTCAAGGCCCAAAAGGAATAATTCCTTCAGAATTTTTGTCTGATGGAAATGACTAAGTGAAGGAGGCCAAAAGAATTCCTTCAAAAAGGTTTTTCTATGGGAGAATGACCAAGGTAAAATTAATTTAGACATTTTGTTTGAAGGAATTCACTTGAGAAGAAAGCCTGAAGAAATTGAAATGATTAAAATGACTAAGGAAAAGAAGCTTTCCTTCAAACTTTTATCTGAAGGAAAAGCCTAACTGAAGAGAAAATCCAGCAAAAAAATGCCCAAAAAAAAGACAAGGAGATCAGTGGAAGCTGCCATGTGTCCCTCATAAATTTGAAGTCGCCAAGTGTCATCTATCGGGACACAGTTTCTAATAAGCTTCATAACAGTGGAGTGCAACAAGTGGCATCATCCGTATGAATCTAAATGAGTCCCAAATGTTTCTAAATTATTTCTAAAGTAGATCGGAAGCCACCATGTGTCACCTTCTGCAAGACTCTCAAAGGTTTCTAAAGCTTCTATAAGTTAAGTATAACATGCCACATGTCTTGTTATAACTCAGCAAAATGTGAAAAGTGTCTGCATCTGTGTTCCCCTTTTGAAGTTGCTCGAATAAGAAGTGTCATGGGTCCCATTTTTTGTAAGTTTTTAGTAAGTTTCATAATATTGGAATGTGCCACATGTCAAAGACAGAGCACTCCCAATACAAAGAAGGAGCCAAAGGAACCAACAAAAAGCGAGAGGATAGCTCAAGGGCTCAAATCATAGTAAAAAGAGGGAAAGGCTAAAATATATTCAAGGGAGTTATTTCCAGTAGGTGAAATAGTGGATTAATTGGATTTATAAAGCACACCAAATCAAGGATGCAACCTATTTTTTTCTTGGAAGTAATGGCAAAATGGATAACTATGTAGACACCAGATGATCTAGACCCAAGAGAAGACATTTGAGATGAAATGACACACCATAGCTAAGCAAGCCACCCTATTCTAGCATGGCCCCCTAACAGAACTAAAAATGCATTCAAGGCATTAAATGCACAGCATGAGCCATTCCATGAAACAAAGCTCCAAGTCTTTCTTGGTTGCTATATATTGTAATCTCTTTTATTGTTTTAAGGGAGATCTTCCAGTTATCAGAAGCAAAACTCCACCCAAATTGAAAGGCATTACTGAGACTTTGAGTTTAGATTGTTCATCATATTTCTTTGTTTGAATTAGAAAGCAAGTTACTTTCAGACTTTGTGATGTTATAGCTTGTATCATTCCAAGAGATTATTCTTATGTCTATTTCCTAAATGTATTCTTGTTTATTCAATTTAACAAGCAGAGCTAGTGGAGGTGATAAGGAAGGTGTTTTTAAGCCATCTATAAGAAGACTTTGTGTTGCCTACAGTTTCCTTTAGTGTGTTTGTCTTTTTCTATTTCTTGTGTAAAGGACCTTGGGATGACTTTGTCCCCTCATTGTCTTTCATATTTCACTCTTGGGCAGTTAAGGTGGAGACTTTTCACTACATCTTAGGCTATTGGTTACTATGTCCCTATTACCAGTTACTTGTCACTACCTAAAAGAACTCCTACTATTCCCTACAAGAACACTTATGAAAAAAGAGAAGTGTCTTCAGTGTTTTTAACAAGATTTTCTCCTTTGTTTTTGAACATCATCTCTGAAAGATGAGAGATGGATTGTGTATCCTACCCCTATGTGTTATTTTTAGCTTATATTTATAGTATATAGCTCCCACATAGTTATAAGGGAACCTCCACTTAATGAGAGGAGAGATTTGTCTCCTTTTGATGTGGTAAACCCACACATCTAGATGACCAATCTCCCTATGCTGTGGTTGAAGAGACCTATTTTGCTCATCAGTTAGTTGGTGACAAAAAATTCAACCAATAGTTTTTGGTGACTCTGTTGGGGATGAACATGTAGTCTGAAGCCTCAAGTTTCAGATTGAAGTAGTCCCTACCCTTATCCATTATAGACTCTAGCAACTCTGTTCTATGTCTTACCCATTATAAAAATAGCTTTACCATCTTTCTCCCAACCTTATCCATTACCATTATCCATTATATACTCTGGTGACTCTGGTTTATGTCATACCCATTATCATTATAGCCTTATCCATTTATTTCACTAGGGAAGAGCGCGTAGTTTAAAATCTCAAGCTTCAAGCTAAAGTAGATCCTACTCTTTTCCATTTTTGTTCTATAATCTGATAGCTCCATAATCAAAACATGTGTTGGATTGAACTAGTAGAAAAGCAAGCTATGGTAGTGGACCATACTACTGCACTCCAAAGTTAGTAAAAGGAACTCTCTGCTAAGAGAGAAAATATTTATGGTTTTCATATTGAAGACCACATCTTGCCATGGGGCAAGAAGAGAGAACCAAAAGGAGTACACAAGAAATGTGATTCTTGGTGGAGAGTTCCATTCACCCATCACTGATTTTGGGGACAAAGTGGTTTCTTACTAGTTTATTAGGATGGAATGCCATTTTCATTGTCTCACAATGGGCAACATCTAAATCACTTCAATTCTTGAAGTATCAGATAAGTTCACCTGTACATATGTACATTTGTATAGTCTTTAGTTCTATTTTGTGATTTTCATTTTTGGCACCTTTCCTTTTTGGGTAACATGACTCCATAGCCCAATGGCATACTTCAAGGCACTAGAGATTTTAGTTTCTACTCCCCTCAGCTATTTCAAGTTTTCATCTGAAGGAAGTTCCCCAACTGGAGCCAGCTGTTGTCCCCAAAAATAGACTTCTCATTTTTGGGACAACATATGAACTATTTTGGCCCTATAAGACCAAAATTATCTCTCCCCTTCCTAAAATTTGTTCTAAGCTTTCAAATTCCTCATTTTTCAAAGCTTTTCCAGAAATCTACAAACTCTGCAGGCTTAAATCTATGGACTCTGTAAATATGTTTCTACAGACTCAACATGCTTGAAATTAGTAGGTTTAATAGGTTCAAAGGCTTCTATAGGTGAGTTCAATCAAAATAATAAGTTTCCAACACTTAGTCATTTTTAGGATTGGTTCAACGCCTTGGTTCAACCAAAAATGTTCATCG
Organism: Torreya grandis; assembly: GCA_037957365.1. Classification (NCBI taxonomy): domain Eukaryota; kingdom Viridiplantae; phylum Streptophyta; class Pinopsida; order Cupressales; family Taxaceae; genus Torreya; species Torreya grandis. Next base: position 2,452,514 of record JARHVA010001297.1, on the reverse strand, counting down.
ACAAGCTTCTAAGCAAGGAATGAACCATTAAGCCATTGAATCGTTGAACCTTAAACCATTTTGGTTCAACGAGTTCAATGGGTTCAATGAGTTAAGCACTTCAGCAAAGGTTTAATGAGTGGTTGGTTTAATGCATTTTGTTTGAGTGATCAAAAAAGACTTAGCTAAATAAAGAGATTGAACCAATTGAACCATTGAACCGTTGAACCAAAGTTGGTTCAATCAACAAGTTCAAGGGGCTACCCCAAAGCCAAAGGAACAAGTGCCCTTATGGAGGGAAGTGAACTAGAGCCAAGTGCCCTTGCAGAGGGTAGGGAACATTGGTTCAAGGGTCAAAGAGAAGCCAAAAAAGATATAATTCCTTCAGATATGGTTCAAGGCCCAAAAAGAACAATTCCTTTAGAATTTTTGTCTGACGGAAATGACTAAGTGAAGGAGGCTAAAAGAATTCCTTTGAAAAGGTATTTTTGTGGGAGAATGACCAAGGCAAAATTGCTTCGAACATTTTGTCTGAAGGAATTCACTCAGGAAGAAAGCCTGAAGAAATTGAAATGATTGAAACAACTAAGGAAAAGAAGCTTTCCTTTAGACATTTTGTCTGAAGGAATTCCTTCAAAAATTTTGTCCAAAGGAAAAGCTCGACTGAAGAGAAAATCCCATAGAAAAATGCCCAAAAAAAAGACAAGGAGATCAGTGGAAGCTGCCATGTGTCCATAAATTTTAAGTGGAAGCTGCCAAGTGTCATCTATCAGGACAGTTTCTAATAAGTTTCATAACAATAGAGCGCAACAAGTGGCATCATTTGTATGAATCTAAATGAGTCTCAAATGTTTCGACATTATTTCTAAAGTAGATCAAAAGCCACCATGTGTCACCTTTAGTAGGACTCTCAAAGGTTTATAAAGATTATATAAGTTAAGCAGAACATGCCACGTGTCCTGTTATAACTCAGTAGAATGTGATAAGTGTCTGCATCCGCATTCCCCTTTTGAAACTGATCAGACAAGAAGTGTTTTGGGTCCTATTTTCCTTAAGTTTATAGTAAGTTTCATAATAGAAAAATGTGCCACATGTCAAAGATGGAGCACTCCCAATACAAAGAAGGAGCCAAAGGAGCCAACAGAAAGTGAGAGGATAGCTTGAGGGCTCAAATTGTAGCAGAAAGAGGGAAAGGCCAAAATATCTTCAAGGAGTTATTTCTAGTAGGTGAAACAGTGGATTAATTAGATTTTTAAAGCACCAAATCAAGGATGTGACCTATTTTTCTTCCTAGAAGTAATGGCAAAATAGACAACTGCACAAACACCAAATGATCTAGACCCAAGAGAAGACATTTGAGATGAAATGACATGCCATAGTTAAGGTAACCACCCTATTCTAGCATGGTCCCCTAACAGAACTAAAAATGCATTCAAGGCATTGAATGCAAAACATGGGCCATTCCATGAAACAAAATGCCAAGTCTTTCTTGGTTGTTATATATTATAATCTCTTTTATTATTTTAAGGGAGATCTTTCAGTTACCAGAATCAAAACTCTGCCCAAATTGAAAGGCATCACTGAGACTTTGAGCTCAGATTGTTCATCATATTTCTTTGTTTGAATCAAAAAGTAAGTTACTTTTAGACTTTGTGTTGTTATAGCTTGTATCATTCTAGGAGATTGTTCTTATGTCTATTTCCTAAATGTATTCTTGTTTATTCAATTTAACAAGCAGAGCTAGTGGAGGTGACAAGGAAGGTGTCCAGAAGCAAACTGTAAGAAGACTTTATCCTGCCTACAATTGCCTTTAGTGTGTTTGTCTTTTTCTATTTCCTATGTAAAGGACCTTGGGACAACTTTGTGACCTCATTGTCCTTCGTATTTCACTCTTGGGCAGTCGAGGTGGAGACTTTGTGCTACATCTTAGGCTATTGGTTACTACATCCATGTTATTGGTTACTTGTCACTACCTAAAATAACTGCTATTATTCCCTGCAAGAATGCTTCTAAAAAAAGAGAAGCACCTTTAGTGTTTTCACCAAGATTTTCTCCTTTGTTTATGAACATCATCTCTAAAAGAAGAGAGATGGATGGTGTATCCTACCCTTGCATGTTATTTTTAGCTTATATTTATAGTATATAGCTCCCACATAGTTATAAGGGAACCTCCCCTTGATGAGAGGAGAGATTTGTCCCCTTTTGATGTGGTAAACCCACACATCTGGATGACCAATCTCCCTATGTTGTGGTTGAAGAGACCTATTTTTCTCATTAGTTAGCTGGTGACAAAATATTCACCCAATAGGTATCAACAGACCTTTGACTATCTCAACCTTTCCATCATTCCTTCTATCCTTTCTAGGAATGCTCAAATAGCATTTATCCAAAGTACCTCTCATTATACCATTATGGGAGGATTTTTTTACAAATTTAGCTTTGATGGCTTCCTCTTTCATTGTCTATATAGTCATGAAGCCTCTCATGCTATCAGGGAAACACATGATGGTATCTATGGGGGACACTTTAGTGGCCTTGTTATATCTAAATGCATCCTTTTCCTCATCTACTATTGGCCTACCCTTAACCAATACTATTGTCATTATGTGAAAAAGTGTGTTAAATACACACAACACAACAATCGGCACCATGCACCTAACCATAGTCTTCACATTTTTACCAATTTTTAGCCCTTTTCATAATGGGGTCTAAACCTCATTGTTGGAATTAATCCCCATTTATCATAGTAACAACACTCTATCATCACTGTAATCAAATATTTTACCAAATAGGTAGAGGTTATTCTTATAGCCTTGACCAAAGTAGAAAATATTGTCAACTTTATCAACCATCATATCATCTTTTACTTCAGTGTTCCTCATAAGATTATCATTGAAAATGGTAAATCCTTTAAAAAAATTAAGTCCAAGGTCTATGTGACACATTTGACATTAATTTATGTTTCTCCTCACCTTATCACCCTCAAGCAAATGGATAGGTCAAGGCCTCTAACAAAACTCTTAATAACATGCTAACTAAAATGGTTAATGCATTTGGTTGAGATTGGCATTTTCACATCCCCTTTACCTTATGGGCATATCATACTAGCATTATGACCCTTATGGGTGCTACCCCTTTATCTCTTCTATTTGGATTAGAGGTCATCTTGCCTCTTGAAGTCCAAATCCCATCTCTTAACATATGTTTACAAGAGCTTATTTATGAAGATGATTATCATCATCACTACTTAGCTTAGTATGAGCTACTTGATGAACATCATTTAGATGATCTTACCCACCTTCATATCTACCAAGAACATGTCAAGTATGCCTATAACAAACACCTTAAGGTGCAAAACTTCAACATCAAACACCTCATCTTAAAGGAAAATCAACATGTCACCAATATGGACAAGTGGGGAAAGTTTGATTTCAATTAGCTTGGACCCTACATCATAACCCACAAGTATGGATCAAGAGCTTACCAATTGTCTTCTTTTGAAGGCCACTTAGAACCTAAGCCCCTCAATACTTCATATCCACATTTTTTATTTTTTTAAAAAGGATTGACTTCACCTTTTATTTAACTTAAACTCATCCCTTACTATCCATCCACATTCCCTCTATTTATTTTAGGGGCAACTGATTAAAACTAAATCATGTGATTATCCATCACAATCATATCCTAATCTTAAATAATGGGTACCACATCTCTACCTATGGCATGGTTCTCATGGTACTTTTCATCCCTTTCAAAGGGATGTATTCCCATGATCATTGTCACCTAAACCTCTTTACACCTAATCAACCCTCTTGTGCTTTTAGTTTTACCTTCATAAAGGTGAACCCATAAGCTTATATAATCAAGTCTATGTCTATCAAAATCAAACAAGCAAAAATCAAAATCCACACCAATAACAATCATGGGTCATTCTTAGTATTCATATATTGCTCCCTTGAAGGATAGTTGTATAAGCATATCTAAAATTACACAAATATAAGGTAGACTACTCCCTTAAAGGATAACTGTCACAAAGCCTTGAATAAAACACATAAACTAATACCACTCCTTGAAGGATGGTTGAGTAAAACATTTGTCAAAAATGTAGCAATTTCTTGGAAGCTTCCTGTATCAATCAGCTTTCCATATACAACAATAAAGAAAAAGACTCATTATCACAATCACAAAAAAATCAAATATTGAAATCCACAATTAGCTCTCACATAAAAAATTAAAGTGGAAACAACAATCGGCTTTCACAAGTAGACTTCCCGCATCAATTAGTCTACACAATTTGACATAGACTTATTTATACTAACTCTTTAGATGCCTATAGTAGAGGCATGCTAGTCTCACAATAAGGTTCCATTTTTCACCCTTCCCCCTTTTACACACTATAAGCAAGGTATTTTTTTGAGCTTACTTAACCTTATATGGCCAAGACACCCTTTTGAATAACTAACGAATGTTAATGCGAAGAATTCAAAGGGATTATGTTTATTAAGCCAATCCAACTTTAGTTTTATTATGTAAGTCCTTGTCAAAGAAGAAGAATCATGACCTCTTCTTATCCTATCGTGGCTAGTTGATATTTTCATTACAACATTTATCTCTTGATTATATTCTCTATTCTACCATCTAGTCTTGGTAGTTACCTTACCTCATGTGCTTTACCTTAAGCAAGATAGTAGAAACCATAATCATAATAGGCATATCCATGTGTGTCATAAGCAACATCATAATCATAATCATAACTATAAAAATCATAATAAAACCACAACATCCATGAGCATTAAAATAATCAACCACTTTCCACCACATGTCTGAAATCTAAATAATGAAATCTAAATACTCATTAATATTTAGCATGTCGTAAATAGCTAAGAATCATAACCATATATCAAAACCATCTCATGCCTAGATAAGCCTACATCAATTAACATAAGCATAATCCATAATCAATATAACATCACATCATAAGCATTAAACATCAACACAAACCATAAACCATGAGCATGAGCATAAACAAAGATCACACACACACACACACACACACACACATGTATGTATGTATGTATATATGTATGTATGTATATGTGTGTGTGTGTGTGTGTGTGTGTGTGTGTGTGTGTGTGTGTGTGTGTGTGTGTGTGTGTGTGTGTGTGTGTGTGTGTGTGTGTGTGTGTGTGTGTATGTATGTATGTATGTATGTATGTATTTATATATATATATATAATATATATATATATATATATATATATCATGAGTCAAATAGCATAATCTGTACAACCATCAGATAGACATGTCTCTCTCTCAAAATGTACATCTCACCACATCAGTTCATAGGCCAGAATCAAAATGATATACAATAATATATAAAGTCTATGAGCTATGTCATGCCCTAGGGGCACCACTATCTCTTAGAGCACCACTATCTCTTGGTGCTTTCCCACCTGTTATACCTACCGATCCCCCAAATGTACCTATTTATCCATCCACTAATGTTGTCCATTAACCTAGTATTGCTACACTAGCACCACCTACCAAGATGGCTCTATACTCACCCCATCGAGGCTCTTATGAAAACTGTGTCAAAACTATGGCCTCATAATATTGTATCTCTTCCATCATAACCAGGTATCATGCTATGGGGATCCTACTTGGTGGCCCTATCTATACTATAGTTTCTATTCCTCCTCTCTATCTTAGAGAGTCCCTCTCCTATGTAACCAAGGTGATTGAAGACCACACCTAGACCCTATCACCTATGAGAGTAGAAACTTGACCCTATAAGGTGGCCACTTACCCCTGTAGCACTATCAATTATACTTGAGTAGCAGCAAATACCACTCCTGCTTGTCCATCAGGGCTATCTATATCTATCATCCAAACCGATATCTATAGCTACATATAATGGATCATATTATGCCATGTACCCATTAAAAAACTGACATAATCTACTTGAGGCTTGGTGGCAACTCCTCATAATCTAGTAAAGTAGGCACAGGATGTGACTTAGGTAATAAAATCTCTAAATCCTCTCACCTATACCTAGGGAATACACCTAAAATACCTTGTATAAGGCCAAAATACCTCCTCACCCTCTCAAATGAGATGAGCTCCACCTCCCCACCTTGCCTACTAAGTATCCATATATAGCTCTTAAGGGAGAGTGTCTACCTCTTATAACCAGGCCATACTAAAAAATGGACATAAGGCCTCTAGGTGATGTATCCAATCACTAGTATACTCAGTTCACCTTTAAACCAATCCATATCATGTGTACCACCTCCTATACCTAATGTAATAAAATCACCCCTCCATCACATGAAACCAATAAGGAACTCAATCTGTACAAACCCTACCCATGACAATCCCACTAGCCTCAATGCCCTAATATGCTCATAAGACCAACAATGCAAAACCAAGATGACACTGATACCATACATATTATGGGCCTTGAACCCCCATAGCTCCCTTTATATCTATACTAAGAGAATAGGTACCCATCCAAACACCGTCCACCCAGTAGTAGCTCCACCAACATCCCTAGTAGTTAATATGGAAAGCTTTTATTGCTTGAGTTAAGAAGGGAAAAGTAAGAAATGACAATCATAAGCATGGTCATGAGTCTCCTCTTACCTAAATCCATCTGATACAATGCATTGTACCTAAACCCCCCAACATGCCATCTAACTTGATCACTATCATATCCATACAAAATCTCCATGAATTCCTCCCACTTTTCTCACTCTAAATGATAGATCATATTACCCCAAAGTGAAATTCGGGTGATCTTATGAACATCCTATAGCAAGATAGTCATCTCACTGATTATTAATAGTAATATATTTGTAGTGGGATCCCATCTCTTGATGAGAACTATGACCATGGATGAATCTTGAGGCACATGCTGATAATGCCTTATATCTCCCAACCTAACCTACTTTATGTGGGCCTAATCAGCTGGGGTCATCCCCTGTTAGATCTTTGTAAAGATACATGGCACTTAGTCATGCATATATATCTACTCCCTAACCTACACCAATTTGGAAACATGGCTTATTCACCTACACCATTATTATCTACCTGATCCTTTTAGTAGTAGACTTATTTCCTTATATATCTCACCTATCTACCTAATACCTACTAAGTTTGCCCTTTAAACCTATAATGCCAGACTATACCTAACATTCAAAAACACTCACTTTTCCTTAAATTTTTTTACATATCCTCCAAACCTATCTTTTACCCTAGTCAATAGTTGATGATCATGGTGACCAATGATGGTCAGACTTGATTGTCAATGGTCACTGTGGTTATTCTAAAGCCAAAACACCCAAACCCTATCTACCTTAAAAACAACCCAAATGATAAAATAAACATGAATAATTTACTAACCTCATCCCTAACCACCCCAACTTACCTACCCACTCTATTAATTTTTTATTTTACCCACCAATTTACCTAAAATCCATAAAAAAACCCCTACCTAGGGCTTAACCTAAATAACTACTCACCCACCCTTAATACCCCTATAAATTAAAGCTAAACTACTAAATTAAGGTCACCCCTACCTCATTTCATGACCACCATCATGTAGTCAGCTATAGACTAGCTCATCCTCTTTTATGCCCATGTGCTCTCTGCATCCTAACTAGTCCTCTAAGTTCACCCTCTACCTTAGCTAGCAGCCAACCTCCACTTTAGCAATCACTTTCACCACAAAGTGAGAAATATTCCAAAGTTCAAAGAAAACAAAATCAAAAGTCAAAATGAGGTCAAAGTGATTCTATTTTCACTTTTAAATACTAAGATTTTAGGGTTTGTACCCTAACCATTGATGGTCAGGTGACCATCAATGGTTGCCCTTGAGTACCCTAACCATCAACGATCAGGATGATCACCTTGTTGATTTCACTTAAGTAGACCCTTCTTTAGCCAAAGCTACCCATTGTTACCCACCCTTGGAGACTACCTTCTCTAACCCACTTGACCACCTAATCATCTCACCATTGGTCTATTTTGACCCATCTATTATGCATTTTGTGACATTTTTTACTTGGTCCTTTGATAGTAGCAATAATATTTCCATGTTGACCCTTTTTGAACTTATTCCACCTCACACTTACTTGACCCACTTATGTCTTTTTGGGAGGACTTCCTACCTCAGATACCCATGATAGTTGACTAGTTTGTGTTTTCATCAGGAGCACTTCTTGCTTTAGACATCCACTAAAACATAGACATCACTTTGGAGACTTAAAAGTGTACCCATCCATCATGCCTTAATGTGGTCATGCAGTATAATTATCCACTGACCTTTATTTTTATCAACTATGGTAACCTAATCTATGCATAATCTTGGTTATCACACCTTTTGTTGTACTTTGCATGCCTGATTATGCTTTAGTGCCCAACCTATCATCTACCTTCATGATGTTTACTTTCATCTCCACCTTCATCCACCTTATCAAACCTGTAGTTGATTCTTTTTTACCTCATCAACTCTCAAATTGAGGGGGGAAAACCTCCTCCCATACTTGGGTCAATCAGACCTTTGACTAGTAATCTATTTTTTATTTTGAAACTTATTGATTGAAAGTTGCATAATAAAAAGGGGTAAATTGTAGACACTAAAATCCTCACACTATGATCTTGAGTGTCAAAATACCCCTAAACCACCTTAGAACCCCCTTAATACCAACTTAGCCTTTTGAACTCTAACTGAACCTAACCTAAATTAGTTTGATTCAACTAGCTTAAACTAACCTTTTACCTATTTCTACCCTTCACCCTCAACCATCGATGGTCAAGTTGACTATTGATAATAACCCTAATCGTCGATGGTCAGGGTCCACTTCCTTAACCACCAACATGCAAGCCACCCACCTTGATTTTTTAATCATAACTCATCTAAATCTAGTTATGATCCATTGTATGAGTGAGTTAAAATTAGGAAGCCCAATTCATGTCTAGTTACAACTCTCTTGCCTTGCCTATAAAAAGAGAGGAATAGGGAGGTGAAGATCATCTAAATTTGTTATCAAGAGATTATGTATCCAAAATTCTCTTTTTGTAGGTCAATCATCATCAATAATCTAGTGAACCAGCTATTACATCATAAAGTCAACTTGCTATTGTAGCTCTACCAAAGTGCCAAGTATTGTTACTCTATTGAAATCACACTAGACTCCACCAATGATTCAAACACCTCAAGTATCTACCTAATTAGATTTCTTTAAGATAAGTACTTAATTTATAGCCTTTAATTAATTTATTTGCTTCTCCCATTTAGCCTAGTACCAACCCAACTCCTAGAATCTCACTTTGTGATCCCATCAATGAACCTATTATTAACCCAGCTATATACATAATAACCATTTATGGTTATCTCAACTATCAATGGTCACCCTAACCACTGATGGTCACCTTAACCACCAACTATCATCCCAACTACCAATGATCACTATGGTAGTATATTCTAGTAAGCTATTTTCACCTACCTACCCCTAACCAAATCTAATTTACTATGTCCCTACCTATTCATAGATCCCTACCTAATTTTCTAAAGAAAACCCTAATCACCTAGCACTAATATTAATCATCTTATCACTATTTTAATCATTTATAGTCTATTTTTTTAGCAAGTATCTCTTGTGTCTAATTTTGATAACTTTTGATTATTGATGAAAGTACCTTCTACTCTATTTATAAACTTAATTATTTAAAATGTGTATTAACAACCCCCAAGGAAGCTCTTGCTTCTAGGATCTAGCTATCACTAGGTAATCCACTCAACTATTTGTCTAACAAACAAATTTGTTTTAGTGATTTATTATCTATAGGTCATCCTCCCCAGCTAAAGAGGAGTTCTTCACAATATTTTGATTCCACACATGCACAATCAAATAGTTTTTCAACCATAATTGTACTTAGTTTCTTCTTTTTCCTTTCCTAAATAATAAGAAAAAATTCATTGAAACACTAGTGATGTAAAAATGAAATAAATCATACCTAAACCCGTAAGAGCCTCCACACTACCCCTCTCCTCCTATCCCCCTACACAAACCTCAAAAGTCTCTTAGGTCATCTCTAATACCACCACCTTGTATATAATGTAGTAACTATGGGATTTGTTATCATTTTCTAAAAATCCCATACAATAGGTATGATATTATCATAATATACATGTAATATATCCCTATCAACTATATGCCCCACTAAGGCCTCTTGCTCACTCTTGTAAAATAGGTGATCCTCTCTCAAGACATCATATTGATGCCCAAACTATCTCTACACTCTATCTGGTCAATATCTATCTATGATATAATATTAGTTCCCTATCAAATAACACTCTATCAACATATACCTAATGTAATTGTGTCCTTTGTTCACCCCCATTGTACCTATCTATATGACATCCAAGTAATCTGATAATCCATCAAACTATCCAATGCCTATCTATAAAACCTCATGTCACTTGTATGAGCTCTCATAACCCCAAAAATAGTATACCATCCAAAAACTAGTGGTTGATTACACTCATGATCTACCTAGATACCTAGAGGCTTCTCAATTGCCATGTGCTCCCAGCACCAGATTTGCAACAATAGTGAGGGTACAAATCTTATTTCCCCTTGTATGCCCCCATATGTAGCTCCCTATATAGGTGACCCAACACAATCAGTCCCCATGAAAAATCTCTATAATCCTACACCATATCAACCACTACATCCCCTAACCCTAACTAAAACCACTATCCACTCTTATCTGGAAATAATATGCCAATAATAAGAGACATGAACACTAGGGTCAATCTATCTATGGCCCCATACCTAAAGGCCATATCAATATCAATCCATGAATCATAGACCTTGACCTATAAATTTCCACATAACTATTACATAGTCCTACTCAATGACTATGACCTCTATAGGTCACATCTTTTCTCATAGGTAATAAAAAAAATTCCACATATCCTCCAACATCACTATCATCTCTCATGCGATAAAGTGGAAGGTGATCATCTCTGAATTCCACCTCTCCACCAATGTGGCAATAATATCTTGATATATCCCAATAAAGGGCATCATGGAACTATATTAAAGTCTTTTCATCTCTAACACTTCAAAATTATTTGGTCTTAGATGATGTATCTCATGCAACACTAAGGGCCATCATAGTTTGGATGCTAGAACACCTAAATCTTCTTACACCACAAACCTAAACCATAACTTGAATTTTTATTATACCATACCTACCCTATTTACCCATCTACATATTCCCTTGCCTCTTTACCCAACTAGCCCTAACACTAACTCTAAGAAAAATTGCCCTTGTCTCTTAACCCTAACTTAAAATTTTAGAAAAATTCTCATTACTTCTTGAAGTTTTGAAAAACCACATGTCTTTTGATATGGTTTTTCAAAATCTCAAGTCACCACTTATAGTTTTATGAAACTGTAAGTTACCCACTATGGTCTTGCAAAACTAAAATTCACTACAAGCAAATTTTCAAAACTTTAAGTAGGATGTGCATTACCATAGTTTATGTGTGTAAAACCATAACTCAAGATAATACCCCCTATTGTAATTTTGCACTGTTCATTTTTTACCCTAATAAATGTAATAAAGTAATGAAATAACAAGGTAAGGTGAGGTACTTATCGTCAATCCACCCTCTATAGGTCTTTGGAACTCATAAAATCTCTTTCCATAATAGGAAGCATGTGGAATGTAGTCCATCATCATTAGTTATAAAGAACAATTTTTCAATATTTAAGAATGAAAATGAATTATCTTACCCATAATTTTCTATTTTATCCCCCATAACCCTATTGTTTTCCCTCTACTTACCCTATTTAATCCACATTAACCCAACCCTTATACGTAACAACTAATTTTGATTCTTGTTTCCATTTATCAATCTTTTAATCCCTTTTAATCATGTTTCCACTACCTATTCTTAATCCTAAAAATCATTTAAATCATTTTTATGATCATAATCTTCCATATCCCTTCTCCTCGTCTAACATCCTAAGTTAGAACTACATCAGCCTAAGGTTTTTGTAGACTATATAGGCAATACTTGACCACTTTTTAGTTCTCAAGGATAGCTCATCCACCAAAACCTATTTCATCCTTTCATGGTCACTCGAATATATAAATTAATCTTGAGATACAATAATCATACCAAATCCATTTATTATCTTACATTACTTATCATATATCCTTTTATCAGTCTACAACTCTCTCTGGCACGTGTAATTGCCTAAGAAATATTAATAGCTTGTGGCCTTATTTATCCTAGTCTATCCATTTCCCAAACATATGTCTTTGTCTTAGGCTTATCAAATGAATCAGATCAACTCTCTCATTGGAATTATTCTTTGCCTAGGACTCATATTAAGAGGATAATAATCATTACTAAGGTGCATTACCCCTTGGGACTCATCTTATATCAGCAACTTCATTCCCTCACATTTTCTCTTGGGGCACCTTATCATTTGTAGCACAACTAGTATTTGGGGCAGACCAACCCCATGTCGTATTGACTATAAACCCACCCCATTCTGCCATTCCTCTCCACATGCCCCCTAAAGGAGGCATCATGTAACCTCATTTTATTAATTCATCCACATAATGGTTTTCGTTTGGAAGACCATTACTCTCCACTTCATCACTTACAAAGCCCTTTCAAAGAGGGGAAAAATTTATACATCTAAATCTACTAATTTTAACTATTCCACTAATCCCATAATTTATTATAATTAATCACATAGCCATGGTCCTAAGTAATTAAATAAATCTCATTCCCCATTATTTATATTTTCCACATCATGCTAACCTTCCTACATACCCCATGCTATATTAATCCCTTGATTATCCCACTAACATCCTATTAAACAACTAATCTCACCTCATTTAATAACCACTTTCCAATTTAAAATTCAAAATATTCTACCTACCTGCTATCCATCCTATCCATAACTTCTCTTACACATCTAGATCATTAAACCTCCCTAAAACCCCTAAACTAATCACTATTAACTCATAATCAAATCTAAAAGCCTCTTAAATATATATCCTTCTCTAATTCTCCAAAATTATCTAAAACTAAGGGTTATTATGAATTTAAAACACATTTTTAATCCTACCCACCACCCTATAAATAACCAAGCATGGAGCATTGTTGAACTAAACTTAAAAACTTGAACTTGCTTGAGAATACACCCAATCTCTCTTAACCTTCATACTCCCATTTCATCCACATTATCCTTTCATCTAAGAATCCATTTATCCCTCTTACATCCATCTTAAATCTTGAAGACACCATTATCATGTAATCTAAAAAACAATTCAATAATCATTGGAGAATCTATTTGAAGATCTTAGAGGGAAGACAAGAGAAGTAAGTGATGGTAAGAGACTTATTATAAGTTTTTATTGCTTCTATATTCTCTCCTTTTGATCTTTTTGTAGATTTTGGGTTAAGTTACTATATATTGTATATTGAATCCATATCTCAAAGTTTTTAAAATAATACATAAATAATAAATGAATGTGTTAAAGAAAACTTGAAAGGATTAGTTTCACATTAGGTTCACCAGAATATATACAAGAGAAAGTGAAGTTGATCTATAATTGAATCCTAACTCAATGAATATAATCACACTTATTGTTACATTTAGACAATCGAGGCCATGACCAAGATGGATCTACTAGACCTAACCAAGGGGTCCCTTACCACAATAATATCACTAGAGAGGGTTATAAAGTCTATAATCAAGCAAAACTATGTAATAACCCTATCTAGGTCCTATGTTTTATTATTAACAAATTAAATGAAAAAATTATAATAAAATCTAACCTAGTACTCACCAAATCATGTGGCACAAAATGAGGGTAATAAACATGAAAGTAAGCATGCATAGACTATATCTACTCAAGTCAATGTAGAGTAAATATTAATAAATGGAGATATAATCATAGAAGCTAACAAATTCAAATCTATTTAATTTAATAAGGATGAGCAAGATTGAGGAATACTTACCTTTGAATACAAACTCATAGAGCCTTAATATCTCCCTTGGATAGGGTGCTTCACAAGAGATTGTTGTGGTATATAAGGATAACAAAGATATGTCAGCTCTAGGCTACATGACTTCTCCTACGCATTCAAAATACTTCTCCACAAGATAAGATTTTTATCTCCAAGTGTAGTATTAAAACCATAAGAAATTATCCTCAAGTAGAATGGTGGATAAGTAGATGCACAAATACTAATTTACCTCTTCTCTCTCTCTAATTAAAATGGCCAAAAAGGATGTGTTTATATAGTTAGATTTAACCCTAAACCCTTTCAAAATTTTAACTAACACAATCATCCTACTCGACCCTATTAGAAATAAGAGTAGTTAGGTCTGGACTTTGTTGGCCTAAGCTGACTTAGTATTGTAACTTTCTCAACTCTCAGAATAGAGTCAACCTAATTGATTATGTATGTGGATGGTAAAAGAAGGTTTTGGATTAGGTAGGGGATAAGAATAGGGAGTACAAATATAAAATAAACCTTCAATTATAAGTTGATATTTATCATGTTTGAGAGTGGTTTCAGGATGTTTGATAATGTTTTTAGACCTCTAGGAGCTATGATGCAAATCATAGATTTTGGAGGGGCCTATTAGATTTTAAACTTAGCCATATTTTAGGATTCTAGGATTTCAAAGAGGCATCATAAGAGGTAAATAGATAGACACTCTAAATAATTTGGATTAATGGTATGATTGATATAAATCCATAAAAATTTTATGAAACACCAATGGTTTGCTCACTCATTTCTCGGTGCACCTATTAATACGTGTACTCAAAGATATTGAAATATAATAAGACCCTCTAAAATATAGAATTTGCATTATAAATCCTAGAGGTATAAACTCTAAATATGTTGTACTAATGGTAGGAATGATATAAATCCATAAAAATATTATGAAACACCAATGGTCTACTCACCCCTTTCATATTGCACCCTTTAAGGCGTGTACTCAGAGACATTAAAACTTGATAGGTTCTTATAAGAGAGAAAGTGTTAGTAAGTGGTAAGTTTAATGAAAATATGGTGTGTATACACCTTTCATCTTGAGCTTAAAAATTAGAGCCAGATTAATTATTTGAGTTAATGTGGTTGAGGTTCATCAATGCTTAATGTCCTTGGCACCACTCCATATTAATGAGGGTTAGGTAATTTATCTTCCCAACCTATGGCTTACATTATTTATACAAAAAATGGTTTCATCACCCATATTGATCCTATTGGTTTAAAAAGAGAAACAATTCTCCAATGATTTAACAAGGAATCACCATCTCCAATAAGTTATAGGGTAACATGATTTAACCCAAATATAGGTGTACTCATTCCTTTCTCTTATGCTTCAAATTTAAATTATAGTTTAATTTAAAATTTCATTTCATAGACATTGAATAATACATGATCATTTTAAATTTTCTTGGAGCAAGCTAAATATTTGGAGCCTTCTCCCAAAGATAAAATGTGTTGTACACACTATGGAATATCTTTATCTTTTAATCTAGTATTTATATTACATTTAAATAAATAAATAAAAGTGGTGAATTTGTAGATGTTAAAATGTGAGTTTATAAACTTTTTTATGTTAGTTTTGACCTACCTTTACCCAACATGACTTTTTCATACACGACTCTAATTTTTCATTCTCTCACATCCACATGTTATCTATGATTTCAATCCTTCTAAGTTGTTGTCAATGCCCCATAGGAATTCCCCCAATTTTTGTTAAACTAGTTAACTATCATATTTATACATATCTAAATAATTAAATCGATATTTCTATATCTTAGATAAAATATTTAGACCCAATGGTTTCCTCCTTCATCTAGGAATGATCATATTTCAAAATCAAATAATTCATATGAGATGGCCCATCATTATAACATGTCGGTGCCATGATAAATTACCCAAGTCAAATAAAAATAAAAATAAATTCTAATATTATTATCCATCAAGCATCTATCTATCAATCTTACACAAACATTTGCACATTCAAAGGGGCATCCCTATTCTTTCTAATTTGTCAATTAGTCATAAGGAGTAGGTCTTATCCAAGTTTGAAGCACCTCAAATGCAATCCAAATTTTAAATTTTATAAGTTTTGAAAGCTATATAACATCTCTAATACATTAAAATAATGAAAATTTCAAACATACACCTAATGGGGAGAACTACATGTGGTTTTAATCCATATTCAAAGTATTAGATATGTAGGAAGCACTCAATGATTCAGTAGGGAGTGGTTTGGGTCAAATAAATCCACCTTTTTTCTCATTTATAGGATAATTATATCATTTAAACCTATGTTTTCATTTTAAGGAGACATATTTCAATGCATTGTGCACATATTCATACTCAAAATTATACACAGAGCTTAAATGCAAATAGGTGAACCTTCTTGCATCAAAACATATAATTAAAATCTATAGGAACATAATCATCAAATTGGGAACACATTATCTAATGGTGTTGACTAGAGGCTAACATTACCATCTATGAGGGCACATATATCTATCTCCTAATCTAAATGACCTATAGTCCAATTTCATTCCTACCCTATTGCTTACCTATAGTCTCAGTCCTTCATAAAGGAGTTAACCTCCAAGTATATTTTCTTTTTTTTTTTTAATTTCCATATTTAACAAGTCTAATAATTAAGTAAATTTCAATACTTTTAATTTCGATTCATGCTTAATTATTATACGTTATAATCTAAATTATTAAAATATATTATATCTTTTTTAGGGTTAGCTTTAATCCATATATGGTAAAATATAGTGCTATTGGAACCCATCCTCTTAGTTACAACATATTTTTTAAAAAATATTTAATTAGTTTTTTGAATAAGAGGATATTGTAGAGTGACCATGAATAAATTTATGGTAATTTCATATTTTATCTCCTATAGATCCCTATAATTCTTATCATCATGATTAGCGTATTTATAGGAGTTATAAATCAAACTCTATGGTTGACATAGATATTATTTTAAGAGAAGCCAATTATAGGTGGTGTGATCCCATGTGTGACACAACTAATATAAATCATTATTTATTTTAAGATACTCATTTCAATGGTTTCCTTCCTATCCACACTCAATGCACTAGATCATAAGCTTCTTATTCTTTCCACTTTGAATTTCATCTATTTTTTGCAGTACAAAATCTAAGTTGGCCTCTATTTTTGAACTACTATTGGAAGAGTCTCCAAATTCCTATATTTATTCCACCTTTATTACATCAATTTCAGCCTGATATTTGGTTAGGAATTACATTTAAGATATCAAAAGCTATATCTTACTTTATAGTCACTCAACAGACCATGTGGCCTTATCCGTGTCTTGGAACTAGAAGTCACCTTGTTGAAGACATCAGTGAATCTATAATCATAATCCCACATAGACTCTCCAAGATTATGTAATATTTATTTTAGGTACTGAATGGTATAGCTTGAATATTTTTACATTTTTAATTCAAAAATTAGCTTAGAGTTGACATCATTAAATTCTATAGTATTTCCATCATTATTACAGATAAATTATAAAGATCTACTATTAAGGACTCCTATAAATTCATAGCTTCTTGGCATCATATGTTAAAATTACCTTAGATTACCACTTAATTAGTAGGTCAATAAATATTTATCATGATCCATAGACCCATAATACATATTTAATGTAACAAAATATTGTATAAGGAGTATCATTATCCCTTAAGGTAGACTAATTACAAATGGTTTACTTGGTGTTTGAAATACTATATGTGAACTTGTTTTGATACTTATAGGTATCATTGGTGCATTTGAAATAGTTATTGTGTTATATTAACTATTAATTTCCTTATTTTTATATCTAAAATATTTGTGACCTATCCAAACCACTTACTTGTGAGTATGAGATCCTTAAATTATTGTGGCTTACTGATATCATCAATTAATGTTGGCATAGGGGATGCATCCCTTCGATCTAAATTAATGGACCCTAGGGTGTTAATGATAACCATACATAAAATTGATGGGGACCCTTATTAAAATATTAAATTATATAATGACTTCCCTTACCATTCCAAATACATTAATTGACATTTTAACTTCTCACTAAATATACTATTAAGATGCTTTAATTACTCCTCAATGTCCTCTATAATAATTATCTATTCTCCTTCCCATTTCAATTCTAATTTAATCTTTATTTTTTTTAGTATCTATCATTCTCCTCTAACTCCATCTAAATTTAAGACTTGGTATCTTTTATTAGGGGAATACTTCCTCCAATTCCCTGCATAGTTCTTTTACTATTCATATTCGTATTTACTTTTATCCTTTCATCTTCAACAAGGTTATATTTAATCCAAACTTTGTGTTTTCATAGCTCTCATTTAAGCCCCAAAATATTCTTGGAATATTATAATTTATTCTTTTCCATGGGTTGAATTTTCTTTTATGTTTCATGTGGTCTAATGTCCTTGGTTCATCTATCTTTCATTCATCTTCACTAGGTTTGAATCCCCATGCCACCATGTCTAACTACTCCATATTAGTTGGAATTGAAACCATGGACTTTTCCATAGCTAGTGTTTTTCAATAATATTGGAAATCCATTTTAAAAAATTCCCCTTATTAGCCTTATAAACTAATCATATATAGTCTCAAATATAATGTACCCCTACATAATAAATTCATAAACATATCCATCAAAGGTAGTTCTCACCCAATGATTAATCGAATGAATCCAATAAATGTCTATAATGTTGAATCATTACAACTTATCTTCATCCCAAAAAAAAAAATATATATGAGGTCTAAAATAGTAGTGACCAACCTTGATAACCACCTGCTAGTAGTTTACAAAAATTCACACAAGAAAATTTCATAGATATACCCACATATAAGAGTAGATATTATTTATTAGCATGAAATCCTAACATAACATATTATTATTATACAAACTCTCATATCCTCAATTCTAACCATCTCTCAAGGTCCATTTGACATGAAAATCATATTAACATTTTGTGGATCCCAGCAACATAACCATTATTAGAAACAGTCCTTGGATTACCTCATCAAGTCATGTTATTATCTTAGTCTACAATTTGTGACAAGAATTATAAAATATTATATTTTCCATACTTTTTTTTAGGATATTACTTTCACTATAATACTCATTGCTTTCATTAGCTTACTTACATAATTTATTACAAATTTAATTATGCCCAAATTACCATATTAAATTTATAAGCATACAAAAACCATAAACTAAATAACTCTTATTCATAATAATTTAAAATGAGTGTGATGGCAAGTAGGGTTAATTTTAAGAGACCCTACTATAAAACCTATTAGAAATATTTGGAAAATCTAGGGAAATTTGAATTGTAGATATGGTGAATCCTCTATAGGCAATGGTGAATTTATGATGATTTTGAAGGAGCAAAAACAAAATTTGCCTATTTTTTTGTACAACTATTTAAATGCACCAAAAGATAGATGCCAAATAGAACCACACCAAACAATCCCACCAAATAGCTATGTTGAATGCCTATGTTAGATGATTACATTAGATAGTTATGTTGAATGGTTGTGCCAAATAATTGTGCTATTCAACTATGTTGAATGGTTAGACTGAATGGTATGTGGTAGTCAGTGTGCACTAGATGTCAAGCATCTAACAGTTATGTCGAAGGGTAGTTTAAGTAGATAATGTCAAATGGTGATGTTAGGCCATGTTATCAAGTGATTAGTGTGACTAGTCTATTATCTAGTTGCTTGATCACCCCCCTTTATCCTATAAATAATCACCCTTTATCCTAATTTTTAACATTTTTAAAAATAGATTTATCATCCCCCTTTTCCCCCATCCACATCAATTACCAAGCCATGGAAAGAAAATATGTTTTGAAGAACCTCCTATGTCTAGACATTTTGAAGATCATACAACATCCATATGTGTACAATGAATGGATTTTGAAATGCTTCTTTGGTGGCCTAGTTTACATGCCCTAATATGAAATAGACATTGGGTTACTCAAATAACTAATGTATTCCTATGACCCTAGCAAGAATATCTTCATTATGAACCTGGACTCCAAAATAAGCTGATTTGGTACCTCCCTAAAAGAGATTCACAATCTGATAGGTCTTTTGTTTCACAATGCAAACCATGTGAGTTTAAAATAAATGCTGACATATGATGACAAGAAGTATTTGGAGTCAACTTTTGGATTACAGATCAATAGAACTGGTATGTAATTATAAATTTATTTTTATTTTCAAAATTCAACTTAAATTCCTCATTTTTCTCTTTAATTTTAGATAGTTGAAAGAGGAAATAGGATTCACAACTACCATAGCCTCCAATAAACCATCTCTTTGAAAACAATCTCCAATTTTTGTAGATAAGTTTTGGGAAATTATACTTAATTTCATCTGGGTTTTAGATAAAATAGTGTCATATAGAATATGTGTTATAGGTAATTATTTAGATTCAACTCCCATAAGATCAGGGATTTTTTAAAAAGTATTCATTGGTATCTCCTTTCCATTAACAAGACACAAATATGATCATTGATATTCAAATTCAAATAACTCTCAAGGTTATTTAAATCTATCAAACATTGCCAACTACTAAAAATAGGGCCTTGAAACTTTTCATTCAAAGTGTATATTATATCTAGAGATTAACATACTCATTTTCTTAGTCGTATGAAGTTGACAATATAAATGGATCTCTCTTGACTATGTTTCATTAAATAATTCATATCCTTTAGCATTGGGAGAATTCCACATAATATTAGTAGTGTTTCTAAATCTGTTAAATGGTACAACAAATTTTTTACCTTATCAATTTCTCTATGATATTTACACATAAAACCTACTAATGATAGATATTCTTCAAAAATTTGGCATGCAGGTTCATACATAAAAATCCATCTTGTATCGACATCTTTCAACAGTTTCTTACTATCAGTCACTCCTATTGTAAATTTTTGGAACTCTAAAAATATTTTTAGACTGCTTAACATATAAATATGTAGGTCATGAATGAGATCCTCTACGTTTACAATATTAGTAAATTTTTTAACTATTTTGTATGCAAGATTCATCTTATGAGCCATGCATGAATTAGAATCATATATGGGAAAATTGTTGTTTGTATCTGAACACACAAACCATTTCTATTCCCCTACATAATTAATGGACCATCAACCCCAACACACACTAGCCTTGTAGCTATCTCATAATAATCCATCCCAACTTTATCTTTGAAATTAGATACAACCAATTTGTGAATATTTTATGCATTGCCATTTTCTACCATTTTATAAACTGCTAGTAGATGAGGTTACCTTGAATAGTTCTCAAAAGTATAAACATGCATGCAAACCTAGGGTGTGTTGTCAATTATTGTGACTTCATCAATGGATAGGGAGTTGGATAGTGAATTTATAAATTTTTTTTCAAATCTTCCTTCTTAATCATTGCTAGACATTTTTCCATTTCCTAAGCACTATTATCTGACTAATTATGGAATATCCAAAAATCAATTATTCTAAAATAAAATCTTATAAGCTAAAAAATTAGAAATAGGTATGCATTTTTTATAATGTGGTATATATTAGAGAACTGTATATATTTGACCTTTAGATGAGACTACATAACTTTTCCAAAATTTTCTTCAATTGTTCCCCCTTTCTCAATAAGATGTTTTTGATGTTTCTTATCATTTTCATACTCGTATGCATATATTACATGCATACATATTTATACATTTTTCTTACCTATGTGCTCTTGTTATCTATCCATCTGGGTGCTTTACTATCACATATACTTTTCCATAATGTTTTTCAATCATGTCCAATTTTAGTTGCATTCTTTGTTCCTTTCCTAGTTTCTAGCTACATATTATACATCTGCATTCTATTAGAGTATCATTGACATTTTCAAGCTCTAAAGGTTCTATGAAGGGAAATTATGTTTCTCAATCCACCTTAAAAGACCTTTTAATTGTCCATCTACTTCTCTTCCTTTACAAATATTTTTGAGTGGAGGTTTCAGCTGAACTTTGTGTCTAGTGAGAACTAATAATCTCTTATGCCACTTGAGTGTCATTATCATTTTCATCAAAATTTATAGGAGCATCTTCAAGTGGTGGCATGTCATCATCAAAATTTAGGGTGACATGTTATTTTGGTTGATTCTTTTTGGTGAGATATCAGTGAGGATTTCTTCATGTAAAATTATTAAACATTTAAAGTCAAATTTATGACAAAGTAAAAAAACAATAAATACCTATATTTTGAATGCATTGTGTTTGTGTGGGATTTTTGGATGGCTCTTTAAAATAAGATAATATGCTTGAATTTCTTGATAATTGACCTATTTTTTTACCATTCCCACCAAATTCCATGATGATCAAAGATGTAACACTTTAGTTTTGTCATCTGGTTCTATCATCTAGTCAAAGAGTAGATGCTACAAATTTTTTATGTTGTTTATTGGTAGCACCATTTTATTTTTTACCTCTATCATTCAACACTATTATTTGGTATTTCCATTTGTAATTTCCATTCAATGCTACCATTCAACACTATCATAGTATATTATCATTAAACACTATCATTCAATTCCTTAGATCATTACTATTATTGTTTGGTATCACCATCTAGTTCCTTTGTTTGGTTATTGTCATTCGGTATTATGGTCCTTTAGTTTTGATTCTGCTTATTAACTTGTTTGATATCAGGGGGTAGTTATGTGTGTGTGTGGGTGGGAGCGGGGGGGGGGGGGGGGGGGGGGTGTGTGTGAATTGGAGTGTAATCTAAGATATTATTGTAAAGGTTTGGTGATCCTACACTCAAAATAATTTATATTCCTAAATTTTTGGTGATCTAGACCCATCTATCAACCCTAAAAAATTACTAAAAATAAAATCCAAAAATTGAAATGTTCATGAATTAACAAATATTGGCTACTAAAATTTACCATGATAGCAAGGATACATTATTTCTCAAAAGTAACATACATGGAACACAACATAAATAGAATAAAAAGTATAAAATACTTGTATTAATTTAGAATAAATTTTGAGAGCTTACATATCCTTTTACAATTATTGCATATATATATATATATATATAGTTGAATGACTCTTTAACATCTTCTGTCTGTGTTTCCTTTTTTTAAAGTTTTAGGTAACTGTTGAACTTTCCATTTATATAATTTAATTAACATGAATGGTTATAATTTAAAAAAAAAAAACTAAATATGAATTTATTTCACATTCATATTATAAAATAATACTTGTGAAATATCCTTCATAATCTCTTCCTAGCACCTATTTAGAGTATTAGAATGTAAATAATACTCAATCACATAGTAGGGAATGGTTAAGGTTGTCTAGCCCATATTCCCCCCCATCTTTTAGGTCAATTTTATGTCAAAAGTGGATTTATTTTTTAAATATAAAATAATACAAAATTAGGATATGTGCAAGTGAATCAAACATCCAAAAATATTATATACAAGTAAGCACATTAATTTATAGTATAATGGACTAGTAAAATCAATAAGGATGATACTAATAGATAGTGGATAGTACCAATTTTTATAGGTATTTGGTCTTCACTATTAATGTTTTCATACATTATGAGAGTTTGTTTCTTGATCCAAGTAGTCATATAACTATTAAAAAAAAATCAATCTATTATGACATATGGAGTGAGCAATACAAAATATAATATTAGCTAAGTGTCTTATCTCCCCTCTTGGCTTGGTCATTTTTCTGTTTAGTATGTGAAATCAATATCTCTTTATAAATCTAGATTAGTGTAGTTTATTCCATATCTTTTTAAATTTTAATTTCAATAATTTATGTTATATATATCACCTAAATCTAAAAACAAGTTAAAACACTCTAGTAAACTTACTCATGATGTAGAGCTATTACTCATCAAAAAGTCAAAAGTGAATATGAAAATTTATATGCATGGTTATTTAGATGATACATATGAAATTTATGGGATCATTAGTTAGCTCAAACATAATATATTGTATATACCTTTTTATGATCACTTTCTTGATCATTTTCTCTAGATCTAATTGATTGCATTTTCTTTTCTTCTATTTTTGACATACATGAGTAGATATGCTTTTGCATTGACCATTAGTCTAGCCCTTAGATTTGTTTTTCTCATGAAATTTTCAATGGCACTTTATTTTTTATTGTTTATCCTATTCTAAAAATTTAAGTATCTATCCTATAATGACACATCCTTTACAACATTCTGATCCTAGTGCATATTATTTTTAGCATATTATTTATCACCCCTCCATATTTACTAGTTATGATTGTTATTTTTATGGTCTACATAGCACTTACAAGATCACATATAGTATATACTTACATATTATTTTATGTGTGTATGTAAAAATTATTTCCCATTGGAGATATGCATCCTCATATCTCCATGTGTTATTTTGAGACATGATATTGAGATTCACCTATATAGCATCGACATATTTATTGTGTTCACTTCTTTGAGATTGTTTTGTTATTACATTGGTTTGAAAAGATGCTATGGATTATTTGTATCCCTTTTATTCTTATACTTTTGAATCCATGACTCTTGGCCTTGATTGATTAGATAGATATGTACTTAAATTAAAATTTAAAAAAATCAAAAAATCAAAATTAGGACCTATGAATAACATGATATGATAGTTTACATGATTGATGTTATTTATTATATACATGGTGAATTACATATCTATTATCTACACACATTTGTTTCATAGTATACATGAGTAGGATGCAGGATATAGTTTTAGATTAAGGTAAAAATAGGTTTTGAAGGGACCCCAAAACCCTGCACAAGGAGAAACATAAACCTTTAAGCACAACCAGGTTAACAAAAGAACCTGAATACAGAAAAGAACCAAAACCAGGTTTTACAGGGACCTGTTACCAACAAATAAGACAATGAAAAAATAGCAGTCAAAACACTGATCTGAAAGTAAACCAAATGGGGTGGCAAGCTGAACCAGCTTCCAGACCAGTAACCTGCAAACCAAAAAAGAGATCGGTTTGCAGCCCCCAAAGAACCAATCAGCAGAAAGGAGCTTTGGACGAATCTTTAAGATTTTTCTTTTTGCCTGACCGAAGATTCATATCTAGAGGAGGGACCAAAGACTTAGACTTCTTTCTTTTAACTGCTGTCCAACCTTCCTCTACCTTAGCTGCCTCAGCAACCCATGCATCAGAAGCCATAGAACTTTGGACACCATAAGGCATAAGCTCCTTGTGACAGTCAAACACAGTCTGGCTCTTGGAAAGATTCTCCAAAATGGGGGGAGAGACCACCACCTCCTCCTCAGGCTCAGCTGTATCACTAACTTTAGCCTCCTCAGAGGCTTCATTTGGATGATTCTCCAGAGATTCCTCTTCATCTTCCAATTTAGATTGCACCCTTTCCTCACCCTCGGTCTTGGATTCTGTTGTTGTTTCCAAAGGTAGTTTATCTATGCTATGTTCAGAGAAATCCTTTGGCCACCAAGAAGGTGAATGTCTAGGCTTGATTTTCCCAGTACCATAATGAGCAGTAATATGTCCCGTCTGGTGACACTTCCTGCACTGGAAAGGGATCCCCTCGTAATCCAAGATTTGTGTCCAGGTACCCCTTGGGGATTCAATGCATATCGCCTCAGGGAGGCCCTTTAAAAAATCTAGGTCAACCAAAAATTGTGCACAAGTCGAATGGTGACTCTTCGTACTGTCTTCTTCATATAAAAACTCCCCTATTGCATTTTCAATGGTTTTATAAACTTCCTCTTGCCACAAATGTATCGGAAGATAAGGGAGCCACACCCAAATAGGGATCTTGTTAAAGGATTTCAAGAGAGGATTAAAATCCTTATGCCAAGGTTTGGCCATAAGAGGAAATCTGCCCTGCCAAGAAAAATTATTGTGACACAATATTGACTTTCTGTCTTCAGGGCTTTAAAATATTACTATAAAAAAACCCCTGGCGCAAGGCTGGATTTGACCATATTTAATATGCAACCAACTCTTGGCAATCCAATTCTGTAGATCAACAAAAGAGGGCCAGAAACCACGGAAATGGAAAATGGCAGCACAAGAGGAAAACCGTTTTTCCTCTTGGAAAATATTTTCTGCTAAATCAGGGTCTAGAGTTACCCTAATAGGTTTTAAGGCACTTACAGGCAAAACGTAGGTCGGTACAGGTGTTGTATGAGGCCGAGCATCGTGTATATCTGCTTCAAAGGCCGCCACGTCTGTATAGGTTCTCCCCCCTAGTCCATGCCCTGAACCAAGAATGTAGGCTAGACGCACTACTATTGTATCTTCAATCCCCTCAGCAGTAATCCCTTTGAGGGTATTTTGGTTCCTCCCTCTGCTAGCATGAAAAACCCCCTCCGTACTGGCATCCACAGTCTCACCGGCCACTCGATTCACAGCAACCAATTTTGAATTTTTCTGGTTCGCGTGCGCAGGAGCCATCGGGTGCGCTGGAGCCAATAAAACAATGATAATAGGCATACAATTGTAGGGATTTCCTTACACTCAGGGGTTGCCCTTATACATTGGGGGCATGCCTAAAATGGGGGAACTTGATAAACTCATAGGTTATATCTTTATGTTAAAATTCCATCGATCTATAGAGTTACTTCAACTATTTATACATGGATTTATCTTACATACACTCTTTAGGGTATGATTCCATATGAAAATTTTACTTTGTTATATTTGATTATGACATTATTTTACTATGGGCACTAACATGGTTGATTATGTTTATTAACATTGATTTATCTATGCGTGATTTACATTATTGATTGTTATTATTTACACTATAATTAATTATGAATTATAATTAACTCTAATTAGAAATGTCAACTATTTAAATATGATCTAGGATGATATATAAGACATAATACAATAAAATATAGAGATCTACAAAAAAAAATTAAATTGTTAAAAATAGAAACTAGGGTTAGGGTTAAAAAATTATCCTTGTAACTTATTTGTTTCAAACTATATTAAATTTTAAAAAGTTTTGAATGTCTTAAAATATCTATAAACATAGATTTATTATAAAATAGTTGTTAATTGTCTATCAAGACAAGTTCATAGGAGGCATATAATAAATCAATGTATTGATGTCTATAAATATGACTTTGTCCTATCAAACTATGTGATGAATCTAAAAATATAGTTTTTTGTGTGTTTTTATGTAATCTATTTCTTACAGCACTCAAATTGATGTATGAAATACCTATAAAATCTTAACCCTAAATATTTTACAATCATAAAAAAGGATATCAAATTAAAAAATGGTGAAAATGGGGGAAGTGGGAATGGTCAAGCCATCCTTAGAAAACCCCTTGTTGATTGAGTGTTTCCTACATTGCCCAAAGGGCCTCAAGATGATGTAGTTATCCCTTTAGGGAAGGCCATATGAATGTAACTAGAAAAAAATATTATAATACTTGACAAAGGATGCCCTCAATATAAAATAAAAATGTTAGACTTATCCAAGGACTATAAAATTACATCAAAATTGTAATAGAGATCTTTACTTAGAAAATAGATGTTTTTAGAATCAGAAACATAAATGTATTGTACGTGATTTATATGTCTTTTCAAGTGTGACCCTTAATGTATTTTTATAAAGAGATATTTATAATATTTATAATAATCAACTTATTGATGTGCATAAGAAATATATTAGGAAGTGTTTCTTTTTTAAAAGATAGTCGTTAGAGCATGGGAGATAGTATGTACTACTAGACAAGTTTGTAATGCACTCTTATCTTCCTATTGCACACTTATCCCAAGGGAATAGAGGCTTCTAAAATAAAATTGACAATAAATTTTCTTCTCAATAGGGATGAATAGGTGTTCTAAGTAATTATAAGACTTAGGAAGCTTTCTTAGATATTACGAGTTATTGGAATGTGAACTAGCTAAGCAAGGTAAAGGTGTTAAGAACAAAAATTTTAAAACATTTATTGATTAAATTTCAATGTCTACATTCCCCCCTTTATTTTATTTATCCATAAAATTGTTACAGTAAAGTAAATTTAAACCTAAGTGCATATACATATTTTGTTTTTGTCATAGAGATGTGCATGCCCCCTTATTGATACATGTGGAGAAGTAGTTGAACATATAGAAAATTGAGATTAATTAAGTCTCAATTTGAAGAATAAATTAAGATGCTTGAGTTAAAAATATTATATGTTCCAACCCTCATAAATTACTCTATGATTCTTGAAGATATTAGAAACAAAAAAGTGGTTCGCTAAAGTGCAACGAAAATGTGGAACACCACTAAGATTAAACATGGATCACTCATTGACTTAAAAATAAGAGGTGGAAACCATTACATGACTTGCTGAAGTGAAACTAGGACATGGATCATCACTAAACTCAAACATGGTCCACTTACAAAAGATAAATCACACCACTATAGACTGAACTAGATTTGAAACGTAAATTATTGAAACTTTGAAAAGATGAATATGAATTTTACAAAGTAGTAACTTAGACATGAATGTATATCATACCTAATGTATTGTATAGAATGCCAATTTTATCCTTTAAAATTTATTTGAAATATTACTATTATATTTATAAAAGTGTATATGTACTTGAGTAAATGTAAGATTGAAGTGTATAAGTAAGTTGAATGCCCCCATAGTCCAAAAATTATAATTTTGTATATTGTAAACTGTCAAATATGAAATTTATTACTTTTGAAAACTTGGAGATAATCCCATTATGATACACCCATTCTGAGATGAGAGAAATTTCCTATAAATCACTTATCTCAAAATAAAAAGTGAGAGTATTTATGAAAGATGTAATCATGTAATTGTAGTTTTCATATATGAATTGTATTAGAATATTAGAGACATAACATTGAAGTATATGAAGATATTTTATATTTCATTGCATCATGTAATTTTTATATAGCATTGAAGTAGTGTATGAATCATGTGAGAAACTTGTAAGTGTTAAATATGTATTATAATCATAATATTTTTAAAAAATGAAGCATTGAAGCACATATGTATTATGTGAATGATATGTGTCATGGCACCATTATCTAATATAAAATAAATAGTACATGATAATTACCATGGCACCATAGTAGCCAATAATGAATATGTAAGAAAAATCACATAATTTTCATGCAAGAAGGTCCAAATACTACATTTAAGGGACATGTAAGATGTCATTAGAGTCATAAATTTTGCATAAATGTCATACACAATGTCCAAAGTCTAAATATAATGGACATGTAAGTGTCACATAGACAAAGAAATCCAAAATCCACACACACATGACATGGTGATTTCATACAACCAATAAGGTATATGTTGAACATTTACAATGCCAAGGGCCATATATAATAAAAAATCAAGTTAAATCATGTTATGTATGAAATAAATTGAATAACTATGTAATATTAAATGAACATACACAAAAGATATATAAGTTTAATTAATGATGAAAACACACATATCAATTGACACAGTAACCAAATATTTACTGTGAAAAAACTTCAAAGAGGTAAAAAACCCACAAATGATGATTATTCAAATAATTGAGAAACTCAAATATGTATCCATTACAATTATTCAACCTCTCACTTATTCTTAGATAAGTCTTCACAAAATTCTTAGATTAAATATGATGAATAATTTCATATTCACTAGTTGGTTTCACAATATGGGTAAAACCCTATTTATAATAAAAAATTAAGGGAGTTGACCATCATAAAAATAATGAGTCTGTCCATTCAAATAAGAAAATTCAATTTAAGTTTGGTAATAATTAAATAATTATAACTTTATTATTTATTTCTATGAGGTTTTCATCTCATTGCAAAAAATAATATATTATAATTAATTTAATTAATAACCAAGGCTAAGGGTCAATTAAGTCCACTTAGAATTAAATATTCTAACACTCCCCCTTAATGCTAAATAGGAAAAATGTCATAGTCACCTTTAAAAATAATTATACTATGTACACAATATAAAGATTTTAAAAACTTTCATCATTCCAAACATCACCTTTTGAAATAAAAGAAATTATAATTCAGAAACCACTTTAAATAAAGTTTAGACTAGCATAATCGTAAGACTACATATCTTAGTCTCTCTTGAATAATCATCTAAGCATATTTGAAGCCTTTTATAACATAAGAAAATCCATTATAAATTATACTTTTATGTATTAGGTACAAAATTAAAACTTCCACATGAAGTTTACAATAACGTAACTTACACATGAAGTTTACAATGCCTTACAATTGAGAAGAAGTATAGAGAATAAGAAGAAACACATGGCCATTAAAAAGTGGTATTTTCATGCAAACTTCCCCTCGATAGAACCTTTGAGAAGCTCAACATTGCATAAACTAACAAAACTTGGTAGCATTTAGTGGTTTTATGAATATATCTACCACATGTTCATTTTTAGAATAGAATATCACCATTGAAGACTTTATCTTAGATAAAATACACATGAACTTTAATATGTTTAGTTATTTGGTGTTGCACTAGATTTTTTTTCATAGCTATACAACTTTGGTTATCATAATGAAGGATGTTTTAGATTACGGTAAAAGCAAGTTTTGAAGGGACCCCAAAACCCTTTAACAAAATCAAGACAGATAAAGCATTAACAACCACCAGGAAAAGCAATCCTGAGACCTGCTAAAGAGCAGTATCAAAATCAGGTTTTACAGGGACCTGAAACCACAAACATAGTCCAATAAAAGTACCTAAGTTTTACAAGGACCTGAAACCTCAAAGAACTTACAGCATGGGGTAAAGAATGCTATATATATATATATATATATATATATATATATATATATATATATATATATATATATATCTTTAGCATTCTGCCCTAGCCAACAATGCAATTTGCCATTGTAATAAACAATAATGACACACAAGCATTTATCGAGACATAAAAATTCCACAAAATACCTTTGGTTCTCTGTCCCTTTGATTTGATGGAGACACCATCAGATCTTGCAATAATGACAGCCATAGCCATGTCAAGAGAAAGGCCATACTTCACCATGCCCTCAAACCCTAAAATTGCACTGCCTACAACCCTGGCATCCTTACACCAGTGGATTCCCCTTGTCAAACACCAGAACCGCATTATTTAGTAGGTTCCACACCCCACTTTTAGAATCCATGTTCTGCACCCCGATTACATTCTACAGCTTCAACAGCCACCTCAGGATTATGACGACACTGTCCATGTATATCCCACCATATTTGTATAAAAATATGAGGGTAAGATGTTAGATAGGTTCTGAGTGAAGGAGATTTCCCTCAGGTCCATTTTCCTAGCCATCATCTTTTGCAGCCATGCCACCACAGGGTGGCCTTCAATAAGAACCCTAAATCAGGCATTTCCACAAAACTAACATAAACCCCCAGTTGCAGCAATAGTACTCCATCACCACCCATGGGGTCATGGGGTCAAACTCCACCACCTCCACCCCTCTCTATGCCAACCACACTTGGAAGTCCCTGCGAGTGCCCTTCACTATGGCTACGATGGATGGATGCATGCAGGATTTCAAACCCTAGTTTTAGCTCAAGGATGCAGTCTCTATTTAATAACATCCCTCATAATGAAGGATTTTATTATGAGAAACATCCAAAATAATTTATCCAAATAACCTTCACAGTGACATGGCTTATTTAGTAGCTTCCATAGTAATTTTTTACTCTATTTCTATAAAATAGATAAAGACAATAGGTTGCTTCTTGTTGTTCCAAGTGGTAGCACTGTACCAAACTTAAACACATATCAAGAAGTATATTTATGATCTATAGTATCACCAGCATGGTCGACATCACAATAACTATATAAATTAGTATTTTTAATGGAATAATAAAATAAACCATAGTTTATAGTTCATTTGTTATACTTAAGTATTCTCTTTGCTAATTACCAATTATCCAAATATGGGTCCTACATAAATCTAAAAGAAACACTATTAGCATATGAAATATCTAGCCTAGTAATGGTTTGATAAATTAAACTACCATCAAGCCATCTATACAAGATAGGGTTATATTTTTCACATGCAAGTTTAGGATCAAGTTTAATATCAAATTCAATAGGGGTAGAAGTATATTTACAATGAAACATGTTAAACTTAACAAGAATATTGTTTACATATTGATATTTTGATACAATAATTGAATTTTTATTCTAAAATATATTCATTCCTAATTTTAATGCAAAATATTTAAATCAATCATTTCAAACATTTGACTTAATTTATTATTATATATATGAATTAAACTAGTTAAATCAACAGTAATTAAAAGATCATCAACATATAAAAAAATTAATATTCAATGACCATTTTAAACTTTAACAAAGATATCATTATCAAATTAATAATAAGAGAAAATCAATTCTTTGAAAAAAATCAAATTTTAAAATACCAAGCTCAAGGAGCTTGTTTTAAACCATACATTTTTTCCTTAAACTTACATACATAATATTCTCTATTAGGGTCAGTGAAACCTTTACATTGAGTCATGTAGATTTTATATTCTAAATCAAAATTTATAAAAACATTTTTGACATTTATTTGGTAGATAACCCAACCATTTTAGGTTTTAAGAGTAATCAATAATCTAATAGTACTTATTTTTGCTATATGAGTAAAGGTTTCAACATAGTCAATCTTAGGTTTTTGGGTAAACCCATGATAAACTAATATATATTTAAAATTATCAATTTTATCAATTAAATTATATTTAATATTATAAAACCACGTACAATTGATAATATGCCTTTTTATTAGTGGAAGGATGAGATCCCAAATCTAATTTTTAATTAAGGCATTATATTCAACTTGTATAGCAACATTCTATCTATCATCTTGAGTTACTTCCTCCAAATATTTATTTTTACATTCATACATAGTCATTAAAGCATAATAAGAGTGTTGACTTCTAATTAATTTATTAAGATTATTAACTTTAAAAATTTGATTAGGGATTCTACCTATTTATATCTTTTAGATTTAACATGGAACTTAGGGGGTTCCTTAGACTCTAAGTTATTCAAATATTGATAAAATTGCTTTAGGGTATTTTTTTCTTCATAAGGACAAATATGAGATCCAGGTTCATCAAAAGAACAACATTGAGGAGGTTCTCCAAAGGGCTCACAATTTTTTTTTTGAGAATTAAAAAATTCATAATCTCAATCATCTATTTTTTATATGGGTCATATACTCTTAAATATATATTTTTACCTCTATAACCTAAAAAAATTTAAGAATATGAATTTGGATCAAGCTTCTTTCTTTTAAATTTAGGAACAAAGATAGAATCAAGACTCTCAAAGATCCTAAGATGATCTGCATTGCGTTTATTTTTAGATCACATTTATAAATGAGTAGAAAGATGAAAATATTTGATAGGAACTCTATTCATAATATTCATAGTATTATTCATGGATTTGACTCATAAAAACTTGGGAACATGTGTAGATTGCAACATTATTCTAGCCATTTCTAAGATGGTGCAATTTTTCATTTCAACAATACCATTTTATTGAGGGGAATAGGTATTTGTTAGTTCCCTTTTAATTACCACAACTAATTAAAAACTTTTTACTAACATATTCATCATCATTATCAATTCTTAATTTCTTAATAAAAAAATTAGAAACATTTTCAACAATAGCTTTAAATTCCTAAAATTTAGAAAACACTTAAAATTTAATTTGATTCTTGTGAAAGGGATTAGTATGTTGTTTACCACATAAACAACCCTCACAAGTTTCATGATGAGAGGGGATATAAGGAATTCAAAAAATAGTATTATTTTTAGACACATCATTTAAAATTATAAAATTAATATTTTATAATATTTCATTCTATAATTGAGATTCATTCTTATTATGTGATGAAAACAAAAGTGCAGAAGAAGGAGAGAAAATGTATAAACCGTTATTTTGAACCCCTTCAACAATTAGAGAACCAAATTTACTTCTAATGTACCAACTATATTTAATAAATGTTAACATTAAATTATAATTAATAAGTTATGAATAATATAACACGTTATTTTTAAGCTTAGGTACATAGAAAACATGAATAATAACAACATTTGCAATTTTTTTCTTTCCTTATTTAGTTGTTTCTAAAAATGAATTATATTCTAAGTAAATATTTCTATATGTATCTATAGAATCACATAAAATATTAGATAATTAAGTCATATGGTGTAATCACCACTATATAAAATCTACTCATTTTTATTTGAAACAAATAAAGTAGTATATAAAGAAATAATAATTGAGTTCTGATCTTGATTGTTATTCTAATTAGGGTTTTAATTATTCTACTTATTTTGATTATATTAATTCCTTTTTTTATTTTTTTAAGTTTGATTATCAACTTTGTCTTTATTTTTATAACAAGTCTCTTTTCTATGATCAAACTTACCACATAACTGACAATTTCCTTTAAATTTAGGTTTATGATTTTTATTAACAGATTTATTATTCATATTTGAGCTATAAGTAAAATTAGGGTTAGATTTATAATTCTTATTATTATCTCAAATATTATTTAAAGTGAGAATTACCTGAGTGTTATTATCTTTATAATAAAAAATGGTTATAACTTTCTCTTCTTAAATCAAGAGAGCAAAAAATGTGGTAAGGTCAGGGATATCTTGATTAGTTTGATATTTAAAATTTAAAATTGAAATGAAATTTATAAAATTTTCATGAATATTTAATTTAATGATAAAATAAAAAATTTGATAGTGAATCAAATTATAATTACAACCATCAAACTGAGTTTTTATGTTCTTAATTCTAGCAAGAAAATTCACAATATTTTCATCACCATTCATAGGCATAGTCAACAGTTCAAGGATTAACTTAATAATTTTTGAAAGATGATTTTACTCATGCATAGAATCATGAGTTTATAATAATCTCTAGGATACTCTTGATCAATGTGGGGGAATAATTCATCCTTGACACTCTACAAGATAATCGAGATGGCTTCTTATGATTTATGTTGAAATGCATTTGAAAGTTTAAGAGTCACGTATCATCTCAAAGGGGAATTTTTAGTTCCAATGACAATATCCACAAATTTTAGGTCATAAATCCAATTTTAACATTATTTTTTCATATATTATAGTTATTTTCATTAAGCATTTAGGATTTATCTAAGAAAAAATGAAATGAATCCATATCTTTCCTTTAAATAGCATAGTAATCAAATGCTTAAAATGAACCATTTTTAGTATAAAATCAAATTTATTTGATATTAAAAATATAATATAGGTGTAAACACACAATAAATTTTCAATTTAATTCTAGACAAATCAAAAAAATTATAAAATATTGTGACAAAATAAGGTGTTGCAAGTGTCACAAAAATACACTAATGTAAGAACAATTGTTAAAAAAGAATATTTTTAATGAATTTTTGTACTATTTTTGAAATATAAATCAAATAAAAATTTCACATGTAATTAAGGATATAATTGGATGCAAAATTATTCAAAAAATTGAAATGAAATTGCATTAAACTAGGTGTTGAAAGAGTCACACTTAGAACAACCGTCTAGACACTATTATTTAAAAAGTTATAAAATTAATAATATTAGGCTTAAACATTAAAAATGGACCATGTATGTGTTTTTTTAAGGTTCCAAAACTTAGGGATAAACTAGTTACATGACTATGTTTGATAAAACATTCAATAAGTTAAATGTTGAAACAATGTCGATAGGTCAACTAGGGTTTTGAATGCATGAGAGTTGACATGCAGAATAAAAAATAGAATTAAAATTCAACTAAATTTGACCAAATTCAAAAATAAAAAATTATTTTGGTAGTTTTTAACACTACACTTCCCAAACTACAAGCTTTTAGCTAAAATACTACCACCAACCCATCTAAGAGCTTACTTAAAATTTTATATGCACTAATTAATATTTATTCATTTTTATTTGATTTTTAAAAATTATATATATATATATATATATATATATATATATATATATATATACACACACACATACACACACACACACACGTGTGTGTGTGTGTATGACATGTAAATTAAAAAGGTAAATCAATTAACCCATTTTTTTAACTTTTGGATAAATAAATTTTAGTTAGGAAGGTGGGACCAATATTTTTGCTAATTTTGAAATTTGAGAATTAAATACAATTTTATTTTTTAAACAATTTTCAAAATTATGTAACATAAAATACATACTTATAGCTTCACAATAATGCTCCTATATGTGAATAAATTCTCGTATTAGATTCTACAGGCTTCAGAATGAAGTGAAACTTTACCAATCACTTAATTTTTGCATGAGGAAGCTAGAACAAACTTCAAAATTTAATTTTTGATGCAAAAATAATTTTTGATGTGAATATTTTATAATTCAGGCCATACAATGGCATTCTAATAGGTTCAATCAAAATCACAAAGGCTTGGAATGGCCTTCTTAGGCCTTGAAACTTTGCAAGGATCCTTCAATACTCAAAACTAAGAAGTTAGAACCCATAGAATAGAAATTTCATGCCAATTTTTTTTTAAATTTCCTCAGACACCTAGGCCATACAAGTGCACCATAATAGGTTGGAAGCTATAAAAAACAATTTTTATTTCCATTTGGCTATTCTTGAGAGGGATCCCAATATTTTTAGATAAATATATATGCATATACCAATCCAACTAGGTCTCAATGTGATCAAGAAAAAAACCTACCTTCCTATGTTGTACCAAGCCAAACTTGAAAAAAATATCCAATAAATGAAAATTAATTCATGACAATTGATTTAAGATTGAAAATTATCTACACTCCCTCTTGCTCTGATTCTATGAAATAAATTGAATAACTATGTAATATTCAATGAACATATAGAGAAGATCTAGAAGTGTAATTAATGAGTAAAGCACATTTATCAATTGACACATTACATAAGTATTTACCATAATAAAACATCAAAGAGGTAAAAAATCCACCAATGATGATTATTCAAATAATTGAGAAACTTAACTTTGTATCCAATACAATTCTTCAACCTCTCACTTCTTCTAAGATAAGTTTTCACAAAATCCTTAGATTAAATATGACAAATAATTTCATATTCACTGGTTGGTTTCAAAATAGGGGTAAAACCCTATTTATAATGAAAAACCAATAGAGATGACCGTTGTAAAAATAATGGGTCCATTTTTCTTGTTAATACAATTTAATTTAAATTTGGTAACAATTAAATAATTATAACTTTATTATTTTTTTCTATAAGATTTCTACCTCGTGATAATAAATAATATATTATTATTTATTTAATTAATAACCAAGGCTAAGGGTAAATTGATCCCACTTTAAATTAAATGTTATAATAATGTAATGAAACAATCATATAGAAAAAATGAATCTAACATATTTTGATCATATCTATCTATGTCCATGTTAGTAATTAACATATTGATCATGACACGTGTAAAGTATGAATGAAAATAACACATTTGTTTTTTGTTATATCTCAACATGGAAAAGATATTTTAGATAGATAAAATTTGTAAAAGGTGTTTGTATATAATGATGAGATGCCCCCAACTGATAAAAGTTGTTTGGTGAAAGGTTGGCCTTACATCAAAACCATGTAAAATTGTGTCTTAGCTTTAAATTTGGTTGATATATGAATATGTGTTATATTATGGGATAAAAAATTATATAAGTGGTCCTTGTTATTGTATTTAATTTTGAAATAGAGATTTAAATGCAAAGGGGCATGTCCTTAGTATGAGGATAAGTGAACATTGTGCTATTTTTTGACTAGTATGACTCTATTTTGATTGACTATATATAATAATTTTTTAATCATGAAAGCTTCTTCTGTGTATGATCATTTTTTTGTTCTATAGAAATATGTCATGTTTCACACTTAGATACCTTGTGAGAATCATTGTGTATTGAAAATGTAATGAAATATGCTATGTCATGAACATAAATATGGATGACATATGTAAATATATAATCAATCAACATGAGAATATGTTTATAGGTCTTGATTTTAGATTTTTGCACACATTTTTATTTGTTTATACTTTTAGAATATAAGAATATTTTTGTATTTTTCCATATTTGAAAGGTAAAATATGCATAAGTGAAAGTTAAAAAATATTTTAAAAACAAGGTAAGTATCAAGGTTTTGAAATGGAAAAAAGAGGGGTAAATTTGAACAACCCTCAACAAGGTGTTGAAGCATAGCATGGCAAGAAAGAAGGCAAGTAAAATTCACCCAATGTAGGTGTATATGTATCATATATGGCAAGCAAGGCATGTGACCTCATGTAAAAATATATAGATATAATCATGAAAGTACAAATGATATTTACAACATGTATATATGTGTAATAATGAGAAAATGAGTTGTCATTATGGATTTGCATTGAAATCTTAGTCAGATAATTATTTTGGGTTGTTTGAATTGGGTTGAAAAAGAAAAGGGATCAAGTGCCCCAAAATGAAAAATAGATCCAAGAGCTAGAATAAGATTGGATAATATGTATAAGAATAATTAATAAAAGTAAAGATCAAATAATTTATGTATAAGTAGCTACTACGCAAGGAATCTAATCAAGGTCATTAGCTAAAACATGAGGTTGTGTGAGGATAAGAGAATGTATCCAACAAATTATATCATCAATATAATGATCATATATGTATTTAACTCCTTGATAAGGAGTATGATATTGTGCAATTAAGTTTCAAGTGTAAAAGCTTTTGAATCTAAAGAATAATTACGTGATTTAAAGTAACCCTATGAATAATTACTCATACATCTATCTAAACATGTATTTTGATGCATGGGAGGAGATGATGTAACAACATGTAATTATGTAGGATCCCTCTCAATAGCATGTTATGTTATATGAGATAAAGCCCTTGTGTTATGTGCATATTACTATTTTGGAGTAGATTTATTGATTTTTCTATCCAAGTATATGCTTATGTGTAACCATATTATGCTCAAAATTAAATGGATAAACTAAAATATCCTTATTCTCATAATGAATAAATAGAAATTTTCTCATGCTCATAAATAGGTACAAAAATAATTTTGGAATATGCCTCTATGAATATAAATCATAATATTGAATAGTTGAAAAAACTAACCCATTACCAATTTACTATATAATTGTGCTAACAAAATGTTTAGGAGTAGGTGTAAGTACCATTGGTTCCATCAGATATTCATATTGATTTACTAATATTATTACCACTTGATCATCATGAATATATTTTAGACATGTTTGAACTACAGAAGGAACTATGTTATTTTTATATAATCGAGGTCTCCCTAATAACTATCAAAGACACCTATTATAGCTCAAATTTTCACCCTTGAGAGGGTGTCTTCAATCCCTCTCACTTGAGCTATACAATGATATTAGTCTTAGTTTTTGGGTGACCTCTAAGTGGACCACTCTAGATTTTGGGCTAGATCCCAAGTACAATATCTATATTAAAAATTACACTACTACTTTTTTATGAAAAGGGATAGATAAAGGCTAACGCTAGAAAAGGAAACTTGGATGAGATGCACCAAACATTTAGTTCTCTACTTTTTGAATTATGCACTATGAAACAACAAACTTTAATTTGATTATACTACTTCAAGATAATCCCTATCATACTAGTTTTTAAATATGAAGGTCATGATAGGTACAAGGGCTAAGATGATCAGTCAATAGGGGATTAATAGTAGACACTAATGACACATCAATTATTAAATTCATAAAACATGTTTCACACTTCATATGACCCATGAAAATAACACCAACTCACATAGAGGTATAAAGAAGAAGGATAAATGCAAAGAAGTACACTTACCATCACAAAGAATTCATCAAAAAACCCATTAAAGATCATTATATGCAAGATGAATATAGAAATATTCAGTTTGAATTTATTCCAATAGTAAATTACAAGTCTTAATTTTGGCAAGACTTCTCCATAACCTATTTTAGGATGCTTAAAATGCCTCTAAAGGTTGCCTTTATATAATAAATTAGAAGAAGAAGAAGAAGAAGAAGAAGAAGAAGAAGAAGAGAGAGAGAGAGAGAGAGAGAGAGAGAGAGAGAGAGAGAGAGAGTTCATGAACTAACTTTCATGATCATATCAGTTACAAAAATAGAGGGATATTGACACCAATCCTTGAAATAGTATGTTATCATCTTCCTCCTTCTCATTTAGAACAAGTGTTAATGAAACTCTTCACAAGAATGGCATAGGAAAACTTCTTGGCAGTTTAGATGCTTTCTTGTTCATAACTCCTCCTTAGAGAGTTACCCATTTGCCTCTTAAGAATACTTACAAACCTTCCAATTGAAAATTTTCATGTTGAGAGTTATCTATGCCAACTTCTACCTCTTTCAAATCTTCCTCTTCATTAGGAGACTAGTATTGAACTTTATGATTCATTTTCTCTTTGTGATCAAGGTATAACCTCCAAAGGTAGTTTTGTTTTTATGTCATAGGAAACCTCCAATAGACCTTGTTATTTTATTGAATATTCCATTTCAATTCATGAGGCTTTGATCCTTCAATAAAATTCATTTTGAAGCTCGTTATGCCTTAACTAGCTAAGCCATATAAGTTATCCTTTTTCACTTAGGCATGTTTGGTCACTTATTTCCTACATCAAGATAGTTAAAACCAATTGAATTAATTTAATTGTGGTAACATCACCCTTATAATAGCCTAAGTAACCTTTGTATCTATTTAGAAGATCTCTTCTAGTCCAAAACCTTGAGAACTAGCTCAAGAAAGAGGTTTTTGGGTCAATCTCCATACACATTCATCTCACACATTCCAAAATTTCACATATTCACATGATTGAGAGAGTAAAAAACATTATCCAAATCATTTAAAGGCTTATTCAATTTATCTTGAGTGTTTTAAAGCATTATTTCTCTCATCAAGTCATTTATAGGGTTTAATGAGTCTTAGAGTATAAAATATTATTCACAGCACTAAAGGACCTAATACCAAAAAAAATGCTAGGATTTTTTATTATTAAACCTTCTCCACCTCTCCCAAATGTATCAATATCTCATGCATCTACTCTTGAATGTTCACATGTGGAGAAAATGCTTCTCAGGTAACTAGGCCTGCATTCTTGAGCTTTAGAGAGAGGAATTTATGAAAAAAGAGTATGATTTCTTGTTTTGAGTTAAAAAAACCTACATAAGATCTTAATCACATTAAAAAAGGTTTTAAAGTGGTATTTTTTTAAATAATTACCTCTCAACTAATGAAAACTGCCTTGAGCCTTATATGAGGGTTTGCACGTAGTCTTACTCTTCTAGCCCTAACATACTTCTTGCATTTTATTCTTTTCTCAATGGATCAAATTATCATGTAACAATATTTACACCTTTATATTTACCTTATTGATACTTTAAATCCTCAAAACTCCTAAAAATGCATTCTCTCTTCACACTCTTCTACATAGGTTTTTGTTTGTTCATTTAAGCCTGCTATGCCTAATTAGCTTTTTAGGCTTTTCATTACCTTAAAGCACCTAACCATTAAATGAAAATACTATGATACTTTGGTAACAAAAATAATATTAATTTTACTCTCCTTCATTTCATATTTCATTCATGGGCTAACACATTCTCTTCATTATCTCAAAACCATACATGTAGGTGGCAGTCTTAGCTCTTGGTTGTAAGTATGAAGTGAATTATTTATTCATTGGAATTTTAGTGTTTATTTAATTGTGTTATCACATGTCTCATTATTATAATTATTATTTTCAAACTTATATACCTCCAATAACACCACACAATCAATGCTTTCTTTTTTTTTCACACACAATCCAGTGTATGCCTACTAGGTGTCTTAACTAAGCTTACCATTTTGAGTGGTCTGATCCTCATGACCTATACTCTTTAAATATTCAATGTTTCTTCATGATATTCAAGGTTACTTTTTAACTCCAATAACTCTTAGTGTTTTTACCCAATATTCACAAATCCTCTCTCCCTTCATCTACCTATAATGGACTGTGAGTGCTTAATTGGGATAAGGCCTCGCTAGGACTAAGGATAGGTTGTTAGTGTGAGAAGGTGAAGAACATGAGACTAATCCATACATATTGACCATAAAATTAGTATATTACCATGCTTTAGTATACCCTAATGGCACCACTACAACTTCCATAAAGGATAGCTTGCAAGAAAGGTTATTCATGTATAAAAATCATGCTTAGATTCAAGATTTGTGTACCATTTTGAGATCTTCCTGTAGACACCTAAATATTGACACCAATGACCCCAACCAAAATTTTGACCAATTTCCACCAAAGTGCACAATTTGGCCTAAAAACACTAAAGCACATTAAATAAGTTGAAATTGACATATTCAAGTGCCAATTTTGGCTAGGGTATCACTAAATGGGGCAATGTAATTGATGGGCCAGCTAACTTTGATCAGATTATTTTGAGTCAAAATGCCAATTTTGTACTTAGGTGATATGGATTGCTCTTTTCTAT
Organism: Torreya grandis; assembly: GCA_037957365.1. NCBI lineage: Eukaryota > Viridiplantae > Streptophyta > Pinopsida > Cupressales > Taxaceae > Torreya > Torreya grandis. The sequence goes on along the minus strand of JARHVA010001297.1, from coordinate 2,409,803 downwards.
CAAATTTCTTGTACAAGATGCATGTATTTATTATTTGGTGTTGGCAACATCCTAAATGGGATAACAGATCTAATGCATCTAACATTAACTTCTAATTCTAATCCAGTCAAATTTTAGACCAATAACAAGACATTCTGATCAATTTGAGTAATTTTTGCACAAATTACTTAATCATGCTTAAGAGCTAATTAATCCAAATGAAGGCCTAATTAATAATTTTATGGAAACTAGTTAAAAACTTATTTTTAGAAATGAATATTGAATATCTACATCATCAGGTGACCTCATTTCTTGGAAAGACATCCCTAGGCCATAAATGCCACAAATATAAAGATTATGGATCTCCCATGCGTATTTATTACCTCCCATTCCTCATTAATGTCCCTTATTTCAAATTCATGATGAGGATAATTATGGATTTTAATTACATAATTTAATTAATCCATGACCACACATCTCAATCTTGAGATGGATGGTCATGGTTGATTCTGGTCATTCTTGAAAATATATAAATAGAGAGTCTATGAATATCATTTTTAATCTTAATTTGTGAAAATTTACCATGTCAAATTGATTCCAAGATCTCTCATATGCCAAAGTTATGATGCCAAAATATTGAGCCAAGCCAGCTAAAGCCACAAGGTGCCAAGGAGAAGAGGAGATAGTCAAACCTCCTTTGATGAAGACTTCATGAGAAAAATATGAGAAAGCCACTAAAAAAATCATTTGGAGCATCCAAGGAAGGTGAAATATTCTTTTTTTCTTTACTTTTTAGTTGTGCTTTTCATTTGTTTTTGTTATTAAACTCACCCTAGTAACTAGGCCTAGAGATGTATGCTAAGATGTGTGTTTTTATCAATTTATTTACATTTTTGGACTAAAAAAATACTAATCACCTCTCTTGAGTCAAATTTTTATTTCACATAATGGCATGTCTGGTGGGAGGATCTTCAGGAGAGCGCAATCCACAAATTTTTTGTGTTTCATAGTTTTGATTTTTTTTGTTGTTTTTGCTTTGAGTAAAAATGACCAATAAATAAGTCATAACTTTTTATTTACTCAATATTTTTATACAAATTTTTTTATTCATATATATATAAATATTTCATGGATATTATCTAAAAATTTCACAAAAAAATCTTTATATTTTATAAGTTATAGTTATTTTAGTGACTGCCATTTTTTATTTTTTATTTTTCTGAGAAAAATGGTTATAATAGAGTTGATAACTTTTTTCATATTAATTTTTAGAATTAATTTTTTTTTTAGATGTGATAAATATAGTTATTGAAAACCTCTAAAAATTTATTATCAAACTGATCTATATTTTAAAAGCTATGTTAAAAATAATAATTGTAGGTTTTTATATTTTATGTGCAGGATTTTATGTGTTATATTTTGTTTTTAACCTTCTAATTTATTGTTTTTAGGTATTCATATATTTAATTTTTTTTTTAATATTTTATTTATATTTGTGTTAACATTTTATAACCTAAAACATTTTATTTTGGGGTGATTCCTTAAGGGTAGACAGGTAACCGACGGACTTCAAATTTGTTAAAACATGTTTTAGACCATCTTTTGCATGCTTTTAAAAATGAACTAGGAACTTTGTTTTAGTACTTAATAAAACATTTAGGTTCTTAAAATAATTTTTTTATAATTTTCCTTTCAAATTTACAACTTAATACCAAGGGGTTTAAATAACACCACCACACTTTTCGATTTGGGGCTAAAAAATGAACTCATCTTTCAAAGCTTTTGTGTTCACTACTTGTTTCAATTAGCACTTTGTTTTCATAAAATAAAAGGATGTTGTGTGTATAATCTTAAATTATTCCCCTTTAGGGAACCCTTGGAATCAAAATAATTTCCTTATTTACAAATTGCCTAGTTCAAGGCATAGAAAGAATGTCGTCTAAAGCACTCCCCAAAAAAATAATAAAATAGAATGTCATCTAAAGCACTAAACTTGAGGTAACTTGGGTTCAATTTCCAATCTAGGTTGAAGGCCATTTAAGACTTATGATCATTATCACAACTTGATAGACTTAAGTGATTTCATGATAAACACTTGCACTTTGAGTCTATGCACCACAACATTTTGAGTCAAGAAATGTAGTGTTATGTTGTCAAATTTATGAGAAATTATCTTTGCCTTAAATAGTTTTTGAAACAATAATGTTGTCACATCTTTTGGGTAGTCTAGCATTGTTACGCTACCCAAAACATTCTAGATACTATTTCATAGGCCCTCTTGCATAGAGTTTAAATTTGTTCCTACATTTTTCAAACCAATCTGAGTATACATTTGTAAGCCTTTATCTAGCATAGTTACGTCATTCACTTTTGTCTAAATTATTTTTCAAAATAATCAAGTTCTATACCATTATTTGTGAGAAAATAAACAATCTCTAAAGTGCCTTTTGTTTCATACCTTATACCTATTTTATCAAGTCCATGTCTAAGAATCAAATGCCTAATGTTTGTTAGAAGTGTTTCAAATCTATTAGATTAAAATTTTCATCTATTTTCAAAGTCTATATTTTGATGCCATTTGGTCAAGATTCCTAGCATATGCCTTGTTTCAGCCTAGCTTTTGATGCCACATTTAGCCAAAAGACGTAACAAATTTTTAATTCCTAGATTAGACTGATTTGAAATATTTTGACATTAGCATTTGAAATTTCAATTTTTGATTCATTTACTTAATCTTTTTGTGTAAGACATGTAACGTTAGACACTTAATGATGGCTTATATTATTACAAATCTTTACATAAACCTTTTGATCCTTTTGATGAATCTAGACCAAGTTTGAACATCATCTTTTTAGACATTATCCTTTTAGAGTTTGTAGAACTCTCTTCCCTTTCTATCACAAAGCATTTACTATGGATCCCAACATGTATTCCTACACTCATAGTGGACTCATGTACAATCTGAGGATTAGTAATGTGGTTGCATAGGAAGAAATGGTAAAAGACCCCTACATGGATAATATTTCTTATGAGATGGATTTTTATCCCTCTTATAATACTCAATTAGGGGCACAAAGCCAAGATCCATTGGCCAAATATTTGGTTAATACACCACCTTATTTAGAATAAGACCAAGAGCAAACCACATAATACCTAGCTACAATACTCATAGTTGATGAACCAGTTCCTCAACAGTCATGTTCTACTAATACACCTTCCACATATGATCCATTTTTGTTTGACCATAATTTATTGGAGAACAAAGATGAGATTTTGATTCAATCCATAGAGGTAGGGGCCAATTTTCTAGTAGACTTCTCTCATGAGAATTTACCAATCTTATTAAGAATGCCCCACAACATAATTTATGATAAACAGGCTTCTTCTAGAAATCCTTTGGCTCTAGTCCAAATAATGTATTAGGACCCTAATATGCTTAATAAAGGCAAAAACCTCATGGAAGACCACTTTAACCAAATGAAAATGGTGTATCAAACCTACCTGAATCTAGCACATAATTTCAATCAGATGACCATGGTGAACAAACCTCTTATTGACTTAGTTCCTTCAATAGGAGTTTTGATAGAGTTAACTAGTCAAAACAATCAAAGTTCAAACCCATTCACGTAAAACATTTTGTTAGATAATTTACTTCATATGCCCATTATTAAATAAGTGTCTTTTGCTTCTACACAAAATAATGATAAAAATATAGTGGATAATGTGTAAACAATGTCCAATCTAAATCAAAGTGGTACTAACGCACAAACAATTAGTCAATAACATATGCCTGTAGTTAATACCATGAGTGGACCATCATATTAGGGAGTAGGATTTTTTGAATCCCAATCTCAACTAGTTGCTTCATCAAGTGTGCAACCAATAGGATTAAGTGGTCAACCAACAACCAATTTCATGCCTTAATAGTCAAATGCGATGAATCCTACTCCTCCTCAATAAGTGATGAGTAGTATTCCAAAACAACAAGCACAATCTAGTGTACCAACATAATAGAGGCCAAAGATATTACCACCTCAATAAGGGGCAACTAATGTTCCACCTTGTTAGGTAGTGGCAAATATACCTCCTCAATCATAGACCTATGTACCAATCCAAAACCAAATGATGACTAGACAATAATATGTAAATATTGATCAACAACATATGTCAAATATTCAACATGTTTTTTCTTCCCAACAAGGATTAATGCAATAAGGAGGCTCCCATATTTCTTAAGTATCTACTAGACAGAAATCGGTTCAAAATGTGCCACAAGTTTAGAGACAGGGTCTTGGTCCACAAGTTCCCACTCAATAATAAGATTCAATTAGTTGGCAACACGTCCCTTTTCAACCACAACAGGCACAATATAGTTATATCCCTCCATCTCAACCAAAAAATCCTCCAAGTTAAACCTTCATAGCCAACCCAAACTAAAATATCACACAACCAAATGTGCAATTTCAAGTACATCCTGAACCATGTATGCATATTCCTAGTCCATTTCCCAACCAAACCAATATACCCCAACAGATATATGCATCATACCCTAGTCAAAGTGTCCCACTTGTGATCTCCCAACCATTTACCCAAACCAATATTCTCCCTCAAACTAATGTTCCTTCTAGTTTCCTAGCCTAATAATTGTAATAGATGAAGGATGCAATTGCTCCCATTCAAGCTGGGAAATAGAATGAAAAGTTTAAGTTGGATGATGTGTGACTAAAAATTTTAAGTTGGATGATGTGTGTTCTTATCAATTTAACATGGACTACTTACAGATACTATTTCCTCCAAGATATGAACGACCAAAATTTGACAAATACAAAAGGAAAGGTGACCCTAAGGCCCATTTAACCAAGTTATTTGTCACATGTCAACTAATGGTATATAGTGATATATACCTTTTATTATTGTTTCCAAATATCTTAGGTAGACAATCATTAGAGTGGTTTTTAAAGTTTCCTAAGAATTCAGTATCAAATTTTGATGATCTTTTTGATAAGTTTGTGCATCACTTTTCCTATAATCTTGAACATGAGATTTCATTATTTGAATTAAAATAAACAAAACAAAAGGTTGGTGAGAGTTTTGCAAGTTATCTACAATGATGGAGAGCCCTTGCAATCTGATTCACCCATAGTTTACCATATAAACAATTAGCTATTGTGTTTACTAAAAATTTGCATTGTAAGATAGCTTATCATCTGGAACTACAATGTGCACATACTTTCAAGGAGATCATCAATAAAGGCTTGTTGATTGAGAGAGCCCTTATTAATAAATAGATCTTCAATCTTACATCAAATAATTATAATTAAGGTACCAATCAAGGAAGTGGCCAAAACCAACATCCAATCCAAGCACAAGCATCACAACCAGCATAGGCCAATAACCAAGATAGACCAAAGCAATTCAATTGCAATAGGAATGTTATGGGTAATGGGGTAACTGAGTCACATCATGTCTAAATAGTGTAAACATCATCTACACCACCTTTTTATCTTACTCCTACCCAATAACCTCTCTAATCAACACTACAAGCACAATAATCAAGACTTGTGCAATAAATGTATCAACATTTACCTTTACAAACCCCTCCTCTAAAGAGAATTGTGCCTATGCATCATGTATTTAGTGACCTAGGAGAGCCTATTGAGTCTATATTTCACAAACCTTCCACTACTAATATGATTAGTTTGCCTATACCAAAGCATTATCCACAAGGCATTCTTTATCCTAATTAGTACCATGAAAATGAATTCTACGAATACCATTGGGTCAAGGAACATAATCTATGAAGATGTGTGTAAATCAAGCATTTGATTGAGAAAATATTAGAGAATGGGAAGATAACATTAGATAATGGTGCTTCCACCTCTAATCAAACTCTTGGGATTTATCAAAACCCCTTTCCACAATATAACACATAACAACAACATAACAATCATCAATAATAACAGCACCAGCTAGTGCAACAACAAAATCAATAGTATCAAAATCAAAGGTCGAACTAGTAGAATCAATAACAAAAATCACAATGTTAAAACAATGGACAAAACCAAGGTCAGAATGGTAACAACCAACAAACCTACCATACACTTTCACATGACTATAATAGGGTTGTAGGTCATATTATAGGGGGCAATGTTAATACCATCTCCATTAATCCTAGACTATGCACTAATCAATCTAGACCATTGGTAAATAATACCACTCAACCAAATTACATGGATAATCCTTTTGACCTAGGATTTCACATAGGCAAACTAACAAATAAGGGCTCCCACTTTTGGACCATATACTGATAACTCACTCTTGCCACGTATAGGTGCACTAGTAACTAAGACTTGTCTTATCTAGTCCCACACCAATCCCAACATTTGTTAGCAATTATGGTTCATCATCTAATCTTGATTATGCAATCACAAATCAAAGGTCAAAGATTACTATCCCAAGTCCATAACCATCTACCACTTTGCCTATTATCTAACCAACCATTCAACCTCAGAATAAACCATTCACCATTGACTAAGTCAAAAAGTTTGATATTGTGGAACAATCATAGAAGACACCGGCACAAATTTCTAATTTAGATTTTCTACAAATTTTGACAATCCACAAAAACATTTTGAATGAGTTTTTAACTCTGTCCACTATTTCCAATGACATATCCCCTGATAAATTTCAAGCTTTGGTTGGACACCTAGCTCTAGCCCAATAAGTCACATTCAACCAAAGTGATATATCTTCCCTTGGCCCACTCCATAATAATCCTTTGTACATAGAAGTTTATATAAAGTAGAATAAAGTGAAGCATGTCCTTATAGACAATGGATTAAGATTCAACATAGTGTCTCTAAAGCTCATCAAGCTTCTTGGGTATACAATGGTAGATCTCCAACCAAAAATGATAACTATCAAAGCCTATGATAATTAGGAAAGAGAATCACAAGGCACCATTAGCTTACCAGTTATCATTGGGCCTTTGACTCATGATACACTTTTCCATGTGCTTGATCTTGAGTTGTCATATAATATGCTTATAGGTAGGCCTTGGTTACATGAGATTCATGCAATCCCATCAACACTGTACTAATGTATCAAATTTTCCCACTCAAGGATGGAAGTGAATATTCCAAGAGATTTATGCCCATATGAAAACTGTAAACATCTTGAGGCTAAGTTTCAAAGCTATAATTACCAATATGACATGAATCCAAGTTCCAAATAAGATAAAGGAAAGGCCATACTTATTGATCCTCCACAGGATAATTGCATAGATATTAATACCTTGGATTCCCTTTCCCACATGCCACCTCCTGAAGCTTCCAATCATTTCACCATTTCAGATAATGGCCTAGGAGAGTATGTGACCCATGATACCTTTGATATTGCCAATATTCCTTAGAATCCAAAGACCTTTGTTCAACCTAAAAATACCCCACACATGCATTAGAAACAAAAAAACAAAGATAAGGGACATCATGTTTGTACCAGCATCTAGCCTAGAACCAGACCCTCTTGAAGGGGATGAATCATGGTTGTATAATGACAACCAAGCTGATTGTTATAAAAGTGTAAAGTATCCTATTCCCATTAAGATCATGGTGAATCAAGATTATTGTTAGGATTGTGGAGCTAAAAGCTTCACTGATGCAAATAGGAGAGGAGGTTGCTGAAGGTTGCTGAGTTGCAGAGAAGTTGGGGTCGGTCTGATCAGCCGACGTCGACAGAATAGCAAAGGGAAGCAACCGACGTCGATCATATATCGGCCGACGTCGGTCACCTCCAGGCAGACAGGGACCGACGTCGGTCGCCTGTGTGGTTTGACTGCGAGCTATTTGCGGGTAGTTAGCTAACGAACCAAGTGTTTGCATGAAGAGATCTATTTTTAGATTGAGAGCTACGGATCTAATTATTGTAATTAGATGTCTAATTATTGTTTGGATGAGATCTATATAATAGACTCATGGTTGTATTAGAAAAGTGTGCTAGGGAGTAAGAGAGCATAATTATAAGCTCCTTCTGTGTGTGAGGTAGAGCAATGGTGCATTCCTCCTAGTGCCACAGTACCAGGTGTGTTGGTGCTGGATTGGAGAGCCAGCTGGGTTCTTCAGGAGTGTAGGATCTTGGTCACAGTTGCATGGCCTATATAGGAGATCTACATGGTAAGTAAGATCGTTGATCTGCAGGTGTATGTGTGTGCAAGGTCGAGGTTCACAGGTGAGCAGAACCATTGTTTGATTTGCAGGTGTGCAAGGTCATACAGACAGCAACACAACAGGGAGCAGTATCAGGCAGGATCTACTTGGAGTACAGGTGTGTACTCGGATAGTGCAAGAGAGGAAGGCAAGGGAGTTCCTTCCATAAGTATGGTCTGTTGAATTGCAGGTTGTTGCAGGTTCATGGGAGATCTACTTAAAGTACTTTGAGTACTTGTGGAGCACGTGGAGTGCTTGTGGAGTGCGTGGAGCACTTGTGTTATGCGTGGAGCATGGGAGGTGAACACCAACTCTGTATTTGAGTTGGGTGTTGTGACCTGTGAGAGGGAGAGCTTTGGGGAGAAGAAGTACTGTTCACTTGAGGTGTGGGAAACCTCTGTAAGGTGGTGGAGAAGATGTGGCATATTCTCTATTGTATTCTTTTCTGTATAAAGTGTTAATACAAGTTGTGTATTGTCTCTCATATGTTGTGTTATTCTGAATTCTAGTTACTTGGTGAATCTGGTTTATTTCCGCATATTAAGTTGTTTAAAGTTTGGTAATCAATTGTATGTTTCTGGTTTCGCATCCTGACAAGTGGGATCAGAGCATGTTTGTTGTTCTAGATTCTTGACAAGTGGTATCAGAGCTAAGGTTGCAGGAAGCAGGTTGTGTTTTGGTTACAGGGCACTCTCAGGGGTTTCTAATTGAGTGGGAGTAGAGCAACGGCAGATCAAAGTAAGCTAAGAATGGAGGAGTTGAAAAGCACAGACGGTTACTCACGGTCTGATGGAAAGAAAGAGTAGGTAAAAGAACATTGTTGGTTGGTAATAGATCAGCATGAAGAAATTGAAGATACAGATGTAGCAGGTGTTGTTGCACAGGATGTATTTGCAGGTTTCTTGGATAAAGTTGAATCTTGGATAAAAGATTCGGTTGCCTCTTTCCATGCAGCCCCAGGTAGAGGAGCTGGTAAGCCTTGCCAAAGAATTGGCAAAGGGGAAGTGAAGCTGAAATTGCAGGTGGTCAACACACAGGTGTTGATGAAGGTCATGCAGGTCCCAGGTTTGAAGATTTGGCTAATTTCTTCAGAAAGATTGGGTGATGAGAGATGCACAAGAACTCTCACAGCGGTAGCACTTGAATTAGCTGGTGGTAAGAAAACAGGTATACTTTATCTACTTGTTTATATTACTGATTCTTCTTCTGTTGCGAAGACGTGGCTTCGTAGGCTTGGTCACATGAGCTGGAAGGAGATGCATGTTCTTAAGTGGAAGACAGGCTTAAGAACTGGAAAGCCTTGGTGTTCTTGGAGGAGATGGCGGACAGAGTTCAGTGGATGAGGCTGGATATATTTGAGCAGGGCAGTTTGGACATGGAGATTGATCCAAAGGAGCTCGCGGGTAAAAAGTCATCACTCACAGGCAAACACAGGTACCGATGTCGGTCAGGAGGAACCGGCGTCGAACAGACAGGTGCCGATGTCGGTCATGTGCAGACCAAAGCCGACAGTGTCGGGCAGGGTAAGACCGGCGTCGGTCATGAAACTGACGTCGGCAGTATGTAAGACCGATGTCGGTCAGGAGGACCGACGTCGGCAGTAGGGACACCAGCGCTGGCAGGCTGGTAGTCAGGTACAGACGCATGGAACCGACGTCGGTCGGATGCAGACTGTGGGGTGACTGAGGTCGGTCACTATAACGAATTTTGGGTGGACAGCAAGCTGTCAAGGAGTCTCAAACACCCATATGGAGGACTGAAGGCGTAAGTAGGCCCTCAAATTTGTGTTCCTCTTCTTCATACTTGTTGCTGATTGTAGAGCAGGAAGGATCCAGGAAACAGGTGTGAGCTAGGCAGGATTATGATGCAAAACCAGACGGGAGTCTTGGTAGGTTTGCCAGCTGGATGAAAGCACAGAGACGAACGGATTCCTTAGTAGAAGAATAGAGAGAATGGATACGTGAGATGAAAGACCAGGCATATGGTCTTGAGGAGCTGCAGGACAGTGGTACCAGGTTTGACAGGTGGAGGACGAAGCATGGCTTTAGTCAATGTCAGGGTAACTACTGTGGTTTGACTTACCAGGAGGATGATGGTCATGACATCATTCTGTTACTGTATGTGGATGGTATGTTTTGCTATAGCAGGTTTGTACATACAGGGTTTTGCTGAGCTAAGGGTAAGATTAGTTCAGTGGCATGTCAGGAGGAGTTTGGAGCAGCGGAATTCTTTGACATGGGAGGCATGGAGATCACATGGTGATTTTGTCTCGAGTGGGCGCTGATGTGAATCAGGTGTTGGCGAGGTTCAGGATGCAGAACCGGAGCACACTAAGGGCTGGACAGGTACAGTGTCTGAAATCACATGAGGTCTGGTATAGACCTGAGTATTCCCATGCAGTGGGAGCTGTCAGAGTTAGGAGCCAATTCGAGGAAGTGGGTTCTCAAGATTTCTGAGAGGGACCGGCAGCAGGTGTTGCTATGCAGGGTCAGGACTTCACTACAGGTGTTGTAGGTTCGGATGTGGCAGGTACTCGGATGACAGGAGGTACATCACAGGTTGTGTGGTGGGTTGTCTTCAAGTTGGAGCTTGAAGAGGGATACAAACCAAGAAACAGATTAGACAGAGTACAGGTACAGGTACAGTGCAGCTGTTTATCTCCAAGTGGGAGATTGTTAGGATTGTGGAGCTAAAAGCTTCACTGATGCAAACAGGAGAGGAGGTTGCTGAAGGTTGCTGAGTTGCAAAGAAGTTGGGGTCGGTCTGATCAGCCGACGTCGACAGAATAGCAAAGGGAAGCAACCGATGTCGGTCATATATCGGCCGACGTCGGTCACCTCCAGGCAGACAGGGACCGACGTCGGTCGCCTGTGTGGTTCGACTGCGAGCTATTTACGGGCAGTTAGCTAACGAACCAAGTGTTTGCATGAAGAGATCTATTTTTAGACTGAGAGCTGCGGATCTAATTATTGTAATTAGATGTCTAATTATTGTTTGGATGAGATCTATATAATAGACTCATGGTTATATTAGAAAAGTGTGCTAGGGAGTAAGAGAGCATAATTATAAGCTCCTTCTGTGTGTGAGGTAGAGCAATGGTGCGTTCCTCCTAGTGCCACAGTACCAGGTGTGTTGGTGCTGGATTGGAGAGCCAGCTGGGTTCTTCAGGAGTGTAGGATCTTGGTCACAGTTGCATGGCCTATATAGGAGATCTACATGGTAAGTAAGATCGTTGATCTGCAGGTGTATGTGTGTGCAAGGTCGAGGTTCACAGGTGAGCAGAACCATTGTTTGATTTGCAGGTGTGCAAGGTCATACAGACAGCAACACAACAGGGAGCAGTATCAGGCAGGATCTACTTGGAGTACAGGTGTGTACTCGGATAGTGCAAGAGAGGAAGGCAAGGGAGTTCCTTCCATAAGTATGGTCTGTTGAATTGCAGGTTGTTGCAGGTTCATGGGAGATCTACTTGAAGTACTTTGAGTACTTGTGGAGCACGTGGAGTGCTTGTGGAGTGCGTGGAGCACTTGTGTTATGCGTGGAGCATGGGAGGTGAACACCAACTCTGTATTTGAGTTGGGTGTTGTGACCTGTGAGAGGGAGAGCTTTGGGGAGAAGAAGTACTGTTCACTTGAGGTGTGGGAAACCTCTGTAAGGTGGTGGAGAAGATGTGGCATATTCTCTATTGTATTCTTTTCTGTATAAAGTGTTAATACAAGTTGTGTATTGTCTCTCATATGCTGTGTTATTCTGAATTCTAGTTACTTGGTGAATCTGGTTTATTTCCGCATATTAAGTTGTTTGAAGTTTGGTAATCAATTGTATGTTTCCGGTTTCGCATCCTGACAAGTGGGATCAGAGCATGTTTGTTGTTCTAGATTCCTGACAATTATGAAGGAAGAGGCCTTAGACCAAATCAATAAGGAACCCAATTTCCATGACTAAGTACATAAGACCCTATGGACTTGGATTTAAACTACCTGGGGGTAACCCCATATATCTTATTTGAGTTCCATGATTGGTGGCTAGTGATGATGATGTTGATAGCAAAGTAGAGTTTGATCATAGCCTCACCTTTTATGACCTAGTTAAGATTAACCTATTTTATAACAATGTCATATGTACTCTTACCCCAACAATTTGTCATAACTCATTATTATTATACTATCTCCAACTCATAGATTGGGACCAATAAGAATCCAATTTGTCGATTGATGAGTTTCAGAATGATGAGGCATTTTGTGACATTTTAGGCCTTAGAGACAATGTTCCATTGGGAGATCATAAATCAAGATTCTCAATTATATTGGATCATGAAGCCTATTTTGAAGAGCAGGTGAACACCCTTAGCCAAAAATAAATAAATAAAACATTGAGGTCTCCAAGTGAAAACCTCTTTAAGGCACTTTTTGACTAGAGAAAAAGTAAAGATAAAGGAGGTTAGTCTAATGATGAAAACCTATTTTAGGCATTTTTAGATAGGGGTGTTCATTATTTTTCAAATTTGGACCAATAGACCACCAACTATAAACTTATCTATGGATCTGAGTTTAGTTTTATATAACAGCAAGTATTTGATCAAATTTTTTAAGAATGTCTAACTATTTTTGTCACATGTCCAGATCTCCCATTGGAGGACTCAGATTCATCATGCCTATGAGATGTTAAAGAGTAAGTCCCCTAAGAAAGGACCCTAATATAGCCCAATAGTTTAAGTCTTTGCCTACTATCCTAGAAGATTGTTTGACCCTTGTAGTCAAAGATACAATAGAGTTAAACATCAAGAATCCATCAAACCCAAAATGGATAAAATTAGGTGCATCCTTCACTGAGGAGGAACATGAAGTATTTATAGCTTTGTTGAGATAATTTATAGATATCTTTGCATGGGCTTATTCTAACATGCCAAGTTTAGACCCCACTTTGGTTTTGCATCACCTTATGGTCAATCCTGATGCCAAACTAGTGAAATAAAAGCTGGGTAAGATGCATCCTCACATTATTGTCATGGTAAAGAAAGAGTTGGAAAAACTCTTAAAAGTAAGATGTATCTGGTCCATTGACTACTTATAATGGATATCTAATATTGTACCTATTAGTAAAAAGCTTGAAGGAATTAGAATTTGTATTAATTTTCAAGACATAAACAAAGCTTGTCCTTAGGATGACTTTCCATTTTCTAATATTACATGATCATCGACTCCATGGTAGGTTATGAAATGCTTTCACTTATGGATGGATTTTTAGGATACAACCAGATCAGAATAGCACCAAAATACCAACATAAAACAACATTCATCACTCCATGGGGAACATTTTATTATTAGGTAATGTTATTTGGTCTTAATAATGTTGTAACTACATATCAAAGTGCCATTACTATCATATTCCATGATATGATGCATGATGTTATTGAAAACTATGTTGATGACATATTAGGAAAATCCAAGACTAGGGTCGACCATCTAGTAGTGCTATGTAGGATATTTATAAGATTATAGGAGTATAAATTCAAACTCAATCCAAATAAATATGTGTTTGGAGTAACCTCAGGAAATTTACTTGGATTCATTATGTCTTTTAGGGGCATTGAAGTTGATTTAGCCAAAGTCGATGCTATAATCAAGATTCCACACCAACCAATTTGAAGTAACTCCATAATGTGCAGGGCAAGATCCAATGAATTTGATGCTTCATCTCTTAGTTAGTAGATAAGTGTCATCCATTTACACATCTTCTAAATAAGGGAGCATTTCACTAGGATGACCATTACTAAACAACTTTTCAACAAATCAATGACTATCTAGTTAATCCACCTATTTTGTTACCTCCTATGCTAAGAAGGTCATTCTTGTTGTATCTATTAGATACCAACAATGCCTTGAGGAAATTTTTGGCTCAACACGATAACAATAGAAAAGAACATGTAGTATACTACTTAAGATGTACCTTGATCACATATAAACACAACTATGTACCTATTGAAAAATCTTGTCTAGTCATGGTCTTCATAGCTCAAAAATTGTGCCATTACATGTTGAACAATAAGACCATGGTCATTTCAAAAGTAGATCCACTCAAGTATCTACTATCTAAAATAGATTTACAAGGTAGAATGGCCAAATTGGTCATGATTCTTAGTGAGTTTGACATATAGTACATCAATTAGAAGGCAATCAAAGGATAGGTCCTTACACATATCTTGGGGAGCAGCACTAGAAGCTATATTTTGATGGTTCATTTACTAAACATAGATCAAGGGTAGACTTCTTATTTATTATGCCATAGGGGGATCTAATCCCTAAATCATTTAGAATTAGTTTTCCTTGTACAAATAACATGGCTGAGTATGAAACACTTATCATAGGACTTTGATAGGTAGTACAATGGAATATATCTCATCTAAAGGTTTGTGGTGATTCTCAATTAATCATTAATTAAGTCACAGATCATTTTTAGACCAAATATGACAAGTTGGTTCCATATAAGACTATGGTTGATACCCTAAAGCAACAAATTGAAAATATCCAATTTGAGCATATACCAATGGCTAGTAATAGAAATGCATATGCCATGGCTACTATTGGATCTCTGATTTGATAAACAAACAAATCTTGAGAATATCAATTCCTTGTTGAGACTCTATTCACATCATCTCATGAACCTTCAACCATTATAATGATTTGTGATATTGTTGGTCCTAATTCTATCTAGCACTCAGAGCTTTACAACTACCTTCATGACCAAGTTCTACCACCTAACCTATCTCAAAAACAAACCAAAGCCTTTATTCATCATTCCACTCATTATACTCTACGTGGATCCACCCTTTATCACCACAATTTTGATGGAACTCTACTTCATTATTGAACTTCGATAGAGTTTACACTAGTATTAAGATAAGTTCATGAAGGACTATGTGGATCTCATTCTAACAGGTTAGTCCTATCTAGAAAGCTCTTATGTATAGGTTATTATTGGCCCACGATGGATGCAAATGCAACTACATATGTAAAGAAGTGTGACAAATATCAATGACATGTTAATTTGATTTATGCCCTAGCACAAACTCTAAAACTGATGTTGATACCTTGGCCATTTGCTACATGGGGACCTGACCTCATTGGGAAGATCAACCCCACTTCACTAATGTCTATAAACATGTCCTTACCACCATTAAGTATTTCACTAAGTGGATTAAAGCTATACCCCTCACTTACATGACTAGAAAGTAAATTTCCAAATTTATCTTCAACCATCTCATTTTCCACTACGGTATCCCATCTGACATTATATCTAATAATAGAGGATCATTCAGGAACAAGGATGTATACCAGCTATGTACCAAATATAACATCACACAACATTTTTCTATAGCATATTACCCTCAAGGTAATGGCCAGGCTAAAGCATCGAATAAAACCATTGTTAATATTCTCAAAAAGATTGTTAATGATGCCAATCATGATTGGCACCTATATATATTCCCTACCCTTTGGGTATACCATACCAATCATTTAACTCTTATAAGAGCCACTCCATACTCATTTATGATACTAAATCCATCCTTTCCATTGAGGTTGAATTGCATTTACTACGTATATCTTTCAAATATGTCCTAAATGATCATGTATATTGAATAGATCACCTATAAGAGAGAGTTACTTGATTAAAAATGCATAGCTACACTCAACAATCTTCAGGCATATCAGAACTGACTCAAAAGCCATTATAATTGACATGTCAAATATAGAAAATTTGAACTTGGTGATCTTGTTCTTAAAGAAAACCAAAAGAATACCATGAATGAGAAGATGCATAAAGGTAAATTTAAACCAAATTGGATAGGGCCTTTCATCATTACTATAGATTATGGATCATGGGCATACAAGCTTGCCACACCAGATGGAGATGAACTTCTTGAGATAATGAATATTATTCACCTCAAATAATACTATGCTTGAGCACTAAGGTGTATTATTTGTAAAGACCATTTTAGTGGTGCCATTTTATCTCTATTGTTCTTTGTATAAATATCATTCTTATCTATCCTCTTAGCCTTATCCATTTTACCATTATGTTCTATCAACCAGATGTGTTCTAAAGCCTAGCCCATTTGACCTTGGTTTTTACCAATCATTACACATTTTCAGCATCAAGGAATTTGATTAGTTTCATCAGTTGTTTCAATTAATTTAAACAAAGATCATATTTTGGAGTAGTATGATAGAAGTTTCAGCATTTGCATCCTTCAATTTTTATTCCTTTCTTATAACCAATCTTGATACTAATTATAACCACCTTTAGGAAAATTAGTACCATTGATCTATGATGTTGTGTCATAGTTATAACTACCTATGGGTAAACTAGGAGCAACATTTATTTATTAAGTCTTGACATACCAACTTGCCACTTTTTATGCCATACTATGTCTTTTTACCACCTGTGCTTGTTTTGTTTTAATTGATTGCTACACTAGTCAAATTAATCAATTATAGGGTAAAACTATAGTGACTTGAGGTCCTACTATGGGACTATGTAGGTAGCACTCGATACTTATTGAGGTCAGCTCAGTCACCCTTTCCACCACACTATCACCATTTGGTGAGCAACCTAAGTTTGAATGCTCTCGCTATTTTGTGAGCAACCTAATTTTTAAATCTCTCACCATTTTGTGAGCTTGAACCATTTAGTGTCTCATCATTCTTGATCGAGTTGAGATACTTCCAAAATTTCAAAAACATTTGTAAAATCATTAGAAAAAACCAAAAACACTTGACCACTTCTTTGCCTTAAAGATTCTGGGAACCCTTACTAAGTTGCAAGAAAACCACTTGTCACTTAGTTTCCCCATCCTTGTTGGCCTTTTCTCTCATGCACTTGTTATTTTTTAAGACCATTCCTCTTCTTCTATCACATCTATTCTATTTTTTTCATCAGTTATCATAGTCTTCCCATTCCCTAGGAGAACTACATTTGGCCTAAAGTTTTTTGTTGGATATTACATCTATGGAACTATGTAGGTAGCATCCACTTGCCTAGTGCATATGGAGACATCTTGGCCACCCCCTTTCTTTTCTTCTATTCCTCCATTTTGTTAATTTGTTAAGTTGTCACCTATTTTCTAGGGGCAATGTTCATATGGTTTCTATTGCATTATTTATTTGTTTGCCTCTACTTATTTTATTTGTTTGCCTACATATTTATTTACTTTCAACATTGTTTCCTTGATTTGGTTTATGTGTTCATTGGGTGATTATTTACCCACACTTATACATTAATCCATCCATATACATATGTTTACATTATCATCATGGTTTCTATCATTGGTATATTATTTTATATTGAGTATTGGATTATGGGAGTCAGTCCTCATGTACATTTCATCTAAGTCCTCATGATGTTATACCATGATGCCTACCAACACATGATACAAAAAACCTTAGATTAAATAAGTCTATTCAGTAATGGCAGCATCAACATCTCTTCAGAACTGACATCCCAATTCAATCCTAATCATATCCCAAATAGAGTAATTAGCCACAAAAAAAATTCAACATTTATTAGTTCAAATGAGCATCTCCTTACTATTAGGTTATTATAATTCATCATTACCATATGTGTTAAGTTATCATCATCCTTATCCAAGCTTATCATGTTTTCCATAATCAAGGTCCACTGATTATAACCGCTTATGGTAAAATCATTATAAACCATCCCACCTACATTTCTCAATGATTATAATCACCTTTGGGAAAGTCATTGTGTTCTCACCATTTTAATTTTTTTGCCTATATAGGGGCATGTTGTTATCTTGTTTGTCTATCCTAACTAGGGTAGCTCCATCTTCTCAATGATTATAACCACCTTTGGATAAATCATTGTGTTATCATACCACATTGCCACTATCAGGGTATAATGCTTATAACCACCTTTAGGCAAACCATTATCCACTATCCCACTTGCATTCTCAGTGATTTTGACTACTTTTTTAAAATAATTGTGTTTTCACCCCATCATCTTTCCTTTCTTTGGTCCCCTCATTTTGCTTCTTATCGAGGGATCATTTTCTGACCTACTTGTGCCAACAATTCCCTCAAGGGTGCAAACCATCATATAGTTAGTTTATCATCATTGAAGTTTTAGGCATATAGGACCTTTTCATTCTTTGAGAAGATATTAATATGCTTATATCTTGTAATGCCTTCCCAAATAGGGGCAAACACAATACTAATCACCTCTCTTGAGTCAAATTCCTAGTTCACACTTCCCAATGATTTTGTAAGGTATTTAGGAATGAGGAAGATTTCTAGATGTTTTCCTTGGATCTTCTAAGGCTTGTAAGTCCTCATATTAATATTTGATTCATAAATGTCCGCCTCAAGTCTATAGACATGTGGGTGGGTTATACCTTTCTTAATTCCACTTGTGAGCAAATATAAGCCTTTCATCCTTTATAATACATCCCAACTCTTCATATACCACTTTATACATCATTTTTCACCTTTAACTTTCCAATTAGAGACTTATTTAGTGAGCAGACTTGTAAGTGACTACTTAGGCCTATGAATGACCATGACCTCCAAAGTGTCTTTCTATTAGATCTAGATGACTTGAGCATGATGTAAGTTGTCTTCATGATTTTAATAACTCATTTTACTTTTTAATAACCTATCAAATTTTTTTTTTGTATTTCAAACTACCTCCTCACACATGAAATACATGTTTAAATGACTAAACTCTCCTAAAGGGGTATACTACCATGAGTTGGCTCAAGGAAATCACCATTAAAAACACACTACAATTGAGGGAAGATATAAATGGAAATAGGATGCTTGATATGTTTTATAAATGTAGTTTTATAACCTCTTGATGATGAAAACACTCAAAACCAAACCAAAACGTGCTTGCAGTCTTGACTGTAACATGCAAACAAGGAATTATAGAACTAGTTTTCCACTTTTGTGCATCTTATATAACTATATTCTTTATTATATTGACACCATATAGGTCTCCTTGAACCCTAACATCACCCAACCATGATGAATTTCTTTCATCAAACTCTAAAGTTGAAAAAATAGAGGTAAACTTGAGCCATGCATGGATGAATAAGGCATTGTTAGCCACATACACTCTTATCGATTGTTCATAGAGTTAAGGGACCTTACTAGAAAACTAATGAAAAAAAGTGGAAGGTTATAAGGACCCCTTACTATTCCAAATTTTTGAGATTCCAAATTTTTCTCTCCTTCCTATACCAAGTGAAAATCGATGTGCCTTAGGAAGTTGCCAAGGAGATCAATAGGGAGATTGAGTAGGTTTTTATTTTTTGGGTATATAACTCTCCTAAATGAATGTATTATATTGTTAGAGGATTTAATAATCCATGGTGATTTTTAGAAGTGATTCTTGCTCTAAAAACCTGTAACCACCCCTTGAAACCCTCTCTTTTGCCACTAGAACTACCATGTTTTACTTTGGAACCTAATTAAATTGATGTGATAAGTGATCATGGATCTTTTTCATGCATATAAAAACTTGGGGTGATGTGTCATCGACTTCCATTTTCTACAAACCTACCATTCTCTTACAATATTCTTCCTTGGATGTTACAAATGATCAAGAAAGCTTTTTAAAATGAGTTTTAATGTTAGAAAGGACATTTAAATTCATTTAATACAATTTTATGGACCATGGGGCATATGAAATGACATTGACATGAATTAAATTACATAACAAATACCTCTAAATCCTTGACACTCTTTGAAACAACTTGACTAGGACAAGTCATGACTAGACAAGTGTGATATTAGAAAGAATACTTACCTTAAACTTTTCAAACATATCTTAATCTATGATAAACATGACTTAAAAAAGATTTTAAATATTTATATTCAATATCAAGGCTTGACCAATAAATTTTTTTATGATACTCACATTAAGTGTCTAAGTCTGGCTAACATCTATAACGACCTCCTGGGAATGCATGTTTGATATACATCTTGACTAGTGACCTCATGCATCCATTAAGCTTTGGATTCATGATTGTAACTTGACTTGTAGGAAAAATGAGAATTTGACTTGAAAACAACCTTTAAATCAAATAAACTAAACAAAAAACAAGATAAACACCACACTCACACATGTGTCATAAAACACTTGAAGGAAAGATAACATAAAGTAAACAATACACACTTGTGTTTGAAGTACTTAGGGAACACAAAGACATACTCTAATATGTAAAAACCTATAAAATGACCTCAATATAATGGCTTCAAGTGTATCGCATTAACTAGGATACTCAACTCCTCTCCAGTTAGTCTTGCAAGTTGAAATGCATTAAGTTCTTTGTAAGCAATTACAACATATGGTCTATTCCACAATGCATCAAACATGGTGTGTTCACCTTGTTTAGCTCTATCCTCATCCCATTTCATGATAAGGTCTTCCTCTTGATATTATCTTTAGATATATCTCTTATCAAAGGTTCTTTTCACTTGTGCTTGATGACATTCCATGGTGTGCATAACATTGTTTCTTATCTCCTCCAAGGCCACTGGTTTTACCAAAAACACATTTCCATAAGATCATTTTCCATCCTCTCAATCTGATGTGCCTACTCAAGAGTTTTAAATCTAATTGAACTAGGCAACTTGTCTTCTCTCCCATAGACAAGCATATAGGGTAAGTTACCAATGGAAAACTTCAACTTAGTGTGCTAAGTCCTTTGATTGTTTTCTACTATCCTCTTTATAATTATAATCAAGTTTTTATTAGTGGACTTAACCAACCCATTTCCCTAAGGTTAGTAGTTAGAGGAGGAACTTAAGTATATGACATATTGGATAGCCCATCCCATTGTTCTTGTACCACTTAATGCCATAGCATTATCATAAATTATGGTTGAAAGAACCCCAAATCTTATCACTATACTCTCATATAAGTCCAAAACTAAATTATCATTAGCTTCTTTGAGTGCTACCACTCCTACCCACCTTGTGAAATAATCAGTGGTTATAATCACCCACTTATGACTTATATTAGATGAAGGATTGATGATTCCAATGAATTCAAGTCCCCACCACATGAATGGTTGTTCCACCTGAATAGGATTGAAATGGAGGGTTACAAGTATTTTTTTTCTTACAAGTAATACACACTGTTGACATTTCCTAACGCAAGCATATGAATCCTTGAATAGGCTAGGCCAATAATAACTAGCTTTCATTGTCTTTATAGTTGTGGTTTTAGGTGAAAAGTGACCTCCACTTGGTCCATCATGGAATTTTTATATAATACTATAAACCTAATCAATTTCCACACATCTTAGTAACATCCCATTAATATCTTTCCTAAGAATAACCTCATCTATAATAACATAAGGTATTTCCTGTAATTTGAAGTATCTCATTTTTTATTGATCTAGACCAATAAGACACTCACCCATTTGAAGAAAGATTACCATTTCTTGTGTACAACTTGGATAATCTAAACTTGTAGCTACACTAGGACCATCTTGTAATGTTAAAATAACCTCTTTTTCCTATTGAATGCCTATTTCCAAGTGTTCATACAACCCTATCCCTCTTACAAATTTAGTGGCCTTAATATCCACATCATATTCCATGACTTTGGTTATCCATCCATCCCTTTTTTCATTCAAATACTTATTTAAAAATAAATATCTTATGTTTGGGTGTGTCACCATGACATGAATATTGTTATTAGACACCATATGTCTAAACTTCTTTACGATTCTTATGATTGACAAGACTTGTTTCTCAATGAAGGTATATTTATCCTCATACTCTTCTATCACTTAACTAAATAAATAAATGGGCTACTCAAGACCTTCATTGTTCTATTGCATTAACATAGATGAAATGGTGTTAAGATTAGCAAAGGCATACAAGTAAATCCTTAGAAAATTAGGGTTAATCAATGTTGGTGCTTATGCAATAGCTTCCTTGTTAGCCTCAAAACTAAATTTCCCCTCTTTATTCCAAATAAAGGCTTGATGTTTCTTAAACATCGCTATAATAGGTTTCACAACGTTATAAAAACTAGGTATAAACCTCCTCACAATTTTTATTTTCCCAATAAAACTTTGGAAACCTTTCTTATGTTTAGGTATAGCTAAAGCTAATACGGCACTCACCCTCTCAAGGTCTATAACAAGCCCATCCTTGGAGACAATATATCCTAATAAATTACCCTCATGAACTAAAAAAACACATTTTTTGGGGTTTAAATAGATTCTATATTACCTACACCATTTAAAAATCATCTTAATATGAACTAGATTATCACTATCATCCTTAGAGAAAACTATGCTATCATCAAGATAAATTAGCACCATTTGATTGATCAAACCTTGGAAATCCATATCCATGGATATTTGAAATGTATCCCATATATTAGATAACCTAAATGACATTATATTTTAGGAATATGTGACTCATTTATTAGTAAAGGCTGTCTTATATTTATTTTCTTCTTTCACCAAGACTTGGCTGTAACTTGAATAGCCATCCAAAAGAGAAACATTGAGAACCTACCACCACTTAAAGGTTTTTTGCCATATAAGGTAAGGGATAGTGATATTTCAATGACACCCTATTAAATTCTCTAAAATACACACATGATCTGATCTCACCACTCTTCTTTCTCAAATGAACTAAGTTGGCAACTCATATAGAGTGCTTGATAGGAAATATAATTCTTGACTCTATCAACTTGGTGAGATATTTTCTCATTAGCATATTCACTTTATGATTTATGGGAATTCGTCTTTTCCTTATAGGTTTATCATTGGGATCATTTTATATAGTGTGTTAATCCAATGAGGGATCAAACCCCACAAGAACACTATATTTCCAAGCAAAGACATCAAAAAATTCTCTACAGAAATAAATTAATACAACCCTCTCAACTAAAGTACATACCTTTCCAAGATTAGAAGTTTATCTTTAAATATGGCCACATTCTCATGATGTTCCTCTTTGGTAGACATACTTATTTTATCTCTTCTCACTTGATCACTTTCATTGAATATATTCTCAAGAGTAACCAACCCTTTAGAAATTTTATTAGACCTTAATTGTATAATTTGGTCCCCATATTGGTATTGAAACTTGGCCTAGTTTTTAAAAGAAAACTCAATTTATTGTTGGATAAAAAATGTTATTTATTTTTCACTTTAAAACACTTACCAATTGACATCATTTTCCAATATTGATGGACTTACAACTACCATGATGTGTGGCTAAGTTTCTGAATTCTTGACATCATTGGGGATGTCAAATTGTGTTCTAACTAATGCCAACCTATCAGCATGATGATTCTCTTCCCTTGGAACTGAATTTAATTTGAAGGCCTCAAAATATTTAATAAGGTCCCATACTCTATGCTTTTAGGACTTCAATAATGTGTTTTTGTTAGCACTCTTACCTCTTACTAGGTTGACAACTAGTTCACTATCTCCAACAACTTATACTTGTTTTTCTCCTTTCTTTATTTTTCATTGCATTTCAAGTAAAAATAACATATTTAATTTAATACCATGTATAAGATCTTCATATTTAGCTACATTTCAAGTAAAACTAAACATAAGTCTAATGGCATAATAGTACTTTTAATTTTATGGAGACACAAGGATAATAATTACCCTTACTCCATTATTTCTTCTTGAGCCATAAAAGAATAATTTCCACAAACCATTGCTATCATAATTAGGCTCAGAGATAGAGGGTATCATTTAACGTTATTCATGCAAACTGTAGACACCAAAATAGTGTCAACCCCCCCTTGGTCCCTTTCTAACCTCAACATGCCTAACCTATACTTTATTAATTTAAAATACTTATTTTAAATTAATCATCCCCCCTAGACACCTCACCTTGGATTCCTAGGTCTTAGACCATTTATCAGCCTATGACTAATCATAATTACCTAAGACCTATTTCAACTCCCCCACTAATTCTCATGCCTATTAAACCTACCTTTGGACCATTCAGTAATGACAATCAAACTTGGCAGATGGAGGAACGGGCAAAAGGCTAAAAATAGCCTTTTTACCCATTCTCTAACCACCATCGTCGGTCAATAATCGACTGGCACCGGCGGTATCACCGACGTCAATTGCTTAAAACTAAATTCTAACCTCGGCTGGACCCCCAAAGGCTAATTCTCTTACTCCCAGATCCGAATCCTCTTGCTCCTTGACTCTTTGCATATCAAAGGTAGGCTTTAGGATGAGGCATCAGCATTCTATCATCACTCTCCAAGCTAAAAACTCTATAAAATTTAGTCCAAGCATTGGATTAGAAGGTTGTACGAATTCTCCTACATCAGCCATAATGGGAACAAGTCTTCTACACTTCTGGTTCTCCACAAAGAGCTAAGTATTCTTCTAGTTTATATTTCAATATTTTTAAAATGCATTGGTAATCAGTCCATTGGCTATTTTTGAGTACTGTTGAGACCAAATCTGGCTTTCTTCTTGGAGAGGCTGAAAATCCTTTCTTTTATCTCGACCCATTTTGACAACCTGTCCCCTACCTTCATCCTTCTTAAGACTCTATCCACTATCCTGCATCCTTGCACAACTCCTACAGACCTCCCAGAGTCCTCTATTGACCAAAGACATCAACCAAAAACCCGTCTAAGGCCCATTACCCCTACTGACATTGGCATCAAGGCCCATTGCCCCTACCGATGTCGGTAGCCTAATTGACATCGGCAACATTGACCAACCGATGACGGTAGACTAACCAATGTTGGCAACTATGAGAGGTAAATTACAAGAATCAGGTACACATTATCTATTTCTCTTCCTTAGCCTTTCATTATTTCTCTTTCTAGCAACACTCTTTTGTCAAATAAGTGGACTTTCATCCCTCAAGGAAATCTTTGCACTTATGGGACTGAGCTTTGCTTGGCAGTCCACCATATATCTATCTAACATTTTCTTTGTTTAAGTCTTTCTTATCTACAGGTGTCATCCTCCATAGCCAAAGAGGAGCTCCTTCAATCATCTGGATACGATGCGCAACTTAATCCAGGTATCATCTAACCCCTGACCATTAATATTTAGTTTCTTATTTCTTCTAAATGTAAAAAGCAAAAATGAGCAAAAACATTCTGGCACGCCCGGTGGGACCCTGGAGTTTTCCTTGGGTTCATTTCTTCTAAAAGGCAAACTTTCATATAGGTGCATTAGGAAATTTTCTCTTCTTGCATCCTTCTTCTATCTCTTTATCTCGAAAAGAAATCATAAGCACAAGTTAAAAAGAACTTCTTCCTTTTTCTTCTTGTCAATCTTTCCCTGCATCTTAGAGTAGTGAAATTCATACTCTTAACCTCTTCTCAATTGTTTGCATCCAAACAAAACATTTCAATTTTGGGTTAAAAATCTATTGCATTTCATTCCTACTTGAATGCATTTTTAGCTCATCTAGTAATTAAACACATTATGAATAAATCATAGTGCACATATGTTACACATCCAGACCACAAGCACATCAAACTAAACATCTAAACATACCCAAGACAAGGTCTGACTAGGATTTCATCACCTAGCAGATACCTTACCCTTCCTGGTAATCCTACTTGGACTTCACTACCAAGGGGAGAACCCACTCTATTCTCTGGCAGAGGATAAACTATAGGAGAAGTATATATTGGCTTAGTGACCCAGCTTGACTCTAGGCTCATGAAGTGAGGGGAGCAATCCCTTAGCACCAAGCCACGTACGGAACCTAACATAAACTTTTGAGCACCAAAACATAACCTGAAACCAACCTTAGACTGCCTCTTTTAGGACCCATTCTAAAAGCCCAACCTCCCAAACACACTCTTCTAAGGCATAAGCCAACACGACTCTAAAATTTATTCTTAGGAATTTAAAATTTAGAGGCTGCTTGCCTTCATCTACTTTTCTATTTTATCTAGTTTTTTGAGTTGGTAAGGATGCATTATTCTAAGCTCCAAAAACAACTCTGAACTTTCTTCTTTCTTCCAAAAACTTTCAATTTTTTGAGTTTCTAGAAATACACAGTAACCGACATCAATTTTTCCACTGACATCAGCAACTGATCATCACCGACATCGGCTATCTGACCGACATTGGCAACTTGATTCACTGACATCATTTTTTCTACTGACGTCGGTTACTGGCAAAAAAAATTTCTTCTCAAATAGAAAGCTAAAAACTTGACCTTTTTGCTATTAAAAACAAATTTTGGTTTTCTGAGGCTGAAACATACAGTTTTTAGAACTTGAACCTATTTGGCCTTGAATGGTTTTGACATGTAGTCAAGCTAAAACTCTTGTTGACCACGCAAATCAACAACCACTCCCACCTTCGCCTTCTATATCAAGTCTCCAACTGGAGTATAATTCAAAAACTGAACGTACTCCTATCCAACCAACCCCAACTCAACATCCAATTATTCCTGAAGGGGATCAAGACTTTGAAAGGTTCCTTGACCTCAATGTCAAGGCTCTTTAGCACTATCTCATGAGAAGTCAAACACGAGATCCTTCAGGCAACCCAGTTTATGGGATGCCAACTTCCTTAGTTGAAGTGACAATCATATCAACAGCCTCCATGACCCAACCCATGGTCACCTAGGCCATTGCCTCAACTAACAACCTGACCATGACTAATCTTCAAAGTGTGGCCTCTCCTATTTTTGGACCTACCTCCATTGGGGTTTCTGTACCCCCTCAACCACAAACCATTCAACAAAGTTCTACACCATTCCAGAACTTAATTGTCTCCATCCCACCTACTCTTACACCCATAAATAAAAGAGTGACTACTTATCCTTTGGCTAGTGTTGCCACCATCCAACCACCTTTGGCAACATCAAGCCAAGTTGTGCCTTCTAGCTTTATGACACAAGCCCCCTTGACCTCAACATCAGTCCCCATGACGAACTACCAATATGTTGCACCTATACAAATGCAACCTAGTATGTCGTACGCCCCTCCTAATGCCTTCCAGGTACCTTACAACCTAGGAAGTGCCCCACTTGCCAATCCGTCAGCCGATCTAATTAAGATGCTGATGGATAAGATGTCTAATCTTGAGACATCCATTTCTAGTTCAAGCAATGTTCTTTCATATGAACAACTATGCAATGAACCTATTCATCCTTTAGTCCCAATCAAACCATATCCTAATTAGTGGGAACTTCCCA
Organism: Torreya grandis; assembly: GCA_037957365.1. Lineage (NCBI taxonomy): Eukaryota > Viridiplantae > Streptophyta > Pinopsida > Cupressales > Taxaceae > Torreya > Torreya grandis. The sequence goes on along the minus strand of JARHVA010001297.1, from coordinate 2,382,415 downwards.
AGTTTACTCACTTTCAGAGTAAAGAGGACCCACAGCAACATCTATGAGTGTTTAGACATGCTTATTACCTTATAGCACATGATGATGTGTTATTACTTTGCATGTTCCCCATGTCACTTTCGGGGGCCACCCTTGACTGGTATAGCTCTATTACCAGTCATTCTCTCTTTTCCTTCACTCAATTCACCCAACTATTCCTTGACCACTTTTTAATCAACATCACTAAAAAGGTCTCCATTACAGACCTATATTCTATTAAACAATTCGACGATGAGTCCATAGCTGACTTCATCACCCGTTGGAGAGGTTTGATTAACCAACTCTCCTTTTCACTACCTCAAACTAAGCTCATTGAGCTCTTTTCAAGAGCATGTGCCAAGCACATCTCATCTACTTTGTGGATTCAAACGTTCTGCACATTTGACGAAGCTTTCACCATGGCCCGAAAGCTTGAACTCCATGTTGTCAAAGAGGATAGAGTCAAATTGCATAGTAAAAATACCAATGCAAAAGCCAATGACCCTTCTTCATCCAAACCTTCTTCTTCCAACTCCAAATCCAAGGGAATAACAAATGATGTGGTCAGTAGATCATCATCCTCCACCACAACTAACCAATCTGAGCCCTCTACATCACAATACTTCAAAAAACAATTCCAACAATGATATGTATAGCATCAATATACTCCATTAGGAGAATCATACGCTTCCATGTTGGATAAACTAGTAAAGCAGGGGGTCCTCAATCTCCCTCAAATCTGACCACCCCAATTTGACCCTTCAAAAGCTATCCCTGCATGGTATAGGGAAATTGATTTTTGTAAATATCATCACGTCAAGGGGCATGACATAGACAATTGCTAAACCTTCAAAAACATTATCCAAGACATGTTGGACAAAGGGGATCTTGTTTTGGATAACCTAAATGCACCGGCTAACCAAAACATGGATGTCTTTAGGCAACCATTCCTTAATCATCCCCCTAGTCAACATAACATTTAGACCATAGCCGATGACCTTCAAGAGCATAATATACACACGGTCGACATGGTTTCTAACCAACCTCTCCCATAGCCTAAAGAGGTTAATCAACCTATTTGTCCACCATAGGTAAAAGAGCCTTCTTCTCCTATTTATCCACTACAGGTAGAAGAGCCTTCTTCTCCTATTTGTCCTCCACAGCTAGAGGATAGTCCTCCATCCAACCCCCTTCTACACATGGGAGAGTCTACTTTGACCTCTCCCATATTGGAGGATGCCTTGATGGCACCAACATCGATGGCCTCACCCTCATCCTTCTTATCATCAATGGGAGATCATACTTTCCCCGCTCCTCGACCACACGAGGAAGCCATGACCATTCCTGTGCTCTATCCAAGTGAAGAGCCAAAATCTCCAATCCCTTTTCCGTCAAGAGAGGAACTTGCCACCTCACCCATTTTAGCTGAAGAAGATCTAGTGAAGGTAGATTTAAACCTCACCTCACACAATAGTAGTCCTCACACCATGCTAAAGAAGGTTGCTAAACCACGTCATAGGACTCCTCCTCCACCTTCATCATTGCCCTCTATTTTGGGCCCACACCCATCCACCTTAATAATAGTGCTTCCTACTCCAACACATAACAACAAGAAATTGCCTCCATTACTCTCTCAACCTAACACAAACATACTTCCTCCAAAACATTTGACACATCACACCAAGAAAGTGTCATCTACACGTGTGGCCACACCACCCACAAAAAAGATGGTACGACAAACTCCCCAAACAACTCCTAAAAAGAAGTTATCAACCCCAACTGCAACAACAAGCACAAAGCCATTAGCGGGTTCCTATGCTTTGATGTTATGCCAATTGTTGCAATCTTCAAGCATTATTCTCCTACCCATTAAACCATACCAACCTCTCAGACCAAAACCATCTTGGTTCGATGACACTAAAATCTATTGGTATCATCACACACCTAGGCATGATACTGAGCATTGTTATGCCCTTAAGGTTGTCATTTTCCATCACTTGAAAAAGGGAACTCTTATTAAGGACCCCTTTGACAAACTACTGACACCATCCCATGTCTCCCAAACCTCTTCACCTTCACACTCATCAACTCTCAGATCAAAACCATCTTGGTTCGACGACACTAAATTTTGTGCGTATCATCACACACTTGGGCATGACACTGAGCGTTGTTGCACTCTTAAAGCTATCACTCATCAACACCTAAAAAAGAACACCCTTTTCATTAAGGATTGACCACTTTTTCAACAAACCATCGACACCATCACATGCCTCTCAAATCTCATCACCTAAATTGAGATCTCAATGCAAGACTGTCATTTCTCTACCACCTTATCCCCCTTTGTTTGAAATCAACACCATCAATGTGGCCAATAGGTCACAAACCATGAAGGATAAAGGGAAAGAGAAGGTTTCTCTCCCTCAAACATATCCATTCATCAAGCCTCCTCAACCACCAAAACACAAGATTTCAATCTTGGGCACATCCCATCCAACATCTTTGAAGCCACTTCATGACCCCATGGTGAAACAACTTCACCAAACCCCTATGAAGATATCTTTGTATGACCTCATTCAAAGCTCTCCAAAGCATCACCAAGCTTTAATCAAAGCTCTACAAGTAGTGGAGGTCTAACCTGAAGACCCCCAACCACTAGCTGCTTTAGTCACAACATTACCCACCATTGCCTCCATCACTTTCAGTCATTTTGAGATTCCAAACTCCAACCTGGAAGATCAAGATCTCACCCTCTTAAACTAAGCCTATCAAGTAAAAGCTTCACAAGATGCATCCTCATGTTGCACTCCTTGTCAAAGAGGAGCTTCAACATCTTCTCTTCATCTCATTTATCCAACTCATTGATTATCCACAATGGGTGTCAAACATTGTCCCTGTCACAAAAGCGACTGGGGGAATTTGAATTTATACTATCACAACATCGACCAAACATCAACCAACTTCTTAATCATCTCTAACACATGACCAATATGGAAATAAGTAAATGAGGCAAGTTTTCTCTTAATTGACTCAGACCTTACATCATGACGCACAAGCATGGATTAGGGACTTATCATCTATCTTCTCTTGAAGGCCGGCCAGAACCTGAGCCCCTTAATGCCTTGCATCTTCGACCATTCTATTGTTAGTCAAGTAATCATTCACTTGACATTTAACTTGAGCTCATCCCTTGATTAACCCCCATCATTTCAATTCCTATTCCTTTCAACCCTCTTTCCTACAAACATTAGTCAACCCTTTTGTCAAGCATCAATGCTTTGTCTTAATAAAAGGGAGACCCTTAAACCTCTATAGTCTTCTCAATGACTAAAAATTCAGTCCACAAACAAAATATAAAACCTGGGATGCCTAACATACAAAGGTCATAAACTATAAATGTAGACTGCTCCCTTGAAGGACAGCTGCATAATTGCTATAATTACTAGACTACTCCCTTGAAGGATGGCTATTCAAAGACATCCACACACACAAAGTAGAATATAGACCACTCCCTCGAAGGATGGCTATGCCTAAATCTTGCTCCAAATAGTGCTCTCTTAGAAGCTTCCCACATAGATCAGCTTCACATATGACCACAAAACAAAACAACATCCCCATGTAGACTTCTCACATTGATTAGTCTACTAAAAAAAATTGACTGACAAGCTATTAAGTCATGGACTTGCCTATAGTCATTCTCAGGGTCACCTATAAAAGGGGAAAAGTTATCCTTGCTAAAAAAGGTTACGCTATCCTCACATCTCACATCATCAAACCTATCACCCCAACATACTCAAGGGATTTCAAGCTCACTTAATGTCAAGTGATTTGAATACTTCTCTAACACAACCAATGGTCAATGTCGTAATGCATGAACGGGGATTTTGTTTGCAAAAACCCTATTTATGCCATTATTATAGTCCTTATCAATGAAAGAGAAACCCACCTTTCACTTTTTACATCTTCGTCACATACAACCAAACCAAAACCCAACCAAACCAACCAAACCTTTTTCAGACCACTAACATTATCATAGCCTATTCACACTAGTTTCTATAGAAACCAATACACATGGAAACTATCGACCACACAATTTATGCCAAGCATAAACCATTACTTGCTAAAGCATATACATACTCATTTCATTTTTATCATACACCATCACTAATATGGAAAATTGCTAGGGATGAAAAACCACATAACCAATGTTACAAAATACACCATCACATGGAAATGGTTGTAACATCATCATACCCCTCATCATTTCAAGCATGTACCATCAGACATATGGGAACCATTAACATGACCAAACCAATTATTGACCTCTTTGACTCTATCTTCCCTTTTGGGGAGAACTACATTGGCCTGAGGCCCTTCAAACAGGGGCTATGTAGGCAGCACTCAGTTGACATGGGGTCTTCTGAGGTTAGCTCGGCCACACATCCATTTGTTCATCTACCTGATGGAAAAACCATATAACCTTTTAACCATGACTTAATCTAGTTTAACCCCATCCATAACTGACCCTCTTCCTCCCTTTTAGGGAGAACTACATTGGCTTGAGGCCCATCAAATAGGGGCTATGTAGGCAGCACTCAGTTGACATGGGGTCTTCTGAGGTTAGCTCAGCCATTCCTTCGTCCATCCATCTAATGGACCAACTCTCCATACCAACCCAAAATCATGACCAAACAACCAGCCCTGACACTATAGAAGTCACCTTAGATTTCTCATGGGGCACATTGGAGATCACATACATCTCCCCATCCACAACAAACTACACTTGAGATGACTTATATCTCAGCTTGACTCGACCAATGACCTTAGAGATCATGACTATCTCCTCAGACCATGACCACTTTTGAGACAACTATGCCTTGGTTGTTTTGATTGCATATGCTACCTCATGAATAGTTAGAAAATTTTCCATGACCCTCACAAGTATCAGATCATGATCCAGTTGATCTCCACTACTTGTGACATTTTCATGTTTTCTAGGAGCACTTCTTGAGCTTGAGATACTTGGAACATGATGACCATTGGAGCTACAGCTTGGATCAAATAACCCAATCAGCTACAACTAAAATCTAGGGCCTGATTACTTCAATTTTAGCACTCCTCAACCTTACCTATGACAATTTGGCTAAACTATCACGTGAAGTGGTATACATGCAATCTCAACTTTTATAGCATTCACACTCAAACCTCACCTTATCCATCTACTACCTCTCAAATCGACACTCGATATCAGGTTACCTTCCCTCGACTCCCACTTTGACGGGGGATACCTCATCCCATAACTAGGGAAACTTACTCCTATTTTTGTCTTGCAGTTCATCAGAACAACCAACAAAACAAAAACTACCTCATCCCATACCTGGGGCAACTTACTCTTGTTTTTGTCTTGCAGTTCATCAAGAACAACCAACAAGACAAAAAGGGGCAAATGTAGACACCAAAATAGTGTCATCCCCCCTTGGTCCCTTTCTAACCTCAACATGCCTAACCTATACTTTATTAATTTAAAATACTTATTTTAAATTTATCATCCCCCCTAGACACCTCACCTTGGATTCCTAGCTCTTAGACCATTTATCACCCTATGACTAATCATAATTATCTAAGACCTATTTCAACTCCCCCACTAATTCTCGTGCCTATTAAACCCACCTTTGGACTGTTCATCAATGACAACTGAACTTGGCAGATGGAGGAATGGGCAAAAGGCTTAAAATAGCCTTTTTACCCATTCTGCCAACGTCGATCAACAATCGACCGACACTGGCAGTATCACCAAAGTCAGTTGCTTAAAACTAAATTCTAACCTTAGCTGGACCCCCGAAGGCTAATTCTCTTACTCTTAAATCTAAATCCTCTTGCTCCTCAACTCTTTACATATCAAAGGCAGGCTTTGGGATGAGGCATTAGCATTTTATCATCACTCTCTAGGCTAAGAAACTCTGTAGAATTCAGTCCAAGCATTGGATTAGAAGGTTGTACGAAGTCTCCTACATCAGCCATAATGGGAACTAGTCTTCTGCACTTTTGGTTCTCCACCAAGAGCTAAGTATTCTTTTGGTTTATATTTTAGTATTTTAAAAATGCATTGGTAATTAGTCCATTGGCTATTTCTAAGTACTGTTGAAACCAAATCTGGCTTTCTTCCTGGAGACGCTGAAAAGCCTTTCTTTTATCCTGACCCATTTTGACAACCTGTCCCCTACCTTCATCCTTCCTAAGACTCTATCCACTATCCTGCATCCCTACACAACTCCTACAGACCTCCCAAACTCCTCTATTGACCAAAGACATCAACCAAAAACCCATCCAAGGCCCATTGCCCCTACTAACATCGGCATCAAGGCCTATTACCCCTATCGACATCAGCAGCCTAATTGACGTCGGTAACATTGACCAACCGATGACGGTAGACTAATTGACATCAGTGACTGTGAGAGGTAGATTATAGGAATTAGGTATGCATTATCTATTTCTCTTCTTTAGCCTTTCATTATTTCTCTTTCTAACAACACTCTTTTGTCAAATAAGTGGACTGTCATCCCTCAAGGAAATCTTTGCACTTCTGGGACCGAGCTTTGCCTGGCAGTCCACCATATATCTATCTAACATTTTCTTTGTTTAAGTATTTCTTATCTATAGGTGTCATTCTCCATAGCCAAAGAGGAGCTCCTTCAATCATCTGGATACGGTGCATAACTTAATCTGGGTATCACTAACCCCTGACCATTAATCTTTAGTTTCTTATTTCTTCTGAATGTAAAAAGCAAAAATGAGCAGAAACACAAACAATAGACACTAAGACTAGCCTCTTCAACTCCTCTATATGAGTCATACTGATGGTTTTCATTACTCCATTCATCAAGGAACAAATCTGAAATGTCATCAATATGGACAATTGGTTCTTCATCACTAGGATTATCCTCCTCATAAATGATGGTACACATGAAATTGGTTATATTTTGAATTGTATGGATCAATGTGAAACCTTGACAGAAATGTCATCAATATGGACAATTGGTTCTTGATAACTAGGATTATCCTCCTGATCAATGATGGTACACATGAAATTGGTTATATTTTGATTGTATGGATCAATGTGAAACCTTGACATAAGTTTTGATTTTATGGTAACTTTGGTGCCATATCTAGTCCTAAAAGCCATATAGGACCAATATGAAGACAAATAACCATCAATATTTGTCATGAAGTCCCTTGACAAGTAAAGGGAAAATTATGGTGAAAAATCAACAATAACCACATCTTGATCAATGGATAAATTAGGACAAGCATGAATATTTAAGCTCAAAACTTTGATAACACCAACTATCTTTGTTGTTGAACCATCTAGTTGTAACACACCTTTGGTATTGGTCTAATATTTTAGGCCTAGCTTTTATTATATTTTCTTTTGAATAACTAAGATTATGGACCCACTATAAATCATATAATTATACACAAAAAAGTCACCAATGATCACTGAAACATAAAATGGATGAGGCTTGCCCACTTTACCTTGTTGTAACTCACTAGGCTTAGATGTATTTGTTAACATAGTAGTACCTCTTTTGGATGTTCTTGATTTTGAGCTAGGCTTAGATAACTCCTCTTGTAGCATATCCCTTTTATGAAGACTAGATAAGGTATCCCACATAGGAATACTTACATGGAGCTTTTTCATTTTATCTAGTATATTGAGAGAATGGGCATCAATCCATGGTTGTCCTCTAGGAGTTTTGACATCACTTTGGATTTACTTGTTTTGGTGTATAAAGGTACTCTTCTCATTCTAATTTATTTTATTATATTTATCCTTATAATCTAAATTAGAATATCTTATTCCTTGAGTCATAGAGGGGATTACAGTTGGACCTTTTCCACTCTCTTGTACCTCCTCAACTTCCCTCCTTTTAGACCTAGTGTTGGCTATGGTAGAACTATCCACCACTCTACTTATGCTTCCAAATTTATTCACTATGAAATATTCTTCTTCTTGAAATTTTATAAGGGTATCAATTTATTGACCTTGATTTATAACATCCATAACATGATTTGAAACTTCAGCTTGTGTTAGAGAAGGTATTGCTCTATCTTGTGCCACACAAGTTTGGTTAACTAGTTCACCTTGATTGGTAGATTGCTCATGAGGTTGATTATATTGAAAAGGAAAATCTTAATTTTTCATCAGATTATTTTGGGTGGGTACTAAATATCTTGAAGTGGAGGAAGTATTTGGATTATAATTGGTGTATGGTCTAACATTGGTGATATGGCCTTGTCTTTGAGAATTTCCTTAGAAGGGTGGCCTATTTGATTTATAAGGTTTATGAGATTGGTGTGAAGTTTGATAAGGCCTATGAAACTAAATTTTTTGACTCTCTATTACCATGAATTTATTTTGAAGAGTCTTAAGTAGTCCTTCCACATCATTTGTCTTACTTTCTTGATTAAGGACAACCAAATCATGCCCTGTTATGGTATGAATGGGAGAAAGAGTTGGAGTAGGGGATGAATGTTAGGAAACAATGGAATAAGGGGTCTTGTATTAAGTTTTATATCTTGTATTTGATTGTTCTCAACTCTAATAATAATCTCATATGCATTTAGTAAGGTATTATCACCCATAGATGAATCATAATAACTATGTCATTGTTAAAAGCATTGAGATAGTAGAGGAATGCATGATTTATAGTGGGACTTACAAGAATTTGGATTATATCCCCATGTCTTTTTTAACCTAGCATTGAAATCCTACATGAATTCTTGGGGAGCTATCTTTAAGGTGGTCAATTTCTCATCCAAAGACAAATTAACACTCTTATCTTCAAATCTATTACTCAATTTCTCTCCCAAATCATCCTATGAGTCAATGGAATTAGGGGATAAGGTTATATACTACTCTAAATATTTTCCTTTAAACTTGATTTCCAACAACCTAATGGCCACATTTTCTTGTGTTATAATATAAATATTGCATAATTTTTTGATGTCCCTAATGTGCTCAATGGGAATAAGAGTAGTTTTTCCACTAAAATAAGGGACACTCTTGATGGAAACCATTGGTATATCATCATATTTTGCAAGTTTTAATGGATAACCACCATTGAAATAAATAAAGATAGAATTATATCCATCCTACCAGCCTTAGGAAGACTTGGATTAAAGGAAAAATGAAAATCTTTTATAGGTGACTTGGTATAAGGAAGAGTATGAGGGAATCTCTTTATTTTGACTGAATATAAAGATAATTCAAAAAAAAAGGTGTACCTTTAGATTTTTATATTTTAGTCACCTTTAAAATGAAAATTGGCTTACCAATTAGCAACCAAGAGTTTAGAACTTGTTGGAGTCGCTAGATGTTTCATGAAGAAGGCTACTATAACTACAATTTTGTAAAGAACATCAATCTTAGACAAACTCTTTCCAATTATGTCCCACCGAGCATGTCAAAATTATTATAGTTAAAATTTTCACCTTTGAAAGGGTGTATTCAATCCCTCCCACTTGAGCTATACAATGGGATTAGTGCTAGGTTGTGGGTGACCTTTAAGTGGACCAAACCTCTATATTTTGGGATATATCCTAAGTACCACACCTATACTAATAACTACACTACTAAATTTTCATGAAAAGGGATAGATGAAGGCTAAAAATAACAAAGGAAACTTGGAGGTGATGCACCAAACATTTATTTCTCTACTTGATAAAGTATGCACTATGAAATAACAAACCATAATATAGTCATACTACTCAAAGACAATCCCTATCATACTAGTGTTTTAATATGATGGCCATGGAAGTTTCAAGAGATAATATGATCAGTCAAGAGGAGCTTAATAGAAGACATTAATGACACATCAATTCTTAAAATCAAAAAACATGTATCACACTTCATATGACATATGAAAGGAAGACCAACTCACATAGAGATATGAAGAAGGACAAATTCAAGGAAGTACACTTACCATCACAAAACATTCATCAAAAAACACATTCAATATCATTATATGCAAGATGAAGATATAAATAGTCAGATTAAATTGATTCTAATTATCAATTAAAAGTCTTAATTTTGGCAGGGCTTCCCCATAACCAATTTTAGGATGCTTACAATGCCTATGAAAGCTGAATTTATAGAATAAATTGGAAGAAGAGAGAGAGAACAGATAAGAAGAGAGTTCATGATTACCTTTCATGATCATATTAGTTACAAAAATAGAGGGAGAATGACACCAATCCTTAAAAAAGTATGTTGTCATCTTCTTCATTATCTTTTAGAATAAGTGTAAAGTAACCTCTTCACAAGAATGGCATAGTAAAACTCATTGTTAATTTAGATTCTTTCTTATTCATAACTCCTCCTCAAAGAGTTACCCATCTACCTCTTAATAATAGTTACAAACCTTCCAATTGACATTTGGCATGTTGAGGGTATTCTACTCCAACTTATACATCTTTCAAAGATTCTTCTTCATTGGAAGACTAGTGTTCAACTTCATGATTTATTTTCTCTTTGTGATCAAGGAATAACCTCCAAAGGAAGTTCTAGTTTTGTGTCATAAGAACCCTCTATTGGATCTTCTTGTTTTAATGAAGATGTTATTTTAATTCATGAGGCTTTAATCCTTCAATAAAAGTTATTTTGTAATTAGTTATGCCTTAACTGACTAAGCCATATAATCCATATTTTTTACTTAGGCCTATTTGATCACTTTTAGCCTATATCATAATGTGAAACCCTATTTAATGACTTTAATGTAGTAACATCACCCTTATACTAGTTTAGGTAATCTCTATAATATTTAGAATAGTTCATCTAGTCTAAAACTTGAGAACTAGCTTAAGAAAGAAAATTTTGGGTCAAACTCCATACAAATTCATCTCACACGTGTAAAATTTTCACTTATTCAAGTGCCTAATAAAGTAAAAAACATCATCCAGATCATTTTAGGGCTCATTCAATCCATCTTGAGTGTTTTAAATCATTATTTCTTGCATCAAGTCATTTGTAGGGTTTAAGGTGTCTTGGAATCTTAATGATTATTCATAACCCTAAGGGACATAATTCCAAAAAAAGTTCCAAGAGGTTATAATATAAAACCTTCTCCACCTCTCCCAAATGTCTCAAGATCCCATGCATTTGTTCATGGATGTTCACACGTGGAGGAAATTCTTCTCAAGTAGTTAGGCCTGCATTCTTGAGCTTGAGAGAGGAATTTGTGAAAAAAGGAGTGCATACTTGTTTTGAGTTCCAAAAACTTCCATAATATTTGAGGAACATTACACAATGTATTCAATTATTCTTTTGGTAAATAATGACTTCTCAACTGATGTAAATTGCCTTGAGCCTTGTATGAGGGTTTGCATGTAGTCTTACTCTTTTATCCCTAACATTGTTATTCTTGCATTTTATTTTTTTATAATTGGATAAAATTATCATGGAAAAATATTTAAACATTTCCATTCAGCATCATAATACTTTAAATCCTCAAAATCCCTAAAAAATACAATCTCTCTTCACAATCTTCTACATAGGTTTGTGTTTGTTCATTTAGGCCTACTAGGCTTAATTAGCTTTTTATGATTTTCATTAACTTTAATCACATAAACATTAAATTAAAATATTTTGAGACTTTTGTAAAAAAAATAATATGCATTTTTCTCTCATTTATTTCATATTTCATGCATGGGATAACACATTCTCTTCATTCTCTCAAAACCCTACGTACATGTGGCAATCTTGCTCTTCGTTGTAAGTATGAAGTGAATTATTTCTTAATTGAAACTTTAGCTTTTATTTAATTGTTTTATAATGTGTATCATGATTCTAATTATTCTTTTCAAACCTATGGACCTCTAATACTACCACATATTCAATGATTTCTTTCTTTTGCACACATAGTCCAGTGTATGCCTATTAGGTGTCTTAACTAAGCTTACCATTTTGAGTGGTATGATCCTCATTAAATATAATATTTAAATATTAAATTTTTATTAATTATATTCATGGTTATTTTTTAGCTCTAATACCTATTATTATCTTATCACAGTATTTATAAAACCCCTCTTCCTCCATCTGCCTGTACATGCATGTGAGTGATCAATTAGGAGAATGCCTCACAAGGACAAAGGATAGGTTATTGGTGTGAGAAGGAGATGAAAATGAGACTCCTCCATATGTATTGACCATAAAATTATTATATTACCATAATTTTGGATACCCTAATGACATCACTACAATTTTCCATATGAGTCATCTCTCTTTATATCCTACAAGAAAAGTTATTCATGTATATCAGTCATGTTTGGGTTTAAGATTTATACACTATTTTGAGATCCTAATGATGAATTTTTAGGTTTTTTAGGAATTTTGGATATGTATATATGTTTAAATTATATCTTACAATGATTATAATTACTCATTTTAGTATTTGAGTCATAAATGTCCACCTATATATCTATAGACCTGTGGGTGGACAACACCTTTCTTGATTCCACTTGTGAGAAAAACTAAGCCTTCCATCCTTTTTAATACATCCCCACTCTTAATGTACCAATATCTACATCAATTTTCACCTTTATTTTTCCCATTAGAGACCTATTTAGTAAGTAAACTTGTAAGTGACTACTTAGGCTTGTGAATGACCATGACCTCTAAAGTGTCTTTCTATTATATCTAGATGACCTAAGCATGATATAAGTTGTCTTCATGATTTTAAGAACTCATATTAATTTGTATGAAGCTATATAAAAAAATCTTTAAAACTACCTCCTCACACATGAAACACCTATATGAATGATTGAACTCTCCTAAAGGGGTATGCTACCATGAGTTAGCTCAAGGAGATCACCATTGAAAGCACACTACAATCATGGTAAGATATAAATGGAAATAATATGTTTTATATGGTTGATAAAGGTATTTTGAGAACCTATGTATGATGAAAACACTTAAAACCAAACCAAAACATGATTGTAGTCTTGACTATAACATGTAAAAAAGGAATTATAGAGCCAATTTTCCATTTTTGTGCATCTTATCCAACTATATACCTTATGATGTTAAAACCATATAGGTATCATTTAAATCTAAGTTCACCTAACCATGACCAATTTCTTCCACCAAACTCTGAGGTTGAAAAATAGAGGTAAACTTGAACCCTGCATGGATGAATAAGGCATTATGAGCCCCTTACACTCTAAGTGATTATTTATATAGTTAAAGGGCTTGAATAGGAAACTAATTCCATAAATTTTAAGGTTATAGAAACCCCCTACTATGCCCAAAATTTGATATTCCAAATTTCTCTCTCCTTCCTATACTAAGTGAAAATTGATGTGCCTTATGAAGCTACCAAGGAGATCCATAGGGAGATTAAGTAGGTTTTTTCTCTATTTGGGTTTGGAACTCCCTCAAATTCATGGATTTATACCTTTATAGGATGTAAAATATATGGGAATGTTTGGAAGTGATTATTTCTCTAAAAACCTATAACCATCCCATAAAACCCTCTCTTTTTTCATTAAAACTATCATGTTCTACTTTGAAATATAATTGAACTAATGTGATAAGTGATCATGGAAATTTTTCATGCCTTTAAAAACTTGGGGTGATGTGTCATCCACTTCCCTCTATTGTAAACCTTCCATTCTCTTACAATATTCTTCTTTGGACATTACAAATGATCAAGAAATATTTTCAAAATGAGTTATAATGTTATAAAAGATATTTGACTTCATTTAAGACAATTGTAAGAACCATGATGTATATGAAATGTCATTTAAATTATCAAGAAATATTTTCAAAATGAGTTATAAAACCCTCTCTTTTTTCATTAAAATTGCCATGTTCTGTTTTGAAACCTAATTGAACTGATGTGATAAGTGATGATGGAAATTTTTCATGCCTTTAAAAACTTGGGGTGATGTGTCATCCACTTCCCTCTACTGTAAACATTCCATTCTCTTACAATATTCTTCTTTGGACATTACAAATGATCAAGAAAGATTTTCAAAATGAGTTATAATGTTATAAAAGATATTTGACTTCATTTAAGACAATTGTAAGAACCGTGACGTATATGAAATGTCATTTAAATTAATTATATGACATAATAAATATCTATAATCCCTTGAAACTCTTTGAAACAACTTGACTAAGACAATTCATGACTAGACAAGTATAAAAATATAAATAACACTCACCTTAAACTTATCAAACATACCTTAATCTATGATAAACATGCCTTACAAGGGATTTTAAACATTTATGATAAATATGAAGGCCTGACCAATCAACTTTTTTTTTATACTCACCTTGTGTGGCCAAATTTGGCTAACAACACCTATTCTTAGTAACTCTAATAAAGGAGTGGGCAATATGAGAGGTCCCACTTGTAAAGTTAATATGATATTTCTAAGAGTATCTTGTGTATGACCATAAAATGATATAAAAACTCTAGATGTATTTTGTATATCATGATTTGTATACCCAATATAAAGTATAAGTGTTATGTGCACATATTTTCACTTGAGATATTGTCTATCATAACACTCTTCATTGGTTTCTTACCAATATATGCTCTAATTAATTACTCATGTCTATCAGAATCATCATCAAAAAATTTAAAATCATAAAATGTAATAAATGTTCATGATGCTAGCTTGTGGGTAATTATTCCAATGATGTTATTATGTGGATCTCTATATGAATATGGATGAGGATGAGCATTATATGCATAATTTACTTCATAATTTTTCCTGTTATATTGTGCTTCATGATTAGGAAAATGATCTTTATACTTTTTTAGATTTACATTCTTATTTTATTGTATCTTAGCCTCTTAATTAGGTGTAACAATGTCAATAATGTTTTCATCAGTGAGGTCTTGAATTTTTTTCTTGAGCTTCATGCATCTATTATTGTAATTCTTAACACATCTATGATAATAAAAATATGAATTTCCATAAAAAATTATAGATTGAGGTCTAGATAGATCTATTTCTAATGTTGGAGGAAGTGTAATAACATGGCATTCAATGAGCTTTGTAGTATCACATGAGTATGTGAAGGTAGTCTTGAGAATTTCATCCTTGGTGGAGTTTGTAGTTAAATATTTTGTGGTGGAAGCTATATAGAATTAATTATAAATTAAGCCTCATTTTTGATTTCATTAGTTTTTCTCTTGTAATTAGGCTTACCTTGAAACTTGATATTTGAAGTAGAAGGAGCATTGGATCTATATTTGAGTTTATTCAATATAATCAAATTGACCTCATGTTATTTTACTATATGGCATAGTTCATCAGAGGATTTGAAATTATCAAACATGGTATATTCTTAAAGAGGAGTAAGAAAGATTTAAGTAAAAATATCTTGAAGGTTGTTATTATCCATTTGATTTATCATTTTGGCTAGCATGGTTTTGTATCATACAACATACTCACTAATTATCTCATTTGAACCTTGTTTGAGGTTTAAAATTTGAGCATAGTGTAATTTATCACCAATACTAATATAAAAATGTGCCAAAAACTCATTTTACAAAGGATATAAAGTTGTAACTTAATAGATATGAATATCATAAAACCATCTAGGAGTATAATATTTGATTCTTCATGAAAAAATCTTCTTAGCAACCTATCATTATCTACATAATCTATACAAGTTACATAGAAGGCACATAAATGTTATTTAGGGTCACCTTTACCTTCATAAGAGGAATATTAGGATCCAAAAAGCTAAATAGAAGAGGATAAGATGTAATTTGATGAGCCAAAGGGTTATGCAACAATGTAAAAGAATCTAATTGATGGATAACATGAGAAGTGGTTTGCTCAATATTATCTAGCTTGTATTTCAAGATAAGAAGGGTTTGCTTAAGAGAAGCATTAGCTGTCATAAAGGTAGGAGAGTAGGTAGCATGAGTAGGCATAGTCAATAATAACTAAGGATAAGCAGGATATTTTCCTAAGTCAAGAGCTAAAGGGGTAGAAGTGACTTGATTTTTTTTAGGATTATGAAATGTAACCCTAGATTGATAATGAACTAAATAATAAATCAATAAATAAAATATTAAAGTATCAACACCCATTGATTTGCACAATAATTGATATATTTAAATATTCTATAAATAGTAATGAATTAGAAAATGTGTACTTAGCTATAAAATATGACTGAGATGAATAAGTGGTAGGTTGGGAAGTGATTCAAGAGTAAGGCATAGTGTCATCATCAGAGAACGGGTGTTAATACCCTCTTCATATAATAGCATAACACTCTTTTATAGTAGAGCATTGTATTATAAAACTTATGTGCAGTGTTAATGACCCTATGTATGTGAAGTAGTGAGATTTTGGGTAGACCTTCACTCTATTTTGGGAAGCCTATCATTGTATGATTAAGACTAGGATCTTCATTTGTTTTATGATTTGACTTATTTCACTATGAAACCCAAATCCTCTGTATTTGATAAGGTTTTGATGAACATAAGTGAAAGGAGAGTGGCATTAGTAGGGTAGGTTGGTCATAAACATAATGCCCCATGTGATGAGCATTGCATACATACCAATACCTCAAAAAGGGATCAAGCTCGATGCAATTCTCCCAATGTAAGTGTTGGTGTAAGTGAGAGTGATGCTAGTATGACTGAGTATGAATTCTAAATTTAATGCGTGTGAATTGAGACTAGAAACTTGAGTAAAAATGAGATCTAGGATATTATGGATGGATGTATATAGAAATAGGGGTAAATATGGATCAATAACCTTATTTTTCACAATTATTTTTGAGTTTATTCATGAGAATTGCCATCTAGGGGATAAATTAATGAGAGTGGTCTTTATATAGTGTTTTAATGCTTATCGAGACATGAAATGAGTCTAGGCTAACCCTAAGATGTTCTAAGAAGTGTAAAGATATTCGTTACATGAAAGGGAAGCTAAGGGTTAATAGCACTACCCCCTTTTCCAATAACACATTGTACTATAAACTAATTAAGACACACTATTGTATAGGTGGCTAACATGTGTGACAAAAGATTAGGCATTCCTAGGTGATGGCTTAATATGACTCTTGGTATATTTGGGCATAAGCTAGATACACATGAAAGATCAAAAAGGATCAAAAGAGGCCCTAAGATATGTCTAGGGATAAATGAAGGATAGGGTGGTCTCAAGTGACACTCATTGCATTAAAATTACATTTTATATGACTACATTCCCCCCACCTTTTATTCTATAAATGCAACAAAATGAAATGACTAGGATAAAGGAAAAATAAATGTACTTATACTTACATATGAGACAAAGCCCATGAATATGGGTATGAGTCTATGAACTATGTTCCATTATGTGTCCTAAAAATATAACATATATGAATTAATCCTTAATAAATATCAAAATTAAAAAAAAAAAAAAAAAAAAAAAGAGTAAAGAGATGTGAGAGAGAGGAAATGAACAAATACACCTCACTGGATACATGAACCAATGCAAAAACCTAGTTAAATCCTATGTGTGTGTAGATGGTGATCAAATGGTGAATATCTTGGACCAAGTTGATGGATTTCCTAATCACTATGTGTGGGTGGCTCAAGAACTCAAGCTATCCTTCAATCCATCATTACCCATCCCTATTTGGTGGATCATAATCTATGAAATAACTTGGATTGGACTAATGACTTGTCCAACCCTCTTATGTAGGTGTCTTAAGAACTCAAGTAGGTCATGACTCCATTATTACCTACTCGTGTAGTAGAAGAAGTTGAAACTAAAATTTTGTGGTGTTATGAAGCTATGAAATATAGTTGTAGACCAATCAAGAACTTTGAAATGTAAAATGACTCAAGGGCCACTCAAGAACTTAAGACCAAACTAAAGATAGAATGAAGTATTAATATGGTGTAATACTAGTGCATATAGTGTTTTAAATAAAAAAACAAGAGGAATGACATGGACTTGTCATTATATATGAGAGAATTGATGCAAACCTAAGCATATGGGAACAATATGGCATGTACATGCCCCCAATTCTGATATCTATGCATATGGATTCTAGACTAAGTTATAGTAATATGTGTTTCTGTATATCTAAAATTGAAATGAGAGTGATCACGTCATGCATGATTACCAAAATCTAAGGAAACCTATGTAATTATGTGTAAAAAATTAATATATACTAAGCATATATGATAATATGTGACTGTGACTATGTAAATCTAAATTGTACCTTTTGTACCTTTTTGACAATTCTAGAATTTTCTATTTTTGAGGCTATTAGACAATAGCACAGTGTGTAGACTATAGCACACTATACTCCTAGTAGTGTATTGCACTATTATCCAAGAGTTTTGTTACTAATAAAAATTGATACTAAACTTTGTTTGACTATATTTCACTATATTTTCTTGAGTTAGGGTTTTGTAATTCATGTCTACATGCTGAAAATTATGTTGCACTAAGATGTCCTGATCTCTATGACAAACCCCTATGAATTCCCCCTCTTTTGAGTGGATTTTTTGAACCTCTCTAATAAATATCCTCAAAATAAAATCTATACATCATGTGTTTTATAAATAAAATATATCATATCTTTGTGATAAACCAATATAATGTGTATACATGACATTGAAATGTAAAAGAGATTGTGCATAAGTTGGCAATGTATGATGTATGTTAGATCTAGATTTCATAAGGTTATCAAGATAGATATAATAATTTAAGCACATATATAAATAGAAAATTTGAATATAATCTATGTAAACTACTTGGGAGGATGGGGCATGATGTCCATCAAGGCACCCAAGATGGAAAAGGATATGCATGAGGTCCCTCATGGCATCACACACTGAATGTTAAATCTAAAATCAAGATATAAGTGTCATGGCCATGATGCATACATGAAGTCATACATATAAACACATGAGGCACATAAAGTAGGATAAGGATACACAATACAAGGGACATGGGCACATTTTACTAATTCTAAGAAAAGGAACACATACAAAGACATGTTAAAATTTCTTCATACACAAATTAGAATGAAATTTTGGCTTAGATCAACATGGAAGGACATATTCAAATGTCCACATACATAATCAATAAGCATACATAATGACATGGGCACATGTTGATGCAAGAGAATCAACTTAATTTATCAAATTTTCATTATTAAATGATCTATAATGTTTTAAGAGGTCCATGGTAGGTCCTCAAGGTGATAGGAGATCCTGAAGAGCTCTAGGATTTGAATAGGAGGTTTTCCCTCCAAAACTATATTTAAATTTTGAAATGTAAGAACTTGTTCAACATTAATCCTAGAGGTCTTAAGTGATGTTTAAAGGTTAAATAGTGGTCTAATATTTCATATATAGGTGATATTATGCATAACCTAAGCTGTTAGAATAAATGACTATGTTTTTATTTCATAACCTTTAAGAATCCAACGTGAGAGTTGGTGCATAAACATAGGAGCATTGTTTGCATGGCATATAAAAGCCAAAAGTTTCATGTAAATGTGGAGTAAGGAAGAGATAATATAGGAAGGAGGAGAGATAATAGATAAGGGGAATCTCCAATAAGTAGGAGGTTTAGAAAATGAAAAAACTCAGAAAAACCTCTCAAGAAGGTTAGACAAGTCCATCTATGGACTACATTGTAAAGAATGTGGAACAAAAGGAATAAAGATAATTTTTGTGATTATTTTGTTCCCTTTCCAAGTATACTTATTTCTCTTCATTTATACACCTTATATTATATGAATTTTAAAGGATTTACAAATGCACAGACCTTGTGTGTGTGTTTACAGGTTTTGAGAAAAGACTATGGAATACAGTCAAGGAAGGAGTTGAACAATTGTTTTGAAGTGTGTGTAAAATGAGAACTTATATTATGTATTTTTATTTTTATGGGTTAATAACTATATATAATATTGATGGTTGAGGAATTATCTCAGTGTAAGAGAAACACAAGGAGGATCATCTATGCCTTATGCCCTATTTGGCAACAATCAAGAAATGAAGGAATCCTTAGTTCTTGAAAGATTGATTATTAACTCATTAAATAAGATGGTAAGGAAATTAATGTGTGAATTTTGTTTTTTTTAATTCTAAGTGAATAGTGAACTAGTATATAGACACAAGAAGTAGTGGTGTTGTGTGTAACTACCATACCCTATTTCATAATAAAAACAACCATGTTTATGTGAGGGAACATCTTAAAGGTAATGAGAAAGTGAAAGTGAAATAATTTTTTATTAAGAATATATTGATAAATATTATGAGGATCAGATTAGGACAAGGTTCATTATAAGTTTTTGGAAACCATTGACTGAGATCTATAACATTAAACAAGTCATTGCCCAATAGTCCTATCATGCACAATCAAAGTTCTAGAATCAAGTTCATACCCAAAATAGGTTATTGATCACTATGGGAGGAAAGTTTTATAATTAATATGTGTTAAAAAACCTTTATGGAAAACCATCTATAGTTTTATAAGGCATTTGAATAGAATGAACTATTAAAACCTCTCACAATCAAAGGAAAGTAGCTACAATCAACTGAGTTTAAGTGATTTGAAGCATGAAAGGGGAAAACATAAGATGATATATAGTTTGAGAAGGTAAATGAATACAAAAAAAACCTAAAGGAATTAATTTGGTTATTTTAATTCTTGTATAACTCAATACATAGAATTTAATAGGCCTTCACCCTTGTGTAGGCTAGGGAAGCCCTATAACTAGGGATTGGTTGATATAAATAGTTACCACCATCCAAATTGTATGAAAATTTGTAATTAATTTGGATTTTATGTTTGATAAATGATTTAGGAACTTTAAAACATGTATGGCTTCTATAGTATGGAATTTGGGGTATTGTGTTTTGCTTAAGGGCCTAAAGGCCTAATTGGTGGTAGGCTAAAGAGGAAAAGTGAATTACTTTGATTGTAAGATTGAAATAAGGGTTAGATAATATTTATGAGATAAAATGGTATCCAGAAATATCAATATTTTTAATTGTATGTCTTTACATTGCCCAAACCTAGGAGCTGTGTTAATTTGGAGGGTTACTTGAGGGGTGGCTTAAAGAAGAAAGTTCCTTATGTTTTAGGAGTTATACCAAAAGTGAAAGGTATGAGTTTTATGGAAAATAAGGGTATTTTAAAATGTAATAAGTTTATTTATAATGGTTTTAAATTACTCCCAATAAGGATAAATGCCAAAAAAAAGGCTACAAGCCTTAAGAAGATAATGTAAGGTTTGTGAGTAGAAATGAAAGGTAAGATGTGAACTAGGGGTTAGAGGAGGTTAAGATAGATGTAATATGATTATTTAATACTATCCAAGACAATATAAATAATTATTGAAGACTATAACAAGAATTTACACTTGATACCTAGAGGTTGTTGCCTAGTGAAAGCACAAGGACAAGATTGAGAGAGGAATAAATGAAAAAAGATAGTGAATGAATGTGACTATCTAAATGGAAGTAAATGTCATCAAGGATGGTTTTTCATAATAAAAAAAATAGGGATTAAATAAAAATTCTAATAATAATTGTGATAAATCTATGGAAACTAGAGTGGTGCAAGGTTGATCAAGAGCAAGCAAATGCAAGTGAATGAGACAATCTTTACGACTAGAGCTAGGTAAGGATGTTTATGGAAGACTTATCCCCATGCCTTTGCATCACATGTATAAAGTATAAAATCAATCAATTGACAATGGAATATTTAAATTCCCTTGATTATATATATAATCAAAGAGACACAATCAAATCTAGACTAGTAAAGCAAGAAATGAAAGTATGCATAATCATGTGGTACAAATTTGTATAAAAGCAAAGATGTACATAAGTTGAGTATATAGTAGTATTAATAAAAAAAAAAATCAATGTAGTATAAGATGATCAATATCAAGATATAATCAATGTTAAATATATGATATGGAGTATAAAAGTATATAACCTAGCAAATCATAAGCTACGTGTATGATGTCCCGAATGGGATAATATATCAATGTTGAATTGGTGTATATGTATATGTGCCCCCAATGGGCAGATAGTAGAAAATATAGATCTATATAGAGGTCTAGAGTCCTATAGTAATCTTTGAACACTTTAAAGAAACAAGTGAAGCATGTATGTATGATTAAATTTACTACACTAACATAGATATAATATGTAGTATTTAGTATATAGAAGGAATGTAAACATGGAAATGCATATGATATGAAATCTGTATTTTCTAAGAAATATTTGAATGTTTTGGTATTTTTGAACATATTATATATTTTTTATTTTGTGAGTATAAGTTATGTATAATAAACATGAAAATTAAGCTATGTACAAGGCACAAGATAAAGGAAATTATGTCCAAGTAAATTGAAATAATGAAACTATGTATAAGTAACATGGTAACATACTAACTAATGAGTCTTGTAAGAGACTGACTATTAAGGTGACCTGTATCAAGTAAAGGAAGAGTGACCACACATGATGTGTGAAGAGGTATCTAAGATCTGATAATTAGATGTACTAAATGATCTATAGCAAAAACTAGATATAGAGTGTGGTTATGAATCTATAGAGCTGACTTAACTGGCCTATGAGCTATGAGCCTCTTGGGGAACCATCTGGTAGAAGTATATATAACTAGCATGTATGGTCTATAAAGAGTGATTTGGTGAATCAGTGACACTAATTTGAGTGGCAATGGGGTAAAGAGAAGCTCTCTAGAATCTACAACATGTCTCTGATGTAGGGGTCTCTCTAATAAAGGTCTCCATAGGAGAGTGTGTATACATGGTAATGTTGTATAAGTAGACCTCACTAACACTAGTGGATTAACTAATATCTAAGGTGTGATAATGGAATTTATTTTTATATCTATTAATGGTGAATGTTGTGTTTTAGTTGTGGAGTAGGTAAAGGATATTCATATGGAAGTCCCTTAACTATAAAAACCTAATTAACATGTATATACTCAAGACATATATGTATGATGAAGGGAATGACTTGAAGCCACTGTATACAAGGCCTACCCAATAACTTATTAAATGTTATATAACTAGGTAAAACTATTAATCTAGTGGCCACATGTGTGGGTGAAACATATAATGTAAGTATGATCTCCCTAATAAAGCTTTGGACATAGACACTAAACCCATGAATAACTATATCTATTAGAGAAATATCTTGATTTTAATATCCCAAGTAAGGTAGAAGTGTAATAGTACATATATTTATGCTTAACCCATTGATAACCATGACACTCTAAATAGGATGATGATCAATGTAAGTTCATACAAAGAGTGTATACAAATATGAGTCATCATAAATGATATCCTATTCTAACAAAGTGATAAGAGGCCTAGATGACACTATAGTATGATACACATCAATGATATTATGTAGAGGGTGTGTGTCCAATGTATAAGTATGATAATATTTTGATGGTGGATGTGCTTGATAAGTATAATGAACACCTAAATTAGACATATCTTTTATAAATGGATCAAAAAATATTTTCATTATTTTTTCTTTAGTTTGTCGTGATTTGGGTGTTTCTATAGGGTTACTTACATAAATGATATTAGCATCTATCAAAACTTGGAATTTATGTCATAAGTTAATGCATCTATTCATATTATGGCTAGGGGTCCTATGATAATTGAAAAATGCATTAGAATCATAATTATTTGGAAGACACCTAGTAATATCAACCTATTTGGTGGGAGGGAGAGAAAATGAGCCAGAGATTTAGGAAGATTCGTAAAAGGTCTCCTTGAAGGAGCTAATAAAACCACTTGAGGAGCTAGATTTAAGGATAAATTAACTATTGTGTTTTTCTCATTCTTGTTTTCATTTGGCCTCAACTTATATGGGAGCTTATTTTAAATCTTATTAGTGTAATTTGATCTAGTTGTGTACTTTAAATTTCTCATGGAGAGAAGTTGAGTTCATGTTCCTTTACTATATAGCATAGATCTGCAAATGATGGAAATTTTTTGAATAATATAGATTAATGTAATGCTAGTAATAAAATTTTCTTGAATATGTCCTAGATTTCTCTATCTTCCATGGAGATACTCATATTTGATAATATGGTTTTATACCACAAGACATAATCAACTATTGGTTCAGTAGATTTTTGATTTAGTTGAGAAAATTGAGAACAGGAAAATTTGTCACTAATGTTGATAAAAAAATGAGCAAAAAACATATATTTGAGTGGATTAAATGTTGTAATGGACTGATTAGGTAGATCATAAAACCACTATAATGCATAATCCTTTAAATTGCAAGGGAACAACTTGGTCAAGAGCCAATCATTGGACAGGTAGTCCAAACATGCTACATGAAAATCATGTAGATGATGATTTGGATCACCTTACCATCATATAGATTAATCTTGGGTTCTATAAATTTGGATGGTAAAGGAGTTGTCACTATATGTTATTCCAATGGTGTATATAGGAAAACATGAGAGTCCAAGGCATGAGATGGTCTAATGGCACCCTGCTCAAGATGTAACACTTTAGCCTATAGATAATGGATCTCATGCCTAAGGGATTGTACATATATATAGGAGGGATGTGTACTATCCATAGGGGGTGTTTTCAATGGTTAGACTTTCTTAGTTATATCAAGTTGTAGAATCTAATTTTCCCCCTAATATGTGTAAAACTATTAACATTTGTGGGGTTATAAGATTGACCAAGTGATGTGTTATTTATTTCCAATATGAATTAAAAAATATGTGCATGATCATGAGGTTATTCTCGAAGTTTATCTCTAAATTTTTTTAAGATCTCATCCTTATTGATTATAATATTATTAGCATCAAGGTGGGGGAGTGTGTCTCAGGTCCCATCTTATGTATCATTATGATTTTAATTATATTGCTCATGTTCTGATGTATTATCATTGAAGGCCACATAATCAAAATTTGAAGGATCAATTAGAGGAGTTGTAACTAGTATTTTATCCATGGTATAAGCTTGAATATAAGGAATTTGGGAATTCTCAATAGGATTACCACTAAACTTAACACTTCTTAAAGGAAAAGATATAATTTTTTATATGGCATATAGTAAAGAAAATGAAAGAGTGTAGCTAAAATAGAATATATAAAATTTGAAAAGCCTAATATAGAAAATAGAAACAATAAAAATAAGGATACAAACTCTATTAACATATAGGGCTAGGGTTTGGGTGCTATTCAAATTAATTCATGTTCACTAAATGATTTATCTTTTTTTAGGATTATGGACTGTAACCCTAAGTTGATAAAGAACTGAGTAATAAAGTAGGGAATAAAATAATACAGTATCAGTAGCCACTAATTTGCATAATAATTGATTTATTTAAATATTATATAAATATAAATGAATTATAAAAGGTGTACTTAGCTATAAAATATGACTAAGATATAAAAATGGTGGGTTGGGAAGTGATACAAGAGTAGGGCAGAGTGTCATCAGCAAAGAACATGTGTCATAACCCTCTTCAAACAATAGTACAACCCTTTTTGCTAGTAGTGCACTATGTTATATATGTTCTATGAAGTGTTAATTAACCTATGTAGGTAAAGTAGTGAAATTATGGGTAGACCTTCACTCTATTTAGGAATCCTATGCCTATATGATCAAGACCTAGATCACCATTTATTTTGCACTTTGATGGATTTCACTATGAAACCCTAATTCTCCATGCTTGCTAGGGTTTTTATGAACATAAGTAGAAAGAGAGTGGAATTATTAGGGTAGGTTGGGCATGACCTCAACACCCCATGTGCTAATCACTTCCTACATACTAGTACCTCAAAAAGGGATCAATCCCAATGTAGATCACCCAATATAAATGTTGGTGCAAGTGAGAGTGATGTTATTATGCTTGAGTATGAATTCCAATTTAAACACTTTGAGTCTGAATAGATACTAGAAACATGAGTAAAACTAAGATTTGGGATATTTTGGATGGATGTATGTATAAATAGGGGTAAATAAGGATCAATAACGTTAATTTACATAACCATTTCTAAGCTTGTTCATGAGAATTGCTATTTAGGGGATAAATGAATGAGAGTGGTCTTTATTTAGTGTTATGATGCTTGTCAAGACATTAAATGAGTCTAGGTTGACCCTAAGATGATTTTATAAGTGGAGAGATATAGGGAAAAGGGAAGCTAAGGGTCAATATCACTTCCCCCTTTGCCAATAACACATTGTGCTATAGACTAATGGGGTCACGTTATTGTCTAGGTGGTTGACACATGTGAAAAAGGATGGGGGATCCCTAGGTGATGGATAAATTTAGATCTTGGTATAAATGGGTATAGGTTAGGCATGCATAAAAGCTAGAAAAAGATCAAAATATTCCCTAAGGTATAGGGATAATTTAAGGATAGGGTGGTCTCAAGTGATACCCATTTCATTAAAATGACATTTTATATGACTAAATGACTAAAGGTGTATGGATAATGATAAATTCAATGGTAAAAGTAAAAACATTAGAAGTAGGGGTATTTAGGATAATAAATGGAAAATGTTGACAAGAAGAGGTGGCTAAGTTGGCTTTATGCTTAGCTTTATATTAAATAATTATGTTAATGATATCATTCACCTCATGAGGGTATTCTTGGATACCTTGATGAAATATAGATAATTATTTCACTTATTCTTGGTCTACTTCATTAAGCTCATTTGTATCAATGTTTGTCTCAAACTCATTATCATATTACTCTCAAGTACTATAAATATAAATTTCAATGTAAACTTCATTTTCATCATGACTTTCCATTATAAAAGAAACCAAAGGAAAATCCATGTATGAAAAAAGAGTACCACTTAATCTAACACTACACCTTAGAGGAAAATAATATAATATAAAGTAATAAATTGAATGATTATGGATAAAAGATAAATCAAGCATAAATACCATCTAAGAATATAATGCAATAAAAAATAAAGGGTTAAGGGTGATCTAGACAAGGGTTTGAATGATTTATAGGCTCTTAGATATGCTTGTTCATTCTTTGATTAGTGTCGACCCAATGATTCAAAGCACTAATTATAAAGGTAGAACCATTATTGTATCCCCTTAAACCTAGTTTCAAGGGTAAGTTAAGATTAAATTTCATAGGTGATGTGCTTCACTAAGGTGAACCACAAATTATAGAAATAAAGGAGGCATCATATTGGTGTAAACAAGGGGTCCTAGGCATTTCTGATAACTAGGAGGCTTGTGAAAACTATAGTCTATGTTTAGATTTGTACTATGGTTATTATTAACAAGTTTCACCTCATAGGTCAAACTGTCACCCCTATAATTTGAAACTTTTCTTAGAATGATTATACAACCTTTTTCATAGCTTATTCATGCCTTTGGTAGTCTTCAAGTGATGATTTTTTAGCCTTGTTAGTATTATTTAAGGTAATATCTATGCCAAACTTTCCATTGCCTTCAAATTCAATCTTATCGGTCCTAGGGGTATGTCATGATGTGTCAAGATGGTACATAGTCATTCAAATTATATCCTTTCACTTGATCACTTGATTTAAATCTTGTTAATCTTATTTGATGAAATTAAGGTATTTTAGCAAAGTTTAAGGTTTTTGGAGAAACCTAGGTTTCAATTGTGACTAAACTAGCCTTCTCACAGTGATTTTATTGCATGAAGCATTGAATAAAATGGTAAATAATCTATTTGAATTCCTAGGAGGTCTTGGACTGATATAGTTTCTTTACATGAGATCATCTCTTTTACACTAGCTTCCTTTGTACTTAAATATGCTTTTAAGGGGTTTTAAGTCCATTTCTAAGTTGGTAAATATGAAATACACGTACCATTTCACTTTTAAAATATTTAAAATGAGTTTTAAATGTACTAATACCATAAATAATTCAAAACAATGGTTTATATGTCAAAACATCTCAGTTTTTCCTCAAAAAAGGTGGTTTTATGAGTTTGTACAGACTTGAGGAGCCCATTTCTAAGTGCAAATTCCTTAAAGGTGTTTATTTATATTATAATGGTAATATACCTAAGTTTTAATCTTGAATGTGTCTTAAAAGTGCAAAAATTGCTTCTTTTCCTTCATTGCCCTCTTCACAAGCTTATAAGGGCAGTTTTCAAATGCTTAGTATGGACAAAGAAGAGAGAGTTGGGTCCTGATATTTTTACCAAAGGATGGGGTCCTATTAATATTAATATTTTTTTCATTTTTCATTAAATTCATTCCCTCTCCTTCATGAAAAATCACTAAGAAGGTAGGGTAGTCTAAATGAGCTAGTCAACCCCACATGTTCATTTTCTTCATTGGAATGGAAGTTTGAAACAAATTGAATGCATAAATAAAATTGAGGGAGGTTTTTAGGGTCTATTTAGGCATCTAAAAAATTTACCCAAACCCATTTGGCACATGTGATCCCAATTTATCAACAAAACTTCATTTTTGCATATATGATAAGATGTTTGTCTTTGTTTCTTCTTTATTTCAGGGTTTTATATAGGTCCCAATGATTCTAGGTGATTTTATAATGTATTTCCCCATCATCATAATAATTTAAATTCTATCCAACATGTGTGGTTATCCTATATCAACCTCTCTTAGTAAATTTTAGGTTGATTGTCAAAGATTATGTTATTGGTCTATTTATATAATTGGGTTGAGAAAACTTTACCTTGAATTATTAGAGGTGTATGGTTGTCATGACCATAAAATAATTATAATATGGATGGAGGTTGATTTCACTATTTGAGAAGGTCAAGATAGACCTCATGGAGTCTTCATACATTATAAGGTAGTCCTATAGGTTTCATCTTTTTGGGAAAACACATACTAATGCTCATGAAGTAGTCCTAAGACATTGAATCAATATATACTCCAATAAAACATAAAAATGAATCATATGCATTCTAAACACTCATAAATAAGAATTAATGGCCTAAACAAAGGTGAAATACATAAAAGGAGGGTCTACGCTTAGTATAATGCACATATAAGCTCATCATGGGCATGACAGGAAAGAGAATGATCTAGTGTACTATATGGAGGATCATGAGTCATATATGAAAGTAAATAAGAACATGGATTGATTCTAAAACAATCTCTAAAGACCATTAGGATGATTAATGGTAGTGATAATGGTTTTTTCATAGTTACAGTCCTAGGTAGTTATGAACATGTATGCCCATAAATAAAGTCCTAAGTATCATAATTGAGAGTGTTGTATGAGTCCAAAACTCATGGAATAGAGTATAAAAAACATTCATGTTTTTTTTCTCAATGAAACATTATCAAAAAATTCTTAAAAATATAATAAGGGTATATCTATAGGTATGTACACTTGTAAGTCTCCTTTCTTATTTAAAACACAACTCTTGCATAAGAAGATGAGTTTTTGAAGGATAGAAGAGGAGTGTAAGTGATTAAATGTAT
This sequence comes from Torreya grandis, assembly GCA_037957365.1. NCBI lineage: Eukaryota > Viridiplantae > Streptophyta > Pinopsida > Cupressales > Taxaceae > Torreya > Torreya grandis. The sequence continues at coordinate 2,352,942 of JARHVA010001297.1, read as the reverse complement.
GAAGTATTGATAGAGATCTTAACATGGTAAAATACACTCATAAAATATCAAAACTTAGTCAAGACTCTATTTAGGCCTAGACAGTTATCTATAGGTCTACTTGAAACACAAACTTATCCTTAAGCATTGAAGAGAAGGAATAATGTCACATTTTGGAACTTGACATTTAGATCAATGAATAGGTAGGTAAAAAAGGTATTTTAATACAAAAATAGACCTAAAAAATAGCTTGAGAGTGTGACCAAAATAATTTTTTTCAACCTCTATAATCACCTATAGCCAAGAGAGTCTTGGCACACATAGTTATGCTTGCTTGAGAAAATTGTAAGATTTTATATGTAAACTGAGGTTGAAGGGGATATGAGTGTATGTATTTAACAATAAGGATCTATGGGGGTAAAATAATATACTTTTATTTAAATCTAATTTCAACATTAAACCATATGATTGTCTACATGGAAAATGGTCTTACTTAGGTGATTTGAAGTATGTGTGCCAAATTGTGAAGAAGAGACAACATAGAGTGAGATTAATGGTTTGGGTGGTAATAAGAATAATTTAAGCACTCATAATTCATATTAATCACTTTCAAACTATCTTAGGTGATTTAAAATCAAAAGGGAAAACTCATGTGTAGGGTTGGAGAGGCCTACAAGCTTAAAACCCTCAATGGTATGTTATGGTCAATAAAATCAAACCTTGAGCATATAGTTACCAAGAATTTTGAAGGAACCCCATTGAAACCTAAGGAGGTTCAGTAAATAAAAATGATTCAAATTCACCTTGAACACCATATGACTATCTATAGGGAGGGTATGAGAGAACATGTGAAGAATGATAAGGCATGAACATGGAGAAACAAGGTCCTTAAAAGGGTCTGGAATAAACCAAGTAGTATTGAAACCTATGATAATCTCATTCAATAATATTAAAGTGTTGAGGATCCTACTCAATATCCTAAACCCCAAGGTGACATTAAATCAAGGTTATAGTGTGAACAGTAATAGGAAAGGGTACAAATAGTTACATTAGAGTTTAAGAATTGGATGGATAAACAAGTTGATGCAAACTAAGATGATCTCATGAAACATTAGAGAGTGTTTTAAGGAGTGTATATCATTTGATTGAAGTCAAATACACTTAAAATACATCTACATGCCTAAATTGGGGTATGAGAGAGGGTTGGATACATGTAATGCTTGTAAATTAAAGTTTAAATAGATGAACCGAGATTATGGATACCATGAGAGTAAAGAAGACTTTGAAAATACATAGGAGTTATATAAAGAGAGAACATACTCTTAATTTTTATACCTATAGTCTCATAAACCTATAGCCATATCAAGAAAATAGTGATGACATTTATAGGCTTGTTAGATTATGGTGGTAGATGAGACCATGAAGTATAAGGGAAAGAACATACTCAGTTTCATAAGGTTTCTTGGTCATATCAATATGGAAATGAGTGAATTAAGATTGTATACACCTATTCAAGGTCATCATTCCATTTACTCCTACCCTCATTCAATTCTAAGAACTCCAAATGACAACCTACAGGTCAGCCTAACTGAGCTCAAGTTGTCTCCAAGGTCAAGAAGAGGATGTGAAGCTCAATGCTGAAGTTGAATTTTATATGAACAAGTAATTACATAGGAAATTGTAAATCTAGGCATAAGGGTTACAAAGAATCATTCAAAATAAGATATCTCTCATAAACTCAATCGTGAGGTCTAAATAGGCTATAGAGTCCTATGTACCAAATGCATGAAGAAATCTTGTGTGAGAGGGAAAAGTGGGAGTTTAAAATCTTTAATAAGGTGATAAGAATTTTTTAGTAGTATCACATACCTATTCAAGGTATTTATTCTATTCTCAGTCTCATTTTAAGGCCAAAATACCATTATACACACCTATAGTTGGTCTATGCACCATGAGTGTTGTTTGAATAATTGAGATACAAGAGCAATCTAATGGATTTATCAAAGCCAATACAAGTTGAAAAGGGATTGAAGAAGTGGGTTACACACTCAGTAGTGTCATAGATCTCTAAGAAGGTCATAGTCAGAGGGAAAGGGACTAAATGTAGCAACTAAGGTCAAGATCATGGTTTTGCTCACAAACCCTGAGCTTAAGGAAAAGATGTTTTAGGGGGTATTGAGGGTAAAAATGGCATAAGATAATTGGATAAGGTAAACATGAGTGTTAAAGACCTTACCAAGGTTTTTAGAGATCAAACCAAGTGTCAAAACATCACTTTCAAGTTAAATCTCTCTCTCAACATTATAAAAGGTAGTCTACCTAGTCGAGGAGGTACTTTACTATGCTCAAAAATTTCATGAGGATTTTAATGAGAACTCAAGATCATAGGGGATGTTATATGGGTTTCCTAATACAAAATATTGGCATTAGTTTTGATATTATCCACCTACTTTATGAATCATCATTAAGATGATAAGGCACTCACAGGTTGCCTAAAAGACCAATTTTAACCAATAAATAGAGATTGGTCTCTAAAGTTCATGAAATTAACTATAATGATCATAAAACCTCATAAAAATTTTTCTAAACTCTAAATAGGTTCTCACCATGGTACTTGTTTGTACCTACACCTATATGGATTCTACAAAAATTATACTTTTGTGAGATTTTTAGCCTAAAATAGGGTATTGAATACCATCAATACATGAAAACCATTTAAATAGGTGAATTATTATTTATTTCACTTTTATAATTCAAAAAAACCATACAAGCTACCTTGGAATTTCTCAAACAAACCTAATTATTTAGGAAAGTCCAAACTAGGCTTAAGGGCTAGTTTTTTGGCCATTTCTTGGTTTTTCTACTTGCATAAGGTTATGAAATCCTAAATTTCTCATAGAGGATAGAATTATCATAGATAATTTGAATCAAACACTTCTTATAAGTTTCACATGTGTGGGAAAATTTGGAGCAAAAACTTAGTTTATAGGCTAGGAGGCCTAATTAGGCCTAATTGGAGAGAGAAAGTGAGCTAAAAAGAGCACTTCCACTCAGATTTGGATCCTAAACTATAAGGGGATATTGGGTACTCAAAAATCTCTTTATTTATCCCATATCCTTTGTATATTCTTTTTCACATTGAGTTTTGCCTAGTTTTAGGGCTCCAAGGAATAGGGAAAAAAACAAGGTTTTGGTAAAAAATCACATATTTTAGATAATTTGATGGTGTTATTTATCTTATTATAGGTCTGATATGTTTTTGATAAATCATCCATGGAGTATAAATACTTTCTTTAAGGAAAAACCAACTTTTCACCCTTCTATGCCTCATTGTAAAAGAATAGTTCAAGTGGTCAAATCACCCAAATTAATGTATAGAAGCTATTAAATAAGATTTTCAAAGGTTAATTCTCATATTCCATGCCACTTTAAGCACAATAAATATTAAAATTTTGTTTTGAATAAGGATTCAAGGTTTGAAGGAGTCTCAATAATCAAGAAAGAGACTTTTTCCTCTCCTACACCTAGTCAAGGAGACAAAGTCAAACAAGCTTCAAGGACTCTTATTAAAACCCCTTTAAGGTGAAAAAACATCATAAATGTATGAGGATAAGGTTTAAACTTAAGAATTTATCAATACATTAATACCTATTTTCAAGGAATAATATTCATTCATTAAGGAAAAAAAGCAAGCTAGTATATATGGTGTGTAATCAAGAATGTTGGCACTTCAAGGAATTAAACTCCTCCAATAATTGCTAAGACTTATTCAAGATTCTAAAAAATCTCACATATATTTCTTACTAAATTTTCAAAGATTAAAAATAAATAATATATCAAATGATATATTGGAGTTGTAGGAAGACAAAAAAATGACACATTCCTAGTTTCTTGGCTCTTGTCTCTCTCTCTCCTTTCTCACTCAAAATAACTTGCAAGGATCCTTAACCTAAGTTATGGTATATCCCTACTTAAAAATAACTTGTAATTATCTCTTTGAATTGAATAATATATAATTTTGACCTCTTCAAAGCTTGTGACTAGTGTATGCTAATGGTTAGTTGATGAAAGATAGTGATAGTGCATGCTTCCTTTAATTGTATCCTATCATATATACCTATTTATAGGTGATTGTTCATATTTTTAGGTTACATAGTGTGATTGAATATTTTGGTATGTATGGAAAATTTAATCCTTCATTAGTATCTTTGATAGACCTATTGATCAACTACCTTAGACCATGCATCAATCTAAGTCTTTATGTGATATATTGATGTTTGGATAACCTTTACTTGAGTAGTTCAATCGGGTTCATGTCATTATTCATCCTTCTTATTGTATATTAGACAATTTAATGACACATTTTGGTGTATCACCTTAGTTAGATAGGTTTTATTTTAGTTTATCTTCCTTCTTTTTTTCTATTAAGATGGTAGTGTAGACTATAGAGCCTAACTAACACATCAAGGAGATCTATCCCTTATAAGCTATAGATTCAATCCACCTATTAGGCCTTCCATAGCCTATGATTATCTCCATGTTACTCCAAACTATGAAGGCCTAAAATAACCTTCACAAGGGTGTAAGTTCAAAACATGAGAATTTTGGCATGCCTAGTGTGATTGAGATCTAAAGTAATGGAAGGATTTTTGGTGTTATTCTTCTAAATATAAATATTTATAGGCATTCATAACATCAATGGAAAATCCAAGCTCAATATACTAGTTCTAGTAGTCTAAACAGTGGTCCAAGTACATCATGTTTTCAATTCACTATCTTGATGAAGTTTGATGAATCGATATGAAGAAAATGTATGTCTTATACCTCCTTATCAGTCCTAAAATTAACCATACCAACCTTGTCTTTAACCTTATCAACCTTACCAAGAGTATTATCAATCTTATGATCATTCTTGTCAATATTATGTGTTGTCAGCAAATCTTGCACCCTAAAGGAGGGTGTTCAAGCCTCCTCTATATTTGGGCAACATGGGAATACTTCTAAGTATGTGGGTGTACCTATAGTAGAAGTAGACCTGTAGGTTTAAGGTCTAGCTCCCTGAATATACCTTGAGATTCCTATCACCTACTTAACTAATTTCTTATGGGGAAAAGAGATAGAAGTTTACATGAAAATAAAATAATCTAATGGTGTGATACACTATAATTATTTCCAAAATACCATCATACTTATATCATAATGAAACAAGACATACAAACTAGCTTTTAAGTCCTAAAATATTCTAACATGAGTGTTTCAACATAGAGGTGATATACATGAGACACCATAAGGTAAGTGAACCAGAGGTAAAAATTCACACTCTATGAATAATTATACACTTTAAAGGATCCTAACACACTAGTTATACTCTATATGACTTGTTAGAATAGGAAATCTTGTATAAACATTAGAGGTTAAGGAGAAGCAAGGATAGGAGATTATCACTTAGCATCATCATACATCACTTTGCACACTTAAAAAAATGTTCATGAAATCAAAATTAGAGTTTTATTAATTTTTAAAAGTAAAAATACAATTTCAATCCATTAGGGCTTCACCATATATGGTGTGGTATCAATCTACAAGAGCCAAAATGGCTACTACTTATAGAATTTGAGAGAGAAGTGAGAGAAATGAAGTCCAAGAGTCACTAAGACATGTGTCAAGCTGAGAAAAGGATTTACACATGTAGGAGAGAGGAATATGAAATATACCATGCAATTTATACTTGGATAAATTCCCCTTAAAACATGAAACTCTTGAAATGTGGCATAGAACTCTTCAATTACTTGCTCAAAAAATTGCCTTCATCATTTGGCCTCATTGGAACATCCCACAGTATACTAGGGATAAATGTGATGATTGAAATAAGAGGGATATGTTTTATACATGTGCATTTTTTACATGCCTAATCATAAATATTCTTTTGGACATGAGTTATCACTACTTGCAGTCCAAATAACTCTTCTGTCACTCACCCTCCACACTTGGCACACAAGTTGTTCTTCATTTTTCCAATCTGATCCATATATAGGAGTGTATGACACATATTATGACCCCTAATTGCCTTAGATTCCTTAAGAATACCTTAAAAATCCTCCTACTTATAACTTTCACCTTCCCACTTGTTTGTTCACTATGCCAATATTGATTGGTTGAGATGAAGGCACTTGTAATATTAGTTGAAGAATTAAATGGTTATGGTGAGTTAGTTTAATTCCCAATCTCTCTCCCAAAGTTAATTTCATCCTTTGAAACCCTTTCATACCTATACAAAACCAAAAATAGTCATGAAAAGGCATTTTATACCTTTTTCGTATGGTAGGGTACAACTCATTATGATAGGGAAGATCCCTGGAGAGTCTACAACTTCCAACCATTTCCCAAGCCATTCTAGCACCTTTGGATGCTTCTCCTCCATTTTCCCAATTAGGTATTTGGTAATGGTTTGAGAGGGTTTAGAGTGATTTTGACCTCTAATAATTGTTCATAAAGGTCTTACATTTTATTTACAAACAAATTTCATAAACACAATGTTTAAGGCCTCTTTCATCATCCCCCAAATCCTCAAACTCTCATGCAAATCCTTTAAGTAGGTGTGATCTCTCAAAGTTTCCCTCTCAAGCTTTTGTTTTCCATTTTATATAGGCTTGAGTTGGTCTAAGCCAAGAAATGGATTATCTATGGTTTTTTTTGCATTCCAATAGCTTTAACACTCCTTATAACTCCCTATAAACATATTCTAATGGGTTTTAATGATCCTCTAATGCTAGAAGTGGTAGCAGACCCCTTGAGGGTTTTAGGCCTAAACTAGACCAAGTAAGTCTACCTACATCCAGTAGGTTTGAACCACATTGTTGGTATTATATCATCTATGAGGGTTACCCTATGTTTATCTATGTCTATAATAGCTCATGGCATCTTCTTTCAATGTTTTAATAGTCTTTAGCCCATCCATTTATCTTCTTTCCTCAAATCCTATAGGTTAAACTCTTGGTGAGTACCCTCTATATGAGACAAAGTAGATGGAACTTCCCATATTATCTCATAAAAAATTAACATATGAGGGGATTATCCAAGTGGTGGGGACCCTCTGTGTTGAATTTCAAGGTTTGGTTTCATCTTTAACACCTCCAATTACCTCAAAACCTAAGATAAACTCATGGAGAATATCACTATGTAGGTTTTATACATGTGTGTGGAATGTGGGTTGCCATTGGGACATTTATTTATCTATTAACTTATTTTAAGAATATAATATGATGTAAAACACCTTTAATAATATTTTTAACATTCCAACACTTCTTTATTCCTTTCCAACTCCCTCATTGCATACTTTGCATTTGACTTGACAGAGGTGTTGATTTTGTTTCTATGTTTCTCCTACTTATAGGTGTATTATCTGATATTATATCTTATATTAAATGATAAAATATCCAATTGAATTCCTTAATCCTTCTTCCAAATCACTTGGGCCCATTCATACCAAGCTTAGGCTATGCCAACACCAAGACTACAATGCTTCTAGCTCACTATCAACTACAATCAAATGTAGTTAACTACTAATGGGATATCATGGGTTCTATATGTGTTTATCCACCTTTAAACCTATGTCACATACCATTTGGATATTTATATAATTTTTTTAAGCAACTTATTGTGGTAAATTATTTATGTTTGCAGGCCTAGTATCTATAGGTTCATAACATGAACTTTGTGAGCACCTATAGTTAGGTTGTGCATGGATATTCTAAGGGCAAGGCACTTGTAGGTGATGATGAAAGCCCATACCTTGAATTTCAACTCCTTAATGATGAGTTTTTTTCTCTCTCAACTCAAAAATACCACTTAGCATGAATGCATGCTCTTACATTATTATCTTAAGGTGATGAGGTCACTTAGAACTTGAAATACTATACATAACACTGAAGAAATCTAGTGAACAAAAGTGTAACTTTGGGTCCTTTTAGTGTGGACCCCAATTAGATAAACCACTCACCTAATTTTATAATATTTTACCCTATGATAGTGCTACAAGGTATGATCATTTAGATTGATGAAAACTCTATGTGACATCATCATATATTCAGAAGTGTTCATGGCTCTATTTTATAGCTTTTAGGGGATTTGTCCCCAAATTGAGTTCCTTAAATTTGGAGATGATTTCTAAAATTTACCTACTATTATATTTATTCACTCATGACTATCATGGTCTCTATATCACCGTAATACCTCAAGAAGGTTGCAAATCATGTCAATATTTCTCCATATAACACTATTCCTCTATGTAAGCTTATAGATGGGCTCACAATAGCATATAAGGTAGTGAAATTAGAATGTAGAATGTGTGTATAATGTGACCATATAGGTGGTTCTCAAGGTATTTCCATCTCCTTCAAACCTAATGAAGGTCCCAAACATGTTTTAACATCCACCGTACAACACTTCTAGATCTTTGTGGGGCTACCTGTAGGTAGACATTTATGTGTGTAAGTGGTGACTATGAATATAGGTAGTGTACATAGAATCTGAACTTATGATATATCTTATACCTGAAGTGATTAAAACAATTTTAAACATTCATTTCAACATGATATCCTTCTTTTGAGGCACCTGTAGGTGCATACCAATGGTGTATGGTTGTGTGTCTTAGAGAACTGACTATCATATTCAGTTGCATGACATTAGAGAGGTTTTAAATTATTTATTCATAGTCCAATGATGTTATCAACACCTTTAAATCTCCATTACACCTTCATGACCATGCTCAGAGATCCAAACATTTCATTTAGCTATGTCTAGTAATCATGCAAAAAGTTGATCGTGATTATCTTTCTTGACTAAAACATACATGATGTTAGCTTTGGAGATTTAACTTGGGAAGAAGTATATTATCATGAAATTTGAGATTCATGAAACATCATGTCACATTTACTTGAATCTATTGTAGAGAAATATACCTTTTACAATTGATGAAAAGTGATTGTAACCTCACTAGAAATATCAACTTATAACTTGAACTATTTAGATCATGAAATCACTTTCAATCATGAAATAGAACATGAGAAACATGAGATAAGGAATTAAACATACTTTGGAATAAAATTCATCAATTGAGTTGTATATACTATCTCAAATAGGAGCAAAACCTATAGTGTGTGGGGATTGTCAAGCTTAATTAGATAGTCAACTTATTAGGAATGGTTCATAAAGTATAGACCACAATTCCTCCAACTCAAAACATGAAAATTAATATAACCAAGTTTAATATCCACCACCAAGATATTTTTACTTGGAAGTCCTCTTATTAGTCGTACTATCCAAAGACTTGTTGGCTAATTTTGCTTACATAGTGGAGTGATAGAGAGATAGAATGGTTTTATCACATTTTTTTCACTTCCAAATCATGTAAAATGTGGAAATGGAATTATGGAATCTGAAGGGTTAATGCATAATCTTCTCACATGTGCCACTCTCTCCCATAGGTTGTATAACCTTTGAAACTCCCTCTTTTTCACTTGTTTTCTTGATTTTTAGTTAACCCTTGAAATTTTATGTTATTATTGACATTACTAACAAGGAAAATGATAGTGAATAACATGAGGGACATTTATAAGGAGTTTATAACACTTGTCTACCTAAGAAAACCATACCACTTTCATTAATGACCCATATATGACTCCTAAATGATATTAAATGACACAAAGACTAAAGTGGCCATGACCAAGGATATAAACACATTAAATCACATAAAATGAACCATGACACACCCTATGACATGTTAATATACCACTATATCAAGTTTTGGACTATAGGAGGTTAACTCATTTTGACTTGTGGTCAAAATGGTCAACATTCTTGGTGATTTCCTAAGGGTGGTGTGCTTGCTATGCTAAGACCAATTGTCTAATCCTACCCATTAAGCCATGGAGTCACCTATACATAGGTTTGACACATAAGTTTACTTTGACATGACACCAAACATAAAGAACAAACACCCAAAATGAGACACACCCAAAATAAACACACATGTGCTCAACTAGAACGGTTATGAAACATAACATAACTAAAATAAATACACACACACTAATATACTATCTATAAGACATCACTCTTGAGGTGAAACATCTATCATACCTCAACCAAGGTCAAAAATAGTTCCTCTTGCATCTTTTCCAATCCATAAAAGAAATCTAGTATGAGAAGAATGTCCATCATCAACCACTTGCATATGTGAATGTTAAATAAGCCTATCACCTTTGGATATTCTTAGGCCTAAAATTGAACTATTTTGAGCTTTCATTAATGATCTTTCTTTCTCTCTAAAAACCATGATTGGAGTTATAAGTTGATTTATCACTATCATATCTGATATGCCTTCCTCAAACTATAAATTAGAATATATGAAAACTACCTCAACTTTGTTTTCCTCTTGAGAATAATGTACTTGATGTTTGGGAGCATCAAAATTCTCTTCATCATGTTCCAACACTTCTACAAATGATTCTCCCTCAGGTGGAGATTTTGACTATCCTTGAAACACAACCAAATCTACCTTAACTTCATTCTCCATGTTTACAACTTCTTAGACACTAGCATCATAAATATTTTCATGATTGTAGACTCTTGATCAATAGAATTATATGCATCCTTGTGCTTTATGGAACACTCAACAACATGCTTGTCAGTCTCATTAGCAATTTTGACATCAGATATGGAATCTCTTCGATAAAAAGGACTCTTACCTAACTTGTCCAATTCTTTGCATATGGAATTAAACCTTTGCCAAAAGTCATCCTCATTCATAATATGACACTCTTTTCCATGCTTAGTAATACATTCAACATCAGATATAGACTTCTTAGGAAGAAAATTAACATTACTTAATTGATCAAATTCTTGACATATGGCATTGAACCTTTACCATTATTCATCCTCATCTCTCTCATGAGTGTCATCATCAAGAGCATATTCATCAATATTAGGCACAAATACATCATTATTCCCACTATGGTGATAAATTAAATTCCTAAACCTATCATCATCATACTCATAAATCATTTAGTTAACTTTAGTAGCTTATGAGGAAGAATGTTTGACACTTACCTCAGCTCCCTCAAATGGTTCTTTATGCATGATATAAGTGCCAAGGTCAGTTTTCTAAAAATATGCATAAGGTTCATGATTATAATAATTTACACCATAATTATCTAGGAAAAATTTATAAATTCCCTCAAGTTTAGAAGCACCATCATCCACATTAGACTCTTTCGTATTGATCATGCAATTCAAGTTAGAGCTTGTTTCAATGTAGATCTCAATGTGAAACCTTGCAAGAGGATGAGTTATAATGGTATTGGTTCCATACCTTGTCATAAAGGATACTAAGGACCAATAAACTAATATATAACCATCTATCTTGGTTGTAAATTCTCTTTAAAGATAAATTGCAAAATGAGCAGGAAGGTCAACAACAATTATGTCTTGAAGGATGGGAAAACTGGGGTAGTCATGTAGGAAACCCTTCAAATTTTTTATTAACCATATTTATCTTATTAGGTGTACCATATATATGAATCACTCCTTTGATATGGGGTTCATATTTTAGGCCCAACTTATCAGCTACAACCTTGTCCATGACTAATGTAGAAGCACCACTATTAACTATGCAATTATGTACCAATTTATCACCCACAATTAGAGTGAGGTAGAATGGTAGAGGATTATTATCTATAGTACATGGTTAAATAATGATATGAAGAAAATTTTCAATAAATACATGGACATGAATTTTAATTGAAGGTGAAGGACTAGTAGGAATAGTGGATAATTGCTTTTGTAATAGCTCCTTTTGGCCAAGTATATGGAGGGCATCCCATAAAGATATATATGATTTGGAATTATTCAATGAATATGATATGTTTATGGAATTATTACTTGCCTTATCTTGATTCCTTTAAGGAAAATTATTTTTTGAAACCTGAGGAACTAAATCACCTTGAGTAGACCTTACGACATTTTGACTTGAAGGAGGTGTAGGTGTGTTTACGACTGTTATGCTTATAACCATGCTTTGTTACCTTGTATAAGGATTAGATAAACTTATATGCATCATATTATCACCTCCTAGAGCCTTCCTTATATCCATTGTGTTTTTTATAATATAATTCCTTTATTGAGTATAAAAGTGTCTTCCACCAAGAAGTTGGTGAAGCTTTCTCCTTGAGGCTTCCAATCCTCATTTGCTTGCATCATGACCACATATTTAGTTGATAGGAGAGGATTGACTCCTCCTTGAGTAACTATCACTTGCTCTCCACTCTCATTAGCATCCATTAATTTGCCTTATTTCCAATATTCCCCTTGCACCAAGTTACTATGCACCGATACCATCTCTCTTTCATTGGTAGTAGAATTGGGATTGTATACAATGGCAAGCCTATTGAAGTTAGGTTTACCTTGACCTTTTTATCTCCCATATTATTGGACATATTACTATGAATAAGGATATATATTTTTATAGGCACCTCTTTTCATTCTCTCTTGCCTAATATCATGTTCTAAGGCTTAAATTCTTCCATATGGATTAGGTTCATCTACCTTCTTAGTAGTAGTCATAGGCTTATCATTAGCATTAGGAGTTAGATTGATGTTTGGATTATTAATAAGAGTATTAATTAGTAGAGGAATAGACACCTTAGGAATAAATTTTCCTACTTTAATGAAGCCATTCTCATATCTAATGGAAAATTCATATGCTTTGAGAAGAGTGAAGCCACCCATAGATTGAAGCATAATAAAAATATTAGTGCCAATGGCTCTCAATTAGGTAAGGAATACAAATTTAGCATGTGGTCTCATGGGAGGAGGCAAACTATACCAAGTTTTTTGAAACCTCTCATTAAATTCATGCATTATCTCCTTAGGGCCTCTTTTGATCACATTGAAATGATGTATGAGAGAGGTATGGTCACTTTAATCTTCAAATATTAAGGTCAACAACACTCTAAAGTCATCCCATAATGTGATGCATCCACTGGGCAGAGTCCTATACCAATCAAGTGTTTTCCCTATAAGGGACATGGAAAGAATTCAAATTGAAATATTATCCTTAGTGACATTATATAAACTACAAAAAATTGAGATATCCCTGATGTGCTCACTAGTTGTAACATGACCCTCACCATTGAATATAGGCACACTCTTTTTATCATTAGGAGGAATGTCATAATATGCCTAAATGTGAATTGGATTATCAATATTAAAGGTAGGAAAGGCATGTTTCCTAGCCACTTTTTCCTTAATATCTTTAATTTATTTAATATCTTCACTTTCTTAGATAGAAAAATGTTCTTTCTCTTCAAAAGGTAGATTAGGATGAGGTTATTAAACTTAAAGAGAAAGTTCAAGATGAATAGGTGGATTAATAGGATCAAGAACTCTACTATATGATGACATAGTAAGGACCATGAAGTATGAGAGAAAATTTATGACAAAACAATGGCCTTTAACCATATTTTACCTTAAATGGAGTTGCCAAATGTTGAGTAACACACTAAATTACTATTGATGTTGTCAAGACCAACATTCACCTTAACAAGTTGTATTGAAGACAATGAGTCCCATTGGGCATGCTAAAATTGTTGTGACCAAATCTTGCACTCTATAGGAGGGTGTTAAATCCTCCTATATATTTAGGAAACATGGGAATACTTATACGTATGTGGGTGTACCTATATTATAATTAGACCTCTAGGTTTAAGGGCTAGCTCCCAAAATATACCTCAAAATGCTTATCACCTACTTATCTAGTTTCTTGTGGGGAAAAGAGATAGAAGTTTGCATGAAAATAAAATAATATAATGGGGTGATACACTAGGATTATTTTCACAAGACCATCATACTTATATAATAATGACATAAGATATACAAACTAACTTCCAAGTCTTAAAAGATTCTAGCATGAGTGTTTCAACATAAAGGTGATATGCATGAGACAACACAAGTTAAGTGAACCAGATGGAAAATTGAACACTCTAGTAAAAATTTTACACTTTAAATTATCCTAATACATTATCTACACTCTATATGACCTATTATAAAAGAAATCTCACATAAACATGAGAGGATAAGGAGAAGTAAGGATAGGAGATTATCACTTAGAATCACCATACATCACTTTGCACACTTAGACATATGTTCATGAACTGAAAAGTAGGCTTGAATTAATTTTCAAAGGAAAAATACAATATCAATCTAGTAAGGATTCATCATATATGGTGTGGTATTAGTCTACAAGAGCCAAAATGGCTACTACTTATAAAATTTGAGAGAGAAGTGAGGAGAATGAAGTCCAAGAGTTACTAAGACATGTGCCAAGATAATAAAAGGAATTAAACATGTAGGAGAGAGTAATATTAAATAGACCATGCAAGGCCTACTTACAAAGTCCCTTAAAACATGAAACTCTTTAAATGTGGTGTATAACTCCTTAATTATTTGCTCAAAAAATTACCTTCATCATTTAGCCTTGTTGGAACATCCCACATTAGAATAGGGATAGATGTGATGATTTCAATAAGAGGGAGGGGTTTAAAAATTATCCAACATGCATAATTTTTATCCCTAATCATCAATATTCTTCTAGACATAAGTTATCACTATTTGTAATCCAAATAACCCCTCTTTCACTCACCTTCCACACTTGGCACCAAAGTTGGTCTTTAGTTTTTAGATATGATCCATACAAAGGAGTTTATGATAGTTTTTAGGACCCCTCATGGCTTTATATTCCTCAAGTAGACATTAAAATATCTCCTACTTAGAACTTTCACCTTCTCACTTGCTTGTTCACTATGCCAATTTTGAGTGGTTGAGTTGAAGGCACTTGTGAGATTAGCTAAATCATTAAATATACATGGTGAGTTAATTTAAGTCCAAATATATCTCCCAAAGTGGATTTCATCCTTTTAAACCTTTCCATACCTACACAAAACTAAAAATAGTCAAGAAAAGGCATTTATACCCTATCTATATAGGTAGGGTAAAACTCAGTATGATAGGAAGGAGCCTTGGAGAGTCTTATACAACATCCAACCATTTACCAAGCCATTATATCCCCTTTGGATGCTTCTCCTCCTTCATTTTCCTAATCAAGTCTTTGGAAAGGTTTTGAGAGGGTTTAGATTGATTTTAACCTCTAATGATTATTCATAAAGGTCTAACATTGGATTTTCAAAAAAAATCCACAAAAACAATGTTCAAGGCCTCCTTCATCATCCCTCAACTCCTCAAACTCTCATGCAAAGCCTCCAAGTAGGTGTGAGCTCTTAAAGTTGCCCTCTCAAGCTTTGTTATCTATTTTATGTAGGATTTAGTTGGTCTAAGCCAATAAATGGCTTCTCTATGGTTTTAGCTACATTCCAATAGCTTTAAAACTCCTTATAAATCCCTAAAAAATGTTCTAATAGATTGGAATGTTCCTCTAATGCTAGAAGTGGTAGCAAACCCCTTGAGGTTTTTAGGCCTATATTAGACCAAGTAGGTTTTCCTGCATCCTTATAGGTTTAAACCACCCTATTGGGATTTTATCATCTATGAGTGTTCCCCTATGTTTATATATGTCTAGCACAAATCATGACATATTATTGCAAGGTTATAACAATCTTTAGCCCATCTTCTTATCCTCTTTCCTCAAATCTTGTAGGTTTGCACCCTTAGGGAATGCCCTCTATCTGAGAAAAATAGAGGTAAATTCCAATATTGTATCATAAAAATTAACATATTAGTGGACTATCCAATTTTTTTTTACCCTCTATTTTGAATTTCAAGTCTTGGTCTCATCTTTAGCACCTCTAACTGTCTCAAAACCTAAGATAGACTCATGAAGAATCTCACTGTGTAGGCTTTATACATATGTGTGGATTTTGGGTTGCCATTGGGACCTTTATTGATATATTATATTACTTTGAGAATATCATATGATGTAAAAAACCTTCAATAATCTTTGAAACATGCCAACACTTCTTTGTTCCTTGCCAACTCCCTCAATGCATACCTTGCATTTGACTTGACAAAGGTGTTGACTATGTTTCCTTCTTATGGGTGTATATTTGGTCTTATATATTGTATTCAATTCTAAAATATACTATTTAAGTCATTAATACAGCTTCCAACTCACTTGGACCCATTCATAATAAGATTAGGCTATGCCAACACCAAGAATATAATGCTTCTAGTTCATTGTCAACTATAATTGACTTATGATGGGATAAAAAGGGTTTTATAGGTGTGCATCCACCTTGAAATATATGTTACATACCCTTTTTATCCTTATATAAGTTTTGGAAGCAACTTCCCATGTCAAATTGTTTATGTTTGTAGGCCTAGTATCTATAGATTCATAACATGAACTTTATGAGCACCTACAATCAAGTTATAGGTGGATATTATGAGGGTAAGGCACCTATAGGTGATGACGAAAGTCCATACCTTGAATTTCAACTCCTTCATGATTAACTTTATGCTCTCAACTCAATAATACCACTTAAAATGTATGCATTCTCTTACATTATTATCTTAGGGTGATGAGGTCACTTAGAACTTAAAATACTATAGACAACACTGAAGAAATACTGTGAATAAAAGTACAACTTTGGAGCCTTATAATATGTACCCCCATTAGATAAACCACTCACCTCATTTTTAGAGATGTTATAATAGGATAGGGCTACAGGGTATGATTATTTAGATTGACCAAAAATCTATGTGATATCATTAAATATTAACATCAAAAGTGCTCAGGGCTCTATTTTATAGGTTTTAGGTAACTTATCCCCAAATTGAGTTCCTTTAATTTGGATATGGTTTCTCAAATTTACCTACTAGTCTAATGCTTCACTCATGACTATCATGGTCTCTCCAACACACTAATGCCTTAAGAATGTTTCAAAACATGTCAAGACATCTCCATATAACACCTTCATGCCTCTATATAAGCTTGTAGATGCACTCATAGTAACATATAAGGCAGTTAAAGTAGAATTTAGACTATGTATAGAATATGACCTTATAGGTGGTTCTCAAAGTATCTCCATATCCTTCAAACCTAATGAAGGTCCCAAACATGTTTGAATATCCACCGTACAACACTTTTATATCTCTGTAGGGCCACCTGTAGGTGGACATTTTTGTGTGCAAGTGGTTAATATGAATATGGGTAGTGTACATGGAATATAACATTATGATCTATCTTAGACCTTCTCATTTTAGAAACAAATCCTTTCAACCATGAAGTGATTAAACAAGTTTAAACATTCATTTCAACATGATATCCTTCTTTTGAGGCACATGTAAGTGTATACCAATGGCGTATGATTGTGTGTCTTAAAGAACTAACTATCACAATTAGTTACATAGCATTATGGATGTTTTAAATTATTTATTAATTCTCTAAGTATATTATCAACACCTTTAACTCTCCATTACATCTTCATGACCATACTCAGATCTCAAAACACTTCATTTAGTTGATTGTGTATAACAACCATACAAGAAGTTGACTGTGATTATCTTTCTTGACTGCAACTTACACGATGTTATATTTCGAGATTAAACTTGAGAAGAAGGATATTGTCATGAAATTTGAGATTCATTAAACATCATGTAACATTGACTTGAATCCATTGTAGATAAAGAGACCTTCTACAATTGATGAAAATTGATTACAACCTTACTATCAATATCAAATTGAAACCTAAACTATTTGGCTCATGAAATCACTTCCAATCATGAAAAAAATGGAAAAAATGAGACAATGAATTTAATATTCTCTGAAAGCAAATTCATCAACTAAGTTGTATGGACTAGCTCAAATAGGAGCAAAACTTGTAGGGTGTGGGGATTGGCAAGCATTAAGAATGGTTCATAAAGTATAAACTATCATTCCTCAAAATCCAAACATAAAAATGAAGATAAACAATTTTAATATCCACCACTAAGATATTTTAACCTAGAAGTCCTCTTATTGGTCGTACTATCTAAAGACCTATTGACCAATTTTACTTGCATAGTGGAGCAATGAAGAGATAGAATGTTTTAGCCCATTTTGGCACTTCCAAAGCATGTAAAATGTATAAATATAATTATGGAAGCTTAAGGGTCATTGAATAAGATTCTCCCATATGCCACTCTCTCCCATAGGCTATACAACCTTTAAAACTCCCTCTTTTTCACTTATTTCCTTGATTTTTAGTTAACCTCTACAAGTTTCTATTAGTAATGGAATTCCTAACAAGGAATATGATAGGTACTAACATGAATCACATTAAGAAGAGTTTATAACACTTTTATACTTAATAAAACTATACTACTTTAATTAATGACCCTTATATGACCCCTAAATGACATCAAATGACACAAAGATTAAATGTGGCCATGACCAAGGCTAGAAACACATTAAATCACATCAAATGATCCATGGCAAACCTTATGACATGCTAATAGACCCATATATAAATTTTTAGACTATATGGGTTTGATTCATTTTGACTTGTGTTTAAAATGGTCAACAATATGGTGGGTCATATCAGTTTTATAGTGCTCCTTATCAACCTTCATATGACCCTAACTATATGTCTCATTAGTCTTATCAAGTTTGTCATGATCCTTACTATCAATATTATTAATCTTAGCCTCCTTGTGAGCCATATCAATATTATGACCAGCCTACACCTTACCCATATGGCTATGATGATACATATGAACAACCTTATTTTTGAGAAAGAATGGATGAGATGGAGAGAAAGATACTAGCATGTGAAATAAAAGTTTGTTCAGCTTCTCAATATGAGGAAGTGAGTGGGATGTTTCAAACCATGTCTAATAATCCATTAGAGAGGAGTGAGTTGTGTAGTTTTGTATTAGAGAATATTGAGACTTAGGAGAGGTAGTAAAGAGATTTAGATCAAGTATGTCAAGAGCCCTATCGTATTCCTTATCAACCTTCTTATACTTTGTATTCTCATGAATCCATTAATCCTCCTCAAGAATATCCTTTCTAAGAAAGCATAGACAAGCAAGTTAAATCATTGGTTGAAACCAAAGAATATTTTGTGCCTATTCATGCCATTTTCCCCCCTTATCAGGAACCTAAATTTATTCCATATTGGAGGTCTATCCAAGAAGGTTTTCAAGACAATAAATAGGTCCTAGTTGAAAATCTTGAAGATAAATTTGTAGTTGTTAAGGAATCTCAAGGAGGCTATGAGAAGAATGAAATGCTTGTGGATAAGGATGAAGCACTCGTAGAAGGAAATGGTTATGGATATTAAATTTTTAAGACCTCAAATTACAAGGACATTCCCTCAATATCCAAGCCTATTCATGAGCAACCTGTTATGCCTATTTTTTACACCCCCCTAAATTTTTAAACAAATATATACTTGTTATCATAGAGATGACCCTGTCATAAATCCTAAAACTATGTCAGCAATCTTATTGATTGATAGTATTGTTAGATGCATATTTAATTATGAAATTATAATGATTCATTGATAGGTTTTATTTATGTTTTAAGTGATTTCAAATAACATGGTGGATAAATGAATAAAATGTGTATATATGATTATAGATGTGATCAATTTACTCAGGTTCAACACACTTTGACAGTTTTAGTTGATGTTTAGATTTCAGATTTTAGTCATACTTGATGATATATGGTGATGTTTTGATCTTCATGAGTAATTTTGATTTATATTTTAGATAGAAATTATGATATGGTTCTCTAAAATACATTACAAATAATTTTTGGTACAAAAATCTTAGTTTTTGTCAATATTTGATATTATGCTTTGGATGGTTCAATAATTCTTAGTCTAGTTTATTATGATTCTACACATGATTCAATTCTTGGAGGCATAACTAGCATTTTAAATTTTATATTCAAGTTAATAGATAATTAATTGATCTTGGTTCTAGTTCATATGTTTCATTTCATATATCTTTGATTTATGAGAGAGTTACAACATTCATGTTCCTTAAAAATGTCATAGATTTATTTTAAAAAGGATCTTTTTGTTAGAAAATGAGAAAAGGAGTTTCATTTGTTATAAGGTTACATTCTTTTTCAATTGTATAAAGTGGCACCTATCTTGGCATTCATGATATATTTTGATTTTGTGACTAAGTCATTATGATATGCAATACATGAATTAGTCTTAGACCTAACATTAATCACAAGTGTTAAAGACCTTTTTCTTTGGTCACCAAGCAAATTTCAAGGTTTTGTTTGGTTAAATACACTTGGTATATTTATAAAGATAACCATTGGTTAGTGAGTTGGATTTAATTTATAATGCCTTGGTAATTTATTTGGTTATTTGGTAATGTTGATGAAATATATGAGTCACGAGACCCTTCGATGGGTGACATGACATGGAATTTGGTGAGTTGGATGATATTTAGCAAACTAAACCATAGATTATTGGTGAGATGGAAAGTACATTAAAGTTTTGTTGTGTTTTGGGATTGCTCAAATATTTGGTGGTAATTAAGCATTTATGACTTAATGATATCCTCAATTCATAGAAGTTGGTAAGGTGTTTACAAAGAATATTAGTCTACTACTAGATTTGTCAAGATCAAAAAAATGACTTAGTAGGATTTCTACGTATGTAAAAATTAATGTGAACCAATGGAAACTTTACATCACTTGAATCAGTTGTGGATTTAAGGTGGTGAATAAAAATTTGGTTTTCTTCATTCCAGTCATTCATTTGCAAGCACTCGGTAGGAGTGAAGCCTTGGCAGGATATTTGGTGAGTTGTAGAACAAGGTGTAGAAATGATATTTGGCAAGGAATTGAGCTTAGAAGCTAGACTATTCAATATATCTAGGTGGGACTAGCTTATAGGGAATAACAATGATGGAGGATGGGGACAAAATCCTAATCAAAGTGGTAGTCAATCAAGTCATAATCGAGGTTTTGATAGGGTTGGGTTTCATGTTGGGTGTTTGGGCCTAGGTTCCATAAAGACACAAGAATGTCTATTCACTTTGATGTTTATGACCCAAAATTTTGGAATATATTGAATAATCTGCCTGTAAACCTAGTTAATAGGGGATATAGAGGTTATACAGGTTTTTATGGAAATAGATTTAGAGCTTGTACACACTCTCAAAGTTGCTCTTCTCATCATCTAGAGCATGATCCTTATTTCTTACCACTGCAACCCCCTAATTTTATAGGTGAATCAATTGACAAACCATTTCCTACCAATCAGTTACCTATTAATTATCCCAATCAGCTTGAACTGGAGACAACCCATGCTAAATATTTTAGGAGGATGGCTACTCTTTCAGATACACTTGCCCCATCTAATGTAGACCTTGGTGGGAAATGTAGAAATTTGAATTTTTCAGGTTCTCATAATGAACCTCTTTTAAGGACTGAGAGACTAAGTTTAGGAGGATAGGGGTATGTCAATAGAAAGAAAACCATGGACATTCTAGTTCAGATTGTCAAAAAGAATACTACTATGAAAAAGATTGAACTTGAAGCACCCAGAGAGGTTAGATTGATAAAAAGAATCAAGTTGGAGGTTGATAATAACACATCTAACTTGGGAACTAGATTGTTGTCTTTTCCTACAATTGAGATGGAGTACAATGTTTGTCTACATGATCAGGAAAAACAAGTAATTGAAGTGTTATCAGATTCATATGACTATTGGTTATCCATAAGATAATTTCATGTTTAAGTGTTGAAATTTTTCAAGCAGAACTTGATATTTTGACTTGACACTTTAATCCTTTAGACTTGATAGTTTTGGTAAATTTAGGTATATATAATGATTTTGGAGTTTTTGATAAAATTATATATGCTTAAGGTTAATTAAAATGCATTATGATTTAAACATAAGTAGAATGTTCAATTTTGATTTATTATTTTATGATTAGTGTGTAGTTATATTATTGTTTAATATGGGTCCCCACCTGTTAGGGTTTAGCATCTTAAGTCTATTATTTTAATATCTTGATCAAAGAAAGACTTTTAAAGTCTTAATTAAATATGTCCTTAACTATATTTAGTTAATTTATTGACTTTGTTAAAAGTTAATTAGTTAACATTAACTAATAACTAACTAAAGATAGTTATAACTTATTTCATAACTGAATTGAGGGTATAAGAAGAAATCAAACATTCATTTAAAGATAAAATCACAATAGGTATTGAAGACTTAAGTATTTTTTAAAGTCCATCATTTATCTCTTCTTTCTATGCAACTTCTCTAAGATAGTACAACTTTTGTAGATAGACCTAATGGTACTTTATCTGATGGTTGAGTAATCACTTATGCAACATAGGTATATCCTATCTATTTATCATCTATTAATAACTATCTAAAGTTTGTTAGATTTAATATCTTTTGATGATTTCTATTTTGCAGTCCTATGCATAGATTTTAAATATTTAGCTTGAATAATGATGATCTTTTTTATGTTCCACAACATTTCTTTGATCTATTCGATTGCAAAGTTGTTTTTCAAAGTTTTGTAGAGAAAAAATGTTGGTTTTCTCATTGAAATTTATCTTTTTATGCTAAGATAAATCTCATTTTGAGACTCACACATCTTTTATAATTATTTGACTCTAACTTTAATACAAATAGAACCTTCAGATTTCTTGTAAATCTAGTTTTTTATTAGATATAGTTTTAATTCATAGTCTTTTCTATTTAGTTTAGTTTGGTTATGTTCTTTAATTTTTAGATTAGTTCTATTTGATGTTCTTTTGATTTGATCACTATTAATTTCATTTAAGTTGTTTGATCCATTATAGATTGATTTTAAATATTTAGATTAATGTCTTTTTTAGTCTAGTTTTATTTAGTTTCTCATTTGGATTTTGTGACTTTTTTTATTTAATACTATCTTATAACCTTGGTTTAGCTTATCTAGTTTCAGATTAAATAGAATTTAAGTTATTTATATTTTTGATTTTGTTTTCATTATCTGTTAAAGTTTCTTAGTTTTCATATTTAGTTTTATAATAGATTTAGTTTCTTATTTATCTTAGTCTGTTTTATCTTCAATCTTATCAAGTAGTTTAACCATATATTTTTGTTTAGTAAACTATTTAAATTTATTATTAGTCTTATGTTTATGTCATTAGTTTTCTTTATTTAGTTTTATAAGCTATAGGTTTGTTTATTTTTTATTGATCTTTCCTCCTTCTTTAAGTTTATAATCTCTTTTTTCCTTTGATGTAATCTTGGTTTATCTTTAGTTAGCTTCTTAGAAAAGTTTTCAAATTAATTTATCTAGTTCTTTTTATTTTAGATAGTTTACTTTCTTCATTGCATTAGTTTCATTTTTGTTATTAGTTATTTTATTTTTGATATAGGCTTAAGTATTTGCCTTGTTGTTAGTTTGTTTGCTTTTGCTTATGTCTTTTTTCCTTTTTCTTTCTCCTTGTTCTGTCTCTTCTATATTTGGTTAACTTGTGGACCATTGCAAGCAAAAAGTTAAGATATATATACATACATACATATATATATATATATATATATATATATATATATATATATATATATATATATATATATATAATAGGTTTTTATTCTTCAAAATACTATCTAACTAATAGGTTTTCTCTATCGAATAGAATAGATTATAGATTCTCATTTTGAACTGATTCATAATTTGATAACTAGATTTTTGATTGTTTTAATGGAATAAGTTATTTAATAATTTATTGATTATTTCTCAGAATTTATAATAAAAACCCCCTCTCATCTTTAGGATCTTAAATAAACCTTTATAACCCCTATGATTAGACTGGTATGATTCCAACTTGACCCTCACAATAGGTGAAAGGATTAATTCATTGATGGTATAATTTTCATCGTCAATAAATTTGATGACTCTCCTGGGGACATCATTCATAAATCTAGATTATTTTAAACTTTGTTTTTTTCTAATGGTTGTTGGAGCTCAAAACCCTCATATTATCTAGCCTTTAATAGCTCTAGAAGATGATCAAGTTGATGTTTCTTTCAATCTAACATGTTACGCTTGGTATAATCATCCTGAAAGTCTTCATCAAGTTATTGAAGTTATTAATCAATAAGAAGAGATTATTGAATTAAAAATTGATTGGTAATCAAATCTTACATGTGAGACTCAACATGACATTTTTAAATTGAATAGGGGAATTCGAGAAGATAGAGAGAGTTTTAGCTAGTAATCCTAGGCTTAGAAATTGTTTTCTTTCTGATTCATTTTCTTTTGATGATTTTATTGTGTCTATTGAAACTACTTTGTCAAATCTACAATTAAATCAAGAAAATTAGGTTCAAAATAAGCACTCTGTTTAAGTAAAATCTATTGAAACTTAAAATGGAATATCGGTTAGTAAGGAATCCACTAGCTAGGAATCAACTAGTCGAAGATCCACCAACAAGAAATCAACTAGTGTGAGAATAATTAGTAAAAGAGTGGAGATTGAAAGATATACTTCACAAATTATAACATAATATATAATTAAAAGATCTCACTAAAGGTGAAGATGAAGAGAAATCTTGAGAAGAGCGTCAAATAGCTATATCACTTTGGATTTATACAAATTCAATCAATGTCGTAAATCATCCAGGTAAGCTACATTCTCTTAAGGGATTAAACATACCAAAATTCTCTAGTGATGCTGGAAAATATTGGGAAGATAATTTAGAAGCCTTTAGGTTAGTGTGTGTCACTCTTGGGATAACTAGTGAAAATATTTGTTTAAGAGTTTTTGTACAAATATTAGAAGGAAAAGCTTATCAAGCATTTGTTAGTCTATGTATAAAAGTTATTGATAACTAGAGAAATGTAGAAGATTGGTTAGAGTTGTATTTTGGTCAATCCAAAGAGGATTTTGATTTAGTTAATAACCTCTCAAATGTTTCATTGGATTTTGGTGAAACCATGTATCATTTTGTGTCTAGATTCACCAAGTTACATCAAAAGATTTCAAGTGACCTTAGACCTTCAAAGAAGTTGTCTAGACTTTATCTTTGCAATGCTTTACCTTTGAAATACAAAATGGCTCTAGAAGAAAAAGATATTATTGAATATGATGAAACCATAATATTTTTTATTGATTATGAAAAGAATCTTAAGCATGTAGGTTTCAAAGATAGGTCTACTACAGGTTTAAATTTTGATAATGCAAAAATATTGAAGGCAATACAAAGTTTAGGCAATGAGTTGGTCATTGTTAAGAGGCAACTTAATGATAAACCTTATTCTTCATATAAAGTCATGAAATAATATGATATTTCTTATTATTGCAACATGTATGAACTTGATCATAATTCTAAAACATGTCAAGATGTTATAAAATTCAAAAAGTATCTTCTTCAAGGAAAAGATGAAATAACTAAAAATTCAGCTTACAATATAAATACTCTAGATGACACTTCAAAAAATGAAAATGTCTATATTATAAATACTAGGAATAAGGATTATAATTCTCATCATAAAATTAAATTATCAAATGATAATCCTTATTTAGATGATAAAGGCAAATCAGCTCAAAATAATGTTAATAATTCTAATGATAATGCTGCTCAAAGTAATCTTTTGCAACTAGATATAATAATGCTCAATATCGACATTATAAATCTAAGAATTTTAGATAAATCAACACTAAAGATTATAATAAAATTGATGATTTATCAATAATTAAAGATAGATTTTATTTGCTACAGGCTGCTAGTCTTCTTGGATAATTAGATAAGATAAATGAAGCAGTTAAAAATCTAAGAACTGATGTAAGTTTGTAAGAGGAAAATAATTTTGAACATATTTATGCTCAACATTTTGATCCTCAATATTATTATATACCTCCTTTATATGTCATAGTTAATATTGAAAACAAAATAATTCATAATTGTATTTTAGACACTAGTGCTTCAAAGAATATCATGCCTAAATGCATTATTGATCAATTGGGTATTTCTTATGAAGTAGATAGTAGGAAACATACTGGTTTTGATGCTAGACAAACAAAAAAATGTGGTAAATTTTATGACATAGTAATTAAGATTGTGCAAGATGAACATATTAGATGTATGACCAACGTTTAAGTCTTAGATATTCCTAGTAATTATGTAATGCTATTGGGTAGCGATTGGTCAAAGGCCACTGTAGATTTCGTAAGTAAAGACATAACTTAGGTTTTGAATAATAATGAGCTTGTATTTATTAAAAGGGAAGATTTTTTTTGGTATTACAATTGAATCACCTTATTTTTCTAATATTTCTTACATTAAAATTGGTATTGAAACTTATGAATTATTGAATGTAGATGAACCAAAAAATCAACATGAATTAATTTTTAAAAGAAACATTTTATGGTCTCTTTATTTTGATGGAGCTTTCTTTCAAAATGGTAGTGGTGCTGGAATTTATCTTATATCTCTTATTGGTAAAAATTTTCATTATGCTTTCAATTTATCTTTTTTAAAAACTAATAATATAACAAAATTTGAAGCATTATGTTTTTTATTAAAAAAATTAATAGAATTGAATGTTAAACATCTAAAAGTTTTTAGAGATTCAGAGTTGGTAGTGAGACAAGTTCAAAAAATCTATAAAACTAATTAAACCCATTTTCATCATTATAAACAAAAAATTTGGTCCTTAGTTGAATAATTCAAAGATTTTACTATTATGCATATTCTTAGAGAGTTCAATGTAAGAACTAATAAACTTGTAGTCTATGCTTTTAATCCAACTTTGAATGAAATTGAGCCCACTATTGATTTTTCTTTAGTTGAACTTTTTCATTCTAAGATTCCTACTCTAAATGCTATTTGACCTATGTTTAGTTGTGATGAGCATATAGATTCATTTCTTAAAGGTAATTATTTTGATCATGATGACTATGTACATAATTATAGAGATTATTTACAGCTAAGTACTAACAAATTGCCTACTAGTTTAGTAAGTTTAGAATCTATGTTTTCACTAAATGATCAACCAAGGATCTATAGAATAGAGGAACCGTCAAGAAGAATCACATGTGATGTGAGACCACTCCCATAAATTTAGGTGTTGAAGAAGATCCAAAGTATGTTTATTTGGGAATTTAAGTAACTAAATATGAAAAATTCAAGTTTATTAAATTTTTTAAAGAATTTATCAATATCTTTACATGGTCTTATAAGGATCTTAAAATTTATGATACTAGTATTATTAAACATGACATTCCTATTAAACTTGGTATCAAATCTGTCAAGTATAAAATATGAAGAATCAACCTTTTTTTAGAGGACATTATTAACAAAGAATTGGATAAAATGATTGACGTTGGTGTCATTTTCCCTGTAAAATATTTTAAATGGGTAGTTAATCTAGTACTGGTAAGAAATAAAAATGGTGATATTAGACTTTGTGTATATTTTAAAGATATAAATAAAGCAAGTGTAAAAAATAATTTTCTTCTACCTAACATAGATCAAATTTTACAACAAATTGTAGGATTTAAAATGATGTCTTTATTAGATGGATTTTTAGGTTATAATCAAATATTTGTGAATCCTGATGATAGGCACAAAACTTCTTTCACTACTTGTAGAGGTACTTTTACTTATGATTTTTGGTTTGATGAATGTAGGAGCCACTTTTCAAAAGGCTATGCATATTTTTTTTGATGACTTGATAAGCATTATCATTCAAGTTTATTTAGATGATTTCACCATTTATTCTAAGAAAATAAAGAATCATTCAGATCATCTTCATGAAGTACTCATAAGATGTATAAAGTTTGGCATTTCCTTGAATCCAAAGAAATATGTTTTTGTTGTGACTGAAGGAAAATTGTTAGGACACATAATTTCTAAAGAAGGTATTTCTATTGACCTTGAACGTGTAAAAGCTATAAAAGAACTACCTCCTCCCAAGGATCAATCAAGTTTAAGATCTTTCTTTGGCAAGATTAACTTTGTTAAGAAATTTATTTCTGATTGTGTTGACAAATCTAATCCTCTACAATTATTGCTTAATAAAGATAAATTATATACTTGGGATGAAAATATTGTGTTGTCTTTTAATTATATCAAAGATGTAATTGCAAGTACTCCTATTCTATATAAGCCTGATTTGAATAAAGTATTCATTCTCTATGTTAATTCTACTAAAAAATCTATAAGAGCTGTAATAACTTAGGAGTTTGAAAATAATGAAGAAAAACCTATTGGTTATATGAGCCAAGTCTTAAAAGATGCAAAAACTAGGTACTCTTTTATTGAGAAATTTTTTTTCTCACTTGTTTCTTCTTTAATTAAATATAGATATTTACTAAAAAGAAACAAGATTTTTTTGTGATCTAATGTACCTATTTTATCTTATCTTTTAAAACAACCAATTATTCAAGGAATGCTTGCTAAGTGGATCTTGCGTATTAAAGAATTTGATCTTGAATTTGAAACTTAAAAAACTATTAAAGGAAATGAATTAGAAAAATACTTAGTTGAAAATGCTACCTTGGATATTAATGTTTTAGTTCTATTAGTTGATGAAAAATTAAATGCAAAACCACACTTTAAAACTATGAAAGTTGCCAAAATTTTTAAAAGTTTTAAGTTTTCTCATGAAATGAATGAATGGGACTGTTTATTGGCTGACGATGATTGGTATCATTATTTAGTTTATTATTTTAAAAATAAATCTTATCCTAATAACTTAAATAAGAAATAAAGATGTTCTTTAAGAATAAAAACATTAAATTTTTGTTTACTATAAAATTTCTTGTTTTATCAAAATCATGATGGTGTATTATTAAGATGTCTTACTCATAATAAAACTCAAAAAATTCTTATGGGATACCATGAATAAAATTGTGGTGGACATTATGGTACAAGAACAATAACTTATAAGATTTTGAGAGCTGGCGATTATTAGCCTACCTTGTTTCAAGATACTTATAAGCTAGTTCATTTGTGTATGCCTTGTCAACTATTATTCAATAGGGATAAACTACCTACAATGCCTTTAAATTCAATTATTATTAAAAAACTTTTTACTAAATAAGGTATTTAATTTATTTTAGATATTCATCCACCTTTATCTATAGGCCATAAATATATTTTGATAGCCACAGATTATTTCACTAAGTGGTCTGAGGCCAAAGCTCTTAAAAGTTCAATAATATGTGAAGTAATTTCATGTCTAGAAAACTAGATTTTCTTTAGATTTGGATTTCCATATGAGATTACTTTAGATAATGGACCTCAGTTCATTTCAAATGACTTCTTAAAATTTTTAGGAAAATATTCTATCATTTCTAGTCATTCATCAACATACTATCCACAAAGAAACAGACAAGCTAAGTCCACTAATAAAAATTAGATTTCTATTATGAAAAAATTCATTTAAAATAACAAAAAGAATTGGCATCTTAAGCTTTTTGAAGCCTTATGGGTTGATAAGACTATTTTTAAGGTAAAAACTAGTTATTCGCCTTTCATGTTAGCATATGGGTTTGAATCTACTTTACCAATAGAACTTCATACTTCTTCAGCTAGGATTATCTTACAGTATATAGTTGAAGATACAAATTTAATTGAATAAAGGTTACATGATTTAGTAGCACTTGATGAATCCAAAGCAAAAACATTACAAAAATTAGAGAAGGCTAACCAAAAGTTGAATAATTTTTTTGATAAAAAGGTTTCTATTAAAAAGTTTAATGTTGGTGATTTAGTTTTATATTGGGATAAAGCCCATGAAGACCCTAGAAAATGCCATAAATTTGATGCATTATAGCTTGGACCTCATATAATTGCCATAGTTCTTGGTAATAATGACATTCATTTTAAATATCTTGAAGGAAATTGTTGTGTTATTTAGTAAATGACCATCATCTAAAATTATTTCATGATTAGTTACCTGTTTATTGCTCTTTTGATTTGTTTTCTATTTTATTTTGGTTTGTTTCCTTTTCCTTTGTTTTATTTTTTTTGGTTTGTTGTTCTATTTGTCTTGTGTTATATTTTGCTTTTTTGTTCTTTGCTTTCAAAAGATCAATGAAAATTTATGAAATGAATAATATCATATTATTAAGGAAGAATGGAAGAATCTATAAAAATGTTGTATAATTTATTTTTAGAAATTACTCTTACAAATTCAATTTTTTGTAATAGATGAATAATATGACTAACTTATATTTGTTTGTATAAGTATTACTTCATTTTAATATTTTATTCCTAAGGCATTTGTAATTTTTTCTGCATCTAGCCCGAACTTCTTTGTTATTAATTTGTCTTTCTTCATGCCACACTATCTGAATAATTCATCCCTTGCTTGAATTACTATTTAAGGGGTTCACGCTTAGCTACTTGAGATATGAATTTCCTAGATCACACTATCAAGGCAAAATATGTTATATAATAGGCAATTTATTTCTAATCAAATTTGTTTCATGAAATTGAATAGCAAGGTCTCTAGTGTTATGCCTATTTTCTACACCCCTCTAAATTTTTTAAGAAATCTATACTTGTTGCCATAGAGATAACCTTGTAATAAAGCCTAAAACTATGTCAAGGACCTTATTGATTGATAATATTTTTAGATGCTTATTTTATTTTGAAATTATAATGATTTATTGATAGGTTTTATTTATGTTTTAAGTGGTTTTGAATAGCATGGTGGATAAATGAATAAAATTTGTATATATGATTATATATGTGATTAGTTTTCTATTACTCAGATTCAACACACTTTGACAATTTTAGTTGATGTTTATATTTCAATTTTTAGTCATACTTGATGATATATGGTTATTTTTTTATCTTCATGAGTAACTTTGATTTATAGTTCAGATAGAAATGATGACATGGTTCTACAAAAGACATTGCAAATCATTTTTGGTATAAATAGCTTAGTTTTTGTCACTATTTGATATTATGCTTTAGATGGCTCAGTAATGCTCAGTCTAGTTTATTTTGATGCTACACATGATTCAATTCATGGAGGCATAATTGGCATTTTAAATTTTAGACTCAAGTTAATAGCTAATTAGTTGATCTTGGTTCTAGTGTATATGTTTCATTTCATGTATCAATTATTGATGAGAGAGTTACAACATTTGCATTCCTTAAAATTTTCATAGATTTATTTCAAAAAAGATATTTTCATTACAAAATGAGAAAAGGAGTTTCATTTATCACAAGGTTAAATTATTATTCAATTGTATAAAGTGGCACCCATCTTGGCATTCATGATATATTTTGATTTTGTGACTAAGTCATTATGATATGCAATACATGAATTAGTCTTAGACCTAGCATTAATCACAAGTGTTGAAGACCTTTTTTTTTTGACAAAGCAAATTTCAAGGTTTTGTTTAGTTAAATACACTTGGTGTATTTGCATAGATAACCATTGGTTAGCGAGTTGGATTTAATTTCTAAGGCCTTGGTCATTTGTTTGGTTACGATAATGTTGATGATATATATATGAGTCATGAGACCCTTCAATGTGTGACATGACATAGCATTCGATGAGCTAGATGATATTAAGAAAACTAAACCATAGATTATTGGTGAGATGGCAAGTACATTAAAGTTTTTTATGATTTGGGATTGCTCAAAGATTTGGTAGTAATCAGGCATTTATGACTTAACGATCTCCTTAGTTCATGAAACTAGATAATTATTTAGTAAGAATATTAGTCTACTGTTAGATTTTTTAGGATCGATAAAATGACTTATCAAGATTGCTAAGTATATAGAAATTAATGTGAAATAATGGTAACTTAACATGTCACTTGAATCAGTTATGGGTTCAAGGTGGTGAATAAAAAGTTGGTTTTCTTCATTCTACTCATTCATTTTCAAGCACTCAATGAGAGTGAATCCTTGGCCTGATATTTAGTGAGTTTTAGAGTGAGGCATAGAAAGGATATTTGACAAGCAATTGAGCTTAAAATTTAGACTATTCAATATGTCTAGGTGGGACCAACCTATAGGGAGTAACAATGATGGAGGATAGGGACAAAATCCCAATTTAAGTGGTAATCAATTAGGTCATAACAGAGGTTTTAATAAGGTTGGGTTTTATGTTGGGAATTTTGGGCCTAAGTTCCATAGGGGCATAATAATGTCTATTCACTTTGATGCTTATGACCAAAAATTTTAGAATATATTAAATAATCTACCTATTGACCTAGTTAATAGGGGACATAGAGGTTATAGGGGTTTTAATGGCAATAGATTTGGAGCTTGTACACACTCCCAAAGTATCTCTTCTCATCACATAGAACATGATCTTTATTTTTTACCACTACAACCCCCTAATTTTATAGGTGAACTAGCTGAAGAACTATTGCCTGCCAATTAGTTACCTATTAATCAACCCAATCAAATTGAAGTGCAGATAACCCATGCCAAATATTTTAGGAGGATGGATACTCTTTCAGATACACCTACCCCATCTAATGTAGACCTTGGTGGGAAATGTAGAAAAATTAATTTGTCAGGTTCCCATAGTGAACCTCTTTTGAAGATTGAGAGACTAAGTTTGGGAGGGCAAGGGTATGTCAACAGAAAGTAAACCATGGACATTCTAGTTCAAATTGTCAAAAAGAACACTACTATGAAAAGGATTAACCATGAAGCACCTAAAGAGGCCATACTAATAAAAAGATTCAAGCTAAAGGTTAATAATAGCACATTTGACTCAGGAACTAGATCGTTGCCTTTTCCTATGACTGAGATGGAGTATAATGTTTGTCTACATGAGTAGGACAAACAATTAATTGAAGTGCTATTAGATTCAGATGACTATTGGTTATCCACAGGATAATTCTATGTTTAAGTGTTGAACTTTTTCATGCAAAACTTGATATTTTGACTTGACACTTTGATCCTTCAGACTTGATAATTTTGGTATATACAGTGATTTTGGAGTTTTTAATATAATTATATATGTTTAAGGTTAATTAAAATACGTTATGGTTTAAACATAAGTAGAATTTATCAATTTTGATTTATTATTTTATGATTAATGTGGACTCTAATATATTATTAATTAATATGGGTCCCCACCCATTAAGGTTTAGTACCCTAAGTCTATTATTTTAATATCTTGATCAAATTAAGACTTTTAAAGTCTTAACTAAATCTATCTGTAACTATATTTAGTTAATTAATTGACTTTGTTAAAATTCAATTAGTTAACATTAACTAATAACTAACTAAATTTAGTTATAACTTACTTCATAACTATGTTAAGGGTATAAAAAGATATCAAGAATTCATTTAAAGATAGAAGCACAATAAGTATTAAAGACAAGTATTTTTTGAAGTCCATAATTTATCTCTTCTTTCTCAACTTCTTTGAGATAGTACAACATTTACAAATAGATCCAATGGTACTTTATTTGATGGTTGAGTAATCACTTATGCAACACAGGTATATCCTGTCATATTTATCATCTATTATTGATTATCTAAAGTTTGCTAAGTTTAATATCTTTTGATGATTGTTATTTTGCAGTCTTATGCATAGATTTTAATTATATATCCTAAATAATGATGATCATTTATTTGTTCTATGCCATTTCATTTATCTATGTGATTACAAAGTTGTTTTTCAAAGTTTTGTAGAGAAAGGATGTTGGTTTTCTCATTGAAATTTATCTTTTTCTACTAAGACGAATATTATTTTGAGACTCACACATCTTTTGCAATTAATTGACTCTAAATTTAATACAAATAGAACCTTTAGATTTATTCTAAATCTGGTTTCTTTTATTAGATATAGTTTTAATTTATAATCTTTTCTATTTAGTTTAGTTTGGTTTTGTTCTTTAATTTTATAGATCGATTTTAAATATTTAGATTAATGTCTTTTTTAGTCTAGTTTTATTTAGTTTCTCATTTGGATTTTGAGATTTTTTTATTTGATACTATCTTATATCCTTGGTTTAGCTTATCTAGTTTTAGAATAAATAGAATTTAAGTTATTTATATGTTTGACTTTATTTTCATTCTCTGTTAAAGTTTCTTAGTTTTCTTGTTTAGTTTTATAATAGATTTAGTTTAAATTTTAGTTTCTTATTTATATTAGTCTATTTTATTTTTCAATCTTATCAAATAGTTTAACGATATATTTTTGTTTAGTAAATTGTTTAAATTTAATATTAGTCTTCTGTTTATGTCATTAGTTTTCTTTATTTAGTCATGAATGAAGAGAAGGATGAAGATGCCATTAAAACTATTCTCATTCAATTTGACCAAGGTAAGGAGCTAAAAAATGATTGACAGTAGTATATTGAGTTCATACAAAAGATTGAGGGCCTTTGTAAAGGTACATTTACTATTGGATAACATGCTCATGAGAAGGTTAATCATGAGTCACTCATTGAAGACCATGATGTATCCTAGATTTAAAATGCAAATCTCCTTGAAGATCTATATGAACTTGCAGTAGCTAATAAGCAACATGCTGTCATTAAAAAGGCCATAGAGATATAAGGATAATGTCTAGTTGGAGTATCATTTGATGAAATCGCAGCTGATAAGCAATATGAAGTGTGTCTTGAAGCACAAGATGAATATGTGTTTATATGTGACTGGTTTTTTACTATTAACCCACTTGAAAATATTCCAAGAAGGTTGGGAAGCAAGAGGTATCACCTCATCAAACATCATATTCAATTAGCACCTTGCTTTGCAACATGTACCATATCTTGGAGGAAGTAAGTTAATGAATTTTTATTTTTATCCATGTGGATCATTCTTTGTCTTAGTTATTTAGTTTTACTAGTTTCTTTATTTGATTCCATAAGTTCTTGTTGCACATTAGGTGTCTTGTTAAGACTAGTTTCATTTCCTTTGTTTTTAGTCTAGTTGTCTTGTTATGTGTGTTGTTTCAAGAGGTCAAGTCTTACCATGTCTTGGTCAAGAGTTGTAATCAGTGTTCCAAGTTTGATCATGCTTGTTTTAGAGTGCATGAGACTTCATATGCCCAATTTACTTGCAAAGTTACTAGTTCTTAAGCATAGAAGGCATGCTACCCAACAGAGTTTCCAAAATGTTGACAAGTTTGACCTCATAGGTCAAACTATCACCTCTATAATTTGAAACTTTATTTGTCATGATTCTACAACCTTGTTCATAAATTTTTCATGCCTTTGGTAGTCTTCAATGATGATTTTTTATCCTTGTTAGTATTTTTTATGGTAATATGTATTATAATATTTACAATGCCTTCAAATTTAGGCTTGTGGGTCCTATGGGTATGTCATAATGTGTCAATATGGTACATAGTCCTTCAAAGTCAGTCCTTTCACTTGATCACTTATTTTAAATCTTGTTAATCTTATTTGATTAAATTAAGGTATTTTATTAAAGTTTAAGGTTTTTAGAGAAACCTAGTGTTGGGCCCCTTATTTCATTAAGTATAGAATTCATGCCAACACAACATCTACTTGGCATAGAGGAATCATTTTGCTTAGTGATTGGCCTTTTGGTATTTTGGCACTAGCTAAAGGTTATGATGTGTGAATATAAGAATCTGATAAGGGGAGATTAGTATCATGTTAGTAGAGGAAATCAAATCCAAAATAAAAAACCCACTAATAGCTAACACCTTATGCCCAGAACTTAGGGGGAGATTAGTGAGGAAAAACCATTGACAAATCATAACTAAAAGGAAAGAAAATAAGCTTTATCACCTTCCTTTAATTCTCAAAGAATCTCCTTATTGGATTTCTCAACTTGTACTTCAAAGGTCTTTGTCAATGGATCTTTGGCTATTCTCCACCTCCTCTTGGCATCATGTTCATGCTTGGCTTTTGGATTTGGCTTCATTTGGAATGGCTTGGCTCAATATTTGGGCATAATAACACTACATCAAGATGTGTCTTGAAGCTATTGTTGGCATGGTAACTTTGGCTTGAGAGAGCTTAAAATTATAAGTGTGAGGCCTTTTATTTATATATTTTCCCATTTGATCAGAATGAACCTGAACCATCTATATCAAGATGAATATGTGTGGCTAAGAATCTATTCAATTTTGAAGGCTAAAATTAATAAATGCCCTCATAAATATTTGGGATAGAGATGCATTAAAGAGGCATGGGAGGGCTTAATCATATATTTGTTGTAATTAAGGCTTGTGGGTGCCACCCCATAAATGACCTTACCTGATGATGTAGATATTAGAAACAAATTTCCATTAATGAAATATTCAACAAGTTCCGTGGAAAATTAACTTAAGCTCTTGATTTAAATTAATTATTCTTAAATATGATTTATCAATTTTGGTGTAAATCTTGGAAATTGGTGCTCAAATTAATCAAATTGGTCAAAATGTTGTATTATTGGTTCAAAATTTTAATAGATTGGAATTGGAAGATGATGTTAGGTGCATTGGATTCATTATCCCATTTAGGATGATTTCAACATAAAATAACAAGGGCACGTGTCTCATGAAATAAATTTTATAGAAAAAGCAATCCATAGCACCCAAGTGTAAAATCATCATTTTGACTCAAAATGATTTGATCAAAGTTAGTTATCTCATAAAATGCATTGCCTAATTTAGGGATACATTAGCCAAAATCAGCACTTGTATATGACATATTCAAATCTTTTAATGTTTTTTAGTGTTTTTAGGATAAAGTTTGATGTTTGCTAAAAATTGATTTGAATCTTGGTTGGAGGTCATTGGTGATCAATTTTAGGTGTCTACAGTTTGCCCCTATTTGGAAAGGCATTACAATCTATACGCATAGTAATTTATTCTGAAAGAATGAAAATTTACTATATGCCTACAAATTCAATGATAGTGAATGAAATGTATGAAGCCCCCTTGAGGGAATGAGTGGCATAAGGAGGTCAGCAAATTGTCCCTCAAAAAAAAGGATATGAGGGGACAAAACATATGGGGTGATAACATAATGATTTTTAAAAAGCAATCAAAATTATTGAGAATGTAAGTGGGATGGTGTACAAGGGTTTTTCCAAAGATGGTTATAGTCATTGTACCCTGATAGTGGTAATGTGGTATGATAATATAATGATTTTCCCAAAGGTGATTATAATCATTGAAAAGACAGAGCTACCCTAGTTAGGACAAACAAACAAGATAAAAGCATGCCCCTATTTGGGAAATTTGGTGACAACATAATAATTTGCCCCAAGGTGGTTATAATCATTAAGAAATATAGGTGGGATGGTTTACAATGATTTTTCTATAGGCTATTATAATCATTAGACCTCGATTATGGAAAACATGATTGATTGGTTGATATGGAAAATATGATGTGGGGAACTTTATACAAAGGTAAAGATGAATTTGGACAACTTGCTAGTAGGGAGATGCTCATGTGAACTAAAAAAGGTTGAAATTTAATCATTATTCAATTACTCTATTTGGGATATGATTGGGTTAGATCAGGATGTGACTAATGTTGATGCCAAGGAGATGCCAATGTTGCCATTACTGAGTAGACTTCCTAAGGTTGATTGTTTATTATATCATGTAATGGTAAGCATCATGATAGAACAACATAAGGACATGGTCAAAATATACATAAGGACTAAATCTTAGGATCCAATTTTTAAGGGAAAATAATGCACCAATGATAAAGACCATGATGATAATGTAGACATATGAATATGGATAGATTCAAGAATAAGTGTGCAAGGAATCACCTAATGAATGCATATAGACTGAATCAAGGCAACAGTGTTGAAAGTAAAAAAATAGGCACACAAACAACAAATAAATAAACAAAAAAAGAAACAAACATAGAAACAAATAATAATTATTGGTTTTATAGATGTTTTGGAGGGAATAATATCTTTTAATGAGGTGTTTCATAGGCCATTTAATGTTATTCAATGATATATTAGCCTTGGTCATAAATTTTATTGGCCATGTCTTTTTTAGTAATTTTAGGGGTTAAAAAGGTGCATTTAATGCTTTGTAAAAATAATTTGGGAAATTTGAAGGTGTAAAAGGATTATTTAATTCCACATGTGTCCCTATAATTCTTAATTAATTGAAAAAACTAAAATATGGTAGGTTATATAGAATAAAAGGAAGTTTTCTTAAAGGAAAGGAAGAGTTTGGCACTTATATAGACTCCTTGGTAAGTGTGCCACATGGAAAATGGTCAGTAAGTGCCTCTTCAACTTATCCAAGATCATTTACATGTTTTTTATCTTTAAATGTTGTTTATTTCTCAAAACCATTCTACTCCTTTTCAACCCTTCTCGGTAAGCAAAAGTGACTTGTAGGTTTGTACTTGATACGGTTAGCACAAGGGGCTTCAAGAAAAATGATATTATGGGTATATTATAAACTTATTCAACTTCCATTTTATTTTTATTTGTATATTAATTATGTCTTAAGCTTTATTAACCATCACTAAGAAGTTGACCTTCCAAATATACCTGTTAATTTGTACACCCCATGGGCTTTACCTTGGTTTGAGTAGCTCCATAAAATCCACTTGTTAAAATTGGTTATAGATGATGTTTTCTATGTCTCCTCATGTCTCCCATGATTTTTTTCACATGTCAAGGTGTTTATGTGATCCAAGTATCTCAGATTGTAAGAGGGTACACCATTCTATGTTATAGATATACTTGTACCATTTTTAGAGTTTTATGCTTTGTTATCAGTTACAAAGGGTTATGTTTATGTATTTTATATGTTTAAAAGTTAAATTTACTACCCATTCACCTTTTAACTCAATTATTCAAAACAATTCTCATGAGTTCCATCATAGATCACATACAACCAGTCTGTTATACGATTGTCATAGCAGTCAGCCAAGTGCTTTCAAGGAGTTTCAACATTGGAAATGAAGTGTGAAACTAATATTGATATTGAATTAATTTTATGTTTCATTTGAGAATAAAACAAAAGGATATCATCCAATATATGATATTTTCCTTGGACACGTGAACTTTCTACCCACTGCCTGCTTGTAAATAGCTCAGTGTGTACCTATAGGGGCTCTTATGGAGAATTTCTTGATGATAGGGGTATTTAGATCTAAAAATGGTCTTGATTGGAGAATATTATATTTGGAGATTTTTAGATGAGAACACAACTCACAAAGGGTCAAAACAATACAACTATTCCATCCTCACACCTACTGCATACATTTGTAAATAGTCACCTACATGTGGCCTAAATAGGGGACTAAGATATTCAATAGAGTGTTAAAGTATGTGGTGGGACATTACTTGGAACCCTTAAATGTTTAAAACACCATGATAAATCCATACAAGGTGGTTTATGGATGAGATAGAGTTGAGATTCACTCTAAGGAGATGATGACTGAGTTCCAAGCCTCTAATCCCCAAATTGGGAAAATAGAGGCCCCAAGGGTTTTTGTAGGTACCCCATAACATGTTTGAAAGTAGTCATAATGCATCCAATAAGTGAGTTTGATATTTTATATCATGGAGAGATATTGTACCAGGAATGGAAGGTAGAAAATAGGTGGAAAGAGGTTGTTCAAAGCCTTGAAGTTCCCCTTAAAGACACTGAGATCTTTCAATGTTGTCTACAGTTTTTACCTCTAAAGTGACCATAACACCAAATGTTGAAAATTGGTATTTTTCACAATGTAGGATAGTTATACATGATTAAGGTAAATTTCATGATCTAAAGTCCTATGAAAAATATATTACCCTATGTTTATGCCTTGAGTACACCTATAGGTGTCTATACAAATAGCCTAAATACTTATCTACAATAATTGGAAGGTAAAAGGTGCTTTGGAGTAACAATTGAAGAAATTAGAATATCTCAAGACACATTTGAATGTCTAGAGAGAGTATAGGTTTTAAAATTAATATAAATACCATTAAAATAGGTGATATGCAGGTCTTGTCCTTAAGTACACCTAGAGGGTTCTTTCATTGAGAAAACATTACATACAATAGACTGTGATTCCTACATCATCCATGGTAGGGTTTGAAGTATGAGTAGACATCAATTTTGGATACTATGAGATGATTTTAAAATCCCTAAAAATACTTTAGAGTGTCATAAATCCTTTTCTAAGTGGAATTCATACCTTTAAGTCCTAATGATAACCTACAGCCACTATGTGGACTGTCTTAGGTAGTGAAAGAGAAAGGTTATGGTTTTGAGAATGAAAAGTGCATAAAGGAGAAAGTACAATTAGGGAATGGTTTAGAGACACTTAGATAAGGTTTATTGCATTGTCCTTTAGGTCTAACCATATATGAGTACCTATAAACATCACTCTAAAACACAAAACTCAGTCAAGGAAGTGACACTCAGTCTAAGCTAGGAAATGAGTAGGATTATGGTTCAAGATGATGAATAAAAACAAGAAAAGGTGGAAAGGTGACTCCAAGGAACTCTACATGAGTTTTAAAACATTAATTAAATCTTTTTTCATGAAAAAATAACTAATAGGGGTCCATTCTCAAATAAAACATACTTAGTCATGTTAAGGCCCAATCTGAGGATTCAAGGTTGTAAGGAGTATGTAGAAGTTTTGAAAGGATTATTGAAGATCATAACACCTTATTAATGATCATAACACCATAATTATTGAATTAACATGCATAAAGGATCCCTTAATCATGCATAACATAGTCCACATGGACAAAACCCTACATAGTCTTCTCCCTAAGAGCCTATCTTGGTTTTTAGAAAGTTTGGAGGGTCACATGAGATGATTAGGAGATGAAATTTTGTCAATATGGTCATTTAAATATATATAAAATAATCCAATTATTTTTTTCCTAGAAAAAGAGGGGAAGTACCCCTATTTTTTCTCAAATAGGGGGTACTTTCTCCTTATGCAAGATTGGTAGGTTTGGTGAGTGGGATGTAAAGGATGATCTAGAAGCTATGAGGACCTTGGTGGAATGTGTGAGAAGGTTGAAATGAGATTAAAAAAAAACATGATTAACATCTCATTTAAGGATGGAACCAAGTAAGAGGGTCTAGGTGTTAGGTTTATAGTCAAGCTTAAAAGCAAGGAATAGGCCTAAAGGCCAAATGGAAGGTCACTCTCAGTTCTAGCTTGAAATGAGAATTACCATGAGTTAAAATATGTTTTAGGGACCATAATATAGGTTTTTTATCTATTTATATGTAGGTTAACCCATAAAATCTCACCTTGAGCTTCAAGGACAAGGTAGACCTATTAGGCATGATGTAAGCCTAATGTCAAAATGAGAATTCATTATCAATTCTATACCTAGGTGAGCTTTCAAATGCATCTAACCATGTTTATGGGATGAAATTAGGTGTTTTAGGGATATTATGAGGTAATTAAAATCCATAAAAGGCTAGTTTTAGCTTAAGTTGCAGTCAAACCTACATGAACATGACTAGGCCTAGTTTCAAATGATGAGTCACTTTCAATTATAATATATGGAAAGAATTGTAATGAACTTTAACATGGTAATGGGGTCTTAACAGATGTGTCCAAGCTTCCAACATTCAAAATAAATCTTGGAGAAGCCATTTTTGGCTTAGAAACCCTTTAGGCCCATTAGAATAAAGGAGGCAAGCTCGATAGGCTAGATTTGAGCACTCATATCTTTCATGAGGCTTTGCATGGGTTCCAAGGGAATTAAAGTATGTTATCAAGGGTATTGAAGTCCATTTTTGTGGAATTTATCTATAGGTTTAATGTTAGATTTTTATGAACAAACCTTAAGAGTGAAAATAAGCTAAAACCCTTGCAAACCCTTACCTATGACCAGTTTGTGGAAATAAGTTTGGAGATGCACCCAAATGAACCAGTTTGGCCATGAAACCTTTTTAAACTTTTATAAGACTCACTCAATCTCCTTCACATGCAAATTATCTATATAGACTTGTACGTATGGGGTGATAAATAGGATTTTCTTGATAGTTTTATGCATTGTGTAGGCTACAAGAGGTTTAAATAGGTGAAATCAAGTTTGGGAGGAATATAAATACTTTTAATAATTACATATGTTCATTTTATTCCAAGGATAAACTCCTAAGTTTCTAAACTAGGTGGTTTAATTTAGCTAATCAAAATAGGCATATTAAATAAGCTATTGAAAGGTGTGAAAACTTCAAGGGGATGTATTTTTAAGGTTGTCCCTAATGATTTTAAGTATATGGGGGGTATTTATATGTCTCATTAACTTCATCCCATTGATTTTAATGATAAATTAAAGCCAAATTTGATGACAAGTGTGCAGGGTACATGGAAGAGTAGTTTTTTGGATAGTAGATGATGATTACTCCTTTCCATATGATTCTAGATGACCAGGCCTAAAACCAATGCATGGAGAGGCATGTCTAGTGTCCTTACACTTAATTCCAATAATTTTACCTAATCCTATTAGTCATAAGGCATTCAAATAGGGCAAATTATGTAGGCATTTTTTAAATCTAGAATGGGGAGTTTCTTGCCACTTTTCATGATGTTTATGACTTGGATTGACATTTGTACCTCTATACCTTAGATGATTCATCCCATACCCTCCCCAAATTCAAAATTAACTCCTTGTATCAACTTTAAAAATTTCCTTGTGACCCTTGGACTTCTCTCTTCTTCTCTCTCTCTCAAGTTCTATAAGAACTAGCCATTTTGCCATTGTATTGGATGTTCCACCTAAATATGGTGAATCCATGCTCAAATGTATACCTTTTGATTAATAATAATACTAAATTTTACCTCATAAATTAATTTTATTAGTGTGTTTATTTATAATTTTTGATTTTGGATAAGTGAATACTATGTATTCCTTAGCATGTTAGTTCATTTTATCATCTATTTGCAGTTGGAAAGTTTCCTCTTGTAGGGCATGTGAAGTGTTATAGGACATGTCTAAGATTTAGTGAGTTATCCTATTCATTAGTGACCTCATATTCCTCTTGTCTAGTCCTCCTAGAGTTTCACATTCATCCATAACCTTACAATGTAACATTGATGTGAGAAGATGAATTTCAAAGAAGTGTATGTTTAGTTGGTCCTTTGATTTCAAGTGTAATATGCATATGGTTAGATGTCATCATGTTATTTGTTTTATCACCTCCCTTATATTATTTTTATTTTAGTTATCCTTCTCCCTTTTCAACCCCCCAAGTTAATTGTCGTTATAATCCAAAGTGGTACATCAAGGGAGCTAGCCCTATCTAAAGATTCACCTCATCCAGGCTACCCACAAGCCTAGAGGTGTTTCCATTGTGCCACTTGGATGAGTAGATATTTTATATCTCCTCAAAAGGTGTAAATATAAGTGACAATAGTTTTTGTCATACCTGATGGGACTCTTGGTTAAGGAAGTTGAGATATTTTTGGTGTTGTCTCTCAATAATTAGCCTTTGGAGGTATCTATCAAAGCATCAATGGTGACTCTAATGATACATCAACTAGTCAAGCAGCCCAAGTTATCATATTAAGATTGTTATAAATATATTTTTTTTTTCTTGTTTTCAATTAAATTTCATGGCTGACTTTGGTTTTGAGTTTTGTTCTCTACAAGTTGGTGAGACATTACAAGCTTGTGCCATTCTTTATCAATATGAATAAATCCTTGGTAAATCTTGTCATGATCCTTACCAGCCTCAATATGACCTTCATCAACCCCAATATGATCCTTGTCAGCCCTTGCATGAAGTATATCAGTACTAAAATTAGCCATAACCATGTCTTTCTCCTAGTCAACCTAGCCACTCCTCAAGCCAACCCATTTCCACCTTCAAGAAGACCCTCTTAGGATATGAAAGGTATATATTAGATCTTGATACTCAAATATGATGTGGTATAGAGATTAATAATCATGTCATTCATAAGGTGAGATAAGAATTAGAGTTAGTTAAAAGAGAGTGGGTACCTATTAAGAGAGCCAATTGGAAAAGGCTCACAAGTGAGATGTTTGATGTGTGTGGTCTAGTTTATTCCTTAGAGGATAGGCTAGGAGTTCATGAAAGGCAACCTCACCATATCTATCATCCTTCATATCCATTTCCCAAAGTTTCCTACCAGCCATACATGACCCCTACTCATGAGCCAAATTAATCCTATCAAAGTTATCCTTTTTCCAGTCAGTTGGAGGAGAGAATTGAAAAGAAAAACCTTGTGTTTGAAGCTAATCTTGATAGGCAAATTGAATTAGAAAATATGCATATGAATTATTCCATGTTGAAAGTAAAGGACTTAGATTTCAAGCCCTCATTTCCCTCTCATAATTCATCCCCACCATCTCAAAAGGAGACCTCTAATCCCAATGTCCTAAGTTGGAATAAGATAGTGAAGTCATGGGGAAAGAAAGAAGAGAAAATTCTTGATAAAGAGTGTGAATTTGAGAAGACTCTTGATCCTATACAAAATCATCCTACCATTCCTCAAGAAAAGGTTTCTAATCCTAACATCTTAAGCTACAGTAAGATGGTATAATCATGGGGAAATAAAGAGGATGGGAGTTTGGTTGATAAGGAGTGTGAAACGATGAATGAATTTGATCCTTTACAAGTTCATCCTACCTTTCCTCAAGAAACTTCTTGTGTCCCATGTCAGCCCTCATGTATTCCTTATGCTCATGATGATTATTATGAAATTCAAGAGAAACT
This sequence comes from Torreya grandis, assembly GCA_037957365.1. NCBI lineage: Eukaryota > Viridiplantae > Streptophyta > Pinopsida > Cupressales > Taxaceae > Torreya > Torreya grandis. Next base: position 2,308,350 of record JARHVA010001297.1, on the reverse strand, counting down.
TTTCCAAGAAAACCTAGCCAAGCAAATTGAGGAGTTAGAGTCAAAGATGAGGTTACTAAATCAAGGTGTGATGGAAGGTTTAAACCCAAAAAAAGATCCTAAGCCTAAACACAACCCATCCACCCTTCCTCAAGATATTCCTCAAGATAAATCATATGTTAATGAAGTGGTTTTCAAATATAGGGAATAAAATCAATTTGTTTTATCGCAAGGTCTACCTCCCTTTCCTCAAGAGCTTGAAAAAGAACATCCTACATTCCATTCCCAATCTAATTTTGAGTTTTATGTGCCACCTCCACAAACTAGTCCATCTTGTCCTCATCCCATCACCCTTTTCCTCGATGGAATTATGGTGTGGGAACCTCAAGAATATAAATTGGTTGAGGAAAATTCAAAACTCTTACTTAAAGAAAGTGCAACTCCTTAGCAACCTTATTGGGCTAGTTTACTAGATTTCAAGATGCCTAGTCTTATCATCACTAAGGAGTTTTATGACCTTTAAATCCTTGACCAAGAAGATCATATTATGAAATATGAGGTGAAATTTAAAAATCCTCAAGAATCCCTAAGTGATGAAGAAGAGGTGAGATATTGTGTTAAATCTCCTTATTTTATTGATGATGAAGCATACACTTCTTGTGTTGAGGAAGAAATCTTGGAAGAGGTTCTATTGAAATATAAAGAAGAAGATGAGGGATTTTTTCTTTTTTCCCCCCTTCATGATGTTGATAAAAGTAAATATGATGACTTGTGAAAAATATTAGAAGACATTTGTAAAGAGTTTGAATCACTCAAGGGGTATACAACTCCTTTAGAGCTAGTTATAATTGATGGTAGGAAAGATGGAATTATCCAACATGTCATAGGTGAGAAATATCAAGGTCCACATCATCCTTTGGAGGTCAAGACAAACCTATATTGTCTTCAATCTTTCAAATAACAAGAAATCATTCCTTTTGAGACTATGCCTAGAAAGAAGATGAAATTTGATCATAAGAAAGAGAGTGGACATCAACATGAGGTATGTGTATAAGGTCAAGAGGAATATGTCTAAATTGGAGACATATTTTAATATTATCTACTTGAGAACAAGTTAAGTGAAGTGCTAAGGAATAGGTTTGGTCCATCAAGTGTTTAATCTAAAGAGCAACATGATTGGCATCCTCATCCATCTCATGCAAAAAGAGATTCAAGAAACTTTCCCTTTGATACTATAAAGGGAGGTATGATTGGTTTTTATTTGTATATGATAGTCTATTTTTAGATTTCTCTAAGTTCTTTGAGCACATGTTTGAGTGTGTCTTGTTAGTTTGTTTTCTTTTTTTAGTGTGTGTCCTTGTTTTATTTGTTGAAGTAGTCATTAGTTATCTTATCTTGGTCAAGCTCAAAGTCAATGGTCAAAGTTCTTCTTTTTTGCCTCAGACTTTAGAGGACTCCTAAACCCAATGGACTAAAAAGGCTACTAGTCTAGTTAGTATAAAAGGCATATTACCCCTATGAGTCACCATTTTGTTGACCAAATTTGACTTTTTAGTCAAATTGGGGCACCCCTAGGTAAAAAATTGGTTTTATATATGTTTTAGGGGATGTAATATCTTTTCATGAGGTGTTTCATAGGTCATTTAATTTTATTCAATGATATATTAGCCTTGGTCATAAATTTCATTAGCCAATATGTCCTTTTGAGTCATTTTAAGGGTCAAAAAGGTGCATTTATGCTTTTTAAAAGTTTTTTGGGAAATTTAAAGGTGTAAAAATATTATTAAATTCACCATGTGTCCCTATAAGTCTTAATTAACTGAAAATATTGAAATATGATGGGTTATGCAAAAGAAAAGGTAGTTTTCTTAAAGGAAAATAAGAGTTTGGCACTTATACAAACTCTTTAGAAAGTGTGCCACATGGAAAATGGTTAGGCAGTGCCTCTTTAGCTTCCCTAATCTCATTTCCACATTTTTTTTTAATCTTTAAATTTCATTTCTTGATTAAAATTTTCCTAATCTTTTTCAGCCCTTCTTAGCAAACAAAAGTGACTTATAGGTTTGTAATTGGTATGATCAGCACAAGGGATTTTAGTAAAAATGATCTTAAGAGTATATTATAAAATAATTTAGCTACCATTTTATTTTTTATTTAAAAATGAATTGTGGCCTAATCTTTATGATCCATCACTAAGAATTTGACCTTCCAAATCTGCTTGCTAATTTGTACATCCCATGGGTTTTGCCTTGGTTTGAGTAGATCCATACAATCCACTTGATGAAATTGTTAATAGATGATGTTTAATATGTCTTACATAATTTTTTCACATTTCAAAGTGTTTATATGATCCAAGTATCTTATATTTCAAGAGGGTACACCATTCTATGTTATAGATAGTCTTGCACCATTTTTAAAGTTTTATAGTTTGTCAGTAGTTATAAAGGGTTATGTTTGTGTATTTTAGATGTTTTAAAGGTTATATTTAATACCCCTTAACTTTTAAACTCCATTATTCAAATTAATACTCATGAGTGTAGTCATAGAGTGCATACAACCAGTCTACTATAAGACTATCAACCAACCAGCTAGGTGCCTTCAAGGAGTTTCAACATTGGAAATGAAGTGTGAGTTGATCTTGAAATTAGAAATAATTTTATGTTTCATTCAAGAATAAAACAAAACAAGATCATCTAATATGTGATAGTTTCCTTGGACACATGAACCTTCTACCCACTACCTACCTACAAGTAGCTTAGTGTGCACCTACAGGTGCTCTTATGGAGAATTTCTTGATGAAAAGGGTATTTAGAGTTAATCATGTTCTTGATTGGAGAATAATATATTTAGAGGTTTTGATATGATAAAATAACTAATAAAGGGTCAAAATAGTACAAGTGGTCCATCCTCACACCTAATGCATACATTTGCAAATAGTCACCTACAAGTGGCCTAAAATGGGGACTAAAATATTCAATAGAGTGTTAAAGTATGTGGTGGGACCTTAATTAGAACCCTTGCATGTTTAAAATACCATGATAAATCCATTCAAGGTGCTTTATGGCTAAATGGAGTTGAGGGTCACTTCAAATATGACTAATTTTCAGGCCTCCAATCCCCAAATTAACAAAATAGAGGCCCCAAGGGTTTTTGTAGGTACCCCATAACATGTCTGCAAGAAGTCATAATGTATCCAATAAGTGAGTTTGATAGTTTATAGCATGGAGAGATATTTTACCAGGAATGGAGGGGATAAAATAGGTGGAAAGAGGTTGTTCAAGGCCTTGAAGTTCCCCTTAAAGACACTAAGATCTTTCAATGTTATCTACAATTTTTTACCTCTAAAGTGACCATAACACCAAATGTTGCAAATTGATCTTTGTCCCATGTAGGAAATCAATACATGATGAAGGGAAATTTCACGATCCAAAGGCCTTTGAAAAAGATTTTACCCTATGTTTATGACTTGATTACACCTACATGTGTCTATATAAATAGCCCAAATACTCATCTACAGCAACAAGAAGATAAAAGGTGCTTTATAGTAAAAATTTAAGAAAGTAGAAGATCTCAAGACACATTTGAATGTTTAGAGATAATATAGGGTTTTAAATGAATATAAGGACCATTAAAATAGGTGATATGTAGGTTTTGTCCTCAAGTACACGTACAGGATTCTTTCATTAAGAAAACATTACATACAATAGATTGTGATTCCTACATTATCCATAGCAGGGTTTGAAGTATGAGTAGACATAAAAAAAATTATATTAGGAGATGATTTTCAAATCCCTAAAAATACCTTAGAGTTAAATAAAGCATTTTATAAGTGGAATTCATACCTATAAGTCCTAATGACAACCTACAACCACTATGTGGATTGTCTCAAGTAGTGAAAGAGAAAGGTTATGGTTTTGAGAATGGAAAGTGCACAAAGGAGCAAGTGTAGTTAGGGAATGGTGTAGAGACACTCAAATGAGGTTTATTGCATTTTCCTTGAGTTATAACCATACATAAGGACCTATAGGTATCACTCTAAAACATAAAACTCAATCAAGGAAGTGACACTTAATCTAAGCTAGGAAATGAGTAAGATTAGGGTTCAAGATGATGAAGAACTATAAAAGATGGAAAAGTGACTCCTAGGAAATATACATGAGTTATAAAACATTATTTCAATCTTGTTTCATGAAAAAACAACTAGTAGGGGTCTATTCTTAAATAAAACATAGTCACTCATGTTAAGGCCCAGTCTAAGGATTAAAGGTTGTAAGGAGTCTGTATAAGTTTTGAAAGGATTATCAAAGATAATATCACCTTATTCATTATCATAACACCCTAATTAATTAATTAACATGCATAAAGGAACTCTCAATCATGCATAACATAGTCCACATGGATAAAACCCTGCATAGTCTTCTCCCTAAGAGCATATCTTAGTTTTTGGCAAGTTTGGAGGGTCATATGAGATGAATATGATATAAAATTTTGTCCATAGGGTAATTTCCATCTATATAAACTCATAAAATGATTTTTTTTCCTATATAAATAGGGGAAGCACCCCATATTTTGTCTTAGACAGTGGGTACTTTCCCCTTATGCAAGACTTGTAGGTTTGGTGAGTGGGATGTAAAGGATGATCTAAAAGCTAGGAGGACATTGTTGGAAGGTGTGAGAAGGTTAAAATGAGATAAAACAACATGATGAACATCTCATTGAAGTATGAAACCAAGTAAGAGGCTCTAGGTTGCTAGGTTTGCAGTCAGGCTTAAAAGTAAGGAATAGGCCTAAAGGCCAAATGGAAGGTCACTCTTAGTTCTAGCTTGAAATGAGAATTACCATGATTTAAAACATGTTTAAGGGAAAATATTAGAGTTTTTTGAGCTAGTTATATGCATGGTAACCCATAAAAACTTTCCTTGAGCTTCAATAAAAAGGCAAATCTATTAGACAAGGTGCAAACCTAATGTCCAAATGATAATTCATTGTCAATTCTATACCTAGGTGAGCTTTAAAATGCATATAAATATGTTTATGGGATGAAATTAGGTGTATTAGGGATATTAGGCAAGTAAAATCCATCAAAGGCTATTTTTGGCTTAAGTTACAGTCAGACCTACATGAACATGATTAGGCCTAATTTCAAATGATGAGTCACTTTCAATGCTAATCTTTGGAAAGCATTATAATTAACTTGAACATGCTTATGGGGTCTAAAAATATGTTTACAAACTTAAAACATGTAAAATAAACCTTGGCTAAGCAATTTTTGGCTTAGAAATCCTTCAGGCCTATTGGAATAAAGGAGACAAGCTCGATAGGCTAAATTTGAGCACACATATCTTTCATTAGGATTTGAATTGGTGATAAGGGAATTAAAGTATGTTATCAAGGGTCTTGAAGGCAATGTTTGTGGAATTTTTCTATAGGTTGAATGTTAGATTTTTATGAACAAACCTTAAGAGTGAAAACAAGTTAAAACCCTTGCAAACCCTTACCTATGACCAATTTGTGGAAATAATTTTGGAGATTCACCAAAATTAACTAGTTTGGACATGAAAAATTTTAAACCTTGTATAAGACTCACTCAATATCCCTCAAATGTAAATTAGCCATACATACTTATATGGATGGGGTGAGAAATAGGATTTTCTTGATAGTTTTATGCATTGTGTAGGCTATAGGAGGTTTCAAAAGGTGAAATCATGTTTGAGAGTAATATTATGAATTTTAATAACTCCATATGTTCATTTTATTTTAAGGATAAACTACTAAGTATCTAAATGATTGCTTTAACTCAACCAGTCAAAATTGGCATATTGGACAAGCTATTGAAAGGTGTGAAAACTTTAAAGGGATGTCTTTTTAAGGTGTCCCTAATGATTATAATGAAATTTAGGGTCTTTAAAGGTGGCATTAACATCTTTACATGTATTTTCATGATCAATTGAAGCCAAATTTGATGACAAGTGTGTAGGGTGCATGGAAGAGCAATTTTCTAGACATCAAGATGATGATTTCTCCTTTCTAGGTGATTTTAGATGTCCAAGCCTACAACCAATGTATGGAGAGGAATTATGGTGCCTTAAAATTCATTATAATAATTTTAATTTCTCTTAATTAGTTATAAGGAATTTAAATAGGGATAATTATGTAGGTAGTTTTTTTGAGTCAGAATAGGGAGTTTCTTGCCACTTTTCATGAGGTTTATGACTTGGATTGAAATTTGTACCTCTATACCTTCATTGGTTCATCCCATAAACTCTCCACATGAAAAATTAACTCCTTGGATCAGCTATACAAATTTCCTTGTGACCCTTGGAATTCTCTCTTCTTCTCTTGCTCTCAAGTTCTATAAGAACTAGCCATTTTGGCATTGTATTGGATGCTCCACCTGAGTATGGTAAAGACCTGATCAAATGTATACCTTTTGATAAATAATAATACTTATGTTTACCTCCTATATGACTATTATTAGTGTGTTAATTTTTAATGTTTGATTTTTCATAAGTGAAGACTATGGATTCCTTAGCATGTTAATTCATTTTATCATCTATTTGTAGTTAAAAAGCTTCTTTTTGCAGGGCATGTGAAGTGTTCTAGTAAATTTATAATATTTATTTAATTATCCTCTTCATTATTTCCCTAATATGCCTTTTATCTAGTCCTCCTAGCTTTACACATTCATCTATAACCTCACAATGTAACATTGATGTGAGAAGATGAAGATTGGAGAAGTGTATGTTTAGTTGGTCCTTTAAATTCAAGTTTAATATGAATATGGTTGGATGTCATCATATTATTTTGTGTATAACCACCCTTTGATTAGTTTTATTTTAGTTATCCTTCTCCCTTTTCACCCCCAAGTTAAGTGTTGATGTAATCCAAAGTGGTACATCAAGGGAGCTAGCCTTTTCTAGAGATTCACCTCATCCTTAGGCTACCCACAAGCCCAGAGGTGTTTTCATTGTTCCACTTGAATGAGGAGAGATTTGAAATATCCTCTAAAGGTGAAAATATAAATGACAATAGTATCTCCACTCAATCAAGAATGATGAGACACTAGACAATCTAAGATTGAAAAATAGTGAGGGCATGGAAAACTTAAGATTATGCTCACAAAAAGACAAGAGCATGATTAAGGGTGATCACAAAATGGTGAGAGTGTGGCTTAAGTTTCTCACAAAATGGAAAGATCATGGCTTAATTGGTGATAAAGCTAACCTTAATAAGTATTTATCATTACCTAAATAGTCCCAAAATGGGATCTCAAGTCACTGTAGTTCTACCTTATAATAGAGGAATCTGATTGGTGTAATAGCCAATTCAAACAAAATAGGAAAAGATGGTAAATGGCATAGTCCATCATAAGAATGGAAAATTAGTATGGTCAAGGCATAATAAATAAGCATTACCCCTAGTTTTCCCATAGGAAATAATAATTAAGATATAATGACATAAGTCAATGATACTAATTTTCCCATAGGCAATTATAATGAGTAGCATGACAATGAAAGAGAGAAAAATAAGAAATGAAAGATGCAACTACTAAACTTCTACCTTACTTCTCCAAAATAGTGTTTCTATCTAGAATGCTTGAAATAACTATTGAAATTGAATCTAATTCTTCTTATTGAAAGAAATGATGGAACCGATGAAATGAAACCAAGGTCAAAGGGATAGGTAGGGAGTGAGAAAACAACTCAGTTGATTGGAAAGGTATGTCTAGGATAGACATGCAATAGGATAATAATAGGCTATTACGATGGTAGGAACGATGGTAAAATGGTATGGTATAAAGAAAAATATCAATATTACAATACAACTAAAATGATATCTATAGATAACACCCCAGGTCTCTCAACTAAAGTAATGCTTGAGGTGTATAATGTTCATCAACTCATTAAGTTCATCTCTATCTAGTGTAGCGAGCTTGTATGCTCATGTGCCAAAATTTTCAACAATGATGAAAGGGCATATCCATTTTGGTTTAAACTTGCCTTTATTCTTCTTTTTAGCCATGGTATTCTTTTGGTTCTATTTAAGGACAATATCACCAAGTTCAAATTATCTATGCCTAACACACTAATTGTATTATCCATGGAGATAGTTTTGGTATGATTTCAGATTATTAAGTGTAGTCATACATTTCTCATCAGGTAGTTCTAGCTCTTGCAGGTGAGTTACTCGATAGTCTTCATCATCTAGGACATGCTTCAAGAAGATGCATACAAAAGGTAATTCAACCTCAATGGGAAAAATGGCCTTAGTTTCATAAATAAGGGATTATGGAGTGGCTCCTATGGGGGTACAATGATTGGTTTGGTATGCCCAGAGGGCATAGAATATTTATAGGTGTCAATCATGACCAGTATCATTGATAATATTTTTAAGGATGTTGATAATGGTATTATTGGATGTTTTTGCTTGTCCATTACCTTATGGGTAATATTCCATAGAAAAATGTTGAGTAATCTTGTACTTGCACATAGCAATTTGACATCTTTATTTTTGAATGAGACACCATTATCAGATATAATGTCAAAGGGGATACCATAGTAGCATATGAGATGGTTAAAAATTAACTTGTAAATTTACTTTCCAATCACATAAGTGAGGGGTATACTTTAACCCACTTATTGAAGTATTTGGTGGTGGTAAGAATGTGTTTATGGCCATTGAATGAGGTAGGGTTTATCTTCCCAATGAAGTTGATGCCCCATGTAACAAATGGCCATGGTGTAAACATTGGTTTAAAATTTTTGGCTAGGACATGAATCAAATTAGCATGTCATTAAAAAATTTCACACTTTTTCAAAATATAGCTACATTTGCATCTATTATGGGCCAATAGTACCTGATACACAAGAGATTTTTGGAGAGGATGGCCCTACTATTATGGTTCCAACATACTCCTTAATGGACTTCCTATAATTATATTGTAGATTCTATCAAAGTCAAACAATGAAGCAAAGTACCATCAAAACTATGGTGACAAAGGGTTGATCTGAGCAAGGTATAATAAGTGGTTTGGTGAATGAAGGGTTTAGATCATTTACAAGATAGGTCAAGTGGAAAAACATGGTTGTGTAAATAGGCATATAGGTTAGAATACCAAATAGAGTTGGGACCAATAATATCATAGATCATCATGATGGTTGAAGGTGCATGAGTTGGCACTAGAAAATTCTCAACAAAGAACTAATATTATTTAGCCATGTTTGTTTTTCTAATCAAAGATCTAATAGTATCCATAGCATCTAAAGTTATATTACTTTCCCTTAGTCTATGTTCAAATTGGACATCAATAATCTATTTTTTGAGAGTGTTGACCATAGCCTTATATGGCACCATCTTATCATCTTTGGTCTGAAAGTGGTCTATAACCTGATTGATGATTAACTGAGAATCACATAAACCTTAAGATGAGATATGTTACATTGTACCACTTTGTGAATCCTTGAAACAAGTGCTTCATATTTAGCCATGTTATTAGTACAAGGAAAGTTGATCCTTAATTATTTAGGCATTAGATCCCCCTATGGTGTAATAAATAAAATGCCTACCCCTGGTCCATGTGTTGTGAATGATCCATCAAGATATAGCTCCCAATGCTTCTCCTCAAGAGGTGTGTCAATGATGGTCATTATGGATTCATTGCAAAATTTTAATGTGAGCAGTTCTATATTGGCAAGGGGTGCTTCAGCAAGCTAATTTGTAAGAACTTACCCCTTAATGGATTTTTGGTTGATGTACTTGATGTCAAACTCAATAGTAAGTATGATACATTTGGCCATGTGGCCTTGAAAATATATTTTAGATAGTATATACTTGAGTGGATCTACTCTTGAGATAACCATGGTCTTATTATTTAACATGTAATGCCATAGTTTTTTAGCTATGAAGACTGTATCTAAAGAAGCTTTTTTAGTGGGTATATGATTGTGTTCATATGAAACCAATGTATGACTTAAGTAGTATACAAAATGCTCCTTTCCATTATCATTGTGCTAAGCCAAAAGTGCCCCTAGGGGATTGTCTATATCTGATAGATATAATAAGAATGGCTTCCCTAGCATGAGAGGAAATAAAATAGGTGGGTTTACTAGATAGTCCTTTAATTGTTCAAAAGCTATTTGGTAGTGATCATCCTAAAAAATGTGACTCCCTTCATTATAATATGCATAAAAGGATGGTATTTATTGGCCAATTGTTGTATAAATCATTGGATAGACTAAATCTTTCCCTATAAACTATGGAGATACTTTAAATTAGTTAGTAGTGACATCTGAGTTATGGCTTTTACTTTATCTAGATCAAATTTAATTCCTTGATGAGACACAATGAAGCCAATTAATTTGCCTAAGGTATCTCCAAAGATGCATTTTTAGTCTTTATACTCATGTAGTCTTTCAAATATTATATATATCACTGTTAGATGATCATCCCTAGGCTTTGATTTGCCAAGAATGTTGTTAACATAGTCTTAAACAATGTCATGAATCATATCATGAAATATGATGGTCATGTCTCTTTGGTAGGTGGCTCTATAATTTTTAAGACCAAATGGCATAACTTGATAACAAAATATTCCCCATGGTGACCTTGTTTTGTGTTGCTCTTCTGGTGCAATTCTGATTTGGTTATACTTTAAAAATCCATCCATCAGGGAAAACATCTCATAACCTATTGTGGAGTCAACTATCATGTAAATGATTGTAAAAATAAATTCATCCTTCGGTCATGCTTTTTTTATGTCATATAAATTAGTACAGATTTTGATTCCTTCTAGATTTTTGTTGACTGGCATAACATTTGAGATCCACTTTGAATAGTTGATCGACCGAATACATCTTACTTTCAAGAGTTTTTATAAATATTTTTTCACTAATATAGTAATGTGAGGATGCATCTTACTCAAATTTTATTTCACTATTTTGTCATCAAGATGTACCACAAGGTGGTGTATAACCAAGGTGGGGTCCAAACCTAGCATGTTAGAATAGGCCTATGAAAAAAATGTCAACAAATTCCCTCAAAAGGGTTGTAAGGACTTCACATTCCTTCTCAGTAAGGGACATGCCTAGATTGATCCATTGTGGGTCATTTCGGGACCTAATGTTAACCTCTATTATGTCTTCAACTAGAAGGGTCAAACCATCTTCAAGAATGGTGGGCAATGATTTGAATTGATTGACAATGTTGGAATCCTCTATTAGAACTAGCTCTTTAAGTTCTTCTAGGGATGATAAATTAAAATCCCCTAATGGTAAGTATGGCCATGTAACAAAGACTATTAGAAAATCTTAAATGATTCAATCAAAGGCTTTTTATTATTCAAAACTAAATGCAAACTCATAGACAAGTTCATCGATGGTGGTCTCTGGAGATAGGCTTGAAGAAGGTTGAATACCCCCATCTAATAGTGCCTAAAATAGGTTTTCACCACTAGAGTGGCTTTTTTCTTTACGTTTTCCCTAGTCTAAAATTACCTCAAATAGGTTTTAACTTTGGGACCTTAATGTTTTATTTATTTAATTTTGACTAAGGGTGTTCACTTGTTCTCCAAAATAGGCTTCAGGATCCAACTTAATTGAGAACCCTAATTTATGGTCCCCCAATGGAACATTATCCCTAAGGCCTTAGAAATCATAGAAAGCCTCATCATTTTGAAACTCATCAATTGGCATATTAGATTCTTGTTGGTCTCAGTCTATTAGTTGGGGATAATATAATGGAAGTGTGTTATGATGAGTGATTGGTCTAAGTGTACAAATGGAATGAGTGTCAAATAGATTGGTCTCAACTAAGTCATAAAAAAATCTATGATCAGACTCTACTTTACTATCAACATTGTAATCAATTGTCATAGGCATTGGAACATTATTAAGGTACATAGGGTCACCCCCAGGTGGTTTAAATCCAATTCTATAGGGTCCTTTGTACTTAGTCATAGAAATTATCTCAAGCATTCCTTGTTGATTTGGCTTGAGGCCTCTTCCTTCATAGTCATGATTTGCCATGATCCTATTATGAATAGGATACTTTGCATTCTTATAAGAATTATCATGGTTGTTATTGTACAACCATGATTCATCACTTTAAAGAGGGTCCTTTTCTAGGCTAGATAGAGATATAAACATGATAGGTCCTAGACTATAGAGTTTACCTTTTCCCTTTTATTGCCATTTTGGATGAAGTGGCTTGGCTTTAGGCCTTCCAAAGGATTTGGGGTTATGTGGAAGGTTTGTAATGTGAAAGGTGTCATGGGTCAAATACTCTCTTAGGCCATTATCTGAGATGGCATAATGATTGTCTATTTTAGGAGGTAGCATGTGGGAAAGTGAATCAAGGGTATTAAGATCAATACAATTATCCTCTAATAAATCAAGAAGTATTGCCTTTCAATTTTCCTATTTGGGAACTAGATTCATGTTGAAATAGTATTTATAGCTCTTGAATTTAGCCTCAATATTTTTAAAATGATTGTATGGATGTAAATATCCTAGTATACAAACCTCCATTCCTGAATGGGAAAACTTGATACATTTGTGCAACATTGATGGGACTGTATGAATTTCATGTAACCAAGGTCTACCCAAAATCATATTATATAAAAAATTGAGATATAGCACATGGCAAAGTGTATCATGGGTCAAGGGCCCAAGGATAACTAATAAATTAATGGTACCTCATGATTCTTTATCTTTATTGTTGTAGGCTTTAATGGTTATTATTTCTACTTTAAGATCAGTTGTTGTGTACTCGAGAAGCTTGATGAGATTTAGAGACACTATGTTTAGAAATGATCTATTGTTTATAAGGACACATGTTACTTTATGTTGCTTTATGTATTAATTTAATGTATAATGGATTATTATGCAATAGGCTAAGGGATAACATATCACTTTGGTTGAAGGTTACTTGTTGGGCTGGATCTAGGTGTCCAACCAAAGCTTGAAATTTATCAGGAGATATGTCACTTGAGCATATGGATTATAAAAAAGAATTCATTTAAGATGTTTTTATAGATTGTTGACATACACAACAAATCTAAAATAGATATTTTTGTTGGCATCTTTTGTAATTATTCCATAATGTCAAATGTCTTTTCTTGAATAGTGTTAAATGGCTTGTTTTGAGGTAGAATGGTTAGTTGGGTGATGGGTGAAGTGGCAAATGATTATGGGCCTAGGATGGTAATATTTGACTATCAAGTTGTAATTACACAATCAAGATTAAATATAAGACCATGATTTTTAATAAATGATGGTGGTGGTGAGGCACCATATAAGACAAGTCTTGGTTACTGGTGCACTTATGTGTGGTCATGAGGAAAAGATGAGTTATTGGTATAAGGTCCAAAATTAGTAATCCTTGCTTACTAGTATACCTATATGTGGTCCTAATTCAAGAAAGGATTATCAATGTGAGTTGGTTGATTGTAATTATTTAGTAAAGGTCTTGATTGACTAGTAGTCAATCTTAGATTAGTGGAGATGGTATAAATTTGACCTCCTCTAATATGGCCTACAACCTTGTTATAGTCATGTACAACTACATGGTAGATCTATTGGTTATTGTTATTTTAACCTTGGTCCCATCCATTAGGTTAACACTATTAGTTATATTGTTTTTTATTTGATTTACTTTACTATTTTAGCCTTGGTTATTGATACTATTATTGTTGATGTTGAATTGGCCATTATTGCTATTATTACTATTATGGTTGGTTGTTATGCTATAGAAAAGGGTTTTGATATATTTCAAGGTCTTGATTGGAATTCACCATCTAATGTTATCTCCCCATTCTCCAACATATTCTGAATCAAATGTTTGATTTTCACATAATGGCATAAATTATGTTTGTTAACCTAATGATATTCATATAATTCATCTTGGTGGTACCAATCAGGATAAGGAATGCCCTCAAGATAATGTTTCAATATAAGCCAACTAATTAAATTATCAATGGTGAGATTTTAAAACATAGATTCAATAGGTTCTCCAATGTCATTAAAAATGCAATGAGTAGGTAATGTTCTCCTTGGATGAGGAGTTTGTAATAGCAAAGGTTATTATGTTTGTTACGTGGGCCTAAGTTGTATTTGTTGTGTTTTCTAAAAAGTGTATGGGTTAAGACTAATTTGTATATGCTATGTGGGCTGAATAGATGGTGTTTTCACCATTTGGACATGTCATGACTCAATTATTCCATTTCCCATAACATTCTTATTATGATTGAAAGGCTTGGGTTTTTCATAGTTATTGCCCTGTGCTAGTTGCGATGCTTGTATTTGGATTTGGTTTTGGTTTTAGTTCTAGCCATTTGCTTGATTGGTATCTTAATTTTGATTTTATGAATTAAACTTGATGATCCCTTTGTTAATAAGGCCTCACTCTATCAACAAACCTTTGTCCATGATCTCTTTGAAAGTATGTGTATACTACAATTTTAGATGATAGGATATCTCACTATGTAAATTTTTGGTAAACATAGTGGCTAATTATTTGTCTGGTAAATTTTGGGTGACTCAGCTTACAAGGGCTCTCCATAATTATAGATAACTTTCAAAACTCTCACCGGCCTTTTGTTTACCTTGCATCAAGTTGACCAATGAAATCTCATGCTTGAGATTGTATGAGAAGTGTTGCACAAACTTATTTGAAAGATCATAAAAATCTAATCCTAAATTCTTGGGCAACTTCAAAATCCACTCCAAGGCTTGTCTTGATAGACTCTTTGGGAACAAAAATTAATAGGTATATGCCACTAGGTGACATGTGATGAATAATTCCATCAAATAAGCCTTGGGGTCACCTTTGCAATTATATTTGTTAAATTTTGGTGGTTCATACCCTTGAGAAAATGGCATCTATAAGTAATCCATGTTGAAGGGGTAAGAACACACATCATCCAACTTAAAAATTTTGTTTTTTTTCCCAGCTTGTATGCTAATAATGGCATCCTTCATTTGTTACGGATCTTGAGCTAAAAATTTGGAGGGAACATTCGTTTGAGGTAGAGGCTAGGTAGTCAGAAGTGGATTACTTTGATGGGGGTATAGTGGAGGTATGGTTTACTATAGAATATTGGTTTGGTTGGGGAATGGAATATGAATATTCATGTAATAAATAAATTTTATTGTTGAAATTACATTTATGATTGCATGGTATTTTGGTTGGGGTTTTGTATATGGTCCTAATTTTGGGTAAATTGTGGTTGAGAAGGAAGGATATGGCTAGAAGTGATGTATTATGTCTATTGAGTTTAAATAGGGACCTATTATAGACTAGTAAAACTTTTCTAATTTAAGGGTACTTATGAACCAAGACCCTATCATTGAGCTTGTGGTATGCTATAGACAATAGGTAATTGTTGCCTAGTTGGTACTTGAGGAACATTAGAACCTCTAGGTTGTGTGAATCCTTATTGGGAAGTTGACACTTGTTGAAGATTTGACATTTTTCATTGACAAATATTTATGCATTATTGTTTAGACATCATCTAGTTTTGAATTAGCATATTATTCTATGATGAAAGAGATATGATCATTGCCACCTGACGAGGTAGAAAATTGGTTGCCCCCTATTGAAGTGATAATATGTTCTGCCTCTATTGTGTTGATATATTAGATGACACTTGATGTTTTGGAATATTACTCATCACCTATTTGGGAGGAATAAGATTTATCACATTTTGTTGTGATGTAGCACTAATTATTAGTTGACTACTTAATCTTGTTGGTTGAGTGTTTGAAGAAATAGTTGGTTGAGGATTAGTGGTAGTTATTTGAGATTGGGATGTAGAAACTCCTACTCCCTAACTTTAAGAACCACTAATGGTATTATTTAAGGTCACATTCATTTGTGAACTAGTTTTTTATGCACTTACACCACTTTGGTTTAGATTGGGTGTTATCTGGGTATTATCCATTATGTTTTGTTCAGTGTTCTGCATAGAAGTAGAAGACACTTCCTAGATGGTTGGGGTATGGAACATGTTTTCAATTAAATAATTTTGTGTCAATGGGTTTACACCCTAATTTTATTGACCAATAAATTCTATTAAAACTCATGTTGAAGGAGATAAATCAATAAGAGGCTTGTTTGACATGTTCATATTATTAAAATTACATGCTAAGTTCAAATAAGTTTGGCATGTTATCTGTATCTATAGAAAGTGATCATCCATGAGGCCTTTTCTTTTGATATAGATACTAGGGTCCTGATATGTCATTAGGACTAGATATAAATGGTTACTAGAAGAAGCCTATTGATTATATAGTATGTTGAGGCATTCTTACTAGACTTGACAAATTCTCATGGGGGAAATCTATTGGAAACTTAGCTCCTACTTCTATACCTCTGACCAAAATCTCATCCTTGTTTTTCAATAATTTATGCTCAAACAAATAAGGATCATATGTTGATGTTGTAATAACATAGTATGGTTGTTAAGGAAATGATTCTTTAGCTATAGATACTATAGCTAGGTATTGCTCTATTTTTTCTTGATATTTCTCCCAGTATGGAGGTGTGTTAACCAAATAATGAGCTAATGGGTCTTGGTTTTGTTCCCCAATTTGAGTGGTATAAGATGGATAAGGATCTATTTCATAAACAACATTGTTTACATAGGGGTATTAAACCATTTCTTCTTGGGTACTAACATTACCAAGACCTAGATTGTACATGACATCACTATGATTGTAGGAATACATGTTGGGATCCATAGTAAATGCTTTTATACCAAATGGAATAGAGTTCTACAAACTCTAAAAAAATAATGTCAAAAGAGTAAAAGGTTCACACTTGGTCTAACTTAGTCAAAAGGATTGATATGTATATCTAAAAAGGTTTATGAAATTATTTGTGATAAAACAAGATAACATCAAGTATCTAACGTTACACATCTCACACAAAAAGGTCAAGTAGATGGACTAAAAATCAAAATGCCAAACTCTAGGGTCAAAGTGTTTCAAATGAGTCTAATATAAAAGAATAAAAGTTGCTAGGATATTTGGCTAAATATGGGATCAAAATATAGGATCAAATAGGCTATGCTAGGACTTTTGGCCAAATGGCATTAAAAGCTAGACTTTAAAGATGAGATATTTAATCTAACAGCTTTGAAACACTTCTAACAAAAGCTAGGCATTTGACTCTTGGACATAAACTTTGATCAATGGGTATGAGGTATGAAACCAAAGGAACTTAGATATAGTTTATTTTCTCCCAAATAATAGCATAAAACAAGACTCTTTTGACCAATAATCTAGACAAAATTGAACAACATAGCTGTATTAGACCAAGACTCACAAAGGAAACTTTAATTGGTTTGAATTTGGAAAATAATTGAACTCTATGCAAATAGGTCTAAGAAATAAATCAAATAGTTTAATGATGTTAAAATGATAAAAATATGTGACAAATTTATTTTTCAATATTCTAAGTTAAAATGGTTCAACATGATTTTGGTAGCATAACACTACTCTCCTCAATTTAAATAACACACACACACAAAGTTTGACAAATTTCTAAGGGAAAAGTGTTGTATCCAATGGACTGAAGACTCAATTTACTATGGCACAAAAAGAATGGTAATATGGAGGTAGTATAAAATATATTATAGGACTCAAATCATGAGTGATACACAAGATGACTTGAGTCCTACCAATGATGACACTAATATTGAGTCTAAAATGGCCTTGAATCAAAATAAGAAATTTAACCCAATTTTCCTCAAGTTTTAGTGAAAATGGTGAACCCACTTAACATATCAACCATATGAACTTACAAAGGTGAAATTTTGAATTTAAATTATCAATTAAAGACTTAATAAAAATTTAGCCAATGGTCTAAACTCAAATAGGTAGCATAATTGCACCAAAATGGATGATATGACACAATGTTTCTAGATGATAAATTTGAACAAGGAAAATGATGATTTTTAGTTGGGTAGCATAACACCTCCTTGTTCAAGAAATGTGGTTGGAAATGTGTTTGGTTTAAGGTTTTTGTTAACAATCAAGTTTTGACTTCAAACAAGAGCAAGTAATCTAAGATAAAGACAAAATCAATAAAGTAATCATCATAAGCTCTAAACTTACAAAGTTACATGATATTGTTGAAGTCCATCTTTATACATGCACTTGAGAGGAATTTAATTATTCATCCAAAAGAAAAGAGCATTATAAAGTAGGGTTCTTACACCCCCTTCTCTCAAGTGACAATATGGTGACATAGACCTTGGGGCACACCTCACATCAACAATACTTCTGTGGTAAGTGGGGTTTGTCTAAAACTCTAAAAAAAATTAAAATCTAGATGGATCTCATGTCTACCAAATTTCACATTAGCAAACAATATAAGTAGAATGTCATTTGGGTCTATATCATATGGCTTATTGTAAAAATTTATTTCCATTTTTCCAACCACTACATTCATTGTTCACTCAGTGTAGTGTGATGTCCAACATGCTCAAATATCCTAGGCCTAGTCTCTACTAATGGAGATGGTTTAACCATTTAAACCATCATTCTAGTGAGGGGATCCCAATTTATATAACCCTCCCCCATAGAGAGGGGTTAAAGATGATGTTGGGAGATGAATTCCTAGTTCAAAGCTTCCCTATAGATCTTATGGGAGGTAATAAAGTCTATGTCACAAGCCAAAATGTGTAAAAAAAACTAAGTAAAAGAGATTTATGGTTGTTTCTATATCACCCAAGCTATGTGGGTCTTTGGGAGAGCCTTAACAACATCTTTTTTATGTATTTGGACTAGGGCACAAGTTTTTAATGAATATGGTTCTTTTAATCCCACAATTTCCCTATAGGGGATGAGGGGAGAGCATACATGCACAACTTCATTTTGACACAAACAAATCTATCTAAGTAAATGATAAATAACTTGCATAAAACAAAAACTTGAAAGTGATTTTAATTTTAAAGAACTCAAATGAAATATTTGGTGGTGTTCTTTGGCCCCTTGGCTTTAAGTTAGAAAGCTTTGAAAGAAAAACTACAAAATGATTCAAGTAAAACACCTTAAATTTTCCTTTAAGCATCCAAAAGAGGTTTAAAAAGACTTAATTAAGCATGATTTGATCACTTTTTAAGTAGGTCCTACAAGAAAATTGTTATAATGTTTTTTATCTTTGAATCTCTTTTGTGAATGAGATAAAGAACTTTGAAAAGTGTGCTCTCAAGTTTGCACAATATAATACCACAACTCCACAATCTAGTTTCATAACTCTACAAAACCATAACTGGTAACACAATATTGTAACTCATGGGTTAAATAGTAGCAATAGAAATAATTTCTACTCTAATATAAAATATCACAAATCATAGAGCAAAACTACAACTGGGAGAGTTGTAATATTGTCACTTAGCCCCAATGGTATAGGCTATAGCAGTTTAGCTCCAATATCATAGCTACAACCAACACTATCATAACTTGTGAAATCATAATATTGTAATATCATGATTGTTGAGTCATGGTATTTAAATATCATAACTTGACCTAAAAATAGAGAAAAAATAGTCTAGAAACCTATTTTAAATGCAATATTGCTACTGTAATACAAAACCATGACTGTGTCAGTTGTGGGTTTGTGGTCTAGAGGACAAAATCATAAGTCCACAATGATAAAATTATGACTTCCAAAAAATGGATTTTTACTAAAATTTCTCACTCCTTTTGGCCTCAAACTCCAAGATTATGTATGAACATGGTTAGTAGTATGATTGTAGGATCCATTTAAGCAAATTTGTGGGGTATGTTCCCACCAATCATGTCATTTATGAACATAAGAAACTGATATAGGGAGATTAATATTGTGTTAGTAGAGGAAATCAAATCCAAAATAAAAAACACACTAATATCTAACACCTTATGCCTAGATATTAGTGGGAGCTTAGTGAGGAAAAACCATTGACAAATCACAAGTAAAATGAAAGAAAATAAGGTTTCTCACCTTCTTTGACTGCTCCAAATAATCACCTTATTAGCTTGCTCAGCTTATACTTCAAAGGTCTTTTTCAATGGAGCTTTGGCTATTCTCCACCTCCTCTTGGCATTATGTTCATGCTTGGATTTTGGCTTTGGATTGGTTTGGAATGGCTTGGTTCAATATTTGGGCATAATAACACTACATCAAGATGTGTCTTGAATCTATTTGGGCATGGTAACTTTGGCTTCAGAGATCTTAAAATTATGAGTGTGAGGCCCTATATTTATAGATTTTCTCATTTGATCAAAATGAACCTAAATCATGCATCTCAAGATGAAGATGTATAGCTAAGAATCCATTCAATTTTTGAGGCCAAAATCAATAAATGCCCTCATAGATATTTGGGATAGAGAGGCATTAAAGAGGCATGGGTGGGCTTAATCAGATATTTGTTACAATTAAGGCTTATGGATGCCACCCTATAAATGAGCTCACCTAATGATGTAGATATTAGAAACCAATTTATGTTATTGAAATATTCAACAAGTTCCATGGAAAATTAACTTAAGCTCTTGATTCAAATTAATTAGTTTTAAACATAATTTATCAATTTTGGTGCAAATCTTGGAAATTGGTGCTCAAATTAATCAAATTGGTTAAAATTTCATATTATTGGCTCAAATTTTGATTATATTAGAATTGGAATATGATGTTAGATGCATTGGATCCATTATCCCATTTAGGATGTTGCCAACACAAAATAACAAGGGCATATGTCTCATGTAAGAAATTTGATAAAAAAGAGCAACTCAGAGCACCCAGGTGTGAAATCATCATTTTGAATTGAAATGATCTCATAAAAGTTAGTTATCTCATAAAATGAATTTCCCCATTTAGGGATATATTCACTAAAATTGGCCCTTATATATGATAGATTCAAATCATTTAGCGTGTTTTAGTGTTTTTAAGCCAAATTATTATGTTTGCCAAAAATTGGTCTAAAGCTTTGTTGGAGGTCATTGGTGACTAGTTTTAGTTGTCTACATAATGCATTTCTTGCACCAACTGGTATATGGATAACTAGATCCTAGATATTTATGGCATCTTTGATTATTTGGTGAGACATGGTGACTATAGCACAAACTTCACAGAGTTATGGATCCAATGGGTATGATGACCATGCTCTAGCTCAACACTCAACATGCACATTCCACCCTAGCAGATATGCTCTTGAGATATATTTAAGATACTCAAGCTATTCAAATAAGGAGAGATGAAGAATATCAATAAAGCTTTGGTGAAATAGAGTTACTCTATATACTTTGCTTTGGTAGCCTTTGACTTAGGAGTAGTATGGAAGCCTTGAAGGTTCCATTTGTATGTTCCCAAGCTCACTTGTGAGCCCCTAGGTTTTTTATTTTTATAATATTAACTTATACTATATTTTTAACATTAATTAATGATGAAATTTTTTTACATTAACACATAATGTGTCTAGATTATACATCTTTGAATTGTTATTTGAATGTGAAATGAGTTTATTATCATAATTTAAATTCATTTATGTTAAGTAATGTTCATACAAGCTTCTACTTCACATTATTAATGAAGACCTTACAAAAATTAATGATGTCATTTATAAATTGCATAAATTTTAAGTATTGAGTCTATGCCAAGTGTTCATATCCTTGTTAGGAACATGATTCTAACATGAGT
Organism: Torreya grandis; assembly: GCA_037957365.1. Taxonomy (NCBI): domain Eukaryota; kingdom Viridiplantae; phylum Streptophyta; class Pinopsida; order Cupressales; family Taxaceae; genus Torreya; species Torreya grandis. Next base: position 2,286,696 of record JARHVA010001297.1, on the reverse strand, counting down.
AGTATGTGTAACAACAGTCTTTTAATCCTTAAAATGCCTATATGACCCTAGGCTTAGTCCACAAAAGGTTTGTGCCTATATGACATTAGGATTAGTCCATGAAAGGCTTGTGCCTATGGATCTACCTAAATATTTCCATAAATTGATCATGTTCCTTATTAAAATTCTCATACCATGGCATAACTAGCCCAATGTGGTCCCTAGTTCCTTCTCAGCTACACTTCAGGTGAGTACATAAGGCTTGTGCCTTATGTGGATAGATGTTGGTGGAGCCAAGTGTTCAAATGTTGAGCACAAATGGAATATCCCATATTTTCACCTAGTTATAATAAACCAAGAACTGACTAAAATAACTTTATGTGCCTTTTCTACAACATTTGGTTTCATTATTGAGACCTATGTTGAATTTTATTGGTATGATAGAATGATGTACCAACTTTTTCTCAAAAACATCGAGCACTAGATACAATAGGTGGAAGATAGATTTACACTGAAGCATCCAACTTGCCAAGGATAAAATATAATAAAATGGGTTTAAGACAACCTGTATGATGATCTATATAATGTATTTTTCTATGAGCTACCTGAGTATGTCTACCAGTGGTTGGATACATATTCAACCCATAGAAGAAGCAGTTATGGATAGTGATATGAGATGAATGAGTTCCTAGGGAGACTTAAGACCTTGGATGCTATTTGGACTAGAGTAGTAAATAAATGGTGGAAAAGAGCACTGAGTAAATAAATATTTGAGTTCACAATATAAACATAATCATACCCTAAGGAAGAAAAGTACCAATTTTTACATGACCCTAGAGGCACATTTGTGAAGTAATTTAGCACAGAGCTCAAAAAGCTAATGGTGGATTACAATTTTGAAACTTTGGGGATGGAAGGCTAAATTCCTTTCATATATGAACAACACAAAGGGGGAAAAGTGGATGTGTGGGTGAGGCATAATGGAAGGGAATGATAATATTGACACCCAAGAGCTCAAAAGCTAGACCTATAATAAGATACTATGCCAACTGATAAAAGATCTAGAACCTAAAAGTGCCAAAATAACTCATAGTGAGTAGGAAGGGCATGGGGAAATATCTCTTTAAATATAGTATTATGATGATGAGAGATATAATGAAGTGATGTATTTCACTCAAGACTTGATAGGTGTGGAATTCACTAGGATCCTATAGGATTGGTGAATACAAATATCTTGATGTGCCTACCCCCTTTCAACCTACAATTCATGCTCATGCACTAGATCCCCCACTTAAAGAAAGTACAAAAGTAATAATTGATAATGTTGATGACTTATATCTTAGACATTTTATAGATTTGGATTGAAACTTTTTGATTGAATAGATTGTTCCATATAAGGAAGTGAGTGTAACTACCTCTAGACCATTGGGTACTAGATTACCAAAAAAAAACTTGAACATGAGCATACCATCTTAGCTGATGTTAGTTTTGCAAAGTGGGAAATATCCCATAGGAAGTGATCTAGCACCATAATTAAGTAGCATATCATCAACAACATCAACTATGTCAGTAGTAATAATGGGACTAGTGCCTAACCCAATGGATGGAGGCATTGGAGGACCACCACCAAAATAAGTACCAAGGGGATAAGCACATTAGATACTATCAACCCCCCAAAACAAATCTAATATTAAATGGCTATGCACTTACCAAAGTATTATGGAATGGAGAATATCATAGAACATGTGTTAAAGTGTGAACTATAGTGGCACATGCAGGGCATAACCAAATTAGAATGTAAGGAAACCCAATTTGTGACAACTCTACTTGATTACACCCACACTTGGTATAGATAATTTGATCCTAACTAGGCCATGCTTGACTATGATATACTAAAGGAATCATTCCTAGAGGAATTTGACATTTTAGAGTTTGAACAACAAACCATTTCCATGCTAAAAGAGATTACCCAAAGAATCTCAAAGAGTGTGTGCATGTATGATGCAAGCTTCAAAACTCTTCTATCAAATCTCCCATATGATATTCACCCTTCCTAACATGCATAGTGGTTCATTATAGGGTTTCTCATGCTATTTTGAAGAGTGTTTTCCATGAAGACATTTACAAACTCTGGAGAAGTGTTTGAAGCCATGCTTAGAGAAAAAGTAGTCAAAAGTGTAGATACTAGTATTATCTCATTTATGGATGTATAGATTGAATCTATGGCCTTCCAACTCCAAAAAATTATTCCTAGCTCATCACATGATGCTCAAAGTATACTATGGTACATCAATTTTGAAGTAGAAGGCCATAATAGGACTAACTACCCATGAAAGAATGTGCACACTTTGCTTATAAGTTATGAGTTTTGTCAAGAGGTGCATAATGTCTATAAATATCCTTTATTTCAATGGACCAACCAAGTCAACACAACCATCTATTATTAGTAATGTGATGCCTACACCTATACTACTATTGATTACTAGGTGATTGACAAAATGCATGAGAACATGGAAAGAGGAACACAAAAGGCTACCATAGTATTCAAAGGGTAGGCTAACCAAGGTAATGAGGGATATGAATAATAGAACATAGGATTTGGGGTTTAATGAGAAGCTACAAGATGAGGTGGAGGACACGGTGGTGTAAGGTTCCCACCACATGCATGTTATAAGTGTGGCTTAATAGAGCATTATCATCATGATTTACCTACATAACCCATGTGTGGTTATTTTAAAGGGTCCCATAAGGTTGAAGAATACCTTGACTTGTACAAAAAGTTGATCCAAGGTAGGCCTAGTGTAGACAAGGGCACATGAATGATCAGACACAAGCTAAAAATGGAAAGATGGACCTCAAAGGCATAACCTACATGTAAAGAGGTAATCAAGGTGTAGGTGACTACTCATAGTGGATTCACAACTCAGTTTTCAATTGATCTAGTACCTAATTTATGCTTATATTATGGGAATAAGGGTTGCAATGAGCATATAACATAGCTTAAACCCAAAGTTGTGTCATACCCAAACCTAATGTACTAGAAAAATGTATTTTAATAGCTATGATTGTCATCCAAAACCTATAAGGAGAGATATAATTAGTGTGAGACCTATAAATACAAGCTACTAACTCTTGTAAGAAGTAGGATATCTAGGAAACTAAGATACAAGAATTAACTGAGATCTTATGCCTCTTACAGAGGGAATGTTTCCCCTATTAAATAACTTTCTCCTGGAGCATGCAAGTCAAAATCAAGTTGAGGTCACCATGCCACACATGGATAAGGTTGAGAAGTTTTGCATACACAAAATTATAAATATGACCAAGAACTCCTTGTGAATACCACTATTTATGGATGGTCGATCTTTGAGGTCCTTGTAGACACATGCACTAAGGTTAAAATATTGAGAAAGAATGCTTGGGATAAAATGGGTAGGCCAACCTTGAGACTTTCCCCTCATGTACTTTTCATGGCCAGTAAGACTCAGGTGTAGCTGATCATAATTCTAAAGATCACAGTTATAGATATCATGGGTGCTAAATGGTGCATTAACTTTGAAGTAATCGGGTTATCAGAGTAGGATAACTACCTAAGACTTTAAGAAATACCATGGTGTTATGAAAATAATTTAGATATGTACTAAAAAAGGTCTTACATGAAATTTGAGAATGGAAAGGAGAGGGTATTTATACCCCTATAAAATGACAAATTATCCCCCTATGTCAAGAGCATGGACATCAAGGATGAAATCAACCATATCTATAATATCATGACACAAGGAACCGAGACTCTATACCCTAATGAGCAAGGAGTCCTCTCTTAGGAAGATGGACAATTAGCCTTTGACACTAATAACATTACCTACAACCAATGAGTCAAAGAAGCATATGAGATCATTGGTTGAAGGTGCCACTTATTACACATAAAGGTGCCAAAACTAGTAAAGATAAACTAGGTCTAGATTGATCATGCTTATAAAAGGTGGGTCACTTGTGCTAAGAAGAAGGGAAAAAGAGTGTTTCACATGAGGGTAAAATTTTAGTGCTCCCAAGATATGAAGGGAGTAATCCATTGGAATCCTATGTTTGTGACCTCAAATCATGCATCCTAAAAGAGGTGGATAAAATGGGTATACTAGTGTATACATTGAAGAGCACTACCACTCATTGGTGGGCAGTACAAAAGCCTAGATTTCCAACTTGGTAGGATGTGAAGTTAGCCATTTATACTATATTTAGAAAGAGTGATGAGGACCTAGACATCTCATCTTACTTTGGAGACTCTAACCCTATAGTACATGTGCATCTTTGTGAAGAAATGTAGACTATTTACGGCAAAAATGCCCAAAGGAATTTATGGGTACATGCCTTATATAGAACCTTGAAGACTTGGTCATGGTCATGGTACTTTTTCAATTATATGTGTTGTAAGATAGCCAATTTTTTTCCCTTAAGGAGTGGTTTGATCATACCTTCTCCTTTTCTTCTCAAAACCTTGAATTAATTAAGCCATTATAGGTAGTTCAAAGGTCAATGTTTGAGGACACTACGATATTATAGGAGCACTTAAAATACATGTTCGATGAAAAATGGTTAGCACTTTCAACCTTTTTTGAATAAAAAACCCTCAAAAATTACTCTAGTGATGAAGATGATGATACATGAAGGGCACGTAACTAGAAAATTTTGAGAAGAAAAAAGAAGTTAGTGTGCCAAGTTGAAGATAGTGCCCCAGAAGAAGAGGACCCTACCCATCTTCAAATAGAAATAACTGAGGGAAAAAGACACATTGAGGACTCACACCAAGAGAATAATGAACCCTACTAAGTACCATTAATAACTACCAATGTAGATATCAATTCAAAAGGGAACCAAAGATTTCCACTTTGGTGCCTATTAGTCTAACATAGAGTTTGCATGTATTATGGACCTCCTAAAGAAATTCTAAGACTTATTCCATCATAACTATAGAGATATGAAAATCACACACCCATTACTTAGGAAGATGATCATCAATCTATTCAATGGCATAAAACCCATCAAGAATTAACCTTACAAGATGAAACCAAATCTTCACACTAAAGTCAAGATAAAGATCAATGATATGCTAGCCGTAGGCATCATCTACTCAATGCAAGAATTAGAATGGGTTATCCCCATGATTTATAGCATCAAGAAGTATGGGCATATCTATATTTGTGCTGACTATATATTGTTGAAAATTTCCTACATGACTAACCCCTTTCTAATTCTATTCACCGATGAAGTACAGGATGACATTGCAAGTTTTGAGATATATACCTTTACTGATGTATTCTTAGGATACCATCAAGTCTAAATCAAGGAAGGAGACAAGACCAAAACCACCTTTATGACTGAATGGGTTTTTTTTCATACAACATGATGCCCTTTAAACTTAAGAGCACCAACCATGTTCTCTCAAATGGTAATCACCACTTTTAAAGACTTCATTCACAAGTTCCTCTAAGTATACTTGGATGACTAGATTGTGTATGGGTTAGTGAAGGATCACTAGGACAACTTGTGCCTTATGTTTGAAAGGTGCAAGTAGTTATAAATTTCTTTTAACCTCAATAAGTGTGTTTTCATGACACCTTTTTGCCCTTTTCTCAAGCACATCATATGTAAAGATGGTCTACTCATTGATCTAGCAAAGAATGCAATCATTCTTTAGCTCCAAACCCCATCAATGTAGAAATATGTTTGTGCCTTTTTTGGACATTATGGGTAATATACAAATTTCATAAGGAACTATTCCAAGATTATGATGCCACTAGAAGATCTCTTGTGAAAGGATGCCTCATTCTATTGGGGTGCATCACTAAAAGATGCATTTTATATCCTAAATATTAAACTAACAAGTATACTGATATTGTAATTTTTTTGATTGGGTAACTTCCTTCCATTTCCACATTGATACCTTTGGTACTACAATTATTACCATTCTAGTGCAACCAGGCAAAGGTAAAATAGATCATCTCATTTCTATAAAAAGTAGAATACTAACCAAGGTATAATAGAACTATACCATAACTAAGAATGAGGTGTTTGCCATTATTTATGCCCTACATAAGTTTTGATAGTACTTATTACTTACCCCCTTCATCTTATTTATTGATCACTGGGTACTTAAGTACCTAGTGAATAAGCCCATTTTACATGGGTACATTTGTCGATGTATTATTTTGTTTCAAAAATTCTAGATATATGTTGTAGTAAAGCTTGGAAAATTAAACTCAAGCCCAAACCATCTATCCTACATAAACTATGGTGATGTGATAGCACTTATTGAAGATGATATGCTTGATGTGAAAATTTATATATTCTAATGCATCCTTGAAGACTTGGTAGAGATCACCACATTTTTGTCCTTTAGATCTGCACCCCAAACCATGATAACTAAGGAGAAGATACAGCTCATAATTTTTGATGCCCCCTTTCAACTCATTAGTAGGGAACTATACAAGTTCAGCCATGATGAATTCTTATGCTGATGTGTTGTAGAGCATGAATGAGACCTAGTCTTGTAAGAGGCACATCAAAAAATTATTGAAGGCCATTACACTAGAGACACTATGATGCACAAGGTAATATAATCAAGATTATGGTGGCCAACTCTATTCCAGGATGCAAAAGAATGTGCTAAATCATGTGAAATATTCCATCACATGATAAAACCAAACTATTAATATGATATTCCTCTCATACCCATCCTTTCCCAAGTGCCAATTAAAAAATGGGCCATTGACTTTACTAAGCCTATTACTCCCATTGTAAGATGCACAGGTGCATGATACATTCTAGCTACCATAGATTACTTCACCAAGTGGGATAAGGTAGCACTAACCAAAGATTGTATAATTTCCACTATAGTAACATTCATCTAGGAGAATATCATCAGTCACTATGGATGCCTAATTAGCTTGACTAGTGACCATGTTACATACTTCATTAATGAAACCATTCAGATCTTGTTGAGTGAGTATATGGTGGTGCATCATAAAATGACACCTTACCATCTCCCAGTGAATGTCACCACTGAGTAATTTAATAAAATATTATAAACGTGCCTCATAAAGATATGTGATGTTGGTCCCAAATATCTGGATGACCATGTGTAAGTAGTATTGTGGGCCTATCACACCATATACAAGTGCCTAAACAAGGATATACCATTTCAACTAGTGTTTGGTGTACAAGCTATTTTACCTATGGAATTTCTAGTGCCCTCATTTTGCATCATGCATATTGGTCAATTATATGACCAAGAGTCTTTGAGTGCATGATTGGAATACTTGGAGCACTTAGATGAGACACATGTCTAATCAAGATGGAGCTATCAAATAGAAAAGGCATGCCAAAAGCTATGGCATGATAATCACGTCAAGCACAAGGTATTTACAGAAGGTGCATTGGTCTTGATATATGACTCTAAGTACCTTAATCACCTAGGCAAATTACAAATTAGGTGGATGGGACCTTATATCATCCATAGTATATAGGAGACTAGCATATGTAATATATACACATTGATGGGTGAAATGCCCCCTGAGTATTTCAATGATAATATATTTAATCTATACAATCACTAGGATAGAACTATCACCATCATATACCAACTTCCCATCACAAGTTAGTTGCTTTGTTTTGTCCATAATAAAATTTGGTACAAGCCATATCTTTCCTTATATTTATTTCATTTGTGGTGAGTAAATAAGCATGGCACTTTTAGGCCTGTAGGATAACTTTTTTGAAGTTTACATGCATAAATCTAGTTAGGTGAGTCGAACATGGTCACTTTCTAATAACCTAAGGCTAGACACCTAAGTTTTTGGGTGCATAAATTTTGACAGATTTAGAAAGCTATGAGTATGAGTTAGCAAATGGAAGCGTACAATATATTCATGTGAAAATATCCAAGAAGAAAGAATAAAGTGTTGGAGGATCAGCACAAGGATTTATATGGGGTAGAGAAGGACAAATAAAGAGACATAGAATCATAGAGAAATCAACCAAAAAGGATAGGTGTGCTTGTAAGGAATCACAACACTAAGAAGAGATGGAACCAAGGAGGCTGAATTATGTACAAGTGAAGTGTTGCACCCAAGTTTCCATAAGAAGGGTGAAGATCATGCCACATTGAAAAAAGTGAAATAAAATGGCTATCAAGATAGCTAACACCCACCCAATGATTGGTAAGAAGGGACCATTTGAATTACCTATCACTTCACCAAAAAAATTGTTAATAAAATTAATGTTGTGATGGTCGAAGAACAAAGATCCACAATAAATGCACAGATGGTAGTGGATTTTAGTAGATTTCATGGGTTTATTATATTTCAATAAATCCATGTGTTGCTAAGTTATTAATGAGGTAGTTTAAAATAGAGTATAAAGGGGAGAATGACAAACTTTAATAGGTTACAAACCTTTTTAAGAACTCATAATAGAGTCGAATGATCCGAAGCCACTCAAACTAGAAAATGCTAACAATGAAAACTAGAGCATCCACAACCCCCCAAGTGAGAATGGTTGAATAATGATAATATTACATTCCACTTTGAACTAGAAATGAAGCAAGGGGAGAAAAATTTATAGAGAAATAGAGTAGCAAGAGTTCTATAGAATTATAAGGTCACCATTAATGGTGTATGAAGCTTGAGAGATAAAGATAGTTATAATTATTATGAATGTGAAGAAAGCACTAATTATAATTTTGGGATTTGGAAAGATCAACCAACCACATTTCAATAGTATCCAATTTAGAATGGGAAAAAAGAGACTAAATACAGATTCACTATAGGTGTAGAAATATGTGAAAAAAGTGTGGGTGGTGAAAGAAGTAGTCACCATGAAATGGGAGGTGTAGCTAGTAGAAGGCATAATAATCATGGTAATAGACCCAGAATCAAGTGCAAAGCTTACTTATAGAGAGATGTAATTCCCCCTAGAGGTCATGGTGGGTGAGAAATGGGTGTCACTTATACACATATGCAAGTTCAAATATTACAACCACCAGATAGGGAGTAATGTATAAGAGCTAAAAAATGCTAGATGATCGACATAAGGAAGAAAGCAAAAGTGAGAACCACATTATTCAATGTCTCCATTAGAGACAAATTGGTGACCATGGGCACAATCCAACTATTTGAGATACCAAGCTTTGGAAATCTAGAGGAATTGGTATAATTCCTCCTCTTTCATGTATATGATAACCATTACTACTTTATAAGATGGTGCATGAGGATTTTAAAAATCTTGATTAGTATAATCATAAGGTTACCAACTACAAGGGTATACATCCATCAAATAATGGAGGATGAATTAGAGGTTGAGATGGTTGCAAAGCTCTTAAGATACTACAAGTCAAGCTTTGCATTCCCCATCAAGGATATCTGAAACCTTAGAATAAGTGTAGTGGTGCACTTGGTTAGCTAAAAATTATGCCCTGATAGATGATGGTTTGATATTATCAATACTTTCTTATACATCTCCCACCACATGGTGTAAGGAGTAAAATTTAATATATCTAAGTTCATTGCTAAGGAGATTATCAAGAATGTGTAAGAGTGCCATCAAGCACATGAAACCTTTAGGTGGGGGTATATATTGATTTTGATATTAAAGGAGGAGATAGGTGTTCTATACATAGATGAAAATAACCTATGAGTGTTCCCACCCAACCATGAATCCCCATGATGAAGTATCAAGACTTTATTTTCCCACCTAGCTTCTCATAGAAGTACAAGACAAGGGTTCAAGGTTGGTGCAACATGTACATCAAATCCTTTGGGATTGAGTGGCACATCTTTTAGGAGCTTCCCTAACAAGTGGTGAGAATGGTAACCTTTGTCATAATGAAAATTTTCTATGTGGTACACCTAGCACTCATGAATGGGAACCTATTAAGGTGGCTCTAGTTGCCTTACACATTTTTTGTCAAGTATTTCATGATGGTGATAATAAGGATTCCTAATATGTAATAGATAGATATATCAATCAAGACCATGGATCAAGATAGGAGTATAATGAGGTGTTAGTATGTGTACCTTAGATCTAAGGCCACCAAAGATGAGGAAGATGACTTTGCCAGGATGGACCTCCATCCCCTCCAAAGAGAGATTGTAAATGGGAGGATCTTCAACCTCTAGTATGAAATGAAGTCATGCAAGAAGGGTACCAATCTTGGAAAAGATGATGATAAACCCTTTCTAATTGGTGATGAAGGGAACGTTATGTTGAAGATGTAAGAGAAGACTATCTAGAAGAAATGGGGAGAGAAAATTGAAGAGATCACAAAGCACGTCCAATTAAAAACTACCCCTAAAGAGAAAATTACACCTCCATCTCCTAAGAAGTGCATGACTTTTTCTCAAGAGAGTGTTTCCGCTAGAAATAAGCACAAGAAAAAGACCAAAGGACCCATTGCATTCCCTACTATAACTCTTGTGGAGATGGAGAAAGAGGTGACCCTCATGCCTAAAATGGAAGAGACTGAATAATAAAGAGCAGGGACATATATCTTATAGATAGAAGAAGAAGAAGAAGAAGAAGAGGAGGAGGAGGAGCTAAGTGTAAAGGATGCACAACAAGCCCTATAAGGTGGCACAACTACCATGCTTGAGGAAATAGAGGCACCGTCAAGCCCCTCATCTAGAAAATAATCCTCTACACCACCTCCACAAATAGAAGATGAGAAAATAAGGGCTTGGAATAAAATGGGATTGAGAAAGGAGGACATTAAGAAGGCACTGGATCTTAAAGATAAGTAGAGACTTGCCAAGGAAAAAGAATTGGCCAAGGAATAGAAAAGGGCCCTGAAGGTTCCTCTAAGCACATGACTAGTAGTTAAAATGGTCAACCAAGCACCAAGAGCCCCTACCAAGAAGGTAAAGGAAGCTACACAAGAGGTGTACCCAAGTAGTGAAAGGGTGCATGAATAAAAATAAGGTGATACTAGTGCCTTAGAGAAAAAATAAAGATAGTGGAAGAACCCCAGTATAAATAAGGTGGTGTTGGAACCAAAGTAATTACCCTAGAGCTGAGTATTGAGAAACCTTGATAGGAAGAACCAGATAAGGGTGAGAAGTCTGAGAAAGAAACCCCCAAGGATCAAATAGATGAGTCCTCTAAGAAGAGTGTTGAAGAGAGTGATGGGACTAATGAAAAGGAGGAAGTACAAATAGAGATGGCCATCATAGATAAGGATAAAAATGAGTTGATAATAAGGGAGAAGGTATAAAAGAGATGGGTGGATAAATAAATTTATATGTATGACATTATTCCCCCCAATACACCATAATAAGGATGCGTAAATAACTCTCATTTGTGTTTGATCATTATATGGGTGAACCTCATTTTGAGGTGCCTAGAGCAACTAATTTGATCCTAGCAGAGCTTGATGAGGGGAAAGACTCATTCCTTATAAACCCTCATGCCATGAACAACAATTTGATATGGGAATTCACTAATCATAATGGAAACTAAAGTTGTGCATTAAAACATCATCAATAATGGCAGGGTGAGAAAATGGAAAAAGCTCCACAAAAAAGCCAAAGATGAAGCACAAGCCACCAAATTCAAGATTTAACAACTCTATGATCATATAGAGATGGAAAAACTATCCCTCCTAGTTAGAATTGATACTTCAAACCTTTTAAACGTCAATAAAATTTGTGTGTTAGTGGAGCAGATGCTCCCAAGGTTAAAACCTAAGCTGGCATAAGAAGAAGAAGATCCCTACATCACACTACAAAAAGAGCTAGTTGATAAGCTTAAAGAGGTAGAGAACCTCTTAAATAAATTATATATAGTAAACACCATATTTTAAGCTTCTCAAACAAAACCTTAGTTATAGATACATGACTAAAGTAGCCAAAGGAGGAGGAGGATAAGCTGATGGCATAGGTGTACTTGATGAGTAGGTCAAAGCAGCTACAAATCATGGGGAGAATTAATGTGCTTGACAACCAAATCAAGGATCAAGATTAGAACTTGGAATCACTCTTTCACACTCTACAAACTAAGGCCTATGAGCAAAGAGCAATCCTAGATGAGATTGTGGAAAAGGAAAAAGCAAATGTCAAGGCCTTCCAGAATGAGCTAGAGAAAAAGGATGTGCTTGTGCTCACTAGTGTAACTTCCTAAATAGACAATGTTGATGAAGAAATAAAGCTCACTATTAATATAATTTAATACTTTAGTTTTGAGCTTAAGGAGAGTGCACCCAAGTTCTGTGCCCCCAATAGCTTGACAGCCTAGTCTGAGGACAGACTAAAAATTTTGTATGAGGTAATATTGGGCCCCTTATTTCATTAAGTATATGATTCATACCTACACAACATCTACTTGGGTGTAGAGGAATCATTTTGCTTAGTGATTGGCCTTTTGGCATTTTGGCTCTAGCTAGAGGGTGTAGTACATATCTTGTGTCAACCGGTAGGTATTTAACTAGATCCCATATCTTTAAGGCATTTTTGATGATTTGGCAAGATGTGGTGACTATAACACAAACTTTGTGGAGTCATGGAGTTAGTGGGTATGATGACCATGTTCCAACTTGGCACTAGATGTGCACATTCCACCCTATAATAATTGCTCTTGAGAGTTATTTAGGATGCTGGAGTCAGTCAAAGGAGAGATGAAGAATATAAGTGAAGCTCTAGTGAAATGGAGTTGCTTTGTATACTTTACTTTAGCAACCTTAGACTTAGTAGTAGTATGGAAACCTTTAAAGCTCCATTTATATGTGCCCAAACTCACATGTGAGCCCCTAGGTTATTTATTTTTATAATTTAAACTTTTACTCTATTTCAAACTTTAATTAATGATGAAGGTTGATGCTTTAACACATAATGTTTCTGGCTTATACATCTTTAAATTTCTATTGGGTTGTGAAATGAGTGTAATGTCATAATTTAAATTCATTTATGTTAATTAATGTTCATGTGATCTTATACTTTACATCATTAATGTAATCCCTACAAACATTAATAACATCATCTGTAACTTACATAAATATTAAGTATAGAATTTATGCCAAGTGTTCCTTTCCTTGTTAGGAGCATGAGTCTAGCATGAGTAGTTTGAGTAAGAGTAATATTTTAACCCTTCAAGCACCTATATGACACTAGGCTTATTCCACAAAAGGCTTGTGCCCATATGACATTAGAATTATTCCATGAAAGTCTTGCGCTTATGGATCTACCTAAAGCTTTATTTGAATTGATCGTGTCCCCTAATTAAAATATTGTGTCATGGCACAACTAGCACAACGTAGGCCCTAATTCCATCTCAAATTCACTTTGGGTGAGTGCTTAAGGCCTGTGTCTTATATGGATTGATGTCGGTGTAGTTGAGTATTCAAATGTTGAGTGCAAAGGTAATATCCCATATTTGTGTGTGGTTGTAATAAATCAAGAACCAACTAAAACAACTTTGTATGCCTTTTATACAATACCTAGGTTCTAATTATGACCAAAATAAGCCTTATCAACATGATTTTCTTACATCGAAAATTGAATTAGATGGCAAATAAGTTATATGAAGTCCTAAGAGGTCTTGGACTAATATAATTTCTTTACATGAGATCATATCTTTTACATTAGTTTCCTTTGCATTTGAAGATGTTTTTAAGGGGTTTTAATTCCATTTCTAAGTTTTTCAAGATCGAATACACATATCATTTCACTTTTAAAATATTTAAAATGATTTTTCAATGTACTAATATCAAAAACAAGTTATAATAATGGTTTACACGTCAGAATAACTCATTTTTTGCTCAAAAAGGGTAGTTTGATGAGTTTATACAGACTTGAGGTGCACATTTCTATATGAAAATTCCTTAAATGTGTTTCTTGGTATTATACAGTTCATCACCATGAGTTTCAAGATCTCAAAGGTCTTAAAAGTGCAAAAATGCTTCTTCTCCTTCATCTCCCTCTTCATAAGCTCACAAGGGTAGGTTTCAAATGCTTGATACAGACATAAGAGAGAGATTTGGGTCTTAATATTTTTACCAAAGAAGGGGTCCCTATTATGATTTATGTTTTTTTTATTGGATGTCATATTCATACCCTCTCTTTTATGAACAATCGCTAATAAGGTAGGGTAGTTTGGATGAGCTAGTTATCCCCACAGGCTCATTTTATTCATTGGAATGGAAGTTTTTCAACTTTAATGTATCAAGATAATTTATGGATATTTTTAGGGTCTATTTAATCATATCAAAAGTTTATATAAACCTATTTTGCATGTGTGATCCCAATTTTTTAGTAAAGCCTCATTTTTTCATATATGATAAGATGGTTGTCTTTATTTATTCATTATTTTAGGGTTTTATATAGGTAAATATGATTCCATGTGATTTTATAATGTATTACACCATCCTCCTTGTCTTTTAAAGGCTCTCCCACATGTCTAGTTATCTTATATCATCCTCTCTTAGTAGATTTTAGGTTGATTATCAAAGATTATGTTATTGGTTTGTTTGTATAAATTATTTAAGAAGGATTTACCTTGAAGTATCAAAGGTGTACAGTTATCTTGACCATCACATAATTATGATATGTATGGAGGGTGATTTCAATATTTTATAAGGTTAAAATAGACCTCATGGAGTCTTCATACATTAAAATGTAGTCACATAGGTTTCATCTTTTTGGGAAGATACGTATTGATGCTCATTAGGTATCAATATCTACTCCATTAAAACATAAAAATTAATCCTATAAATTATACACACTCATAAATAAAAATTAATGGCCTCAAAAAAGGTGAAATACATAAAAGGAGGGTCTACGCCTAGTATAGTGCACATATAAGCTCATCACGAGCATAAAAGGAAAGTAAATGGTCTTGTGTACTACATGTAGGAATAACAAGCCTATATGAAAGTAAAAAAGAGCATATATTGATTCCAAAACAATATATAGAGACCATCAAGATGACTAATGGTAGTGAAATGGGTTTTTGCACAGCTACAAGCCTAGCTAGTCATGTACAAGTTTTCCCATAAATAAAGGTCTAAGTATCATAATTGAGAGTGTTATATGAATCCAAAACTCATGGATTAGAGATTAGAGAACATTCATGATTTTTTCTTAATGAAAAATTGTTTAAAAAATCTAAAAATATAAGAAAGGGTAGACCTACAAGTTTTCAAACTTGTAGGTCTCCTTTCTTATTTAAAACACAACTCTTGCATAAGAAGATGAGGTTTTGAGGGATAGAAGAGGGGTGGAGGTGATGAAAGGTATGAATTATTGATAGAGATATAAATATAATAAAATATACATATAAAATCTTAACACTCATTCAAAAATCTATTTAGACCTAGAGAGTTGTCTACAAGCCTATTTGAAACATAAACTTATCCTTAACTAGCATTGAAGAGAAGGAATAATGTCACATTTTAGAACTGAAGCTTAGATAAATGAATATGCAGGTTAAAAATATCATTTAAGACCAAAATATTCCTCAAACATAACCTCAGAGGATGACCAAAACAATGTTTTTCACCCTCTATAGTCACCTACAGCCAAGATACTCTTATCACACATAGTTGTGCTTACTTGAGAAAATTGCAAGATTTTATATGTAAATTGAGGTTGAAGAGGATATGAGTGTATGGATTTATAAATAAGGATCATGTGAGACAAATAATATAACTTTATTTTAATCTACTTTCAACATTAAACCATATGACTGTTTGTAGGGAAAATGGTCTTAATTAGGTGGTTTGAAGTATGTGTGCCAAATTATGAAGTATAGATAATATAGAGTGAGATTAATGGTTTGGGTGGAAATAATAATTATTTAAACACTCATGATTCATATGAGGCACTTTAAAACTATCTTAGGTTCTTTAAGATCAAAATGGAAAACTCTGTTGTAGGGTTGGAGAGACCTGCAGGCTTAAAACCCTCAAGTGTATGTTATGGTCAATAAAATCAAACCTTGAGAATATAGGTACCAATAATTTTAAAGGAAACACATTGAAACCTAAGGAATGATAATAAATAATAATAAGTTAAATTCACCTTGAACACCATATGAGTGTTTACAGGTAGGGTATGAGAGAGCATGTGAAGAATGATAAAGCATGAACATTAAGAAACAAGTTCATTATATGGTCTACAAGTAACCAACTAGTACTAAAACCTATGAGAATTTCATTTAATGATATTAAATTTTTGAGGATCATACTCAATATCCTAAACCCCAAGATGGAATTCGAGCAAGGTTATAGTGTAAACAGTGATAGGAAAGGATGCAAATAGTTGCATTAGAGTTTGAGATTTGGATGGATAAACAAGTTGATGGAAACTAAGATGATCTCGTGCAACATTATAAAGTGTTATAAAAATGGTATCTCCTATTATTACAATCAAATACACTTAAAATATATATACATGCCTATATATGGGTATAAGAGATGGTCGGATACATGTTATGTGATAGGACCGATCAGAGTTTACCAGAGCTTCATTTCATGCACAGATAGTTTAACAGAATCCATAAGACAAATATTTAATCACATTTCAATATATTATTCCACACTCTTTGAATAATAAATAATATGGTATTTTTCATTTAAATAGAAAAACTCTTTCCTATAATTAAGGAGATCATATCTCCTTAAATCTCTCACTTGACTCCCTAATATAACTCACAAACCTATAAGCAATATATTGTTATAAAACATAACAATATATCTTAACAATATAATCTAATCTAATCTATATTCATAACATTTTTTATAACAATATTATGACAACTTATTACAAACAAATATAAATAACAACCAATTATTATTTACCTCTCGGTAAATACCCAAATTCACTAATGTAAAATCTAATTCCTAACATTCCCCCCCATAGTTTTTACATAGTGAAAAAACATTCACACTCTTATTTTTAGTATGCTCACCCATTGTATCATTCCCTATTTGGATCATGACCTTGATATAAAGAGAGCCTCACTCCTCCCATGTTTTTACAAGTTTACCACAAACCTTGACATGAATAGGAACACCATCTACCTCAAAGAATTGGCAAAAACAAAATTATATGCAACCACATACTCTTAGGTTTGCATACTAATGACACAATCTTGCTACACATGACCATTATTATGCAAAGGAACACATCTTAAATTTATTTTATATGACTATAATGGATATGTCACTAAGGGTCATCTCCATAAATACGTAAGGTAGTTACGGATCTCTACAGTATCTGCTCTCCTAACTATTGCCAAAATAATATCATTTATTATAGTTTTGTGGATCTCTGCCATAAACCCTTTAAAGATCCATGAACTAACTTACATTTGTGCTTTCTATCCTTTCACTATGTTCTCACATTAGGGAATTATGTTTGAAATTTCACATAAATTACAAATATTTAACAAGAATATTCTTATGTTCTTATTTTGCAAAAACACAGTGGAAACTATAAAAACATACCACAAAAATGTCACCACATCATTGGTGTGGCCTCATCATTGGCAACTAATGAGAGGTCACTGAAATACATCTTTCTTTCATGTATCTCCAACCTCAAGTAAGAGATGTTTCTTACTTATCAAATTTGTCTTTGAGATGCTCTGATGGTTCTGGTAGGTTCTCTATTGGTTGCTTCCATAGAAATTGGAACCCCCTCATATTTTGAACTTCACGTATAAGCAAAAATGTGTCTATAAGGCAATTTTTTTTTTTTTTTTTACAATTTTTAACTCTATATGACATAGGACTTTTGACAAAATGACTCTTGACTCACTTTTTACAATTTTGAATTTTTACACATCTTTAAAAAATGGACCTCTTAAAAAATACTCACAACAACTCCAAATTTTTGAAAAAGAAAATCAATTGGACACTTTTGATGACTCATACTTCAAGATATTGAATATCATTAAATGACTCAAAGAATGACTTGACTTTTTCTTTTTTAAAATAAAAACACTATAAAACTATAATTATGGCTTTAATAACCCTACTAAAATATAAACCAGACTACTTAAATGATATAGATTCATATATTATTAACTAATTATGAACCCCACTTTACTATGTATGACTCTAAATATTAAAATTAAGACAACTACATTATAATACGGATAAACAATAAACTTAAAACTATGTAGACCAAACCTAAAGAATGGTAGATACTAAAATCACTTCCATGTGGTGAGAAGGGGATCAATCTTGCAGTCACATTGAAGAATTGTCAATTAGAACATTGAAAACCTTGATGACATTAAATTCATAATCTGAATTTTGACACGACTTAAGATATTTGGTGGTGATAAACAAATTAAACAAGACTCAGGGTCTACCAATGTGCCATTTCTTTTCTTCTTCTAGGGTTTTGGTAAGCATAGCCTCTATAATTCATGCATAATTGATTGTATCTCAAACTTCATTCATTTGAAGAGATATTCTTGGTAGGTCCATCAAAGTAATCACATAAAGGTAGTTTCTAATAAATGTGAATTATCACTTCACCTTTATGGGCATGTTCCCTGGTTGGGGTTGTAATTCTCTCTACATTTTAAAATCATACAAATTTTTAACAACATATGTCATTATCAAACTTGAGATTTACTACAGTGCGAGGGTATTTGAGGAAACCTGGTAGAATACTTGGCTCAATGAGACAAGTGAAATAATGTGAAAATAAAATACAGTTCAAGCAATATGAAGCACCATGTTTGCACATGATTGGGATCATTTGCACACATAAATACAAATATAAATGCACAAAAGATAATGGGAATAACAAACTAATCAGAGAATATGATCACCAATGCATGAATCTAAAAAGACCAGCTAAGATATGAAATGTCTCCTTTTACCAAAGTCTCATTCTAAATATTAATAAAATATGTAAATACTTTTGGATCTCATGGCTATCCCACTTTTATACCACTAATAAGATCAATTAGAGTTTACCAAAGCTTCATTTCATACACAGATAGTTTA
This sequence comes from Torreya grandis, assembly GCA_037957365.1. Lineage (NCBI taxonomy): Eukaryota > Viridiplantae > Streptophyta > Pinopsida > Cupressales > Taxaceae > Torreya > Torreya grandis. Next base: position 2,267,711 of record JARHVA010001297.1, on the reverse strand, counting down.
ACAAAATCCACAAGATAAATATTTAATCACATTGCAATATATTATTCCACACTCTTTTAATAATAACCAATATGAGAGTTTACATTTAAATAGGAAAAATATTTCCTATAATTAAGGAGATCATATCTCCTTAAATCTCTCACTTGACTCCCTAATATATCTCATAAACCTATAAGTGATATATTGTTATAAATCATAATAATATAATCTAATATAATCTATATTCATAACATTATTTATAAAAATATTACAAAAACTTATTAAAACTAAATAAAACTAACAACCAATTACCATTTACCTCTTAGTAAATACCCAAATTCACTAATGTAAAATCTAATTCCTAACATTATGCTTGAGAATTGAGTTTGAATAGATGAACCAGGCCTATGGAGGCCATGAGAGTAAAGAAAACTTTGAAAATACCTAGGAGTGATATAAAGAGATAACATACTATTAATTTATATACCTATAGTCTCACAAACCTACAGCCATATTAATAAAATAATGATGACATATATAGGCTTGTTAGATGATGGTGGTAGATGAGATCATGAAGTATAAGGGAAAAAAAATACTCAGTTTCATAAGGTTTATTAGACATCTCAATATGTCAAGGATTGAATAAATATTGTAGATACCTATTCAAGGTCATCATTCCATTAACTCCTACCCTCATTCAAGACTAAGAACTCCAAATGACCACCTACAGGTCAGTCTAACTGAGCTTAAGTTGTCTCCAAGGTCAAAAAGAGAATGTGAAGCTCAATGGTGAATTTGAATTTTAGATGAACAAGTAATTGTAGAGGAAATTTTAAAGATAGATGCAAGTGTTATAGAGAATCATTAAAAATAAGAGATCTCTCATAAACTCAGTTGTGAGATCTAATGAGGTTATAGAGGCCTATGCACCAAATACATGAAGAAAGCTTGTGTGAGAGGAAGAAGTGAGAGTTTAGACACTTTCATAAGGTGATAAGAAGTTTTTAGTAATGTCATAGACCTATTAAATGTATTTATTCCATTACTAGTCTCATTTTAAGGCCAAGATATCATTATACACACCTATAGTTGGTTTATGCACCATGAGTGTTGTTTGAATAATTAAGATACAAGAGCAGTAAAATGGATTTCTCAAAGCCATTACAAGAAAAGGGACTGAATAAGTGGTTTATAAACTCACTAATGTCATAAAACTCTGATAAGTTATTAGTCAGAGTGAAAGGGACTAAATGTAGTAACTAGGGTCAAGAGCATGGTTTTGCTCACAAACCTTGAGCTTAAGATAAAGATGTTGCATGGGGTCTTAAGGGAAGAAATGACTAATAAGATAATTTTAGAAGGTCAAAATGAGTGTCATAGACCTTATGAAAGTGTTTATATCTCAAACTAAATGTCAAAACTATTAGGAATAAATACATAAATTGATATGAAATAATTTCACATAATCACAATAATAGATATAAACATAGATGCCAACAAAATAGAAATAAAATGCATAACAAGAAGACCAGACATAACATGGTTCACCCAATGTGGGCTACATACACCAAGAAAAATTTGTTCATATTTTATTACAAGCCAAAAGAGTAAAAACCACTATCAAATTAGTTTTCTCACAATTATGATGCACAAATATTGTTTAGAGTTGCACTCAACAAACCCTCTTGAATTCACACGCTCTATTCTTCCTTCTCAAACCCTTGTTCTCATGATGTATTACCTAAAAAATACCCATAAATACATAATACACCAACAAAGTGGTATTACAAAATAATGGGTACCAAAACCATGGGTGGAATCAACCCAAAATGGTTTCCCATTAAAAGGGGTCTAAAAAACATTTTGGGGGCTACCGCCCCCAAAACCCCATTTATCAGGGCTACCACCCCTAAACCCCTGCTCAGGGCCTGACCTTGCCTTGAACCTTAGTGAGAAAAACATATAAAAAATTTATTACATTTAAAATGTATATTATTTTAAAATACATTATAATTTATAAATAGGCTCCACAACACAACAAAAGCATCACTTTCAAATCAAATTTCTCTCTCGACCTTAAAGAATGTAGTTTGCCTAGTTGAGGAGGTAATTTCTTATGGTCATAAATTTCATGAGGTTTTTCATGGGAATTCAATCCCATAATGTATGTTATATGTGTCTCCCTAATCCAAATTCTTGGCATTAGTTTTGGTATTATCCCCCTACTTTATGAATCATCATTAAGATGATAAGGCACTCATAGCTTGCCTAAAAGACCAATTTTGACTAGTCGATAGAGATTATTCTCTAAAGTGCATGAAATGACCTAGAATTATTCTAAATCAACTTAAACATTTTTATATACTCTAAATAGTTTCTTACCATGGTACTTGCTTATCCTTGCACCTATATAGATTTAATGAAAAATGTAGTTTTATGATATTTTTAGCCTTAAATAGGGTGTTGAAGACCATGAATACATGTAAACCATTTTAAGAGGTAACTTAGGGTGTATTTCACTTTTACAAGTCCAAAAACCAATACAACCTACCCTATAAGTACTCAAACAAACCTAATTTTTTAGGGCAGTCCAAAACAGGCTTAAGGAAGGGCCAGTTTTTTTGCCATTTCTTAGTTTACCTACTTGCACAAGGTTTCAGAAGCCCAAATTTATCATGGAGTAGTTTATTATCAAGTTTAAATTAAATCAAACACTTCTTATAATTTTCAAATGTGTGGGATAAATTTGGAGCAAAAACTGTGTTTCTAGCCTAGAAGGCCTAATTAGGCCTAATTAGAGAGAGAAAGTGAGCTAAAAAGATAAATTCCAATCATATTTGGATCCTAAACTATAAGTGGATACTATGTCCTCAAAAATGTCTTCATTTATCTAATATCCTCTATACATTCTTCTACACAAGGAGGTTTACCTATTTTTAAGGCTCTAAGGAATAGGGAGAAAAAGCAAGGTTTTCGTGAAAAATCACATCTTTTAGATAATTTTATGGTTCCAATTGTCTTGTTGCATGTCTGATATGTTTTTTAGAATTCATATATGGATTATAAATAATTTCTTAAATGCAAAACCAACTTTTCACCCTTCTACGCCTCATTGCAAAAGAATAGTTCAAGTGGTCAGATCACCCAAATTAACGTATAGAAGCTATTCAATAAGCTTTTCAAAGGTTCCCTATCATCATCCATACCACTTTAAGGAAAATAAAAATTCATAGTTTTGTTGGAAGAAGGATTTAAGGGTTAAAGGAGTCTCAACAATCAAGAAAGAGACCTTTTGCTCTCCTACACCTAGTCAAAGAGACAATGTCAAACAAGCTTCAAAGAGTCTTCTAACAGCCCTTTGAAAGTGGAAATATCCCATAAATGTATGAGGAGAAGATTTTAAATGAATACTTTATCAATAAATGAAGACCCATTTTCAAGGAATAAGACTCATTAATTAATAAAAACAATCTAGTATATAGGGAGTGCAAGCAAGAATATAGGCACTTCAAGGAATCAAACTCCTACAATCAATGCTAAGACTTATTCAAGCTTCCAAAAAATATCACGTCTATTTCTTATTCCATTTTATAAGAGTAAAAATAAATGATATATCAAATGCTATGTTGGAGTTGGAGGAAGATAAAAAATGACACATTCCTAGTTTCTTGGCTCTTGTCTCTCTCTCTCTCCTTTCTCACTATTTCTTTAAGTATGCCTAGTTTTGGAATTTGTAAGGATATTTAACCTAAGTTGTGGTAGAGACCTACTCATAAAAACACTTGTACTTGGATCTTTGAATTGTAATATATAATTTTTCCTCCACAAAGCTTATGACTAGTGTATGCTAATGGTTATTTGATGAATGATAGTGATATTGCATGCTTCCTTTCATTCTTTCCTCTCATATTTACCTATTTTTAGGTGATTCTTCATCCTTTCAAGATACATACTAGGATTTAATGGTTTGGTATGTATGGAAAGTGTAATCATTCTTTAGTGTCCTTGAGAGACTTTTTGATCAACTACCTTAGATCATGCATCAATATAAGTCTCTATGTGAAATATTAATGTTTGGATAACCTTTACTTAAGTAGTGAAATCAAGTTCATGTCATTATTCAACCTTATTAGTACATATTAGATAAGTGAAGGACACATTTTGGTAGATCACCTCAATTAGATAGGTTTTATTTTACTTTTTCTTCCTTCTTTTCTCCTTATAAGATGGTAGTTTATAGTATAGAGCCTAACTGATACATCAAGGGTAGCTATCCCTTAGAATCTAGATATTAAATCTACTTATTAGGCCTCCCATAGCATAGGATTGTCTCCATGTTACTCCAAACTATGAAGGCCTGAAATAACCTTTACAAGGGTACAAGTTTGAGAGATAAGAATTTTTGGCATGCTCGATGGGACCAAGGTCCAAAGCAGTGGTAGGATTTTTGGGTTTCTTCTTTTACATATCAACCTTTGTAAGCATTCAAAACATTAGTGTCAACTCTAAGCTCAATCAACTAGTTTTAGTAACCCAAACACTGGTCCAAGTACATCATGTTTTCAATTCACTATCTTGATAAAGTTTGATGGATCTATATAAAGAACATTTATGTCTTATACATCCTTATTATTCATATTATAAACCACACCAGCCTTGTCTTAAACCTTATCAGCATTACCAAGAGTCTTATCAGTCATATGATCAATCTTATCAAGAGTATGATAGGTCATATGAGTTTTATAGTTCTCCTTATCAGCCTTCATATAAACGTAACCATATGTCTCAATAATCTTATCAAGTTTTTCATGATCCTTAATATTAAGAGTGTGACTCTTACCCTCCTTGTGAGCCATATCAGTCTTATGACCAGCCTACACCTTACCCATATGGATATGATGATGCATATGAACAGCGTTGTTTTCAAGAAAGAATGGATGAGATGGAGAGCAAGATACTGTCATGTATAATAAAAGTTTGTTCAAATTCTCAATATGAGAAAGTGAGTGGGATGTTTCAAAATGTGTCTAATGATCCATTAGAGAGGAATGAGTTATGCATTTTTGTATTGGAGAATATGGAGACATGGGAGAGGTAACAAAGAAATTTAGATTAGGTATGTCAAGAGCCCTCTTTTATTCCTTATCATCCTTTTTATACTCTATATACTCATGAAACCATTAATCCTCCTTAAAAAGAGCCTTTCCAAGAAAGCATAGACAAGCAAGTTAAAGCATTGGAGTTTGAAACCAAAGAATATATTGTGACTTTTCAATCCATTGTTTTCCCTTCTCAAGAACCTAAATTTTTTCCATCTTGGAGGTCTATCCAAGAAGGTTTTCAAGACAAGAAAGATGTCCTAGTTGAAAATTTTTAAGATCAATTTATAGTTGTTAAGGAATCTCAAGGAGGCTATGAGAAGAATGAAATGGTTTTTGATAAGGATGAATTACTCATATGACAATTAAATTTGATCTATCTTCAAACATTACTACAAGAATCTTTAATTCTTAAGACCTCAAATTGAAAGGATGTTCACTCATTTTCCAATCCTATTCATAAGAAACCTACCATGCCTAATGCTCCCTCTAAAATTAATGAGTATAATCATCTCCCTCTCACCCTTTCCCTTTTCTAAGGGTAGACTATTCTATGAAGGATAGAGGAGGAAGTTGTAGTTACAAATGAGATTTTAGGAAAATGTGAGGAGAACAATTTAAGTGTGTATGAGGAAGAGATTTTACTTGATACTTAACTTGGGGTACAAGCAGAAAATGAGGTTGAAGTAGGAAGGTTCTTAAAGCCACCAAGCTGAAGTCATGAATGAAAAAAAGGATGATGATAACATAAGATGATTGGTAGTAGTATATTGAGTTCATCTAAGAGATCGAAGGCCTTTGCAAAGACACATTTATTATTTAAGAGCATGCTTATGATAAGGTTGATCAAGAGTCACTCATTGAAGACCATGATGTAAATTGAATTGAATATGTAAAGCTCCTTGAAGAGCTTGATGAGCTTGTATCATCTAAAAAGCAATATGAGGTCTTTTAAAATTCCATAGAGACCTAAGGATAATGCCTAGTTGAAGTATCATTTGATGAAATAGTAGTTGACAAGAAATATAAATTGTGTCTTGGAGCACAAGATGAATATGTTTTCATAGGTGACTAGTTTTTTTTTTATTAACCCACTTGAAAAGATTCTAAGAAGTTTGGGAAACAAGAGGTATCACTCATTAAACATCATATTCAATGAGAACATTGCTTTGTAACATTTACCATATCTTAGAGGAAGTAAGTTAATTAATTTTCCTTTTGCTCCAAGTGGATCATTCTTTATCTTGGTTGTTTATTTTTAGTAGTTTCTTGCTTTACTTTCATAAGTGCTTGTTACACACTAGGTGTCTTATTAAGACTAGTTTCCTTTCCTTTGTTTTTAGTCTAGTTGTCTTATTATGTGTGTTGTTTCAAGAGTTATAATCAGTTTTCTAGGTCTGATCATGCTTGTTTTAGAGTGTATGAGACTTCATATTCCCAATGTACTTGAAAAGTTACTAGTTCTTAAGCATAACAGGCATGTTACCTAGTAAAATCACTAAAATGTTGACAATTTTGACCTTAGAAGTAAAGTTATCACCCTTATAATTTGAAACATTGCTTGTCATGCTTCTACAACCCTATTCATATCTTTGTCAAGGCTTTGGTAGTCTTCAAGTGATGATTTGTTAGACTTGTTAGCATTATTTATGGTAATATCTATGTCAAGCTTTCCAATGCCTTCAAAGTCAGTCTTGTGGGTCTTAGGGGTATGTCATGAAGTGTTAAGATGGTATATAGTTCTTCAAAGTCATTCCTTTCACTTGATCACTTGGTTTAAAGATTTTTAATCTTGTTTGATAAAATTAAGTTATTTTAGTAAAGTTTAAGGTTTTTAGAGAAACCTAGGTTTGAATTATGACCAAACTAAGACTTGTCAATATTATTTCCTTGCATGTAGCATTGAATAATATGGTAAATAAGTTATCTAAAGTCCTAAGAGGTCTTAGACTGATATAGTTTCTTTACATGAGATCATCTCTTTTACACTAGCTTCCTTTGCACTTGAAGATGTTTTTAAGGGGTTTTAAGTCCATTTCCAAGTTGTTTGAGATGGAATAAATGTATAATTAAACTTTTAAAAGCTTTAAAATGATTTTTCAATGAACTAATATATTAAAAAAGTCATAATAATGGTTTACATGTCAAAATAACTCATTTTTTACTCAAAAATGGTAGTTTTATGAGTTTATACAAATTTGAGGAGCTCATTTCTAGGTGAAAATGCCTTCAAGGTGTATCTTGGTATTATACAGGTCATCTCCATGAGTTTAAATCTCTCATAGGCCTTAAAATTACAAAACTTGCTTCTTCTCCTTCATCTCCCTCTTTATAAGCTCACAAGGGTAATTTTTAAATGCTCAACACAGATAGAGAAGAGAGATTTGGGTCCTAATATTTTTCCCAAAGTAATTGGTCCTAGTAAGATTTATATTTATGGAATTGGATTTTACATTCATCCCCTTTCCTTTATGAATAATCACTAAGAAGGTAGGGCAATTTAAATGAGCTAGTCAACCCCATAGGCTCATTTTCTTGGTTAAAATGGAAGTTTTTAAAATTTAATGAATAAGGAAAATTTAGGGAGATTTTTAGGTTCTATTCAAGCATCTATAAATTTTATTTAAACCTATTTGGCTAGTGTGAGCCAAATTTATCAATAAAGCTTCATTTTTGCATATATGATAAGATGATTGTCTTTATTTCTTCATTGTTTCATGGTTTTCTATAGGTCTCAGTCATTCCATGTGATTTTTTAATGTCTTAAACAATATTCCCAATACTTTTAAATATCTTTAACATTTTTGGTTATCCTATATTATCCTTTAGTATATTTTAGGTTGACTGTCAAAAATTATGTTATTGGTTTATTTGTATAAATGAGTTGAGAAGGCTTTACCTTGAATTATCATAGGTGTATGATTATCTTGACAATCACATAATTATGATATGGATGGATGGTGATTTAAAAAATTTATAAGGTTAAGACAGACCTCATGGAGTCTTCATATATAAAAACATAGTCACGTAGGTTTCATCTTTTTTGGAAGATACATCCTGATGCTCATGAAGTAGTCTTGATCCCTTGAATCAATATCTACTCCATTAAAACATAAAAATGAATCCTATGAATTATATACACTCATCAATAAAAATGAATGGCCTCAACAAAGGTGAAATACACAAAATGAGGATCTACACCTAGCATTATGCACATATATGCTCATCATGGGCATAAGAGGAAAGAGAATGGTCTTGTGTACTATATGGAGGATTAGTAGGCATATATTAAATTAAATAAAATCATAGGTTTATTCCCAAACAATCTATAAACACCGTTAGGTTGACTACTAGTAGCAAAAGGGGTTTTTGCATAGTTACAGGCCTAGGTAGTTATGTATAAGTCTACCTAAAAATAAGGTCTAAGTATCATAATTGAGAGTGTTATATGAATCCAAAACTCATGGATCAAAGAGTAGATAAAATTAATGGTTTATTCTCAATGAAACATTTTTCAAAAATTCCTAAAAGGATAGGAAAGGGTAGACCTATAGGTTTACAGACTTGTAGGTCTCTTTTATTATTTAAAATATAACTCTTGCATAAGAAGATGAGGTTTTATATGATAGAAGAGGAGTGGAGGTGATTAAAGGTATTAATTATGGATATAGGTCTTCACATGGGAAAATAAACTTACTTAAAAAATATCAACACTCGGTCAGAACTCTATTTAGGCCTAGATAGTTGTCTACAGGTCTACTTGAAACACAAACTTATCCTTAAGCATTAAAGAGAAGGAATAATGTCACATTTTGGATATTTAAGTTTAGATCAATGAATAGGTAGGTACAAAATGTCATTTAAGACTAAAGAGGCTTCAAACATAACCTAGAGGATGACCAAAATAATTCTTTTCAACCTTTGCAATCATCTATAGCCAAGAGACTCTTAGCGCACATAGTTATGCTTGCTTGAGAAAATTGAAAGATTTTATATGTAAACTAAGGTTAAAGTGGATATGAGTGTATGGATTTATAAATAAGGATACATGGGGGACAAATAATAGACCTTCAGCTGAATCCACTTTAAACATTAAACCATATGATTATCTACATGGAATATGGTCTTACTTATGTGTTTTGAAGTATGTGTGCCAAATTATGAAGAAGAGACAATGTGGAGTGAGAGTAATCATTTGGGTGGAAATAATAATGATTTAAACATGATTTATAGGATTAAATTTCAAAATATCTTAGATGCTTTAAGATCAAAAGGGAAAACTCAGTTGTAGGGTTAGAGAGATCTACAAGCTTAAAACCCTCAAGGGTATGATATGGTTAGTAAAATCAAACCTTAAGCATATAGGTACCAATAATTTTGAATTAAATGTTATGACGTGGAATTTCACCATTTTGGGGGAGTTATCTAGGCTCATCCACTCCTAGTCACAATATTGGGACAACCCCATGTTGTGGGTAACCTATGATGGGGCTGAACCTCTAGAGAAGGTTGGATTCCTCTTGATGGATCACCTAAAATAATGCTACTATATGAAAAAGGGTTGGAAAGTGGGAAAGGGCTCCTAATAAATTTAATTAGGTAATGCACCAAATTAAAATGGGAACCTCCCATTAGCTTGAACCCACACTTGATCAGCATAAGATAATTGTATCTCATACAACCTCACAAACCAGCTAATGAAATATCCTTAAAACACACAAAAGGAGGTCAGAAAAAAGACAATGGATGAGGAATATTCTCCTTCATAATTCCATCATGCACAACTCACTCAACACAAATCTAAGGAAAGAGATACGTAAAAAAAGTTTATTATTGCATCAAGAGGTAGTTCTTACAAATGCTTGATAGGGTTTAGCCTAATCAATATGAGCATATTTTGAAATATCTCAAAGAGTCCCTTACTCTTTAATATCAAATATTCCTTGTGGGAATCCAAAATTAGAGAGATAGTTACAATGTGGAAGAAGATGGAAGATACAGATAAAGGGGAGAGAGGGGAGCATGCCATCTGAGATCATTAATTGAGCTACCACCTTTTTTGAATTTTGAACTAATTTTAATCTAATCAGGTCTATCCTTTCATCAATAATCTAACCTTCATTTGCTCCAATAGTCTTCAAGCTCTTCTCATTGGCTGAGAAATGAACTAGAATATAAGGTTTTGTTTTGCATGATGAGTCATGACTAAGTATGTTGGAGAAAAGATATTTATGGTTTTGAATAGTATTGAATGCTCTAACTACATTTGTAACCACTATATCCCTTTTCTTTGATCTTCCATGCCATTTTCCACTTAGATTCATTATAAGGACAAAATCCTCATATCCTTGGGCCTGACAAAGCCATGACTATATCTATTTTATGAGGCTTTAAGTACCTACCTATTGAGGATATGACTATTTTGGAAGATAAGACACTCTTACATATCTTGTTTATATTTACCCCTATTCTAAACCTAAACACAAGCTTATTATAGATTTAAAACCAATCCATTCATTGGTTTTCATATAGTTATCCTATCAATGAAAAGCCTACAAGTCACATAGCTTCCTTATTGATCTCTATTAGTTCTAAATAGACCTATTCTACCTCTAAACCTTATGGGATCTGAGAAGACACTGCACATGAGGATCTTCTTTATAAAATATAAATGAGCACACCAATGGAATAATCTTGAAACTTTTAGAGAATGGGGTTGACAAATTATAAATCATCAACTAAAGATCCTATCTAAGATTTAGTGATGATGGAGCTTCATCATTAGCCATATTGACTATATGACTACATTTCATGCTTAACAGTGGTCAACTAAACTCTAATGGTGGCATAGCCCTTTGGGATATTTTCTCTAGTTTGACCTAGGTCATGTGTTAGACCTCTACTCAAATTCTCATGTCTTTGACTTTTAATATTGGCCATTGATCTTAATCTGGGTTCTTTAATTGTGATACTTGTCAAATCCTCATTAATATTCAATATACTATAGTCAATCCATCCATTCTTTTGCTTTTATCACATGGTAGCTTCGTATTTGTCCCTAGGATATGTGAACTCATTGACCTCTCACTCACCATCAATCAACATCCCTATGATTAGATGAGCACCATTGGATCTACTTTGTCATGCACTATCAATATTAATTTAAATATTTCAAACATGTACCATTGATTTACCTAGCAACTATTGTGGTCATGACACTTAGTAGCTTCTTATTCATTTATGGGGTCCACTAACTAGTTGACCTTTCACTCGCCATTGATATACTTTAATACAATGGATCTCACACCATTGATTAGCTTAGACCCATTAGATTTTTTAGTTACTATGCACCATTAAATATTCATATGGGCACTTGAGATCTTTCCACTTATCAACTTCACATTAAATCTTAGGATACACTAACTTTTTGACTATGAGTTCATAATTGATCTCTAATGAAGATTAAACATGATCCATTAGATATTTAGGACCCACTAACATTATTGATCACCCACTCATTGTTGGATATTGACTCAAGCTCCCATGATCTGGACACTTGTCATCCCTTCATTTATCTTTAAGATATTTAAATTCAAATATCTATTTTCCACATCTTTAACTTGACATTTATGTGCACATCTCAATCTGTAAGTTCAAATTTGGAAGCTTATATCTTGAGATAGAGAACTCATCAAGATACAAAATTTTTAGAGGATGTTTATGGGACAAAAATAATGATTTCCATGTATTCCTTTAGCTTTGGTTGACCTGTCAAGTGCATATATCAAATGTGCAACTAGACTGATCTATTTATTTTTGCATGATGTTTGATGATGATCTAGTCTATCTTCTTCACTTTCTCAAGTCATTTGATCATTTGGTCAATCAATAACTTTGCTTAGTTGATCTATCCAGGTAGAATATTTGTATGTGGGCCAAATATGGCTAACATATTTGGTGACTCATAGGGAATTATGCCTATTATGCTTGAGAACCTAGACCATTTGTCTTGGCTAGTCCATTAGGCATGGAGTCTCCTCTCTAGTTCAAAAATTTGATCTAAATCTAAAATGAATTTCCCCTCTAGATAAATCCTCTTGAAGTAACAAGGACCAAAATAAACAAAACAAAACAAAGTGTCGAAGGCACTTTGGAAAAGGAAACACACAATAAGAAAGGAAACTAACCTAAACAAAGCAAGGGCAATTAACCTACTAAACAAATGTGCACATGGGAATTTAGATAAAAACATGAAATATACTCTAATATATATAATATTTTACAATAATTTATAATCACCTTCATCTTGGGTCAAATGGGAAACTTTTAGTATCATTCACTTATGACAAACCAAGATGAAAAATATCTTGCTTTACAGGTACCAAAATTACTGAACTAGGTAGCTTAATGGCCAATACTTTTGATGTGCTCTCCAATGGATGAAAAGGAAAAAATATGCATCAAACATATACATACTAGTCCAAGTCTTCCAAGTTTGGTCCATGTTGGACTGCAGGAGCACTTTCTTGATGTTTCTCATCACACTTGAGAAAGCCTTACATGAAGACTTCATTTAGACTCTTAGGAGTAACTGCACTTGGTTCACTTGGTGGTTTAAAAATACCATGTTATTCTACCTTGTATTTGTGTAAATAAGGATTTATCATGCTTATAACATCATGCTCATAATGTTTTATAGGAATGAGATGTCTCTTATCCTCTTCAAACTCTTTGGCTATGGAATTGAACTGCTACCATAACTCTTTAGGATCTTCATTGTATGCTTCTCAAGTTGTATCACTTGAGCACTTGATATGTCTCCTTAATCAACCTCACTCAATATTTCATCTTATTCTTCAACTACAGATGAAGGTTGACTTAACCATCAAAGCTCTAAAAGATGGCACCTATATTGCTCAATCTTTGATCTCATTTCCTCTAGCTCCAATATATCAGGGTTATCTTCAACTGACACCTCATCTTGAAGTGAACCAACCTTAGGTACCTAGTTTTGATCCTCTTCTTCATCTATGTATAATGTACCTTCAGTAGTCCATTCAAGGTCTACCCCATGTTCAACTTGAGGATTATCTTCTTTAGGCAATTTTACAACATTATTCTACTCTATTTCACTCAAGAAATCTAAGTACAAATGTTGCCATTGATCTTCTAATTTGATTAAGCTAACCTTGACCTCCATAATAGGTTCATAAAGGTTGTCCTCTTTCTTCTCATCAAACTTATACAACTCGAGAGTTGAAACATGTTCTTCCCTATGAATTTCACTACCTATCATGATTTCCTCATCATATACACTTACATTTTCCTATTCAGGTTCACCAATGATTGTGATATCCTCCTCTATCCTTTGTAAAATAATTTCTTTATGCAAGAGGGAGATGGTGGGAGGGTGAAGAAGTTTACCTTGCTTTTGGATTAAGAGAGTGTCCTTCTAGTTAGGGGCTTTGAATGGCTTCTTTGGTGGATCTTGAACTGGTGTTTGGACCTCCATAACTCTTTATTCTCTTCTAAAATGATTTCAATGATGGAAATGAGTATGGAACATACACTTTTTCTTCCCTTTGAATGATTATAGGAGAGAGTGGCCTCACAAGTGAGGGCATGACATAGCCAAATTTGAATGTGTTGGAGAAGATCCATGATGGAATCAATTTATGCTCTTGAGTAGGAATAGTCATAGGGGTAGGAGAGGGCAAACTAATTGGCTCAGGTTTGACACACTCTTTCTCCCATTGATCAAACACCTTTTTAATGGATAATACCCACCCTTTCAATTATTTATTATTGACATGTGGATAGTCAGCTTCCTTAATGGATGCCCACACAATCCAAAAGTCTTACAAGAATATATGTATCCCCTCTATGGCATGAATAGGGAATTCTTGTCCAATATTAACCCCCTCATTAATTTTCATGATTATTCTCCCTTGGTCTAGTATTTCCTCTCTGAGTTTTGAAAAGGATGGACTTTGACAAGGTTGACTAGGGAGTTGATTAGGAACTCTTGAAGGCTGATCTTGAGACTCTTGGAATGAAGAGGACATATAAGATTGATCCAAATGAGCCTGCTAATCTTCATAAGATATTAACACACTATCAAAATTTTGGACCATGTTTCTCATCATTGTTATGTCCTCATTTTTATAATATGACCATTTTTCACCCTCACAAACTGACCATCTATTATTGACCAACTAAAGATAACTCCTTGCCTCTTGTAGAACATGGATAGGAATGACTATAAAAAACTCAAAACCCCTACCAATCTCCCTTATCAACTCAATATAAACTGATAATGCTTGCTTGACTCCTGAAAAGGATGTAATAGGATAAGCCTAGTATTGACAAGGGGAATTAGAGGACTAATTTAAATGAAAAGGAGGCTAACCTTGGTCATATGCAGGGGTGTGAGGAGGGAAAAGGCCATGATAGGGTTGATAGGCTATTTGAGGGCCACTTGGGGGGAACACATAAACATTATTTGCTTGATAATAGTGATGTTAAGGTATAAAATAATCATATTGATCAAAATATGGTTGATTATACATGGATAAGAATGATTGGAGAAAACTCTAAACCCCTACCAATCTCCCTTATCAACTCAATATAAACTAATAATACTTACTTGACTCCTGATAAGGATACAACAAGATAATCCTAGTCTTGACAAGGAGAATTAGAGGATTGATTTGAATTTAAAGGAGGCTGACCTTGGTCATATGTAGGGGTGGGAGGAGGGAAAAGGCTATGATAAGGATGATAGGTTGTTTGAGGGCCACTTGAGGAGAACACAAACATTATTTTCCTGATAAATGTGATGTTGAGGTAGAAAATAAACATATTGATCAAAAGATGGTTGATTATACATACTAGATTACAATGATTGGGTACTTAGTTAGGCTACTTAAACCAGTTGATAGATACTTAGAGTCACCATTGATGTTTGAACACTTGCCTCCAAAGGCTGATTGGATGAAGAGAACACCAAAACTCTTCACTAGTGAATAATGTAGTAAGTCTCAATAGGTGTGCTATAAACTATTATGATGTGAAATTATACCCTTGTGGGGGAGTTTTTTAGGATCCTCCACTCTAAGTTACAATATTTGGATAACCCCAAGCTATGGGTAACCTATAATGGTATTGAACCTCTAGAAAAGGATAACTTCCTCTTGATGGATCACCTAAACTAATGATACTAACGAGAAAAGGGTTAAAAAGGGGTAAAAGGATCCTATGAAAGTTAACCAAGTGATGAACCAAATTAAAATTGGAAACTCCCATAAGATTGGACCCACACTAGATCAACATAAGATAATGCTAGCTCACACAACCTCACAGACTAGCTAATTGCATAGGTATTTCATGAACTAGGTTCAAGGAAAACACTAATCCAAACCTATAATAGCTTGAAAATGCCCTAAAGGAGATTAAAAAGGGGGATAATGGACAATTAATATTATCCTTCACAATGTCATCATGCATAACTCACTCGACACAAATCCAAGGCAAGAGATAGGTAAGGAAAGTCTATTATTACATCAAGTGGTAGTTCTTACAAATTCTTGATAGGGTTTAGCCTAATAAATATGAGCATATTTTAAAATATCTCAAAGAGTCCCCTGCTCTTCAAGATCAAAGATTCCTTGTGGGAATCCAAAATTAGAGAGAGTTATAATGTGGAAGATGGAAATGCCATCTGATATCATTAATTGAGCTACCACCTTTCTTGAATTCTAAACCCTTTTTTATCTAATTAGGACTATGTATCCATCAACAAGTTAAGCTTTATTTTCTCTAATAGTCTTCAATCTCTTCTCATTGGTTGAGAAATTCACTAGAAGATAAGGGTTTGTTTTGCATGATGAGTCATGACTAAGCCTGTTGGAGAAAAGAAATTTATGGTTCTAAATAATATTAAATGCTCTAACTACTTCTCTAACCACTAGATCCCTTTTCTTTGATCTTCCACACCATCTTCCACTTGGCTTCATTATAAGTATAAAATACTCATATACTTGGGCCTAAAAAATCCATGGCTATATCTATTTTAAGTGGTTTTAAGTACCTACCTATCAAGGATATGACTATTTTGGAAGATAAAAAACTATTTCATATATTGTTTATACCTTACCCTACTCCAAACCTAAACATAGGTTTACTATAGATTGAAAACCAATCCATTAATTGGTTTTCATATAGCTATCCTATCAATTAAATTCATATAGGTCACATGGCTTCTTTATTGATCTCTGTTAGGTATAAATAGAAATATTATTCCTCTAAACCTTATGGGACCTGAGAAGCCACTGCACATGAGGATCTTCCTTCTAAAATAGAAATGAACACATCAATGGAATCATCCTTTAAATTTTAGATAATGGGGTCAATAGGTTTCAAATCATCGACCAAATGTCTTATCTGAGCTTTAATGATGATGGAGCTTCATCATTAACCATATTAACTATATAAATGCATCTCATACTTATAGATTCTTGACTAAACTCTAATGGTGGCATAACCCTTTGGGATATTTTCTCTACTTTGACCTAGGTCACATGTTTGACCTAGGCCATGTGTTTGACCTCTACTCAAAGTCTCATAGCTTTGACTTTTAATATTGGCAATTGATATTAATCTAAGTTCCTTAATCATGACAATTTTTAGCTCCTCATTGATCTTCAAGATCTTATATTAAATCCATTCATTCCTTCACTTATGCCATGTGGCAAATTCACATTCGTCCCCAGGATATGCTTACTCTTTGACCTCTTGTTCACTATTTATCATCATCCCCATGATTGGATGAGCACAGTGGGATCTAATTTTTTGCACACCATCAATATTACTTTTCATGGCTTGAACATGTATCATTTGTTTACCTAGAAACTATAGTGGTCATGACACTTTCTAGCTTCTCATTCGCTCTTGGCATCTACTAACAAGTTTACCATTTAGTCATCATTGATCTACATTGGTACGATGGATCACGTACTATTGATGATCTTATAACATTAGATTTTTTAGTCACTACATGCCATTAGATATTCATATGGTCACCCAAGATCTTACCACTTGTTAGCTTTTCATTCAATCTTAGGATACACTAACCTTTTGACTTTGAGCTCATCATTGATCTTTGATGCATGATTAAATGCACTCCATTGGATCTTTAGGACCCACTAACATCATTTATCACCCACTTACCATTGGATATTGACTCAATATCCCATGATTTGGACACTTTTCATCCCCATGTTTATCTTTAGGATATTTGAATTCAAATGGATATTTATTACAACTTTAACTTGACATCTATGTGCATGTCTCACTATGTAAGTTCAAATTTGGAAGATTATATCTTGAGATAGAGAACTCATTAAGATAAAAAAATTATAGTATGTTTATGGGACTAAAATAATCATGTCCATGCATTTCTTTATCTCCAGTCAACACCTCAATTTCATATATCAAATGTGCAACCAGACTAATCTATTTATTTCTACATGACGTTTGATGATGGTCTGGTCCATCTTCTTTACTTGCTCAAGTCATTTGATCATTTGGTCAATCAAGAAATCTACTCAATTTATCTGCCAGGTATAATATTTGTATGTGGGCCAAATTAGGCCAGAAAGAAACACATTGAAACCTAAAGAGTTTTAGTAAAGAACAATAAGTCAAATTCACCTTGAACACTATATGACTATCTACAATTAGGGTATGAGAGAGCATGTCAAGAATGATAAAGGATGAACATTGATAAACAAGATCATTAAAGGGTTTTAAATTAACCAAGTAGTATTTAAACCTATGAGAATTTCATTCAATGATATTAAAGTGTTGAGGATCCTACTTAATATCTTAAACCCCAAGATGATAGCTAAGCAAGGTTATAGTGTGAATAGTGACAGGAAAGGGTGTAAATAGTTGCATTGGAGTTTGACATTTAGATGGATAAACAATTTGATGTAAACTAATATGATCTCATGGAACATTATAATGTGTTCTAATGAGGGTATCTCTTGTGCTTGTAGTCAAAAACACATAAAATACATCTACATGCCTATATAGGGGTATGAGAGAGGGTTGGATACATGTTATGTTTGGGAATTGAAGTTTGAATAGATGAACCAAGGATGTGGAGGCCATGAGAGTTAAAATGAATTTGAAAATAATTGCGAGTTATATAAATATATAATATACTCTTAATTTGTATACCTACAATCTCACAAACCTACAACCATATCAAGAAAATAGTGATGACATCTATAAGCTTATTAGATAATGGTGGTAGATGAGACCATGAATTATAATGGAAATAACATAATCATTTTCATAAGGTTTTTTTGTCATATCAATATGTAAAGGAGTGAATGAATTTTGTACATACCTATTCAAGGTCATTATTCCATTTATTCCTACCCTCATTCAAGGCTAAGAACTCCAAATGACCACCTACAAGTTACCCTAACTGAGCTCAATTTATTTCCAAGGTCAAGAATAGGATGTGAAACTCAATGGTGAGGTTTAATTTTGAATGAACAAGTAATTTTATAGGAACTTTTAAATCTAGACATGAGTGTTACAAAGAATCATTCAAAACAAGAGAGCTCTCATAAACTTAGTCATGAGGTCTAATGAGGTTATAGAGGCATGTGCACCAAATGCATAAATAAATCTTGTGTGAGATGGATAAGTGAGATTTTAGACACTTTCATAAGTTTCTAAAAAGTTTTGACTAGTTTCACATACCTAATCAAGGTATTTATTCCATTCGCAGTCTCATTTGAAGGCCAAGATACCATTTTACACACCTACAATTGGTCTATGCACCATGGGTGTTGTTTGAATAATTGAGATTCAAGAATAGTCAAATGGATTTATATAATCCAATACAAGTTAATAATGTAATTATTAAGTGGGTTACACACTCATTATGTCACAAAACTCTGATAAGGTCTTAGTTAGAGTGAAAGGGACTAAATGTAGTAGCTAGGGTCAAGAGCATGGTTTTGCTCACAAACCTTGAGCTTAAGACAAATATGTTCTAGGGGAAATTAATGGAATAAATTATGAATTATATCATTTTATAAGGTCATCATGAGTGTCATATACCTTACCAAGGTGTTTATATCTCAAACCAAGTATCAAAACATCACTTTCAGGTCAAATATCTCTCTCTCAACCTTACAAAATGCAATCTACCTAGCCAAAGAGGTACTTTCTTATGCTCAAAACTTTCAAAAGGTTTTTCATGGGAAATCAAGCCCATATTTTATTTTATATGGGTCCCCATAATACAAATTCCTGACATTAGTTTTGGGATTATCCCCTTGTACTTTATGAATCATCGTTAAGATGATAAGGTACTCACAGGCTACCTAAAAGACCAGTTTTAACCAATCAAGAGAGATTGATCTATAAATTTAATTAAATTACATATAATTATTATGAAAAATATTTAAAAAAATTCTATACTACAAATAGTTTTTTACCATGGTACTTGCATGTACTTACACTTGTATAAATTCAAGTAAAACTGCACTTTTATGATATTTTGACCCTAAAATAGGGTATTTAATACCATGAATAAAAGAAAAAATTTTGAAGAGGTTAATTTTGATGTATTTAATTTTTAAAATTCTAAAAAACTATACAATTTACCCTATAAGTTCTAAAACAAACTTGATTTTTTAGGGCAGTCTAAAATAAGCTTAAGGAAGGGCTAGTTTTTTGGCCATTTCTTGGTTTACATATTTACACAAGGTTTTAGAAGCCCATATTTGTCATGTAATATTATATTATCATGGGTAAATTTAATCAAAATCTTCCTATAATTTTCACATGTGTGGGAGAAATCTAGATCAAAAACTTAGTTTCTAGCCTAGGAGGCCTAATTAGGCCTAATTAGAGAGAGAAAGTGAGATAAAAAGAACACTTCAACTTAGATTTGGATCCTAAACTTATCATGGAGATTTAATGGGATAATAGGTCCTCATAAATTTCTTTCATTATCATATATCCTCCATACATTCTTATGCACAATGAGGTTTACCTATTTTTAGGGTTACAAGGAATAGGGAGAAAAAGAAGGGTTTTGGTGTAAAATCACATCTTTTGGACTATTTGATGGTTATATTTTTTTTTCAAGTCTGATATGTTTTTTATTATTCATTAATGGAGGATAAATTCTTTCTTGAAGTAAATACCAACTTTTCACCCTTCTATGCCTCGTTACAAAAGAATAGTTCAAGTGGTCAAATCACCCAAACTAATGTATATAAACTATTCAATAAGCTTTTCAAAAGTTATTTATCATATTCCATGACACTTTAATGAAAATAAAAAGTCATAGGTTGGTTTAAATAATTATTCAAGGTTTGAATGAGTCTCAACAATCAAGAAAGATACCTTTTCCTATATTATGCCTAGTCAAGGAGACAAAGTCAAACAAGCTTCAAGGAGTCTTCTAACAACCATTTTAAGGTGGAAATACCTCATAAATGTATGATGAGAATTTTTCAACTAAATACTTGATCAACACATGAATATCTATTTTTAGGGGAGAAGACTCATTCCTCATGGAAGAAAATCAAGCTAGTATATAGGGTGTGCAAGGAAGAATGTAAGCACTTCAAGGAATCAAATTCCTCCTATCAATGCTAAGACTTATTATATATTACAAAAAATATCACATATATTTACTACACCATTTTCAAATATGAAAAAATATATATCAAATACTATGTTGGAGTTTGAGGAAGACAAAAAAATTGACACATTCCTAGTCTCTTGGCTCTTGTGTCTCTCTCCTTTCTCATTTTTTCTTTAGGTATGCCTGGATTTAGAATTTGTAAGGATCCTTAAACTAATTTTTGGTAGATACCTATTTATAAAAACACTTATACTTGGATCTTTTAATTTATTAAGATAGAATTTTGGCCTCCTCAAATCTTATGACTAGCGTATGCTAATGGTTAGTTAATGACTGATAGTGATATTACAGGCTTCCTTTCATTTTGTCCTTTCATATTTACCTATTTGTAGTTGATTTTTCATCCTTTTAGGTTACATAGTTTTATTTAATATTTTGGTATGTGTGGCAAGTGTAATCCTTAGTTTCTTTGAGAGACATATTGATTAATTACCTTAGATCATGCATCAATCTAACCCTATATGTGAAATATTAATGTTTGGAGAACCTTTACTTGAGTAGTGAAATTAGGTTCATGTCATTATTAAACCTTATTAGTGCATATTATATAAGTGAAGGACACATTTTGGTGTATCACCTCATTTAAATAGTTTTTTTTTAATTTATCTTCCTTCTTTTTTTCCTTTTAAGCTAGTAGTGTAAAGTAAAGAGCCTAATTGATGCATTAAGGGGAGATAGATCTTAGAATATAGAGATTTAATCCACTTATTAGGCCTCCCATATCCTATTATTGTCTCCATATTACTCCAAACTATGAAGTCCTAAAATAACCTTCACAAAGGTGTAAGTTTGAGAGATAACAGCTATGAGTATTGGAAAAAGACCCCTCACACCATGATGTCTGCAAACAAAACACTACATATCCCTTCATGATAGTATCTAAGTAATTTTAAAATTGTCAGAACACAATTTATAAAATAAAAAAAGATAAATAAAAAAAACTAAAATAAAGATGAAATTTTTTTGAAAAGTAAAATAGTAAAATTCAATTTGAAGTCTAAATAAAGAGCCTTTTTGTCAGTATTTATCTAAGGTGACAAGATAAAAAAATTCAATGTCTAATTACTCCAAATTTTTAAAAAAAAAATTGTTATGTTATGTATAAGATCCAAGCTTGAGGATTGTATTCTTTTAGTGTCAAGAATTTAATAAATTAAACTAAAACCCTAGGCCAAAAATAAACAAGTAATAATAAGCAATGTTGTAACTAAAGTGGACTCACCAAAATGTTTATATTATAATTGATTATGAATTAAAATTAACTCTAATTAGAAATTTAAACTATTGAAATCTCATCTAGGATGATATATTAGATAGAATATAGTAGAATACATAAATATATTGAATTTATAAAAAAAATTAAATTTTTAAAAATAGAAATAGGTTAGCATTATAATTATTCTTGTGATTTAGTTTAGTTTGTATTAAATTTCCACAAGATATGATTATATAAAAATTCTTATAAACATATATGTATCATAAAATAGTGGCTCGCTATCTATTGGGACAAGTCTATGGGAGGTAGAAAAGAACACAGTACATTGTTGGTTGTTATTGTGATTTTGTCATATCAAACCATATGCTAAATCTAAAAATATAGGTTTATTCACCTGTGTCTATATGTGATTTATTTCTATTTATATCTCAAATTTATGCACACAATACCTATAAAATTATAACCCTATTCTACACAATCACACAAAATGAGATAAAATGCAAAAGAGGAAAAATTAGAGGAAGTGGGAATAGTTGAGCTATCCTCAAAAAACCCCTTGTCAACTGAGTGGTGTATACATAGTCAGAATGACCTTAGACCAATGTATTTATCCCTTCAGGTAAGATCATATGAATAAAAATATAAAATTTGATTAGAATGCTTAACAAATAATTCCCTCAACCTACAATAAGCAAAGTTAGACTTAACCAAAGACTATAAAATTATAGCAAAATTTTAATACATATCTTTACTAAAAAAATAGATGCTTTTGAAATAAGAAAGAGATATGTCTTGTAAGTGAATTCTAGGTCCTTTCAAATGTGACCCTTGATGTCATTTTATATAGAGATTTGTTGTATTCAACACATCCCACCTTGTATTTTCTATGGAAAAGTGCGGATCACTTTGTTTTTAGAAGGCTTATTTATTATATGGTTGTACGTGCATGCTAGCCTATTTCATTATCTATGGAAATTGGGGAATCTTTGGTATTAAATCATCTTTGTTCCATGTGTTGTCCTCTTACAACCCATTTTCATTAGAATGACCTTTTTATAACTAACCTATTAATGAAAATTTTGGTAGCTTACTATGTATAACATATATCTGGATTTACTTATTTGAATTCACTTATTCATCATTATGGACATTTTTTTGTCTTCAGTGATTTGTTCTTAGACAACTTTCTCTTTAGTAGCTTTCATGTAAATATTTCTGATCGGGAAGTTTCTCTTTGGAAACTTTCTCCAACAAATCTTATTGAAAAACAATCTCCCCAAAGAAAATTTAGGTATTTAGAGACTTTCGGTCAAAACTCGCACCTTCAGTGACTTTTCTTCATAAATCTTCCTAAATGAATCTCTTCGAAGAACATTTTGATCTTTATAGTCTTTCATTCAGAACTCAAGGCTCACCATATCACATCATTTGGCCTAAATGCAATTGCTAACTCTTGACTAAACTACATAGTGATAAGTGTCAAAAATAATAGCCCTATGCCACCCCCCTAAATGAGTAATTATCCTACATGGCATTTGGACTAGGCCTAGGTGGTCAAGTTTGAATTGAATGAAGGTCACAAGCTTGTAGACATTGATTATTAATGGTGAATGAACTGAACAAGAATGCTAAAAGGTTATAATATTGAACCACTAACCAAACTCATATCCATTGATTTTCATTAAGCTCAAGCATATATTTCCTTCTGAAAATTCCAAACCCTAACTGCATTTAAACAAGTAGTAATTTATTTAATAAAGTACCAAGCTACCATCACCAAGATCTTGAATCCTACCAACATTAAGAACAAATAATGGAATCTTCATCTAGAGCATATATAGGATCCCAAGCACCATCTAGATTCTCTATTAAGGACTCAACAAAATACATTGATACAATTTTTGATGCAATAGTGTTTGGGGGTATCTACACCAATTACTCAGCTCTATAGAAGGTCATAAATAGAATCAACCCATTTGCTTACAAGGAAGACATCTCTATAAAAGAAAAATAAGTTATAGATGACTTAATTCCCTTCAAATTCTAGACACTCCATTATGTAGCTTCTAATCCTAAAGTCATGCCATGTATTGACTTATTATGAGACCAAATTTTTGAGAGGAGCATTACAGATGGTGATTTTCTAAACTATGTCATCAACAACACCATCATCACATACATATTAGGTAACTCATTCTAGAGTTATCTATGTTTACCCATTCCAAATGCAACCTTTGATTTACATAGTGTGGTTGGTCAAAGCAAAAACAATAATCTATAACAAGTAGTGAAGAAATAACATCTCCCAGGAGAGGCCTTCACACTCAAAGAAACCACCAAGAACCATGTGCCCATTACTAGGTTTCAAATTGGAATACACATTAGTATGGCATTGTTAAACCATTTGTTTGGCCACCTGAGCATCCACTTATTTTATTTGGAGTGGGTACCACTGCTCAATCTATTGATCACCTCATATCACACCTATGCACTAGGGGAGATTATCAGTGTCTGCCTGTAAGAGTTGATGTTGCACAAGGAAAAGAAGCCCCAAGGTGGAAATTTTTACATGTTTTCATATCTTTTGGATTTAGTCATGGGGAATATTTATATATATAATGGGGAGTTATGGGATCCAAACCCTAAATGCATCAAAAATAGAATTTGTGACATATATTCCTTTATTTATATTTGTGCATATGTGAGGAACATATCAAGAATTATAGAATATCTGTATCCTTAAGTCTATATGGCAATTCATGGTTAACCTTTGGCTAGGATATCCAAGAACATTTCCAATACACTCATGTCTTTGGGTGTTTATTGGATGTATTTGAACTATACTATTATAATGGTCATTAGACACAAGGTCAACCCTCTTTGTCTCCCCAAATACATCCCAAACAAATTTTTTGAGTAATATATTTCATATTAGTTATGGAATGGGATAGATGAGGACCTGACTAAGAGTAAAAATAGTACCTTCCATGGCTCCAATCTCATAATTGAGAGGAAGTGATACATATATCGTAGACACTTTAGAAAGGCTAATGGTGCTAGGAAGGCCTATGCCTTAAATACTTTATCCCATAGGGATTAGGACCCCCATGAGAGAGTATAGTAATGAGTTCACAACCTATGTATTCCCTACAAGAATGAGCCTTTTGATCATGACTTCTTGTTTATCAACATAAAAGATGATGTAGACATCAAAGAAATGGCTAGGACTACTGATGTGAATGAGGACTTTTTGAAGGTAATCCAAGTAGATCATTCCCTCACACTTGGTCAAGAAAAATTTAATATCCCACCACTAGGGCGATGGACATCTTCAAATTTATGGAATATCATATCCTTTCAGTAACCACAAGATTAAAGCTAGGACCCCCAAAATGCACCTATTATGATGATATCTTCAAAGAAAGAGATAGAGCAAGGTGTAGTGGAAACATCATCTATTTTAGTACAATTATATAAGAATAGACTCCTCAAGTTCAAATGTCCACTATTGAAATGAGGAAGGTAAAATAAGAACATGTAGAATAACTAATGCAGGCAAAGGATAACACTATTAAGAGAGAAAGGCTAATCTACCTAGATTCTTATAATGAAAAAGACATCACACCTACTATGGTAGATCTAACAACCATAAAATCTAGCATGATTATTTCTCTTCCTAGTAATAAGTGACTACTCCTTAGGCTAAGAAGACAAAAATTTGTTATAAGAGAAAAACAAGGGTAAGAAGGATTGAAGCCCAATCCATAGAGGGGCAAAGTGAGAAAGAATAACCTTCAAGTGAAGGTGAGATAAGCCACAAGGTGGACTAAGAATAATTATATAAAGATAAATTTCTATTTTTTTAAGGACAAAATGGGAAGGCAACCCTTGAGGGTGAATAATCAAGTAAGGGTGTTTTAGTTATTGCTCCCTTAGGCCATTTTCCTGTCATTTCATTACCAATTCTCTCTTCTTTTCCTTTTCCAATTATATCTTCTTTTCCTCTTATGTCATCACCTCCATCTAGACCTATTTTCACAATAGCTTCCACAACTACTCCACTAGTCTACACCTTTGCTTAAACTATCACTAGTCAACCCATCACCCAAGTGTTAGCTTATTCTAAATAATTGCGCTCAATAATGCCTTCTTCAGTAGTAGTGCAGACCATAATAGTGGTGACCACCAAGAGATCCCCAAAGAAGAAAATAGTTTATATTTTTCATCCTATACCACATCTAGGGAATGTAGACTAGACTAAAATAATATGGCCTTCAACTCCAAAAATAGACCTTGATACCAAGCCTACAAAAGACACCCAAATAGAGGCATAGCCACTAGATCCATCAAAGTTAGATCTTATAGATTGAGCCAATGAATTAGGAGCATCAGCTTCTAATAGGCTATACTTTAATATCACCAAGCTACCCACTACGAGCTCTCTCTTTGATAAATCAACTATCTCCATGCAAAGGGTGAGGAAGAGGAAGCTAGAAGATAGCATTGGGTGAGGTCTAATTTTGGAAGAAAGAGAGGAGATATACTCTCTTTCAAAAAGAAAAGACAAGAAAAAGGGTTAGTCTCCTTTTATTAAGGACTTTAAGTCCTACATGGAGACCTAATCTAAATTACTTATATCCATTCATGAGGGCACAAAGCACACAAGAGAAGAGTTGGAACAAGAGATAGAGACCCTGAGGGAACAATGGTAGGTGATACAAATTCCCCTTAGGATAGAACAAGATGTTCAAAATGTATCCTTGAGGTTATACAAAATATTATATACTATTCATTTTATGAGAGCACAATTATATCCTCGACTAACTATAATAACTAAATTGTTTAAGGTTTTCAAAGAGTATGAGAATAGGTTAAACTTTTTGGTTTTAAATACTACTAATAAGGCATTCATCCATTTGAATTTGATGTCCCCTTTGGAGGCAAAAAATGCATTAAATTTAGTAGTCATTAGGACCCAAGAATATCAAGAATGGGTAAATGTTGATGATGCTTTAGTTATAAAGATCATCAAACAAGAGAAGCATGTAGTGTAAATTTTGAATGAACTAGAATTAACATGTGCATGGGAGAGCACTATGAGGTTGGTAATTGCTAACTAATTTGACCACAAGTCAAACTAGGTAAACCCCCTATATATTAAAACTTGTTATAGTGGTTTTTTAGGGTGTAAAATGTGTACCATGGTCTTAATAAGGTCAAACATTATGCTTCCACCCTTGTCACTTTTGTTTGTTTATCCTAAGTCATTCTATGATCACTTTGGGTCATTTATTTAACTTGTATAGGTTTTCCATGTAATACAAAGGTGTCTAAGTATATTTTAACACCCTACATGTTAAATTCATGTCAGATATGGTAATCTTGGATTGATAATTGTAAGTGTAACATTGAAAATAAGAAGATTAGGTAGTTTAGGTAGTTTCAAGTAGTTATATAGCTTGTACAACACATTTTGCACATGCAGTGACTTAAAGAGTGTCTCTCAAGATTCCCACAATCCATTTCCATTCTTGAGAAGCTTTTATATGTGTAAAAATGGAAAAAACTAACCTATATTTCCTATCACTCTCCTTTATAAACTAAACTGATCAACCGGTCTTTATTTGGTACAACCAAGAGGAGTTAAGTTAGATAAAGTGCACTTGGTGGAGACTAGTACTCCTTGTGTAATAAAAATTCATCATAATAGTCATATGATTGGTGATGTGAGCTTCATGAACCATTTCTAAGAGTGTTAGTGACCTTTTTCTGCCTACACATCCCCATGGCCTTTAGGTTTCTTCTATGTTTGCATTGTTCTATGAAATTCAAGTTATGTACATGATACTAAGAGTATGAGCATCCTTATCATAAGGTTATCAACTTATTTATCTTGTGTGGTGTGAATAAAATAGGCTTAAAAATCACATTCTTATAGTATAGACTCCATAGAAGTGTTTTAGACTATGTTTCACCTATGCAAAGTTTATTTTCCTATAAGTCACTTTAGGAAAAGGATAGAATGTGTTGATTTCAAATTTTGAGAGCATGTTTGATCAATTATTATTTGAATTTTTAGTATCCATACTAGAATTGATTGGGTGAAAGGTCTTAAATATATACATAGTCAGTTTCCCTTGTGAGTATCACCTACAATCAAGTGAAAAGAATCCTTGACTAGTCATGTTGAAGAAGAGAGGAGGTTTAAAAGTTTTGAGAAGTCTCATAAGGTATAAAAAACATGATTAATATATTACAAAGTTTGGATATTGGTTATTACAACAAATTCAACACATAAAGTCCAAATAATATCTTCACCTACAAGTGGCTCCAACAGTGGTCTGAGTATAATGCACAAAGGTTTTTAGAGTGATGAGACGAAGGTATTGAACTCCTTGAAACATTTTAATCAAGTTTAGGAACATGGAGGATATCAAGATGAAAATGATGAGGCCATAAAATGATAGGTATACTTGAATGCATGTTCATAGGTTTGGAAAGTGGAAACTGAAATACTTTACCTTAATTTCTTTGAATCAAGGTTTTGTCCATATTCAATGCCATCTTATGATGAGAAATTGGAGGTTTATGCTAGTCTAAACTTTTTCTATCTTGTAGCCCAAGTCTAAAGGAAATGTATTGACATAAGAGAGTGATTTTTTGTTCATGAGAGGATATTTTAAATAGAATTTAATTTCAATAAAATTTTCACTATAGACTTTCAGTAATCTATAGTATGTTTGAAACCCAAATGGTCTTATAATGCAATAGTGACATAATGGAAGCATGACCTCAAGGAAAGGTGACTCATTTGAGTAAAATATGATAATATAACCTTAGGATAATTCAAATGGGTTTATTTTTAGTAATCAGTCCCTATGAAAACTTATAATAACCCCATGGAGAACCTATAGCCTAACTATAGACCCATAGAGTATTGATGGTTAGAGACAAGAAGTTGAGAACGAAGTAGGCATAGGTGTTCACTCAAGTGAAAGTGACCCAATGACATAATAAGGATAAATATGAGGTAATGAATCACTTAGGTCTTAATGAACATCTAAAGAGGCCTTTTGAACTCAACCTGATTGTCACCTATAGGAGATATAACCAACTCAATCTATAAACTAGTCAAGGTAAGTGGAGACAGACAATGTAAAAGGTTGGTAGAGATGAGGCATAAGATGAACATATATATTCCTCTATAATAAATTTGGAAACATGTTTCCATGTTATCCCTATATCCATACACTTTGACTTAGATGGAGATGGAATAAGCTTAACTCTGCATACAGACCCTATAGACAATTTATAGGCTTGAGAGACCAATTTTAAGTTTTGGAAAATTGTGGAATTTGAAAAGGTGACAAGACATTAAAATTTGGTGTAATGGGTCCTCGTTACCAATTATATACTCTTATACCTTCAAATTGGTAAGACAAATAGGGGAGATTCCCTCTATTTTGCCTCAGATAAAGGGCACTCCCATTCAAGACCACCCTAAAGGTTTGGTGTGTAGATGATGGAAAGATGATTAAAGAGTATTAAATTCACAGAATTATGATTTATAAAGTTTATTTATACATAAAAAACATGAATAATCACCTTTAAATTCTATAAACCACTTAGAGGTGGTCTTGGGTAATAAAACACAGTCAAGTCTAGTAGGCTTAAAACTAAACCTAAGCCCTACAATGGTCTAGCTTCCATTTATATGACCAAAATACCATTATAAAACATGTGAATATGTTAATGGGAGATAAAAATACTATTTATATCCATTATTATGCTAGAAACCACTTAGAAGGGTCACTCTTAGCCTAAAAACCATGACAGGCATGTTTAGAATGCACTTAAGGAGCTCGAGGGCCATTTTCAAACACTCATATCTATATGGACTAATTGCATGGTGCCTCAATAACTTGGAAAGAGTTTAATTAGGTAATACATTTTTTTTTAGTGTAATTTTTTTAGAAGTTGGATGTCAAGATTTTATGAACAATCCTTAACAGTCCAAACAACTCAAAACCCTCTTAAAACCCTAGTTTTGACCCAATGGAGAAAACATGCAATGAGATGCATTTAGGAGGCATTTTTTTCCTTTTAAGTTTTTTTAAATTTATGAATACTCTCTCAGTCTCCTAGACACCTAATTGGTTTGTACCCTACTTGTATGGAAAAGCTAAATTTATGGGTTTTTTATAGGTTTTGACTTGTTTTCCAAGTACAAGAGAATTTTGATGGATTAAAACTATTTAATGAGGTATGTAGGGACTTATTATAACTCTATATGCTCACATATCACCTTATTTAAGTTCAAAATATCCTCTCCTACACCATTCATCATAGGCAATCTTGAATAGATAGTGAAAATGAGGAGTGAATGCCTAGTGAAAAGATGAGAGGTCTAAGTTTGGATATTTTTGAGGTATAAATCATGAAGTATAATACATAAGGGTTATATATATTATTTCATATCATTTCTCCCATGTATTTGGTTGAGAAACTAAATGACACCTTGATGACAAATGTGAAGAATGAGGCATATAAGACCAGTGAATGATTGTAGATGGTGAGTACAAGTATCCTGAAGAAGAATATAAGTTATGGATACATATGATGATTTTTATACCTTTTTTATAACCCCCATAATACATTTCATATGTTTCAAGTCTTCCTAGTCTAGTTTTGATCAGTTAAGAGATGCCTCATCATGAGGGTAGTTTCAAGAAGGTAGTTGAAGGTCTCTACACTAGTTTTAGAGAGCTTGTCATGATTTAGATGGACACTTGTCTAAGAATACCTTCATGTTGTATTATCCACTCCATTTTCATATAATTTAATTATTTTTCATTATTTGAAACTTATCCTTGTAACTTTTGAGCATTTGTTTCTTCTCTCTTATCCATGCTCTATAAATGCAAGCCATTTTGGATTTTGTAATGGAATCCACCCCTAGTATGGTGAAGCCATTCTAGTTTTATATTTTATTTTTATTTTGAAATAAATATTTATAATCTGGTTTTGAGTTCACAATATTCTTATCTAAGTGTGTGAAGTGGTGTATACTGAAAGGTAAAGTGATTAGTATTTATCCTCATTTTCTCTCAACTCTTCCATGTTTGATGCAAGTGGTTTCCACTCTAAAGGGTCACATGAAGTGTATTAAAGTGTAATTATCTATATTTAAGTGTAAATAGTAACCTTAGTGTCATAAATATAACCTTTGGTTCACTCATCTTTAGTAGTTCAATTGCATATCACCTCCATGTTTGAAATACTAATGTTAGAGCAATTCAGGATTTTGAGACTAGTGTTATGAGTCATGTTTATTAGTGCAAGTTTATGGTATTATAATGGAGATAACTCTAGTGTATCACCTCATTATATAATTTTACTTTAATTTCTCTTTCTATCTCTTTCCACCCAAGAAATCAACTAGTGTAGGTGATAAGCTATCAAGGATCAATCTAGGGAGCTAGCCCTTAAACCTAGAGGTTCACCTCTACTATAGGAAACCCATAGGCCTAGAGATAATCCCATCTTTCCCAAATATTATATTAGGATTGAACAACCATCTCTAGAGTATAATATTTTGTGACAATAGTTCTAGCACACCTGATGGGATCATTATCTCAAAGACATCTTGTCAAGGTGAATATTGGTCTTCATAACATCATAGCTCCTTATGGTTTTTACTCATCATTTGGTGACTCCATTAAAGGTAATATCTAGTTTTATACCAAGTTTTATCAATTATGTTTCATACTTCATGGTCTTTAATAGGTCAACTTCTATTTGAGGTATCAATCCTATAAACCCACTCCTTCAACCTGAACATCCTCTTAAAGTTCAACATCCTTAGCCTATCTTAACCTTTGAATAACAAGAGGACTTTTAAATATAATAACATCAAGAGAGTGAAGAGAAACTTGAGGACACTATGTCTAAGCAGCATGCCTTCCTATCCTTTAACACTAAAAATCCCATACACCTCAATGCATATGATGATATACCTCCCAATGCTACTAAGAGTGTTCCCATTTTCAATGGGAAAGGTCATGTCACCCTTAGTGAGCATATTAGGGACATCTCTAACATTTTTAGTTTTCATAATGTCACTAAAGTCAATATTACCACTAAATTACTTTCCATGTCCCTTATAGTGAAAGTACTTGACTGGGATAGGATATTGTCCACATGATCTATCACATCTTGGGATTATTTTGGAGAGTTATTGGCATCAAGGTTTGAAGACAAAAGTGATCACACATCACTTATTCACCAACTTAATGTGATTCAAAGGGGGCCTAAGGAGACAATTCATGATTTTAATGAAATATTACAATGACTTTGAACAGGATAACTCCTCCATGAGACCACTTATAAGCTTTATTTCCTACATATATAAGGGATATTAGAACTGACATAGGTATCATGTTGTAGTCCATGGGTGGTTACACCTTACCTAAATCTTATAACCTTGCCATTAGAGATAAGAATGGCCTAATATAATCTCAAAAACTACCTCCAAAATTATCCATGCCTCTACTACCAAACATGTTTGTTGATACTCAAAGTGTTGCTAAAATCTCAAATGTAAATGCCAAGTCTATAACTTCCCCTAAGAAAGCATAAGATACTACGACTGGGAGGTAAGGTCTAAGGCCTTAGAGGCTCAAGTTAGGAAACTCAATCTATAGTGTAGAGTTAATCAAAACCCATATCCCTACCCTTAATAGGGAAATAGGTTCCCACGTCAACAATATGGTTAAGGTAGAGGGCAAGGACAACCTAACTTTAATAGGCTAACAAATGCATATGACCCAACTTCCACTTCCAACATAAGATCTATGGTCCCAGTTCATAATAAATTGGTCCAAAGAGAAGAATGGAAGTAAGGATAGTTCATGGATGTAAATGAATGTGTCGAGAAATATTTGGTTTCTCAAGGAGTAGTTACTCCTCAAATGTCAGTAGAAGATGAGAATCACATGCAAGCACATGAAGGATGTCAGCCCTAAAAAGTAAACTTTGAAAACTTTCTAGTGGATGATACATTTATCCTCAATAAGAATAATTTAGTTGTAAATAATACTAAATCAAAAAGAAAGGCCTTGGGAGATGTCTATGGTATTCATACAAGTTCAAATATCCCCCTATAAGGTATCAAGGTGTGACTACAAGTGTGACATCCCCTAAAACTTCTACACCTATTTCAAATTAGAATGTAGGTAGGGTGGTTCAAAGTTCTCCAATGCCTTGAGTTCAAGGCACTTATTTACCTTTAATAATACAATAAAAGGTGAGTGCTCATGTTTTGAATATTTTGGATTCTTTGAAGAGTGTTACGACATCTATTTCAATTTGGTAAGTGCTTCACATGCCTAATCAAAAGGAGCTTCTTTAAGAGCAGCTATCCAAAATTCACCTCCATCCTCAACCATAAAGTCATGTAATTTTTCCCTCACTAATTATCCCACTCACATTTTTTAACCTTATTCCAAATCTAAAAATCCTCCACCCTTATATCTCACTCTAATTATGGAAGAAAAGATTGTTCACAACTACATTATGGATATGGAGCTAGTACCTCAATGATGTCCAAGCTTGTGGTAGATAAATTGGGTTTTAAATATGAACCATAAAGTAATGGAGTGCTTCAAATTTATGGGACACCATCTAAGTCAATGGGACTATTAAAAGGGTTGAGATTCTTCTTTCATGATTGTCCTAGCTTCCCTATCCTTCAATATATAGTAGTGGTTGACTTGCCTGCTCACTTTTCTATCTACCTCTCAAGGCATTTCACATCCAAAATATGAGGATACCTCTTAGTTTATTGGTCCTTATTAGCCTTCAAGATAAGGTATGGAGTAAAGGTAACCATTAAAACTCAACCATTGGCTAAGTTTCATATTGAGCCATATGTAGAAGCAAGCTCTAACTTGAATTATACAATCAATGATCAAGAAGAACATGTTGTGGATGATAGAGAATCCTCCAAGATTTAAGGAATATATAACCTTTTCCTAGATGATTATGGTACCAACACTTATGGACATGATCCATATATTTTATTTGAGTAGATTAAACTTGGAACATACATCATCCATGAGGTAGGTGATGGACAATCTAAGGTAAGCATTAATAGTTCTTTTTTATAAGTTGTTGAGGGTAATTACTTGGTTCATATGCATGATTATCATAGTCTTCAAAGTTTGGTAGATCAAGAAGATGAGGAAAAAAATATCATTCTGCTTACACAAAAGGGAGAAGTCCTTGAATAGGATAATTTGATTAGTTGAGTAAGCCTACTTCTCCTCCTAAGAAACATGAATCTGATATTAAGTTTGTTGATGATCCTAACAATAATGAAAAAGAGTGTCTAATCAAGCATGAGAATTAATATTTAGCTATTGTCAAAGAATGTGTAGTCATGAAGGAGTTAAATGAACACAAGGTAGAGATGTGTGTGTTTGAGGAATAGTCAAAAACTTAACATAAGGTTGAATCACTTTCAGATGTGTTAGAGTAGAAGAAGACAAGCTTGATGGTTTTAAACATCAAATATATCATGTCCTAAAAGAAAGCAATGTTGAGGTAAATTTGATCACTCTTATATTGTAGTTTTAGGATTTCAAATTGGACATGGCATAAGTCAAGAAAAGTATAAAGCCAAACAAGACTCTTGGAGGATAACATGGATCATTCATGAAAGCTCTAAATGACACACTTGAAACCAGCATAAAAGCTAAAGGTAGTAAGTCTTTTGATTACCTACATAACCAAGTGTTTATTAATAAGCCTACTTCACATGATGGATTACTTTCATGGAACATCATGGATGCAAGAGGTATTATCTTTGACCCTAGTTGAACAAATGATGAATTATCCTTCACCTCAAGTGTATGAGGTCAAGTAAATACTAGGATAGGTTTCTTTTGCTTATTGATGTGTGTGTTTCCCCTAAGTATTCTTAACAACACAAGTGTTTTTTACTTTAGTGTGTTATATTGTGTGTTTTTTAATACTATTTGGTGTTCTTTTAGAGGTAATTCAATTTCCATGTAATGTATATGTGACTCCATATCCCAATAGATAGGAGAAGGCTACTAGTCTTTAGCATAACTGGCTTGCCACCCCTAGAAAATATCCAAAACATTGAATAATTTGACCACAAGTCAATTTAGGTCAACCCCATACATAGTAAAACTTATTATAGGGGTCTTCAAGGGTGTAAAATGTGTATCATGGTCTTAATAAGGTCAAACATTATGTTTCCACCCTTGTCACATGTGTTAGTTTGTCTTAAGTCATTCTAAGGTCACTTTTGGGTCATTAATTAAACTTGTAAAAGTTTAACATGGAAGATAAAGGGGTCTAAGTGTACTTTAACATCTTACATGTCAGATTCATGTCAGAGATGGTAGTCTTGGACTGAAAACTATAGGTGCAACATTAAAATAAAGAAGATCAAGTAATTTAGGTAGTTTTAAGTAGTTGTACAGCCTATAAAACACATTTGGTATAAGTGGTGACTTTATGAGTGCCTCTTAAGATTCCCATAGTACATTTACATGCTTGGGAAGCTTTTAAAAGTCTAAAAATTCCAAAAATTGACCTATCTTTCTTATCGCTCTCCTTTGCAAACTAAAATGTCAACTAGTCTCTATTTGGTATGACCAAGAGGAGTTAAGTCAAAGTAAGTGCACTTGGTGGGTGGTATTATTTCCTATTTAATAAAAATTCATGGAAATATTTAGAGGATTGGTGACCTAAACTTCATGAACTATTGTCAAGAGTGCTAATGACCATTTTTTTCTTGCACAACCCCATGGCCTTCAAGTTTCTTCTTTATTTACATTGTTATATGTAATTCAATTTGTGTACATGATATTTAGAGTAGAAGGATCCTTCTCACAAGGTTATAAACTTAGTTGGCATGTGTGGTGTGAATAAAATAGGCATAAACATCTAATTATTCCAATAGAAACTCTATGGAAGTGTTTTAGACTATATTTCACCTATGCAGAATTCATTTTCCTATAAGTGGCTTTAGGAAGAGGATATAATGTTTGATTTTAAATTTTGAGATCATGATTTATCAGTTATTCTTTGAATTTTTAGTCTCTATACTATAACTGATTGGGTGAAAGTTCTAAAACATACACACGGTCAATTTCCCTTGTGACTGTCACCTATAGTCAAGTGAAAAGAAGCATTCAACAATAATGTTGAAGAAGAGAGGAGGTTTCAAATTTTTGATAAGTATCATAATGTGGAAACAACATGATTAATCCATTACAAAGGTTGGAGATTGGTTATGAAAACCAATCAAACACATACAATCCAAAGAATATCTTCACCTATAGGTCGCTTCAACAATGGTCTGAGTGTAATCCACATAGGTTTTCATAATGATGAGATGAAGGTATTGAATTTATTGAAACTTTTCAATTAGTTTTAGGAGCATGGAGAATATTAAGATGATAATTTTGAGGCCATAAAATGATAGGTAGACTTGAATGCATGTTCATAGGTTTGGAAAGTGGAAATAGAGATACTTTACCTTAATTTCTTTGAACCAGGGTTTTGTCCATATTCAATGCATCTTATGATGAGAAATTAGAGGTTTGTTCTAGTCCAAACATATTTTATATTGTCTTTGTTGAACAAATTTGACTTCTAGTCAAATTGGGTCAACCCCTATCATTTTTAACTTTTTAAGAAGGTTCTCATGTGTCATGTAGGGTGTCATGTTATTCTATTATCTCACTTAGCCTTCCCCTAGTCTTTATTGAAGCTCATCTTCCTTGAAATGGCCTCATCAAACATGGTCAAACTTGGGTAAAAACTGTTCAAAGGACAATTTTGTGTCCAATTTTTCCTAATATGGAATGTATTATGTTTCAATGGTTTACAAGTCATAAATTGCCCACTTGACTAGGTCTCATGAGCTAAAAGAGTCATTTGGCCACCTTTTAGCTTAATTAAATGACTTTTGAGGACTTCAGAGCTAAAATATTTGTCAAAAATGTGTATGAAAATGTGTATAAGGTGAAATTATGTTATTATCATGTTATGTGATAGTTAAAAGTTAGGTTCATCATTCAAGTGGTAGTTTTACCTAAAAAATAAGCCATTTCCAACACTTGTATAGACTTCTCAAGTTCCCTTGTTAAAAATGTGGTGGTGTGACTCTTCACCTCCCCATAGCTCATTTACACATTTGGATTGAGAATATTTCATAAAATTTTCATCTATAACTCATTTCTCTTCTTTTTCCATTGGCAAGCCAAGGAAGGGCAAGTTCAAGCGCTCACTATGGAAGCTACATGTAGAATTGGGAAGAGTGATTCTGGGGGTGGATTTTAATTTGAGTGCACTTAATTTCATAATTAAAATTTTAAATTTGATATATCCTCCTTTATGAACAATGATTAACACTCCAAGCATATTTTTATGCATGTTTAACCATGAGGAGGTCTCCTTTTTAGTTGGTTTCAAAAACTTTGGATTTTTTTTATAAGTGAAGTGTTTTCATGTTTTTATCAGGGATTTTCTATAGGTTCTCCATTTTTATCTTGGTTTTGATATGCTCAAATTATTATGAAATTCTTTATTAGTTTTTTCTTACTTTAAACCATGTTTTCTGATTTTTGCTCAAAAGATGCACCTACAGGTGCCTTGAATGGAGAATTCCAATGTTAATGTTAGGAATTAAATATGTCTCATGTGTTTTAAAGTAAAACTGCATTTTATTAATCAATAAAAAACCTTGAGGCCTAAACTATGCACCTTGTCCACCTTTTCCTTCACTACATTTTACAGTTGTATACACACCTATAGGAGGGCTCAAACAAGGAGCTAAGATGCTCTAAAGAGTGCCAAAGCATGTGATGAGACCTATATAGAACCCTTGAATATTTAAAAGGCCATAAAAAACTTGTGTAAAGTGATAGAATGGAAAATAATTTATGAACAACCTTCCTAGAAGTAAAGACTGAGTTTAGAGTCCCAGTCCCTAATATGGCCAAACAAAGGCCTAAGAGGCTTTTTGAGATATCATGAAACATTTTTATATGATCCAGAAGGTGTCCATATGGAATTATCATGTTTTATATACCATATATGATGGCCTTTAAAAAATTTAAGGAGGATTTATAAGTGGAAGATGATGTTTGAAGACTCCAAATATGCCTAAAAAACATTAAATACACTCAGAGACCTCTCTAGGCTTGAGATCAACAATTGGACTTTTTCCATAAAACTTGCATATTAGTAATTTATCCATATATGAGTGGTTATAAAAAAATTTAATGGTAACTTAGTATCCAATAATGTCAAGGTAATATTATTCTTGATGTGATAACCCCCCACATACTCCCCTCTATCCATACACAGGCCTGGGAGAGGCCATCTACAAGCAGAGTTTCAAACAGTGAGCTAAAGGTTAAGTTTTGATTTTTATTCTCTATTTTATAAAGATAATATAATGTTTTTTACCCCAATAACCTCATTATAAGTTATATCATCTTTATACAAGTTTAAATATCACAAAATACACCTATAGTCCTGATAAATGCATAAAACATAGCCAAGATAGGGGATGTCCTCCTTGAGGACCTAAGCATAAAGTAATGATAGTTTTAAGGATTAAAAAGTGGAATAAAATAAAATGGGGGTTATATAACCTAATAAACATGAACATGAGGTCCAAAAACATCAAAAAAATCTTGGACCTAGACCTACAGGAAGTCTCAATCCTTAATGATCAGAGCCTAATCTTGGGAATGAAAGTTGCATTGATGTAAGAGGTTGAGCCTAGCCTTGGAAAATTATGGAGGATCACTTTTATTAGCTTTAAAAAATTCAAGGTTATGTTTATATTTTGTTTTAAATCCTAATCCATGATAAATGCACCTATAGCAGGGGTCTATAACTGAGAAACACAGTCAGACACCTAAAAGAGAGCTCATCTTACAGGTTTAGGTTGTATGGTGGAAGGGTTATAGTGAAATAAGGTAATGAATGGTTGAAATTAATTTCAAACATGATTTTTTCACAATATGAGCACCATAAATGGTTATTATCACCAAGGAAGGAAGCTATAACATGCAAGAAACACAGTCATCATAACACCCCTACACACAGTCTTGCACTCCAAAGTCTACCTTGGAAATGGTGTTAGATGGAGGTCTCAAACTTGGAATTGAAGGCTGATTTTTGGTATTTAAAACCCTTGGGATTTTTTTAATCACCTCAAATTATTGGTTTTGAATAAGAGGAAGGGTAACATACCCCTATTTTGTCTCACATCATGGGCATTTTTCCATGCCTAAGGAGATAGTTTAAGGAAGAAATGGGTCAAATCATGGACCAGAGGTCAAGTGAGATCAAATTGAGGTTTACATAGATATTACACATCTAATATATCATTATAAATCTTCCTATAAAGTCTGTAACTAAATAGGGTACCCTACACAAGGAGGTTTGCATTCATACCTAGTTGGCAAGGTATAAGCATGTTTCCAAAGCATGGGTCAAATTAATTTCTAGAGAGCCATTACAATGATGGAATAATGTTTATATGGAATATTCATAGGTTTTACAACATTTGGTTTGAATGACACCCACCAGGAAGCCATCATTTGGCTTAGAATGTGCTCAAACCCTGTTAATTGTGCAAAATTGACTCAAATGGTCACCTTTAAGTGCTTGTAACTTTCATATACCTTTACATGGGACCTAGATATATTTGGGGATGATGGATAGGGTTATTAAGAAGAAATAAGTGACATTTGGAGAGGTTTCCAACATCTATTCTTTATGAATAAATGTTAAAACTAAAAACCATTCAAAACCCTTACAAACACTCCTCACAGACCTGATTGGGAAGATCTCACAATTTGAGCATCTAGATGCTAGGGAAAGGTCATGAAAACACTTGGATGGTGTATAGGACCCTCCATATATTCTTCACATGTGACTTAGGTGTATGTAATAGTGAAAAATAGGGCTTATTTTGACCATTTTTTGTGTTGTGTAGACATGGTGAATTTCTAGAGACTAAATCAACTTTGGAGAGAATATTAGGACTTTTTCTAAGTCCTCATTGTCATTAAATCAGGTATCTCAACTCCTAAGTGTTCCTACCAGCTCTCTCCATTCAATCAATCTAGTGAGCTAGCTAGGAAAGACTTAAAAAAAATGGTGAACCTTCATTTGGAAAGCTTTTTAAGGATTTTTTATTATAACTAATGCCATGGACACTTAGGAAACATGTCATTCCTCTCCTTGTATGGATTTTATTGTAGGTTTGAAGAGTTTTTAGGTGCCAAGTGTGAGAGGTAAATGGAAAAGGGTTATTTTAGGATTGTCTTGGATGATGGTGCATGACCATAATGATAGGTATGATCAGGATCCTCTCCAATGCATGTGAAGACCTATTAGTAACCCCTCCTAATTAAAACCATCATCATATTTGATCAGTTATAGTTATAAGGTAGTTTTGGAATGCTAATTGTCAAGGGCAATTTTTTGTGCATGAAAAGGAGTTTTTAAGCCATTTTATAGGTCTTAAATGATTTCAAATGATAGTTGTAACTCTTGACACTACATATCTTACCACATCCCTCTCTCTCATGCATTTTTAATTGATTTGAGCAAGTTGACACATGTCCAAGTGACTCTTGGACTCCCCTTCTCTCTCTCTTCCCATTTATTCTATAAATTGAGCCTTCTTAGCCATTATATATATCTCTCTACCTAGGTATGGTGAAGCCCTACCAATTTTTTCCTTGAAACAATAAAGATAAGTGTTTTACCTCATTTAAATATTTCACTAAGTGTATTCAATGAATGTTAGTCTTGTGCAAGTGTAGGTTTTGTCTACCTTCACATATTACTCTCCTTAGTACTTTATGTGTCTGTAATCTCTTTTGTAAGTTAGAAAGAAGTGTCAAAGTAGATTGCAAGTGTAGTGAGTAGGATACTCAATAGAGTGTCTTCAAATGCTTATTGCTTAGTTCCTCATAGCATATGCTATCTCCAAGACCCCATGTTGAAGTATTGATGTGAGAGGGAAATTTGACGTTGAGTGAAGTGTATATATAACTTATTCTTGATTCCAAGTGTATGCTAAGGGTATGAGTAGAGCAAATATTTTAGTATATCACCTCCTATAGACTAGGTTTACTTTAGTTTTATCCCTATCCTTTTTCATCTCTAAGTTTTAGTAATAGGATATGTGCTTTAAGTGATGCATCAAGGGGAGATAAACCCTAATCTATAGATCCACCTCTTAATAGGGATACTCATAGCCTTGAGGTGGTTCCATTATCTCACTTGAACAAGGAGAAGCTTGTCCCATCTCTTCATTGGGTGCAAGTTCAAGTGACAATAGTATCCCAAGCTTAAAGGTAATGTATTAACATACGAGAGTGACTGCTTGACCATGAGAAGGTAGTGTAAATAGACTTCCATTTAAATAAATCTTTTTTTTTAGACTTTCAGTAATCTATAATATGTTTGAAACCCAAATGGTCTTATAATGCAATAGTGACATAATGGAAGCATTACCTTAAGGCAAGGTGACTCATTTGATTAAAATATGATACTATGACCTTAGGAGTAATAAATTGGGTTAATGTTTAGTAATTAGGCCCTATTAAGATCTACAAGAACCCATGGTTTCTCAACTAGAGCACCTACTACCTAAACGTAGACCCATAGAGTATTGATGGTTAAAGACAAGAAGTTGAGAACCCTACACGCATAGGTGTTCACTCGAGTTAAAGTGAT
The DNA here is from genome assembly GCA_037957365.1 of Torreya grandis. Taxonomy (NCBI): domain Eukaryota; kingdom Viridiplantae; phylum Streptophyta; class Pinopsida; order Cupressales; family Taxaceae; genus Torreya; species Torreya grandis. Next base: position 2,225,872 of record JARHVA010001297.1, on the reverse strand, counting down.
ATAATGATCTCATAAGGATAAATAGGAGGTATTGAATCACTCAAGCCCTAATTAACATCTAAAGAGGCCTTTTTAACTCAACCTGACTATCATCTATAGGAGACATAATCAACTCAGTCTATATACTAGCCAAGGCAAGTGAAGAAAGACAGTGTAAAAGGTTGGTAAAGATGTAACATAAGATGAACATATATATTCCAATATCATAAATGTGATAACATGTTTCTATGTTATCCTTAGATCTAAACATTCCTACTCAGATGGAGATGGAACAAGTTCAACTCTGCATACAGACCTTGTAGATAGTTTTTAGGCTTAATAGACCAGTTTTAAGTTTTTGAACATTAGAGACTTTTTAAAAGTGACAAAAAATTGAAATTTGGTGTATAATGTACTAATGACCCAATATATCCTCCCATATCTTCAAATTGGCAATATAAATATGGGATATTCCCTCTTTTTTATCTTAGATAGAGGGCACTCCTAGTCAAGACCACCCTGTAGGTTTAGTGTGTGGATGATGGAAAGGTGAATTAAAAGTGTTAAATGAATGGAATGATGATGTACACAATTTATTCAGACATTAACAAACATCAATAGTCACCTACAGATGCTGGAAACCTTTCAGAGTTTATCTTGGTTAATGAAACACAATCCAACCTAGTAGGCCTAGAACTAGAACTAAGCCCTACAATGGTCTAGATTCAATTTCTTTGACAACAACACCATTATAAATGATTCCAATTTAAATTGAGAGAATAAGACTATTTGGATCCATAATTATTATAGAAACCACTCAGAGGGGTCATTCTTGGCCTAAAAACCATGATAGGGTTATCTAGAATGCACTCAAGGAGATCAAGGGCTATTTTCAAACATTCATATCTGTATGGACTGATTACATGGTTCCTCAAGAACTTGGTGAGAGTTTAAGTAGGTACTAAAATTGTTTTTAATGGCATTTTTTATAAGTTGGATGTCAAGATTTTATGAATAATCCTTAACAGTCCAAACAACTCAAAACCCTCCTAAAACCTTGGTTTTGACTTGATGGATAAAACATGCAAGGATATGCACTTATGAGGGATAATTTGTCTTTTAAAGTTTTTTGAAATTTTTGAAGACTCTCTCAATCACCTAAATACCCAATTGGTTTGTACCCTACTTGTATAGACAAGCTAAATTTAGGGCTTTTTGTAGGTTGTGACTTATTTTACATGTACAAAAGAGTTTTGATGGATGAAAACTATTGAATGAGGTATCTAGGGACTTAATATAACTCATTATACTAACATATCACCTCAATTAAGTTATAAATGTCCTCTACTACACTGTTTATCACATGCAGTCTTGAAAAGATAGTGAAAATGAGGAGTGACTGCCTAGTGAGAAGATAAGAGGTATGAGTTTTGATCTTTTTGAGGTATAAATCATGAATTAAAAGACATAATGGTTATATTAATTTGTCCTATCACCTCTCCCATGGACTTTTTTGATTAATTGAAGGCCATACTGATGACAATTGTGAATAATGAGGCCTAAAAGACCAATAAATGACTGCAAATGATGAGTACAAGTGTCATGAAGAAGACTATCAGTTAGGGAGACATCTAATGATTGTTATACCTTGTTTATAACCCTCTTAATATAATTTTTATGTGTTAAGTCTTCCTAGTCCATTTTTGCGCAATCAAGAGATACCTCATCATGAGGGTAGTTGAAGGTCTTTATGCTAGTTTTGGAGAGTTTGTCATGCTTCAGATGGACACTTATCCAATAATACCATCATGATCTATTTTCCACTCCATTTTCCTATAATGTAACTATTTTTCATGATTTTACACTTGTCCTTGTGACCTTTGAGCTTCCCTTTCTTCTCTATCTTATCCATGCTCTATAAATGCAAGATATTTTGGATTTTTTAATGGAATCCACACTTGATATAGAGAATCCCTTATGGTTTAATACTATATTATTCCTATTATCAATCAGAATCACATCCTTTTAAAGGTAGTTTTAGGCCTTCACAATCTACTAAAATAAGGAAATAATCCTAGGTTGTGAGTAACCTAATCAGTGGATTGAATCTCTAGATTGTAAGGGCTAGCGCCCTTTGGTGTATCAATTAGGATATTTGCTATGATAAAAACTACCATGGAAAAGAAAATAAAAAGATAACTGAAAGGAAATATTATCTAATGATGGTGATACACTTATATTTTTATTGATACACTCAATTTGAGCTTCTAAAATATTGATCAAATAGGAAAAAACTAAATATTCAACTCCAAATTACTCTTATGCATCAGTATTTCATGAAAAGGTTTTACCTAATAATCAAAGCTTGAGGTAAATGATGGAATAGGTCTGATTCAAGGCACTAACTAGCCACTTGCATCCATTGAACCTTCATCCAAAAGGTATTAAACACATAATATGACCTGCATAATTTGACTAACTAGTAACTAGGTAAGAATCAAGACTTAGTAAGGAAGAAAACTCTAATACTTATGTAAATCACTGACATAAATACACTATACCAATTTTATAGAATTTTAAAATAATAGTCCTATTTATCTAAAAAGGTTACAACTAATCTTTGGTAGAATTTTGTCTTGCCAAAAAAGAGATCTAATTCAAGGCTGAAAATCAAACTTATATGGAAAAGTATACAATAGCCAAGAGATTGGTGTTGAAAATGGAATAAAAGGTCAACTCAATCTAACTTGTGTTATTTCAGCCTTTAAATAAAATCTATTTTTGTCTTATGCCTTACATGAAAGCTCTTTGGCATTGAAAATGGATGGTGGGCCCAAGCTTGAGACTAATCTACCCCATGCATGAAATTTATGCCAACTTTAGATGGCTTAACTCAATATTTAACTAATTTTAAGTTGATTTGGAACATGATAATGTCTTCTATTTCATGGAAAGCATGAGTGGATGTGGCACTTGATAAGCAGTCAACTAGAACTCAAGACTAGTCAACCTCCAATAAACCTTTCCTTGCATGAAAACTATGCCACACCTTGAATGGAAAACTCCACTTTAACTATTAGAATGTTTGAAAGGCTCAAATTAATGAGACAATAAGAGTGCATGCATTCATTTTTTTGTTAAGCTCTCCAATGTTAAACTCATTGAGTTCTTCATGCAAACTAGTCTCCATTTAAGAACTGAAAGAGTCATGTTTTAAATGGTTACATGTCTTAGACGTGTCGAATCTTGCTTTGGGACATGTTACATGCTCTATATATAGAATATGGAACATGTTAATCTATTTATTGGTTGTTGAAATCCTTTACCTTTTATTTATGGTTCTTTGTTTCCATGGATGGATTTCTTCTATGTTGTTTTAGGTTTTTATCTTCACCTATTCCCTTCTTCCTTTAGCTCTATTTCTTCCTATGGAATTGTTTCAAGATTTTGTTTGGTCCTTATTTCCTTAGACAGAATGTTTGAGACTTTTTCCTCTTTCTTTCATTTCCTTTCCTTCAGATAAAAAGTCTGAAGCTATTCATATATTTCCTTCCTTCAACCTTTGGCTTGAACCATTTCCTACGTAGTTTTCTCATTGGTCCTTATTTCTTTGGATAAAATGTCTAAAGGAATTCATGTATTCCTTTAGGCCTTATGCAAGTTACCCCTTAGTCTTTTGAAATTGCCCTTTAGGATTTTTTACAAGCCCTTTAGGATTGTTGAAATGTCCCTGATAATTTTGACAATGGACTTTCTTGAATGGAAAGTGACCTTCAAGTTTTCTATAATGGACCTCTCAGCCTTTCTGAACTACCCTTTGATATTTTTGACAAGCCCTTCAAAATTTCCAAGTGGACTTTTCTAGAGGGACTCTAATCCTTCAGAATTCTCAAAATGAACTTTCCCAAAGGGTAGGAGCCCTTTGGGATTCTCAAAAGTGTCCCTTAGCATTTTTAAATAGCCCTTTAAGAAAATGTAAAGGTCCTTGGGAATTTCTACTTAGACAAAAAGTTTGAATTATTTCCTTCTTACAATTCCTTCAGACAAAAAGTCCAAAGGAATTCTTTCCTTTCTAAAATTTCCTGAAGGGTAAATACCCTTCAAGTTTCTTCAAATGGCCACTTTGGGTTTTTGTCAATTATCCTTTCTGAATGGATAGTGACCCCTCAAATAAATTGTAAAGGTCCTTTCCAGCAGGTTTGAAATAAACTCTTTTAAAAGAGCCCTTTGGACTTATTGTAATGGTTCACTTACCCTTCAAATTTCTCCAAATTACCCTTTGGATTTATTGTCAAGTGCCTTTTCTCCTTGCAAAGAACCTTCCCAAATGGAACATATCCTTTTAAATAAATTAAAGTGACCCTTCCAAAAGGTAAAAGATTTTACAAAATGATCTTTTGTCACAAGCTCTTTATGGAAAACATCTACTAAAGGAGAACTTGAATGCCAAAACTTGGCTTGAAGGTTGAATATGTATAAACATTGGCCTCTTTTAGGCCTATCCCTATAATTGTTCATCACCACAAAAACCTACTTGGATCTCTCCACTATAATAACATGAAAAGCTTCAACTGATATGGGTGGCAATTTGACTTGTGGGGTCAAAATTGTCAACACTTCCTTTGAAATAAATATTTGCAATCTATTTTTGCATTCATGAGCTTCTTGTCTAAGTGTGTGAAGCTATGTATAGTGTAAGGTCAAGTTATTAGTATCTTCCTTGCTTTATCTCAACTCTTCTATGTTTTATGCAAATAGTTTCCACTCTAATAGGTCACATGAAGTGTATTCAAGTGAATTTGTCTATCTTTAAGTGTAAATAGTAACCTTAGTGTCTATAATATAACCTTTGGTTCACTCACCTTTATTATTTCAATTTCATATCACCTTCATGTTTGAAATACTATGTTAGAGTAATTCAATATTTTGAGACTTTTATTGTGAGTCATGTTTCTAAGTGAAAGTGTATGGTAGTCTAGTGGATATAATTATAGTGTATCACCTCATTAGATTGGTTTAATTTCATGTCTCTTTCTCTCTCTTTCCACCCAAGCAAGCAATTAGTGTAGGTGATGAGCTATCAAGGATCAATCTAGGGAGATAGCCCTTAAAACTAGAGGTTTACCTCTACTATAGGTAACCCACAAGCCTAGAGGTAATCCCATGTTGGCCAAATCTTAGAGAAGGATTGAAAAACCATCTCTAGGGTGAAATATTTTGTGATAATAAATTTTTCATTCACAATATTATCATTGTCTCAAATACATATTATTAAGGTGAATGTTGGTCTTGATAACATCACTACTGCATATGGTGTTCTACTCAACATTTAGTGACTTCATTTAAGGTAATATCTAGTTTTAGACCAAGTTTTATTTGTTATTTATTCATACTTCATGGTCTACACTAGGTCAACTTTAGTAGAGGTATCAATCCTATAAACCCACTCCTTCAACCTCAACATCCTCTTAAAGTTAAACATCCTTAGCCTATCTTGACCTTTAAAGAACAAAAGGACTTTGTAAGCCAAGAAGATTAAGAGAGTGAAGAGGAATGTGATGAAAATATGGATAGGCATCATGCCTTCCCATCGTTTAACACTTAAAATCCCATACAACTCAATGCATATGATGATATACCTCCTAATGCTACTAAGAGTGTTCTCACTTTCAATGGGGAAGGTCATGTCACCCCTAGTGAACAAATTAGGGACATTTCTAACTTCTATAGTTTTTACAATGTCACTAAATTCAATATTACCATTATACCACTTTCCATGTCCTTTAGAGGGAAATAAATTGACCAGTATAGGACATTGCCCAAAGGATGTATCACAACTTGGGATGATTTTGGAAAGTTATTAACATCAAGGTTTGAAGACACAAGTGATCACACATCACTTATTCACTAGCTTAATGTGATTTAAAGGGGACTTAATGAGATAATGCATGATTTTGATAAGATATTATAAATAACTTGGCATACACTACCTCCTCCCATGAGACCACCTGTAAGATTTGTGTTCCATACATATCTAAGGGCTATTAGAATTGACATAGCCATCATGTTGTAATCCATGGGTGGTTATACCTTACCTAAAGCTTATTACATTGCCATTAGGGCTAAGAATGGCCTAATAAAAAATAGAAAACTACCTCCAAAAGTCCCCATGCCTCTACTACCAAAGATTTTTATTGCTACTCAAAGTGTTTCTCAAATCCAAAATGTAAATACCATGTCTATAGTTGTCCTAAGAAGGTAAAAGATACTATTGATTAGGAGGCAAGGTCTAAGGCCTTAGAGGATCAAGTTAGGAAACTCAATAAATAATATGGAGTTGATCAAAAACCCTACCCTTATCCTCAACAAGTAAATAGGTTCCCACCTCAACAATATAGTCAAGGTAGAGGGTAAGGACAACCTAACTTTAATAGGCCACCAAATCCATATAACCCAACTTTCACCTCCAACACAAGAGCTATGGTCTCGATTCATAGTAACTTAGTTCAAGGAGAATAATTTCAATAAGGATAGTTCATGGATGTAAATGAAGCTAGGGATCAACCTTTGGTTACTCAAGGAGGATTTACTCCTCAATCATCAATAGAAGTTTAGAATTACATGCAAGTAAATGAAGGATGGTAAACCCAAAAGGTGAACCTCAAAAAATTTCTAGTGGAGGATCCTTTTATAATCAATTAAAATACCTTAGTTAAAAAAAATGCCTTGGGAGATGTCCATTGTGTTCATACAAGCTCAAATATCCCCCTACAAGGCAACAAGGTGTGACTACAAGTGTGACATCCCCTATAACTTTTACACCTATTTTAAATTAAAATGTAGAAAGGGTGGCTCAAAGTGCTCCAATGTCTCAATTTCAAGACACTTATTTGCCTTTAATAATGAAATAAAATGTGAGTGATACTATTTTGAATATTTTGGAATCTTTAAAGAGTGCTAAGACATATATTTCTCTTTGGGAAGTGTTTCACATGCCCGATCAAAAGAAGCTTCTTCGAGAACAACTATCCCAATTTCACCTCAGTCCTCAACCATAAAGTCATGGTAATGTTTCCCTCACCAATGGTCACACTCACATTTTTCAACCCTTTTCAAAGTCTAAAAATCCTCCACCCTTCTATCTCACTCTCATCATGGGAGACAAGATTGTTCACAACTACATTGTGGATAGTGGGGCTAGTACCTTAGTTATGTCCATGCTTGTGGTAGATAAATTAGGTTTGATATATGAACCATTTAGTAAAGGAGTGCTTAAAATTTATGGGACACTAGCTAAGTTAGTGATATTTTTCAAAGGGTTGAGAATTTTCTTACATGATTATCTTATTCCCTATCCTTCAAGATATAGTAATGCTTGACTTTCCTACTCACTTTACTATCTACCTCTCAAGGGATTTCACCATCAAGATAGGAGGCTACTTATAATCTAATTGGTATTTCTTGGCCTTCAGGAAAAGGTATAGATCAAAGGTAACCATTATAACTCAACCATTGGCTAAGTTTTATATTTATAGATATGTAGATGCAAGCTCTAACCTAAATTGTACAAATAATGGTCAAGAATAACATGTTATGGATGATGGAGCATCCTCCAAGATTGAAAGCATATCTAACCTTTTACTAGATGAGTATGGTGCTAACACTTATGTACATAATCCATACATTTTCTTTGAGTAGACTTATCTTGGCACATACATCGTCCATGAGGTAGGTGATAGACAATCTGAGGTAAGCATTAATAGTTCTTTTCTACAAGATGTTGAGGGTAGTCACTTGGTTCATATGCATGATGATGATAGCCTTCAAATTTTTTTATATCAAGATGATGAGGAAAACTATGTCATTCTACCTACACGAGATTGATAAGTCCTTAAATATGATATTCATAAAGAGGAAGATGACCTATGAAAATAATTCCATGTCAATGTTCAAAAATTTGAGCAATTGAGTAAGTCTAATTCTCCTCCTAAAAAACATGAATCTGATAGTAAAATTGTTGATGGTACTAAAAATCATGAAGGAGAGTGTCTTATTAATCATGAGAATGAATTTTTATCTACTATTAAAGAGGTTATAGTCATGAAGGACTCAAATAAACACAAGGCAGAGATGTGTGTGTTTAAGGAATAGTCCAAACCTAAAACTGAGGTTGAATCACTTTCAAATGTTTTAGAATACAAATAAGACAAGCTTGATTTTTATGAACATCAAGTACATCATGTCCTAAAAGATAACAATTTTGAGGTAATTTTGATTACTCCTAGGTTTTAGTTTAAGGAGTTCCAATTGAACATGGAAAAGTCAAGAAAATTTCAAAGCCAAACAAGACTATTGGAGGACAAGATAATTCATTCATGAAAGATCGAAATGACACACTTGCAACTAGCATAAAATCTAAAGGTAGTAAGTCTTATGTTTACCTACATAATAAAGTATTTGTTGATAAGCATGCTTTACATGATGGATTACTTTCATGAAACATCAAGGATGTAAGAGGTATTATCTTTGAACCTAGTTGAAGAAATGATGAATTGTACTTAACCTCAATTTTTTTAGGTCTTGTACAGAATTGGATAAGTGTGCTTTACTTATTGTTGTGTGTGTTTTCCCTAAGTGTTCTTAAGATCACAAGTGTGTTTTGATTTAGTGTGTTGTCTTATGTGTTTTTTTTATGTTTTTTAATGTTATTTTAGAGGAAATTCAATGTCCATATAGTGTATAAGTGACTCCATATCCCAATAGATAGGATAAGGTTATTGGTCTTATGCATAACTAGCTTATCACCCTTAGGAAATCACCAAAATGTTGATTATTGTAATCTATGAGTTATAACATACAGTTTGTATTGAAATAGAACTTAGGTTTAGTTTATTTTGATGTAAACTAAAGTTTCACTACACTTGAAGGATGAGTTTAACCCTTCACCAAGTATTTTAAATACTTGTAAACCCCTCTTTCAAAGGGTTGGAGTTTTTTATTAATATACAAGAAGAAATCAATTCATTAATTGTCATGCAACTATGTTTGTTATCTATTCTTCCTTTTCTATGTTATTGAAATTTTAGTTTCTTATCTATATCAAATTGATAATTTTGAAGTGTGGTAATTTTATAGATTAATCTAGTTATTTTAATTGATTAATGTTGATCTTAAATGTGCAATAGGTATTAAATAATGGTAAATTTTGTTAGTTTAGGCAATTAATATAGATTGAGTTGATAATTTTAGGTATGTAGGAGTATTTCCTTTTAGTATAGTATTATAGGAATATGCTCTATCTACTCTAGATAACTTCTTGGTATGAATTTTAACCTTTCAGATAAGGGTGTGTAACAAGAACTCTAAGGAGAGCAACCTTTAGTTGAGATCACTAAGCTTCCTATAATTATTTTCTCAAACTATTAATCATGCTTATTTATAATTGTGTAATAGCTACAAGCAATAAATATTGGTCTTAGAGATACTTATCCACTAAAGAAACAACTTTAGAAGTGACCTTTCAGGAACACAAAGCCTTATTTTTCACCTTATTGTCCCCTCCTTTTTTTGAGTTTGTTTGAGATCCATTCACCATAGAATAATTATCCACCCAACCAAATCACTTAATGTTTGCTTTCTTTTTATATGTCATACATCTATCCATAAACCTAGTTAAATAACCTACAAACTCAGCCTACTATCCCACCACCTAGTTTTTTTAAATTTCATACTTGCAACTCATGTCCTAGAGTGGAACTTAGTTTCCATAGATATCTTGAAATATTAGAGTTAACCTCATTCATTATTTTGTGGTGTGTATAAAACCCATGTCAATAGTAAAGAAAACATTGGTGCTAGAATGAGGGCCCATTTGTGAATTTTTTAAATAGTAGAGGTTAGTCACTACATAAAGTTTCACTAGAGATACCTAGGAGAGTAACAAGGTTTAGAGCCCAAACTAGCCTTTTAGTTTCACCTTTGTAAAATCATAAGAGGCCTAGACTAGTATTGACCATCCTTGAGGTGCATCTAATTAGGACACCTTCCCTAATAATAAGCATCCCACTTATCAATCATTTTATGGCTCAACATTAGTTAGATCTACTATTACTATTTATGGAGATCAACATAATCTACCAAAAAATATGGATAAATATTTACCTATGTTTTCCCCCTCAATTTAGAGAATGGTGGGAGAGAATATTAAATCTTTCAAGGTTGATATGAGATTAATGAATGTTATAGATGAGGATGTTACATGCAAACTTTTTCCATTCACTCTACAATATTATACTTATGATTGGTATCTAAATTTGTAGGAAAATTCCGTCACCTTATAGAATGCATGTCAAAATACTTTTCTTGCATAATTTAGGCAAGTTACTAATCCAAGATTGGTGTATCAACATTTTAATATCATGAAAATGGATCCCAATGAATCAATTATAACTTTTAATTCGAGTTTCTAAATGATATACACTTGGCTAAACATGGCGTACAAAACACATGTGGATCTAGCACTCGAGATATATAAGAACGCTTTATATCCCATCACCACAATATTTTTAAGGAGAGATACTATTTCTAATACTTTAGCCTTGGCATATGAAGAAGTTATCAACATCAACAAGTGTCACAATCTATAGCTCAATCCTCAGAATTTAGGGTCTAAATGGTCAATAATAGATTTCCATCTTTGAATCCAATACTACATGCTAATCATAATATCCCTTTATTACACCAAAACTAATTTTACACTCTACCTCCCATGATATAATAAGTAATAAATTAGAATTAGAGTTTCCTAAACAATCAAGCACAAAGAAATGGCCATTAATAAAATTGGTAGAGTCAACATCTAGCTCACTCCAACACAATAGTCACTTAGGGTGTTGACTCCACCAAAGCTGAATTGGATTCTATACAAATAATGATCCAAAAATTGAGCAACAACTTCTTGAATATGTAGTAAAGGATAGGTAATACCTCTAATCAAATTGTAACCAAAATTCTAGATTTACAAGATATAATAGGCCTTTCAAAAAACCCACCAATATTATAGACATAATCCAGTAAGCTTCCAAAAATTAATATCATGGAGACAACTTTGTCTAATTGGTGTAGAGTTCATAACACATCATAGCATAAGGAAATTATCAAACAAGATTAAATGATGAATCTTCTAGATCTACCTCAGGAATATGGACCCTTAAGTTCAACCATGGACTTTGAAACTTATGAGTTTCCCTTCCCTAGTGAATATGATAACATTCTAGAGGATAATTCTAATAAAGTGTAATAATTTTAGCAGTTTAATAGGAACAATTACAATCTAAGGAGTAGATAGCCTCTCACCACCTCTACTAATAATATAGTTATCCCTCTAAATCATAAAGCTGATAATAATCTTCCTCCCCCAAAATGGAATGATTAGTCTAAGCATATAGAATAATAAATCAAGGGAGGATATAACATTGTTGAAGATATGAAGAAGATCAAGGCTAATATCACTTTTCATGAACTAGCACAAATCATAGAGTAGAAGTACCTCTTATGGAACTCTATCATAGGTAAGTCTATTATAAAAAAACCCAAAAATACCTAACACAAATGTTATATATAAAATCAAGCCTAAGGTCCCTCCATTCTTGCTAACCATTCAGGGGTTTGGCAAAAATATACACAATTATTTGGTGGATTCTAGAGCCTCAACTACTATGATTCCAACCTCTACTTTCTAGAATCTTAGATTAACCCTAATTCCATCTAAGATGACTATTTTGTGGATGGATGAAATAGTAGTTCTTTTGATAGGATAACTTAATGATGTATGCGTCTAGGTTGCATCATAATCTCAAGTACCGATGATTATTAACATACTAGTCGTAGATAATCTTGAGGGGTATGGGATACTATTGAGTAGAGATTAGTCAAAGATGCTCAATGGATATCTTTCCATACACTTCTCTTAGATTTGGCTATCATAGAGAGGCATTACCAACTATATTAGGATCAATCAAGAGCCAAAGATGATGCACCCTATTATAGAGTACAACACTGTTAATGAAAAATTAAGTTACAAATCTCTTAGTCTTAAAATTTATATATTTACTATGAAGCAAGAAATTTAGGAAGAAGTATAGGGCCCTTCCCAATTATAGACCCTCCATCTTGATGGAGTGATATCCAAGAAAGGATAAGATGTTAGTGTTTGATGATGATTAGTAGATCATCTAATTTCTAACCAATTTAAGATAGTTTGAATCCTAGATAATTGATGATGAGGAAAGAAGACATAGATGCCATAAAGAATTGGATGAAGAGGATGTCATCCAATTGAAGGAAATAGTCTCCCATTAGATATGGTTACCTTGGAAAGATATTCTAATATGAATTCTCAAGCATAAAAACAAAGGTAGATCAAGGTTAATGAGTCTAAGTTTAGCTCAAAAAATTTAGGTGATGAAAGAAACCCACACCTTGTTAATATTTTGTTTAATTTATACTCCAGACAAAAGGCAAAGGCTTAAGGAATTGATCGTTGTATATAAATATGTAATTACATGGATGTATAATGACTTAAGGATATTCAATCTTAGATTCATCACTCATATAATTCCACTCAATCCAAATCATAAGTTGTTTAGGTAGAGGCAAAGATCAGTTAATCATATTCTAGAATTGTTGATCTAGAAAGAAGTAGAAAAGTTACTAAGTGCCTGGATAGTCTTTCTTATCAGGCATTCAACTTAGGTGTCTAATCTAGTTTCATTCAATAAAAAGAGTGATGAAATTATGTTGTGTTGACTTCATAAACCTTATTAAATATTTTGAGAAAGATAACTATCCTCTACCCTCATTAGATGAGGTGATACAGACTATGAGTAATTATGGAATGATGTCTTTCTTGGATGGATTTGTAGGATATAATTAATTGTTAGTGTAATTAGAGGATAGAATGAAAACTACATTTACCATAAAATGGGGGACTTGTGCATACAATGGATGTCATTTAGCCTGATCAATGTAGGATCTACTTTTTAAAGAGTTATAGATCACAAATTCTAGGGAGTGATAGGGAAATGCATAATTATTTACATGGAAGACCTCACTATTTTATTTAGTAATGGGGTTGATCATATTAACCATCTTCAATCCATTTTTTAAAGATGCAATAAGTTTGGTATCTCACTAAACCCCAAAAAGAGCATATTTTACATTACTAAAGGCATGTTGCTAGGCCACATTATCACCAAATATGGGATCACCATTGACCTAGATAGAATTTAGGGAATTTCCAAAATAATTTTCCAAAAAATCAAAAAGGATCTCAAGTTCTTCTTTGGGAAGATTAGTTTTGTAAGAAAATTCATATCAAGATTTGTTGAAATTGTCAGACCTCTAAATGTAATGCTTAAGTAGGATGCCACAGTGGAATGGACACCTAAATCCAAGAAACCTTTATAAGACATAAAAAAGGATATATCATAGGCCCCAATATTGGTAAGCCCAAATTTCACTAAGGACTTATTCCTATAGTTATTTACTTCAGAGTATACCATTGATGTTGTACTTATGCAAAAGAAGGAAGAAAGTGAACATCCTATCACTTTTATGAGAACTAACTTAAAATACATAGAGATTAAATACTCCTTGATTGAAAAATATATTTTTTCCCTTATCAAATCAATTAATAAGTTTAGACACTACATCCTTAGGAAAAATACCATTACTATTATACAAGATCTTATTGTCAAGCTTATACTAGGACAACACGAGTTGGGGGAGCATAGAGGCAAATAGATGGTGAAATTGTAATAATTTGACATTGAGATTAAACCTACCAAGATTTTTAGAGGTAAAGGTATTATTAAGTTGATGAATAAACAAGACCCACACATCACCATCAAATAAGTCTTCCAAACATAGGTTTCCCAATAGGAATGGTATTCATATATTATTCAATTCTTACTCACTTTAACATGTCCCCAAGAACTCAAAAGAGAGAAAAAGAGAGCCTTGAGTCTCAAAGTGGCTCATTATATGAAAATTAAGGGAATTATCTAAAGTGAGAATTATGAAGGCATATATTTAAGATGTGTATAACATGAATAATCCTAGGAGATTCTATAAAATTTGCTTCAAATATTGGTAGTGGCCATCCATCTGGTAATACCATAGCCCATGGAATACTCAAAATGGGATATTATTGGCTAACACTCTTCAAATAATCTCACTCCCACAAGAGGACATGTCACAAATGTTAGGTCTTGGATAAAATTGAAGTACATGTAATAATTTTGTTATAACCCATGATCAAAGGTAGGTCATTCACCCAATGGGTCTCAAATTTCATAGGTGTTATCAACCCAAACTCTTCCACTATGCACAAATTTGTTATCACTGTTACAAATTATTGCACCAAATGGACTAGGGTAGTAGCCACCAAAAATTCAAGAGTATAATATGTGATCAGTTTCTTTGAATAACATATCACAACCAATTTTAATACTCCTATTTCCTTGGTTTGTGATAATGGGCCAACATTTCAATCAGTTGAGTTCACAAAATGGGCCCATGATAATTAGATAAAAATTAGATCATCCTCCAATCACTACCCATAATGGAATTAATTGGTTGAATCAACCAAAAAGAACCTCATTGATGATATAAAGAAATATGTTGTGGATAAGCCCAGAGAGTGTCATCTCTTACTAAAATATGTACTCTGGGTAGATCTAACTTGATATGATTAGGCCCTTAAGGCCTCACCATATTTTTTGGTTTATAGGAGACAACCAGTGTTTCTAATCATGTTTAAGTTGCCAACATGTCAGTTCATATAGGATTATATGGATAGAGTCTATATTATTATATATCATAGAGATGGAATACTCTAAGACTTAATCCCTACAAAAATTTAGTAGGCATCAAGATGTAGTCAAAATATGGTTCTATAAAAGATAAAAATTTAAAGCATTTAGGATTTCTAACTTGGTATTTCTATGGGAAAAATCCCATAAAAATAAAGGAATGCATGACAAGTTTACCCCACTATGGATAGGACCTTATCATATCTTCAATATCTTGTGTAATTATTCTTTCCATTTAAAGGACCTTCAAGGTAATGAATTAATATATCTGATCAATGGATAGTTTTTGAAGAATTACTTCATGGTTGTTCCATCTAGAGATGTCTTTAAGTAAAAGCAAATGTTCTTTTAGAGGTATGGGTATGTTATATTTACTTTATTAGTTAGTTTTATACATTAATTAATTTATTTTCATTATAATAATTCATGTTTTCTAGATTAATTTATTTTGTTTTCTGCATTTTATTTTACTTAGTCTAGTTGTTTGTTTTAGGTACTTTCCTACTTTTTAGAATAGTTTTCCTTTTTATTTCATAGAAATATAATTGATCACTCCTGGTATAATCAAATAATATCCTATGTGTTTACAATCCAAATTGAATTTATGGGTGTTACACCTTGTACATCGTAATTCCTAATCTAGGTAAAGAGTGAGAGGTTTAACCATGACAACATTATTAAGTAGATGATTTCACTAGGTATATAGAAGTTTCTCCTATAACTCCATACAAATTTAGAAATCAAATTTATAAGGAAATAACCATTGATATGAGTGTAGTTAATAGGCACATTTTGATGAACCCAATTATACCAACACCAGCTCAAGGTGGTCATCTTCTTTTTTCTTCCATTCAAGATTGAAAAAAAATAGGTATAATCCAAAATTTTAAAAGAAAATTAAAAGGGATTAAAATCCTACATGATTAAATAAGATCAATGTATAACACATCATGAAAAATATTATGACAAAAGGAAGGAAGGGTGATCAAAGGTATCTTTATCAAGGCTATGGAGGTCTGGCTGGTAGAAAAGCAATGCTTGAGATCCCTAAATTTTTGCTAACTTAATGCCCAACCATAATGAAACATATATTTCATCCCATATCTTTGGTAAAATCCTTTAACAAGGAGTAAAAGATATCACTTTGACACACACTAGTCCAAGGTATAGGTAAATTAAACATATTGTATGAAGTTATTAAGAGTCTCTTTTATATTTCTAATCTGATCATTTCTTTTATAGTATGGCTCATGATTGATGTTAGCTTTGTGAAACATTTGATTCCAGGTTCTTGAAATTTAAAAGTATTCACCCCTATGAGTCACAATTTATTGTATTCAATACATCCCACCTTGCATTTCCTATGTAAAAGTGGGGACCCCTTTGTTTTTAGAAGGCTTCTTCATTATATGGATGTACATACATGTTAGATTATTTCATTATCTATGAAAATTGGGGAATCTTTGGTATTATATCACCTTTGTTTTATGTGTTTTCCTCTTGAAACCTATTTTCATTAGAATGATTTTTTTAGAACTAACCTATTAATTAAAATTATGGGAGCTTACTATGTATAACATGTATTGGGATTTACTCATTTAGATTCACTTATTTTGCATTATAGACATTTTTTGGTCTTAGATGATTTGATCTTCGATAGCTTTCATGTAGATATTTTTGGTTGGTAAATTTATATTTGGAAACTTTATCTAAAAAATCTTCTCAAATGATAATATCCCTAAATAAAATTTAGGTATTCAGAGACTTCCAGTCATAACTCATACCTTCGACAACTTTCCCTAGAAAATCTTCTCGAATGAATCTATCTAAAGAATATTTTGGTCTTTAAATTTTTTAATTTAAAACTTTGGGCTCACCATATCACATCATTCATCTCAAATGAAAATTCAAATTCCCAACTAAACCACATAGTTACAAGTGTCAAAAATAATAGCACCATGGCACCCCAAAATGAGTAAGCATCCTATGTTGCATGCCCACTAGGCATAGATGGTCAAGTTTGAATTGAATGAAGGTGATGAGCTTATATATTTTAATGATTAGTAGTGCATACACTAAACATGAATTATAAAATGCTATAACATTGATCCACTAACCAAACTCACATCCATTGATTATCATCGATCTCAAGCATATATTTCCTTCTTCAAATTCCAAGCCCTATCTGCATTCAAATAAGCTATAATTTGCATAACAAAGTGCCAAGCCACCATTACCAAGAGCTTGAATCCTACTAGAATTGAGATCAAATAATGACATCTTCATCTAGAGCATATAAAGGATCCCAAGTACCATCTAGATTCTCCATTAAGGATTCAACAGAATGCATGGATACAATTTTTGATACAATGAAGTTTAGGGGTCTCTACACTAATTACTTGGCTCTATAAAAGTCATAGACAACCCATTAACTTGAAAGGAAGATGTATTCATAGAAGAATAGTAAGTTATAGATAACTTATTTCCCTTCAAACACTAAGCACTTTATTATGTACCTGTTAAGCTTGAAGTCATGCCATGTATTGACTTATTATGAGACCTATTATTTTAGAAGAAGATTGTAGATGGTAGTTTCCTACACTATGTCAACAACAACACCATCATCTCATACATATCAAGTGATTCTTTCTAGAAGTATCTATGTTTACCCATTCAATATGATACATTTGATTTTCATAGTGTGGTTTTTTGGAGGAAGAATAATAATGTAGAATAAGTAGTGAAAAAATGGCTTCTCCTAGGAGAGATCTTCACACTCAAAGTAATCACCAAGAACCTTGCACCCATTATCAAGTTTTAGATGGGAATATACATTAGTATGGCATTACTAAATTATTTTTTGGGCCACTTGAGCATGCACTTCCTTCATTTGAAGTGACTAACACTAATTGATCTATTTATCACCTCAAAGCGCACCTATGCACAAGGGGAGATTACCAACGTCTACCCGCAAGAGTTGATGTTGCAAAAGGAAAGGAGGCCCTAAGGTAGAAATTTTTACATGATGTCATATCCTTTATATTCAGTCATGAAGACTATCTACAAACACAATAGGGATTTTTGGGATCCAAACCCTCAATACATCAAAAATATAATTTGTGGCATCTATTCCTTTGTTCATATTTATGCATATGTGAGGAACATATCAAGAATTTAAAAATATTTATATCCTCAAGTCTAGATATAAATTCATGGTGAACTTATGTCCAAGATATCCAATAACATTTAAAATATGCTCATGTCTTTGGTAGATTATTGGTTGTATCTAGACTACATTGTTATAATGGTCATTGGACACAAGGTTAACCCTCTTCGTCTCCCCAAATACATTCTAAACAAAGTTTTTGAGTAGAGATTGCATATCAATTATAAAATGACATAGATGAAGACTTGACTAAGAGAAAAAAAATCAACTTCCATTTCTCCCATCTCAAAATTAAGAGGATGTGATATACATACCATAAACACTTCAAATAGTTTGGTGGTGCTAAAAAGGCCTTTTCATTAGCTAATCTACCCCACAAAGATTGGGACCCCATTGGAGAGTGTAGAAATAAGTTCACAACCTAGGTACTCCCTAAAATCATGAGCCTTTTGATCATGAATTATTGTTTCTCAATGCAAAATATGATGTAGAGATCAAGGAAAGGGCTAGGACTTCTAGTGTCAATGAGGACTTATTGAAGGTGATCCAATTAAATCCCTCCCTCACACTTTGTCAAGTAAATTTAGGTTCCCACTACCATGGAAATGGACATATTCAAATTTATATAATATAAGACCCTTCCATCAACCACAATATCAAATCCAAAACCCCCAAAATCCACCTATTGTAATGATAGCTCTAGAGAAAGAGCAAGAGCAAGGTGTAGGGGAAACATCAGTTGTTGTAGTATAAGTGGAAGAATAGACTCCTCAAGATCAAATTTCCATTATTGAAATGAGGAAGGTAAAATAAGAATAGGTAGAAGAACTAATGTAGTCAAAGGATATCACTATTGGGAGAGAAAATAATATTATCTGCCCAGAGTCTTATGATGAAGAAGACATTGCACCTACTATGATAGCTCTAACAACCACAACATATAGCATGCCTCTTCTTCTTCTTACCCAACAAGTGATTACTCCTCAAGATGAGAAGACAATAATTTTTAATAAGATAAAAATTAGGGAAGGAATGCCTTTGTCCCAATACATAGAGGGGCCAAGTGAGCAAGCACAACTTTCAACTAAAGGTGAGTTGATCCATGAGGTGGAAGAAGAAGACCTACATCAAGCTAAAGTTCTAAGCTTACAAGGAATAAAATAGAAGGCACCCCTTGAGGGTGACCAATAATGTAAAGGTGTTTCAATTATTTCTCCCTTATTCCATTCTTAGGTCATTTAATTACCAATTCTCTCTTCTTTTCCTTTACCAATTATCTCCTATTTTCCTCTTGTGTCATCACCTCCATCTGGGCCTATTTTCACAATAGCTTTTACAACTACTTTATTAGTATCTAACTCTACTTATACTATCACCAGTCAACCCATCACCCAGTGTTAGCTTCTTCTAATCAATTGAGCTCACCAATGCCTTTCTCAGGAGTAGTGCAGACCATAGCACTGGTGGCCACTAAGATATCCCTGAAGAAGAAACAAGCCTACATTGTTCATCCCATGTCACATATGGGGAATGTAGACTGATCTAAAAAAATATGGCTTTAAATTCCCAAACCATCCCTTGAGATTGATCCTATAAAAGACACCCAAATAGAGGATAACCACTAGATCCATAAAATTTGACTCTTTCATAATGGGCCAAGAAATTAGGAGTGTCATCTTCTAAGGGCCAAACTTGAAGATCACCAAGCTACCCACTGTGAGATCACTCTTTGATAAATCAACTAGATCCATGTAAAGGGTGAGGAAGAGGAAGATATAATACAACATTGGGTGAGGTCTAATTTTTGAAGAAAGAGAGGAGATCTATTCTCTTTCAAAGAGATAAGATAGGAAAAAGGGTCAATACCCTTTTATTGAGGACTTTACATCTTATATGGAGACCCACTCTGGAGCACTGATAACCATCCACGAGGGCACAGAGCAGGCAAGAAAAGAGTTTAAACAAGATTTTTATACCCTTAGGGAACAATAGCAAGTGATCCATGTTCCCTCTAGGATAGAACAAGATGTTCAAAATTCAGCCTTGAGGCTATACAAAATACTAGATAATATTCATTCTTTGGGAGCATAATTGGCTCCCTATGCAACTACAATAACTAAATCACTTAAGGTTCTCAAGGAAGATGAGAATAGGTTGAATTTTTTGGTATTATATAATACCACTAAGGCATTCATCCATTTAAATTTTATGTCCCCTCTCGAGGTATCAAATACATTAAATCTAGTGGTAATTAGGACCCAAAAAGCCTAAGAATGGGTAAATGATGTTGATGCTTTAGTTACAAATATTATCAAACAAGAGAAGCATGTAGTGAAATTTTTTAATGAATTTAAACTCACACGTGCATGGAATAGCATTGGGAGGTTGGTATCCAAGTCTATTTTTGAACAAATGTTACAACAAGATTCAGATAATTTCAAGTATAGTTTACAAGGATTAACTTTAGAAGATATTAAAGAGAAGTTGAGTTAGGTGAGGAATAAGGCCACTAAATTAGAAGTATTTAGAGTAGGGTTTTGAGCTCCCAAAATTGAGCATGCAAGGCTAATGACACAAGTAGATAGGGTGAATAGAACATCTCTTCTATAAATGAGCATAGTAAGGGCATAGCATGCTAATGGATACAAACACTATTAGGAGATAGAGGCTAAGAAAAAATCTACTTTGGCACCATCTTCTAGTTTATAAACTCTAACTCCACCTAATGTCCCAGTCTCAACACCACCTAAAACTTTAGTTTTAGCCAGTTTAGCAAGTTCATCAACTATAACATCTAGTTTAGCCCCAACTACAGCTTTAGTTATACCCATCTCTCAGCTCCATTTACAACCTCTAGTATAACTACCACTTCATTTCAAGCTACCAATTCAACTCCAATTACTACTTCAGTTCCAACCATAATAATGAGTAGTGACATGTAGCCACCAAGCCAGCCATAGTCAAAGGCTAATTTTGTATACAAATTTTGCATGTATATATTCAAAATAACTGTATTTGGTTTACATCAATGTTATGATTAACAAAAAAAAATTCCATCATGCATATTTTATATGAATGTTGTAAGCTAGGAATCATAACATGTAGTTTGTATTGAACTAGAACTTAGATTCAGTTCATTTTGATGTAAACTAAAGTTTCACTACACTTGAAGGATGAGGTGACTCTTTCCCCAAGTCTTTTAAATACTTTTAAAACCCTATTTCAAAGGGTTAGATTTTTTTATCAATATATAGGAATAAATCAATTCATTGATTGTCATGCAACTATGTTTGTTTTCTCTTCTTCATTTTCTATGTTATTGAAATTTTAGATTATTTATCTATATCAACTCAATAATTTTGAAGTGTGATAATTCTATGGATGAATTTGGTTGTTTTAATTGATGAATGTTGATCTTAGATGTGAAATAACTATTGAAGATTGGTAAATTTTGTTAGTTTAATCAATTAATATAGATTGAGTTTATAATCTGAGGTGTGTAAGAGTATTTCCTTTTGGTATGGTCTTCTAGGTGTGTGCTCTAGATACTCTAGATAACTTCTTGGTCTAAGTTGTAACTTCTCAGATAAGGGTGTGTAATAAAAACTCTAAGTATATCAACCTTTAGTTGAGATCACTAAGTTTCCTATACTTATTTTTATATATTTATAATCATGCTTGTTCATAAGTGTGCAATAGCTAAAAGCATCAAACATTGGTCTTGGAGATATTTGTCTACTAAATAAATAGCCTTAGAAGTGACCTTTCAAGAATACAAAGCCTTATTTTCTTTTTTACCTTCCACTCCTTTTGTTGAGTTTCTTTGAGATTTATTCACCATAGAGTAATTCTCCACCCAACCAACTCACTTAGTGTTTTATTCCTTTTTAGATTTCATACATCCATCCATAAACATGATTAAACAACCTATAGACTCAAACTTCTATCCCACCACCTGGTTATTTTAAACCACATACCTGTAACTCGTGCCCTAGAGTGGAACTTTATTTCCATATAAATCCTAAAACATTAGAGGCAACCTTATTTATTCTTCTATGGTGTGCATAAAACCCACATCAATAAGATCTTTCTAATATTTTTTATAACTAACATATTCATGTTTTTGGGAAAGACATTAGGAAGCATGTCATTTTTAAATGATAGTTGTTATAGTATGGGGGACAAGTGCATATTATGCTCTTATCTACCTAGTGCACACTTGTCCTACAGGAATAGAAGCTTATGAAATAAAATTAATAGAAAGTGTTTATTGAAGAGGGGTGAATAGGGATAAAATAAGGAAGACTAGAAGATTTTCTTATTACTTACAATACTTTGGTGGATTTCTTATAGATTGTGGGCTATCAGAATGGCAAATCAGCCAAACAAGGTAAAGTTGTTAAGAACAAGCATTTTCAAAAATTTACTAGTTAAATTTTAGTGTCTATAGCTACATTGTATGATGATTGATTTTATCTATTTTGTGTTATTTTATTAGTGAATTTATTGTGTGTTGTAAATTCATGTGTTATCTCTATTGAGGATCCTCTAGTCCATGTCATGGCCATTTTGTTATTTGTGTTGGTTTACAGTTGGGTTAGAATCAGGTCATGTCTTGAATGCTTGTATGCATCATGATTATGATATTATATGTGTGTGTGTGTGGATACATATATGATGTTTTTTAAACTTAGTTCTATTATTTATATCACATATTATTTTATTTATGTGCAATGCCATGATATTTATCATGCTTCTTATACAATGTTTTTTACTATGTATCTAATTTCCATATATAATTGACATGACACTTATATGCCCATTGTAGTGGATTACATGTTTCATATGTGATTGAATGATAAAAAATTTATAAGATGACATATCAAATCATGTTTATGCACATAATTACATGATAATATTTATATGTATGGCATGATGCATATAACTCTTTCTTTTTAAATGAGTGATTCACAAGACTAATCCCTCACCTCAAAAGGGGGATTACAATGGGATTTTATTATAGCTTTAGGACACAATAGATAGATGGTTAAGATTGAGGGTCACATTACATGATTTATATTAGGAGAGATTGAGAAGATTGATGCATATGTGGGGTAGTTTATAGCATAATGAGAGAAATTGGCAGATTATATGACATTATAAGACATGTTATATGGGTTAAATTAATAATATTTTATTATACTTATAAAATTTATTAGATTTTAATACATATTATGTAATTATATATCACATTTAGGTATGAATGGATAATATCTATGGCATGAATTTTATTCATGCAAACACTTTTCTATTTCTGGGATGAATGTTGATGGCACTACATAAGTACTTTCGGTCTAGAATTCTTATGTAACGGTTAATTTAGAGTTTTGATTTATATATGAACCTCTTTTGAGGTTCCAGATTGACATATTAAATTATGTCATAGTTCCACAAAAATATTTATTATGATATTTTTAGTAGTGCATTTAAGGTTTTGCATTGCTCAATGAGCATTCTCTATCTCCAATGAGGGTTGAGGAATTTATACTTATTATCCCATGTTTTTATCAATGGCATATTATTGGGGTATAATCACTCCATATAATTTTCCAAATGAGATCAAAAATGGGTGGTTTGGTTTGCATACTCACATGTTCATTCATTCCTTGACTTTTTAATTTATTATTTCTTACTTTCTATCATGAGTGGGCATTTATTCTTACATGTTTCCTTATAGGTTTTACATGTACAAATATAGATATTTTGTGCATACTTTATAACATTAATAGTGATTATATATGTATTGAATTTATTTTTTATCCTTTTAATCTAACATTTTTAATACTATGGTAAATGGGGAGGAATTTGCAAACATCTAAATTTAGTATAAAACACCTAAAAACATTAGTTTTGACATATATTTGACATACATTACTTTACATACACATTCAAATATTATGCACACTTTATCATATCCTTTTTCTATACATTTACATGGCCAAACCAAATTTTTTTCATTAATATTTAGTATCTCCCTATTTTATACAAAGAAACTCCATAATCATATGTAAACTAACACTATATTATAGAAACTAGTTTTCCCTTTTTGGATAGTTATATATATAGTTGAATGTTGGTGGTTATTATACGTGCATTCCTCTACCAAAATTTACCATGTATACTCAACAAAATAAAAAAAATATCTCCCTTGGATCATCCTAAACATGTTTCCTATGTAAACTATGGGGATAAATACCAAAGAGTCATCCATAGATACAAATGAATCCTAAAATCTTAAGATATAGGAAAATTTTGTAATTACATTTATAAACACTTGTAAATCATGAATTTTATTTGCACATCATTAAGACATTATACAAAAAAAATTAAATTACTCAAATTAATAAGCCATAATTCTAAGTCTGAATAAAAATTCAAGGTCAGAGTGTATATTATCAAATGTCAAAATCCAAAACATTGCATTCTAATGCATTATATTGGATCATAATTGCGCACACATACACATAGGTAGGAGTAATACATGTAAATTTGAGCCCTCTTTAGAGTATTAGAATGTAGTAAATGCTAAATCAATCAACATGGATTGATTGGGACTATCAAAATCATATTTTACATGTTCTTTCAAGGCAATTTTGTGATGATAATGAAGCTATGGTTTCAAGGACAAAAAAGACATAATCAGGATCTACACATAAGACCAAGCAAAATTAAACATTCAAAAATCATACATACAATCAATAAAATGATTTAGAGCAAAATAAATTATAAAAAACAATGTGGAGAGTACCAAGTTTTGTAGGTGTTTGGGCTTTGTTGGCACCGTTTGTCTAGGTTGTGATATATTATTTCTTGAGTTGAAATGAAATAGAGCATTTTAATTGACTGTGATGTATGCATAACTTATAAATACATAATAAAATATCAACTAATTATCTTATCTCCCTTCTTGAATTGGTAATTTATATATTTATTAAGTGCAATCTTAATTTCAATATTTTTAAGTTATGTAGATCACCTAAATCTAAATATAATTTTAAACATATATAAAGTGTGCATATGAGAGAGAATAGAGTGTATGTTCCACGAGTGTAATAGTTAAATATAAGATTTGATATATTTTTTCTTATTTAATCTAAATTTATATAGTTTATGTTATTTAGATCACAAAATTTTTAAAATAATTTAAATCATATATAAAGTGTGCATATAAGATATAATAGAGTCTATGTTCCAAAATTTTAATAGTGATATATAAGAGGTGATATAAATTAAAGAGTATAGTGTAAAGTGAGAGATAATTAGTATAAATATAAATAGTATATCAACATTATAAAAAATATTTATATTAATAAAGAGAAAATAGTTTAGGAAAAATTGTGTTATGTGTTCTATGTATACAATATAGGACCCAACTCTTTTATATTATAATAAAACACATAATTAATATATTAAAGTAAATTTTATTATTCATTTTTATGCAAAATCAGCTCTAGTTAAGGTCACTTGATCCCACAAGTCTATACATCATACTTGATTTATGTCAATAATTACCTTTCTTATTTTATAAATAGATTGTAACACCATTTGAGACTCGATTAAGGTAGTACTAAGTAACATGATCCATTCACATACATATTCATGATGCTAATAATCTTTAAAAAATAAAAATATGTTTCCATCCTTTGATATGGATAAATGTTGTGGTATAGATAATAAGCCTTTATTTCCCAAATTAATTTCACATGTTTCCTTCTTCCTCAATATATTAACACAACCAATTAATATATTATAAGGAATGAAATAAGCATCTAAGCTAATTAAACTCATTAATCAAACCAATTCAAAGATTAATAGTAGTTATTCTAACTAAGCATATTGGAACAAACTCTAAAACTAATTATTAACTCAATAAAACTCAAAAGCTCATATCATTACTCATAATTATCTAAAATAACCTATTTTTTATTAATTATTCATCATTCTTAGATTAACTAGCTTAAAATGACATGACTAAATTCACCAATATCTTAGTGATCCAAAACCAACATCTCAAGAGTAAATTAGGACTCAATAATAAGTAGGAAACACTTATGTAAATATTATCTCAACCATATTCATTTTTTCCCATAGTTTCCATATGTTTCAAAACTCACATTATTCATTTATAAAAAAAAATGTATCATCCAAGTTTCATGTTGAAATAGAATTGGAACAATCTTCTTTACAATATTTGTCTCATTTCAAATCAAACCCACCATTTAAATTTATTACTTATCATTTCATATAACTTAGTATATTAAAGTAATCAATCACAATCCTGCTTAAGGGTTTAGAATTTATTGTTTTAAGAGACCATAGTCATACAACTTGACATTTCCCAAATGATCATAACAACTAAGATATTTTACATTCATTTAAATTTAATAACCTCAACCATCTATGGTATGTAATCAAGTATAATAACAATATAAAATATTACATTAAGTGCTTAGAATAGTTTTAAGATATATTATAAACAACCCAAAACCTCTTGAAATAAACCATACCAATGTTTTGTAAGAAAAATCCTTTAAAAGTAATAAAAATGAAAACAATAGTCCATGTTTACATATAAAATCTCAAATGTTTTTTATTTATATTATTGATTTGTGTATAACTAAATTATGTCTCTAGAAAAATCAAAAATATTTTATACATTCATATATCAGTCTCTCCTAGATATCTTTACAAATAATGAGATGATGTAAAACATCTTAATAATAGATCAATTACCATGTTAAAAAATATGCATCTGATCAAGGAGAACTACAACTCAACATCCATTATTTTTAGAGTGGGTACAATGATCCCTCCATATATGGACATATACACCCTTCACAATCATCAAATAATAGGGATTAAATTTAAATTGTTTACTAAGATCAGTTACTATACCTAGGGTTTGGATGCAATAAAAAAATACAAAACAAAAGTTAATATATAATGACTAGAAGTAGTGATCAAGTGTAGGTTTATGCCATTATAAATGGGAACCAAAATTATGCAAGGTGCGAAAGCCCAAAATTTAGATCTAGGTAGCTAGCCCAAGATGATTCATTAATAACTATTTTCATAGAGTTCTAGATATCTCTTTATCTCTCCTTATCATATTCAATAATATGGTCATAATAATAAAGACCACTGTACATAAGTGACTATTAATGGAATAATTAAAATATAGAGAAATCATAGAATACTAATAATCTTTACATGTCCTACCCAAAATAAGCAAGACTAAAAAAACCATCAAACTCACCTAAATATAATTAATAAACATACATACACTAAATTAAAAATAAAATTATTACCATAGTATATATATATATATATATATATATATATATATATATATATATATATATATATATATGTTTATGATAATAAAACTAACCACTATGTATTGGCATAGATACTAAAATGTGATCTTCAATATTTGACAATGACAAGCTTGATTCACATTTAATTTTATGACTTGAGTAATTAAACAAGGTCATAATTCACCATCCTCTCACACTTAAATGATATCTTATTGGTCATTCCTTTTGTTCTATTGTCATACATAGGACAAGAACCTCATTATCTATTTAAAACCTAATGAGCATCCTATATATACATCTCCAGACTCTTAATGCTCTATCCACCTGTATATGGGCCAGTTATAATAGTAATGGACATTATCACCAATCAATAATGACCTAAACTAGTTATAGCTATCCCACTTCTAGAAATGTCTATTTTCTAAAATAAAACCCATCTTTAGGCTCAGTACATTAGCCTAGTATGTAAATGGCATGAGGAATTATTCAAAAGGATCCATTTATAAATGAATTAATGTCTCATTAAAAATGGATCTCATACTGATATCTGATACATCTATAAATTATTACACATTAAGAAAATCCACCCTGTTCTTTATAATTTTCATACCTATCACTAAGATCAATCACAATCCAAGTATGAAGCACTCAAAATCCAATTCAAAGTAATCATTCTCAAGTACAAAATATAATACTTAGTTACAAACACATAGTGAAGGAAAAAAATTCAAAATCACACTAAGTGGGAGAACTACATGTGGCTTGATTTCCATCCTTAGAATACTAGATATGTAAGCAGTATCAAATCATCAAATAGGGGTGATTTGGCTAGCTTATCCCATTACACTTCCAAAAAAATTGAAAGGTTTTTATCTATTACAAACACATATAGGTTTTTAAGGCAAAAAATGTTGATTTATGGATCTATGAGTGTCATCAAAATTTAGTATCACAAATATAGAGCAAGCAAAGGCATTCATAGTCACTGTGATAAACATCTACATTGGTTAGTTCTAAATAATAGGTTAGTGTCAACCAATTATATTGACTTGATCCTATAAAGTGGACCTAACATAGCATATACAACAAATTAGGTCCTATACTAATCAAACCATAGGCATGCTTATCCTTGATTTCCACTTCAAAAACACAGTCATAGTTAGATACTCAACTAGTAAATGTAAATTCCTTGATCTCTTTAGTTATTTTTTTATTTATTATATGTCCTTATCAAATAAAAATATTCAATATCAGTAATTTACATTTCTATGTATGCTTGAATTCCATATCTATTGATCTTAATTATATTTTAAAGTTATATCTTAATTAGATTCATCTTACCCATTAATAAAAATTATTGTAATTCATATTGATGAATCAATACACATATCAAACAATATAAAATCCTAAATTTTCCCTTCAGAGTTTATCTTCTAGGATTTTAGATTTCATATTTAGGGTTCTTTATTTTTCCCTAAAATACATACTAATCATGACCATGTTGAATGAACATGATTGGTTAACACAGCTAATGAATTTTGTCTTTTAATTTTGTTCTACATGAATATTATATCTTCTTTGGATAAATTATGTATAAAAATGGGTAATGTAGATCAAATCCAAATTCAGTAATAAGACTAATTTTAGTAGTGATCAATCCCAATTCTTTATTCATTAATATTATTACAACATCTAATATAGGATGCCTATTATTACCAATAGATGTGGAATGGCATGCATGACTCCTTTTTTTCCTCCCCCCCACAAGATATCAACATGATAATAGCTACCATCCCTCTCCAATTATTTACCTATTATTTATTCTAGATTTTTTGGTCCATGTTATTAACCCTAAATAAGGTAGGGTACCCCACTATATGTGATACAATAAAGGAAGCCAATATATTCCATCTCAACCCCATCCACCTCCCATATGACATTCTAACCAACCTATAGGTGACTATGTCTTCGACCAATTGAAGAACACATATGATAAGATTTATATGTTGGAGTTACTAAAATCTCAATGGTTTATAAAGATATATTGTATAAAGTATTACAAGAAACAACCTTATTGAGTGATACTCAAGTTGCATCATTTTATACCTTTATGGACTCATTCAAGGATTTAAAATATATAACTTTGACAAACTTATTTACCCATGCAACATGTAATCTAGAAAAAACTACCATTATATATCCAAGTAAAAGTACAACATAGTTTGGTCAAGCATGTACCGGTAGAAAATGGGCCTAGATTGAACATTTAAAATACTATCATCTTAAAATTACTAGGAATTAACTATATGATATTCAAAAATTAGATCATAAAATAAAAGGATTTGATAACACCTCAATAAAATTAATTAGAACCATTTAATTCGATATGATATTAGGTCATAAAGTAGTACCTACAATTCTTCATGTCATGCCTAATGAGATACATTATAACTTACTTTTCAGATGACTATGGATATATGTTATGGAAGTAGTACCATCAAAAATTGCATAGATGTATCAAATATATGCATGAATTATATTCATATTCAAAACCAATAGATGAAGATTCACTAAGATATCATATATTTACTCAATCTACTCAAGAGAATCAATCACAATCATAATTAGAATATCATATATTTATTACTCCATTACTAGCCAATCAAATATCTATGATGCATATATAAGAGGTGGGATAATCAAATATAAAAAATATAAGCAACCAATTGTAACACTATAGGTCATGGCACAAAAATAATCACAGGTTGATATGGAATAGCCATAACCTATTCCAAATCTTGCATTACTAGTGGACTCATAATATCAACACAGCATGGTTCCATATTATTATGATAATGATTTTTAAGATATCATTGTGGTAGATATGAAATATGATCATATATGAAATTTAAAATTTAATCCCTTAGAATAATAATTATCTCATACCCTATTCACACATGTGGGATTAGGAACATATCAAGATGATTCATACATACCAAAGGACAAATCATAAACTACGGACATATAATATTTTTTAGATAAAGGAAAGGAAACAATGATGGACCATGATTGTATCCTAGAAGCAAAACATAGTTTCAATGTTGTCACGTACCAAGCCCAACCAACAATAAAGATCAACAAGCCTTGGACAAAGGAAGAATGATATAATTATGTAAATAATGTGGAGCTAGTAGATTATAAGACTCAAACAACATTAAAGATAATAAATCTTCAAGATACAATTATTATAGTATTATAGTTGTTACTTGACCATAATCTTTTCACATTACCATCTACTCAACATCGAGTTGTGGGTCATATTTCAAATAAAAAATATGAAGTATAATGTAGTTATCATAGAATCATTGGACATGATACAAATCATTTTGAATCATTAAAGAAATAGATTCATGAATATAAGGATAAAGGCATTATCATGAATTTACAGGACCAACAAGAAAAAATAGCATAAAGTCCCATATATATGAGATCTATAATAATAATAACTAGGAAACATCCTCAAAAAATATCCATTGACTATTACTATATTAATGGAAGGTGAATACTAAAAAAAATTGCAAATTGATTATAAAAAAAACATTCCATACACAGTGTTATAGGTTTACACCATTTAGGACATAAAGTATAGAATTATAGTTCAGCGCATAGTGGTCAAAACCTCTTGAGTATATCTTATTACAAATAACTTATGGGCTAAAGGTTGTTAATACACCCATATGGGTCATGCCTCCTAAATAGAGAGTTCCTTTCACATTAAGATAGCATTATTTGTAACAAATTCAAGCTACAATAAACTCAACCAACTAAAATGCTAATTTATTACAGGAATAAATATTTATTATAGTTTTACATGATGAAAATGTGTACCATCTAGAAGCACAATCTATAGTAATAATATAAGATACATCAGTGGACCAATTAGAACCAAAATAATATTAAGTAATGTGATTATATAACATCAAGGATAAACTTGGATATGATGATTTTGATCCTGATGAATATTAACACATTCATATACATGATTTCAATTTTTAAATATATTAAAAAAATTTTAAAAAAAACAAATAATCATAAAATGCAAAAAAATCAAATATTCAAAAAAATTAATATCAAAATGAAGCATGACATGATGGTTAGTTTAATTTTTTACATTTATTATTTGCAACATATTTGGTGTGTGTCATTTTATATACATAAATGTGAAATGCATTATATATGAGTTTTATGCACAACATACATGTTTCACATGGGCATATAGATGTTGGTTCTCCCACTACCCAGTGGTCACACTGGTGGCATTTTATTCCATAGGTTTCACTATTAAAAGTTATATATTTATATGACATTTGTACCATGTTAATCCACATATATTTATTACACATGCCTTTTTAGTTACTCATTTATTACATAGTGATACATGATATGCCATTTTATTAATATATGACATTGATACATAGGGATGGTGTAGACTACTCCCTTGTTCTATGTACCATTGATGTTGTTACTCTTTTACATGATATATTAATTTTTGTGTGACTATTATGTGTGACACTTCATATTACTTGATGTGTCATCCATTGATGTCCCTTGTTTGCAACATTTTTTATGTCTCCTATGTGTGGCTTATAGCCTTGATTTTTTTGATATCTTATGTCCCTTATATGTTGTTGCTTTGGTGTATGTGTGATAACTAACACTTGTGTTTTTTGAGCTTGTTGACATTTAGGGGTGCCATGATTTATATCACGCACTATTATTGTGCAGTTTTATTCACATATACTTATACTACTTTATTCATTTATATACCAATATATAAATGACACTAAGATGCCCTATAACTCATATGCTACATACATGCCTTCATTGTTTCATATATTTGATTCAAGAGCATTCAAGGTGAAGGGAAATCTTGCATCACCCAAAAATGTGGCAGTTGTGTGTTTTTCATAGTTTATTTGGTTTCATTGGCCTTAGACATAAATAATTTGATGGATATAAGCATCAATATTCTAAAACTTCAATAAAATTAAGTACATATAATAAAGATTAGTTTCAATATGTTAAATGATTTGGCTCAGAGAAGATAGAGCATACCTACACTTCTGATTAAGAATACATTTGTTAAGTGAGGGTATGACCAATATGTGGATCCACTAGACTTGATTAGGGGATCACTTATCACAATACACCATGCTAAGAAGGGTTCCAAATCCTATAGTCTAACACAATCATGCAATAACCCTAAAAGAGTCCTAGGATTAATGTTCACTCTATTCTAATAAATAAGAAAGTAAATATAATCTAGTGCACACCAAAACTTATGGCACAACATGAGGGATTAGTAAAGAAATCAAAACATGTATAGGAGAATATAAATTAAGTTAAGTATGAGTAAGACCCTAATACATGGAATATGAAGAGTAATATTATTTGATTCAATAATTACTTTGATCTATTAAAAGAGAGGAGAACAAAGTTAGAATATACTTACCTGAAAGTGAACCCATCAAGACTCAATCTCTCCCTTTGGCCAAAGTGGCTTCAAAAGAGGTTTTTATGGTTTGTAAGGATAACTCAAAAATTCCAAAGCATCTAAGACTTATCCACAAGACTAGATTCTCCAAGTAGTAACCCTAAGTTAAGACTCCTCAAGTAGAATGATGGAAGAGTAGATTGTAAAAAAGTGTGAGTGAATAATCACTATTTATTGCATATTTAAATAATGAAAAATTATATTGTATTTATATGTGGATCTCACCCTAAATCTTTTTGAATATGTCAATTGTACGGGGTTGACCCTTTATGTTTTTAGGAGATAAATCACTAGGTCACCAGCTAAGTTAGTCAAAGGGCTAATGAAACTCTAAGTGAAAAAATACTTGAAATAGTAAAAAGTCAACCCAATCAACCCTATATGGTAATTATATGATGAAAATTATATAGGGTCAACCCACTCATCCTAGTACAATCAACTAGCAAAAGGGGATCAAGTTGAGGAAAAGAGGGATGGAAAGAAGAAAAAGACTGTAGGAGCATGTAAGAGGAGGACTAATAGCTTAGGGAATGGTTTTAAGATCTAGTTAGATTGGTAATAATGTGGTAATAAAGGACAATAATCCTATGAAGTGCCAAAGTTATGACCACCACTTTCCCAATGCACCGCTTAAGGCATGCACTTGAAGAGATTGAGTCTCGACAGGTTCCTGCAAGATGTAAAGCATCAATATTTGATAAAATTTAAAAATATTATGTGTATACATATACCCCACTTAAATCTGATCACATGTCACTAAGGTGTAATATGGGATGGTGCTTTAAGAAAGAATAAGACACATAATTTTGAGACTAAAAAAAGTTACAATATTTTAAAGTGAAAATAACTAAAAGTAAATGACAAAAAAGTATATAACTAAAAAGTAAATGTAATGCATAAATGATTGAAAAGTAAATGACTAAAAATTAAATGTGATGTGTACCTTGACTTACCTTTATCATTGGATGGTTATCTATTGTGTTGTTAGTTTTGATTGTGTAAGGTATAGAGACTACTTTTGACAAACCCAAGAATACAAAACTAAAGAGCAAAAATAAACAAACATAGGAACAGACAAGATAGATAGTGCTATGAGGATAGTATGTACTTGGGAAATTTATCAAGATGGGGTGACAAGTGTTATGTTATACCAATGACCAATTCAAATAGTAAGAGTAAATTGGGTAACCGAAAAGCCAAGGCTACTAAAGATTTAAAAACTCAAACAAGTAAACCTTAAGTAAGAAAGGGAAATTCACCAAGTCAAACTAAGGATACATGTCAAAAAGGATGGTAATCAAACAAATCAATGTAAAATAAGAAATAAAATGGTAAAAAAATATTGATGAGTGAGCAATAATAATCTTTATCTCACTCAACAATGGAAAAAGGTGCATAAAAGGGGGAAATAACATTGATTAGTGAGAAGTAACAAGCTAACCTCACTCAACAATGGAGATAGGGTAGGAACTCAAGTGTCCATAATAGAAAAAAAGTAAAATAATGTAAAATATAAAAAGGAAGGTAAAGTAAGTCTAAGAATGTAATTTGATGGTGAAAAAGAAATAAGAATCCATAGTTGCTCAAATATGTTTCGCTCTAATGATAGATAAAACTGAAACATAGTGCTAGCATGTTTTTAAGAGATGAAGAAGAAGGAATAAAAGAATAAGAGAAAATAGATTTGTAATCACAATTTGTCTATCAAGGGGGAAATGAAATGGGTGAATGTGAGAATGAAGGAAAAACCAAGGAAGAGGAACTCTTTATCAAATTCAAGACACTCAAATTAGGTTTTTCAAAACAAGAGGACTTTTAACCTTAAAGAATCTAAATAAATTATCTTAACCACACAAGTCTTAGGTCAAAAAATGAAGTATATATATCATCCCAAGAAGTCTATATGCATGAAAATTAAAATGGACCTACCTTCCCATGACATGTTCCCCATTATTCAAGACCCCTTATAGAATCATCAGTCTACTAGGAAGATTGGGTACTTGCAAGAGAAATTAGGTAGCACCATAGAGTTTTTTTAATTCCCCTATTCCAATCTACTAGCCTACCATACCCTAAAGGCCCTTAGCTCTATGTCAAGTCAATTTTGAAGTTTGAGCTTCGATTAGAGATAAGATATGTGCTTGTAATCATGTCTTTTGGTGTGATGTTGACTTTTGAGATTTATATGTTTCCTTTTAGATATCATTGCCTTTTGATTCAAATGATTTAGCTTTTAACTTTATTGATGGATTTTTTTATTCATCCTCCATACAGATTTAGAAAACTAAAAATGGGTGCTAAATATGACTTTCATTTGAATACTTGGGACAATTTTGTGAAGAGAGAGAAACTTAAAAAAGCATGGGGTCTAAGAGTCTTGTAAATCTAGGTAAAATAAAAGTATGATCTTGAATTCGACCTCTTTTTATCCAATGTGGAGTGAAAAAAATGGGAAATCAAGAGGAGTTAAACATGGAACAATTTGAATTACTTCAAAGTACAAAAAAAGTGACAAAACGTAAAAAGGGATAGAATGATAGTAAAGTGTGATTCCTTATCATAAGAATTAGGAAAATGGAGGAAAACATGCTAACATAGATTGTTTGTGTAAATTCCATCTACAAAAAAGTAAAAGCTAAAGTTTGAGAATAGAGATGTAAAAATATGCAAAGATGGTAATTTTATGAAGAGGGTCAGGTCCTATCCATGGTCTTACACTGTAACATCATAAAAGAGAAACCCAAGGGGTGCCAAAAATCAAGTGAAAAATCATAAGAGAGAAAAATAAGTAAAAGATGTTAATTTTGTGAGGAATGTTGTGTCCTATACATGGTCTTACGAAGCAAATCATAAAATAAAAAACCAATGGGTGTTAAAAAGATAAATGCAAGAAGATATAAAATACTATGGCACATCAAGAAACCAAAAGACCAAAAGTGAGGACTAAAGGTTTGTGAAGGAAGGAACTTGCTATAGAGGGAGAGACCCATGTTTAAGTAACCTATAAAAAGTGTTAGAAATATATAGATAGAAAAGAATGGAAAAGAAGAAAAGGATCCTAAATTAATGTCTATATCAAGGATAAGCATGTGAGAGACAGGCTTATGTGTCTCAGAAGGTTTTTTGGAGTTGAATTAGTTTGGTAGCATGTAATGGAAAATAAGAGTGGGCATCGCAAGATGCCCCAAAGTGTAAGTAGATGTAGGGATGGGCATCACAAGATACTCTAGAGTCTAAAATTAAATGTGAGTGGGCATCATAATAATCCCTAAAGGCTAGATAAATATGTATATGGGAATCACAAGATGCCCCAATAGCTAAAAAAAGGATGAAAAGATAGGAAAAGATAAGAAGCAAAGAGAACTCCATATAGTGTCTAAATAGATTCAAGTTGTCCAAGTAGATTCTAATAAGGGACATGATTCTTGATATCAATGAACAAAATTCTAATAAAGAGAAATAGAGAACTGGATCGGTAAATAGAGAAAGCATAAAAGGGTATAGAGTTGACTAGGTTGACCTAGTAGAGAAAACAAGGTCTAAAAATAGCACAGGGTTGACTGAGTCGACCTAGTATAGTGAATAGAAAACAAAAAAATGTATAAGGTTGACTAGGTCAACCTAGTATAACATACAAGGAAAATTAAAAAGCCTATAATAGATTGTGAATTAAAACAAGATAATCTTTACAATTAGTTTGAAAAGCAATTTGAAAAGTATGGCAAATAAATGATAAAAATAATGATGAAAAATAATGAAATAAAGTGAAAATAATTTATGGCAAGGGTTCACCAAAATGTATTATGAACGTTAAGCCAAAATGAAGATAATATTAATAATAAAGTGAAAACATGAAGGCAATCCAACTAGTGGTGGGATAGGATTCATGTCAGGTTCACCAGAATGTATGCAATCATAAATTCATCATGTCTATAAATCAATCCTAGCTCAGAGAAGATAGAGCATACCTACACTTTCGATTAGGAATACATTTTTTAAATAGAGTCATGACCAATATGGGGATCTACTATACCTGATTAGGGGATCACTTATCACAATACACCATGCTAAGAAGGGTTCTAAAGCCACATTCTAACATAATCATTGAACAACCCTAAAAGAGTCATATGTTTAATGTTCACTCTATTCTAATAAACAAGAAAGTAAATCTAATCTAGTGCATCAAAAATATTATGGCATAACATGAGGGGTTAATAAATCAATAAAAACATGTATAGGAGAATATAAATTAATCTATGTATGAGTAAGACCCTAATACATGGAATATGAAGAGTAATATTATTTGAGCCAATACTTATGCTACTTATATCTAGTAAAAGAGTGGAGAATAAAGTTAGAATATACTTACCTGAATGTGAAATCATCAAGACTCAATCTCTCCCTTAGCCAAAGGGGATTTTTAAGAGGTTTTTGTGGTTTTTAAGTATAACTAAGAAAGGATAAATCATCCAAGGCTTATCCATAAGACTAGATTCTCCAAGTAGAAACCCTAAGTTAAGAATCCTCAAGTAGAATAATGGAAGAGCAGATTGTAAAGAAGTGTGAGTGAATAATAACTCTTTATTACATATCTAAATAATGATAAAATGATCTTGTATTTATAGGTATATATCACCATAAATCCTTCTAAATATGTCAATTATATGGGGTCAACTCAGTCAACCCTGTATGTTTTTAGGAGATAAATCACTAGGTCCCAAGCTAGATCGATTGAAGGGCTGATGAAAGTCCAAATGAAAAATACCCTAAATAGTACAAGGTCAATCCAATTGACCCTATACAATAATTAGAGGATGAAAACTATATAGGTTCAACCCAATTGACCTAGTATAGTCAACTAGTGAAAGGGGGTCAAGGTGAGAAAAAGAGGGATGGAAAGAAGAAAAATATCAGAGGAGTGTGCAAGGGGAGGAGTAATAGCTTAGGGAATGGTTTTAATATTTTATTAGATTGGTAATAATGTGGTAATAAGGGACAACAATCCTATGAATCACCAAAGGTCTACCCACCCCTTTCTTAGTGCACCCCTTAAGGCATGTACTTAGAGAGATTGAGTCTCGATGGGTTCCTACAAGATGAAAAGCATTAGTAGTTGATAAAAGTTAAAAATATTATGTATATAATTAGCACATTGATATAGAGTATAGAGACATATGTTATGCATATGAATTCACTTTATATTTATTTGATAAAAAATTCATACATACTTGGGTGCATATGCATGGTAAAAAATGCAAAATAGTTTAAAAGAATAAGATTTAAAAGTTACACATTTGGGATACATGTTCTAAAATTTATCATATAGATTTAGGGGCATGATATTGGTTCTTACACATATATAATAATTATAGTTCAATGGAAAATGGTTGTCATTCCAATTCATAGTCATAAAAACCCACGTACATGATCATGTTTTTTTTATTTTTATATGGATTAAACTTAATCTAACTGGAATGAAAAAATACATTTAAATCTATTAATAATCTATAATGGTTGATTAATTTATGAGCAAACCTTTCCTTATCAATTCTCTCATTTACATGTGTAGTGTTTTATTTTGATTTAAACCTAGTCGCATGGTTCCTTCTGCATATTTATTTGGGTTATTACATTATGTATTATTCCCCACATTCATGAGGTATATTTTCCTCTTAATTCAATATCTTGCATAGTTACATAATTTTAAGGCATGATCACCTTCAACTCTATAATGCTTCAATGATGAAGCATCATCTCTAACAATATGTGAAGTTAACATGGTTTTTACCAACATACATGTGTACTTTAACCCTTACTCTTTCAATTTTTAATTTTAGGTTTTAGGTTTCACATATGGACTTGACTGCTTCATTCTCATTTCAGGTTTAAATAGAGAAAAACTATACATTTGGAGCCAACTCAAAAAAAGGCAAAGTGTGTTGTACACAATTATGTATATTTTATCCTTTTATTCTGGTAATTCCATTAATAGGATAAAAGGGGTATATTTGTAGATACTAAAATCTAGTCTTCAATACAATGATAATATTGATGCACATGTATTATGCATGACTTGAGTACCAAAACAAGGTACTAATTTACCATCCTCTCACACTTGCTTTTTATCTTATCATTCAACCCTTCCATTTTTATATTATAAACCTAAATTAACTT
Source organism: Torreya grandis (assembly GCA_037957365.1). NCBI lineage: Eukaryota > Viridiplantae > Streptophyta > Pinopsida > Cupressales > Taxaceae > Torreya > Torreya grandis. The sequence goes on along the minus strand of JARHVA010001297.1, from coordinate 2,186,749 downwards.
CTCTATAATGATGATAAGACCAATGAATATCAAAGTAAGCTTTGAATATTTTCTAAAAATTAATCAAGATCTTATTAGGTAAACTTTGAATATATGATATATCCCTATATTGAAACTCTCTTGAGGTTCTCTTCAAACATGTGTATCCTCTCTAATTTTCTAAGGCTTCCTTGAGAATTTGGAGAATGACTCACATTTATGATTCATAATCATAAATTAACTCTATTACCATTTTCATTCTATTACCCACACCATCCCAACCAAGTCATGTCCTCCTACACTTGTGTTCATATAGTGTTTTGAATGGATCCATCTTAAAATAAAAGTGATGTATCTTTTTGTGAGAAAACTATACCAAATGAATAAAATCTTACCACTTGATTTGTTGATCCATGACATTAATTCCACAACATGACCTCTATAACCTAATTCACTCTCTCATCTTACCCATATGTTTTTTACACTTAAGATAAATTAAAATTCAATCCTTAACCAAAAGTGTCTATCTAAGTGGTTTAGAACCAAGATTTGAATATATTATATCGATTAGAGATAATAAATTTAGGTACACTATGCAATCAGAGTTATACCTTGGTCAGTTATTCAATTACAACCAAAGATAGAGGCATGCCTATTTCAAGATTTAGACAATCGTAAAATTAAATCCATAGATATAAATTCTTAATTTATCAAATTTTGGAAACTAGGAGATAGATTACCCTAATTATACAAACTTACTAAATATGGAAAGTGCAATAGACAAAATATAAACTTATTTATAAAATTGATTTGTGTGATGATTCTTAATCTGATACTAAGAAGATAACTATGTTTATTTTATGTGTACCAAAAATAGGAGTAGGTAGGGTCCCCAAATAGGAGAATTATAACTAGATAGCATAGGGGTGTGTTGTAATCCTTAGGGAGCATTTTTTCCAATAGTGATGATATTTATGGGTTTTTTCTACATTTACCTACATTTTATGTGGAATATGTGGGAAATTTATTTTAAACAAGTGACCTTACTATTGCATATTCCAAAATTGAAGCTCTAGATCCTCATAAACAACATTTATGGTAGGGAATTCCTAGTGAGTCTTGGGCATATGATAGAGTTTATTTATTTGAATAACTAATTTGATTTTTAGAGGATTGATATAGCAACCAAGATAAGACTTAAAAATATTCCTAGGAGGAAAAGCAAATTCTATATATATATATAATATTAAATTTATTGTTGGTGAGGTTTTTCTTGAGGTGGGTCTAGAATACCTCTTCAAGGCCCTTGATGAAAGGTATAATCCTAATTTTAAGCATCAATTAGAATAATTAACAACTCAATATTTCTTGGGATGAATAGGGAATGAAGTTATGAAGGAAGAAATATTTTCCCCCTAAATTTAAATCACAATTGAATATATATCCATTGCCATTCTAACTGAATTCATAAATGACTGTAAGTATGAAGAGATATATCACCAAGGAAAAATCAAAATATCCCTCTTTAGTGAGTAAAATATGATAAAAAGGGGATATTTTTAGATACTAAAATCTAGTCTTCAATACTTGATTATGATAATATTGACACACATTTATTATTGTTGGGGGATCACAAGAACAACACCTATTCTGATCCCACTTTGTTAGGATCATGCTCCTCAGAAAGAGCACAGTATGATTACCAAATATAAGCAATTAGAAATGCGGAAATAACCAGAAATACAAGTAACTAGAATTCACCAATAGCACAGAATATGAGAGACAATACACTATCTTGTATTAACACTTTACAGAAAAGAATACAATAAAGAGCCGCCACACTCTTCCACCTTACAGAGGCTTCCCACACCTCAAGTGTACAGTAATTCTTCTACAACACTCTCCTACCCAAAAAAATGGTCCCAACAACCAACTCACAAATAGAATTGGTGTTCACCTCTCCAACTAGTCAGTAATAACCCTGCCAGTTCACCAAGCACTCTATAGTACTTCAAGTTGATCTCCCATGAACCTGTAACCTGCAATTCAACAGACCAAACTTACATGTAGATCTCCTATGAGCTTGCAACAACCTGCAACTCAATGATCTTACACTTGGGAGGAACTTCCTTGCCTTCCTTATCTTATATATCTACAATACATGCCAATGGGTCTATAAATAGATCCATAACTTAAACAATAACTTAGACTCTTAATTTAGACAATTATCCTTGCAGCTCAAGACTCTAACTGGTCTTTACATGCAAACTCTTTGTTCACTTAACTAACTGTTCGTGCAACGAGTAGTTTTGGAACACACAGGCGACCGACACTGATCCCTACTTGCCTGGTTCTGCCAATGTCAGCTGACTCCCTGTCGTCGCCAGTGGCCTTCTGCACTAGTCACGACTAACGTCAGTCCTGCTACCGATGTCGGTGCTCTTAGATCTCAACAACCTTTTGTTCCTTTAGTTTGTAAAGAGTTGAAGCTTTTAGCTCCATAACCTAACAATCTCCCACTTAGAGATAAATAGTTGCAACCTGTACTTGTACCTGTACTCCATCTAGTTTGTACCCTTGGCTTTGTATCCCTCCTCAAGATCACTCTTGAAGACCAACCACCACAAACCTGTAGTGCAAAACCTGTCATCCAAATCACCTGCCACATCCAAATCTACAAACCATGTAGAAAATAACCTGAACCTACATAGCATGTGCACCTGCTGCTAGTCCCTGTAAGAATCCACTAAACTGTCCTCCAATGGTTCTCTCCCAGATTGGCTCCAACTTGTGACAACTCCCACTATTTGGGAAAACTCAGGTTTAGTACATACCATGCACTCAACCTCATTATGTGAATCAAGAACCTGTTCTGTGAACTATCTAACCAACGGCATGCTAACCGGTCTCACACAATCATCCTAAAACAAAGTCAACATATGACCTACCATGTCTCTAGAACACACTCATGCCAAAGAATCTTGCTGCTCCCAGATTCTCCATGACACACCCCTGAACTAGCTTTACCTATAGTTCAGCAATACTTGTATATGTAACCCTACAACAAGTACATCATATAGTAATAGGATAATGTAGCTAATATTATCCAACCTGGTAAAGTGAAACACAATGATCAAACTTCCATTGCCCTACAGCTAATACAAGACCATATACCCTGATCTTCCGTCTCACATATCCATTTCCGCTCTTCTTCATCTTGAACATCCATTCGTATCTCAGTGCTTACTTCCAGCTGGCAACTCTACCCAAAACAACTGTTTGGTTCTCATCCAAGGAATCACATCCTCATCCATACCAAGCTCCCACTATTTCCTGGATCTACATGTTCTGCTTCTTTAATAACTCACTGGTCTTATGCCATAAGTGAGCAACAAGTAGTGTAAAGAAGGGAAATGATGAATTTAAGAACTTACTTACACCTTCAGTCCTCCATATGGGTGCTTGAGACACCTTGACAGCTGGCTGTCCACCCAAAATTTGTCTCAGTGACCGATGCCGGTCACATCTCAGTCTATAGCTGACCGATGTCGGTTCCCTGTGACTGCCACCTTGCCGACGTCAGTTTCCCCTAGCCGATACTGGTTGTTATCTGCCCTGAGTCACCAATGTTAGGCTGCACATAGCTGACGTCGGTCCCTGTCTAGACGTCGATGTTGATTTTCCTACCGACGTCGGCCTCTGTGTTTTTCTAGTGAGACCTGACTTTTTCCTGCGAGCTCTTTTTGGATCAAATCCTTCTCCAAAACACCCTTGCTCTGCTCAAAATTCTTCTGCATCTTGTGTTGAACTCTGTCTGTCACCTTTTCCTTGAAAACCAAGGCTTTCCTGTTCTTGTCACTAACATCGAATTCCTCAAGAAACGTCACTTTCTTCTTCTATATATAGAAACCACGATCCATACCTTCCAAATCCAAAAGCATATCCTTTAACTCAAGAACAAGCATCTCCTTCTTATCTATGTGACCAAGCCTATCAAGCCACATCTCTAAATCTATAGCTGAAGTAGATAACCTAAAAAGAGAGTCAGTAATACAAGTAGATAGATAAAGCGTACCTACTTTCTTACCTCTAGCTACAACAAGTGTACCCTTGGTAACCTTCCAAGAGTCTGTTGTGAGAGTTACTATGCAACCCTCATCACCCAAACTTCTAACATAAATCAAATTCCGCTCTAGAACTAGGACATGCATGACCTCCTTTAACACCCATGTGTTACCTGTCTGCAGTTTCAACTTCACTTTCCCTTTGCCAATAATCTGACAAGGTTTACCATCCCCTACACAAATTTCTCCAAAGTCTCCCTGGACATACTCATGAAAAAATTCCCTATGTGGGGATGCATGACAAGAGGCACCAGAATCTAAAACCCAAGATTCTACTTTATCCAAAGAACATACCAGAGCATCCCGTGCAGTGTAATCTACAACATCTGCTTCTTCTTCATGTCCTTCATGCTGATCTTCACCTGATCTACAATCTCTCTTTAAGTGCCCTTGCTTTCCACACTTCTAGCAGGTTATTCTGCCATACCTGGACTTGGATCTTCTGCCTATCTTGGACCTTGATCTCCCATGCTCTATCTTCTCTCTTGGCCTTCCTCTACCTTCAACACTCAAAGCATTCCCTGATGACTCACCTGTGCTTATCCATCTCATCTCTCTAAATTGGCTGGATCTGAGTTATTGTTCAAGGTTGAGAGAGTTGCCATTAAATTTTGGGAACCTCACCAACCTTGAGGTATTGAACTTAACAGGCTTATCTGCCTTGAAAGAATTGCCTTCATACTTTGGGCAGCTGAGGAAGTTGAAGCGCTTGTATTTAAAAGGTTGCTCTGCTTTGATTGCATTGCCGTTAGATTTTGGGCAACTGAGCAATTTACAGGAATTAGTTTTGCGTAATTGCTATAGCATAAAAGAATTGCCTGTAAGCTTTGGACAACTTAAAAGTTTGGAGAGGTTAAATTTGACCAACTGCTCTCGGTTACAGCAATGGCCTTCAAGCTTGGAGGATCTTACAAATTTGAAGAAGTTAAATCTGTCTGGTTGCTCCTCAAACTTAGTGGAGGCATCGTCTAAACTTAAGTGTGAGGTTGTAGTTTAGAAATGTATACCACCCTTTCAGGTTGGATAATTTTTTCTGACATTTTTTCAAGTTTTAATTGTATTTAATTAAATAAATAATGATTAGATAGATAGACAGACAGACACACAGATAAATATACAAACAGAGACACACAGACATACAAATAAATGGATAGATGTGTATATGTATGTGTATGTACATGTGGAGGAATTAGTTTGCTCTTATATCGCCTTTCTTGTTTTAATGTAAATTTTATTTGTTATGCTAAAATAGGACAACACACTTTGAGCCCATCTTTTGAGATTCTAAGGAAAGGGCTTTTAAATAACAATATTTCTAATATTTTCTTCTTTATTCAAGATCACACTCACAACATCATCCACTTTTAAGACTTTTGAAGGAGACACAGTATTAGAAATTGCCATTACCAAACCTTCCCAACTTTCAGGTAATAAACACAAGATTAAGAGAGCTCTAATTTCATCATCAAATACAATATTGACTAAACTTAACTAGTTTACCAAACCATGGAAATCACTAAGATGGCTATGAACAGATCCACCTTCCAACATTTGCAAATTAAATAAATGCTTCATAAGAAATACCTTATTAGAAGCTGAGGGTTTTTCATATAAATTTGCCAAAGATTCCATCAACTCCACCATTGTCTTACACTGTGATAAGCTGGAAATCACAGATGATGCAAGACTCAATCTAATAGATCCCAGAGCCTTCCGATCAAGAACCTCCCATTCTTCATCTTTCATATCCGAGGGTTTGCAAACAACCCCACCCAACGGTAAGTATAAATCTTTCTGATATAGATAATCCTCAATTTGCATCCTCCACAATTGGTAGTTCTTGCCATTAAACTTTTCCATCCATAGCTTACTATCTTCTGCCATTGCTCAACTCCCACTCAAACAGAAACCCTGTGAGTAACCTATAATCAAAACACACTAACAAGATCTAATCCAATCTATTAGTATCCCAACCAACAGCTCTGATACCACTTTGTTGGGGGATCACAAGAACAACACCTGTTCTGATCCCACTTTGTTAGGATCTTGCTCCTCAGAAAGAGCACAGTATGATTACCAAATATAAGCAATTATAAATGCAAAAATAACCAAAAATACAAGTAACTAGAATTCACCAATAGCACAGAATATGAGAGACAATACACTATCTTGTATTAACACTTTACAAAAAAGAATACAATAAAGATCCGCCACACTCTTCCACCTTAAAGAGGCTTCCCACACCTCAAGTGTACAGTAATTCTTCTACAACACTCTCCTACCCAAAAAAATGGTCCCAACAACCAACTCACAAACAAAATTGGTGTTCACCTCTCCAACTAGTCAGTAATAACCCTGCCAGTTCACCAAGCACTCTATAGTACTTCAAGTTGATCTCCCATGAACCTGCAACCTGCAATTCAACAGAACAAACTTACATGTAGATCTCCTATGAGCTTGCAACAACTTGTAACTTAATGATCTTACACTTGGGAGGAACTTCCTTGCCTTCTTTATCTTATATATCTACAATACATGCCAATGGGTCTATAAATAGATCCCTAACTTAAACAATAACTTAGACTCTTAATTTAGACAATTATCCTCACAGCTCAAGACTCTAACTGGTCTTTACATGCAAACTCTTCGTTCACTTAACTAACTATCCGTGCAACGAGCAGTTATGGAACACATAGGCGACCGACGCCGGTCCCTGCTTGCCTGGTTCTGCTAATGTCGGTCGACTCCCTGCTGTCGCCGGTGGCCTTCTGCACTGGTCACGATCAACGTCAGTCCTGCTGCCAATGCCAGTGCTCCTGGATCTCAGCAACCTTTTGTTCCTTCAGTTTTCAAAGAGTTGAAGATTTTAGCTCCACAACCTAACAATTATGCATGACTTGAGTACCCAAACAAGGTCCTAATTATCCATCCTCTCACACTTGCTTTTTATCTAATCATTCAAACCTTAAATTTTCTATTAAAAACCTAAATTAACTTCTCTATAATGATTATAAGACCAATGAATCTCATATTAAGCTTTGAATATTTTCTACGAATTAATCAAGCTCTTCTTAGGTAAATTTTGAATAAACATTATATCCCTTTATTGAAACTCTCTTTGAGTTCTCTTCAAACATGTGTATCCCCTCTACTTTTCTAAGGCTTCCTTGAGCATTTGGGTAATGACTCACATTTATGATTCATAATAATAAATTAACTCTAGTACCATTTTCATTATATTACCCACACCATCCCAACTAATTCATGTCCTACACTTGTGTTCATATACTCTTTCGAATGGATACATATTAAAATAAAAGTGATATATTTTTTGTGAGAAAAATCTACCAAATGAATAAAATATTCTAACTTACTTTGTTGATCCATGACATTAATTTTGCAACATGCCCTCTATAACCTAGCTTACTCTCTCATCTTTCCCGTATGTTTTTTAAAGGTAAGATAAATTAAAATTTATTCTTTAACAAAAAGTGTTTATCTAAGTGGTATAGAACCAAGATTTAAATGTATTCTATCTATTAGAGATAATATATTTAGGTACACTATGCAATCATACTTTTACCTTGGTCAATTTTTCAACTACAACAAAAAATAGAGGCATTCATATTTTATAATTTAGACAATCCTAAAATAAAATCCATAGATATAAATTCTTGATTTATTAAATTTCAGAAACTAGGAAATAAATTACCCTAATTACACAAACTTAATAAATATGGAAGTGCAATAGAGAAAATACAAAGTTATCTATAAAATTGGGTTGTGTGATTATTCTTAATCTAATACTAAGAGGATAATTGTGTTGACTATATGCATACCAAAAATAGGAATCGATAGGGTCCCCAAATAGGATCATTGTAACTGGATAGCATAGGGGTGCATTGTAATCTTTAGGGAGCATTTTTTCCAATAGTGATTATATTTGTGGGGTTTTTCACCTTCACTTACTTGTTATGTAGAGTATGTGGGAGCTTTTGATTCACTTTAGTGAAAACTGTGTAGTTGATTTTCCACTTGAAACCCCTAGCTCAATAGATAAGATGATAAAATGCAAACATGGAGTAAAAGGGGGTCAATAGTTGAAGTTATGCTTAACCTCAACACCCTTTGTGTTGATATTTTCCTGCATACCAATACTTAAAATAGTTATAAAACTCCATTTAGTTATCCCATGCTATGGTGGTGAAGGTAAAAATGGTTTAAAATGATAGATGTTGGTGCAATCTTGGGTTGATTAAGTGATACAATCATGATATGTGACCTTAGAGGTGTATTCAAACTTTAGCTCAGGCTTACTAGGGTTGTATGTAATTAGAATTGGGATGAATAGGGAATTTTCTCTCAATTTGCAACTCAAATTTAGGTGTCTTTTTGTGTAAAATCCTCTTATGTGAAAAATGGTTTGAAATGTGTTTATATAGTGGTATTTCTAGAATTCCTTTGCATAGAGCTTGTTAAAAATTATGAGTCAACCCTTACACAACTTTTAATTTCAAAAAATAATTTTTAGTTGGTATAAGGACAACGTATGTTGAGGTGTACAATACTAAGGTATACTATTATCCCAATGAGACACTTCTATCCTAAGGGAAATATGAGCTAAGTTGAAGGTGTAAATCAATTTAGGCATGAGCCTAGGCTATTGAGAAAACTAGATAGATGTATTTTGAAGTGATTTGAGGTGCTTTAAATGGTTTGTCACCATGTTTAAAGTGAGGGTAATAGGTCAGAAGTCCTTATAATGAGTCATGAGCTAACTATATTATAAGGGTGATCACAAGTGCATGATTTTAAATTAAATGTTAATTTATGTGTATACACTTCCCACTTTTTATTTGGGACATCATGAGGATACAAATGACCTCCTAGATGGAAATTATTCTCTTTAATTATTTAAAATTCCAAATAATTGGGTACAAAATGATATATGTTATGTTTCATCTCTATCTAGCATTAGAACTTCTTGAGTTCAAAAGTTATTTTGGTGACTCTTGAAAGGGAAAAATAAGGAGGATAGTGGACCTCTTCCAACTCTTTATTCCTGATATATCCTAAGGATGGAACATAAATACACCTATAAAACCTCAATATTTAATTAATATCTAAGGAAATTTTTGCATACATGCTATCTATAGATTATGTGATAGCCCCCCCTTGAATTTGACATAAACCCCATTCCCATTTTATTACTCCAAAATTAGGTCCCTATTAGACCATATGTGGGAAATGATAGAAATGTATCTATTCTTAATAATCAAATCTACAACCTATTTTTCCTTATCCTTCACATATTAAATTTCCATTTAATGATAGTTAATCAAAATATTCAACAATAATTTTTACTTTGTGTTGAGGTTAGCATGTCAAGCTAGGTAACCCTTTGCATGTTCTCTATTTCCTCTTCCAATAATTTATGGAGAATTAGGACAAAAAGAAAAAAATTAGATAAATCAAACATATTATCTACTAATTTTTAAATACATTTTTACAACATTATATGACATCACTCTGTGCATATGTTAGAAAATTTATAGATCCTAAAATTGAGTGAAGAATATATTGGCCCTTGAAAATGTAATTAAAAATTATAGAGGTACCTATTAAATAAACTACCAAATATTTCCTAGGCATATTTTTTAGTTTACTATGAATCATTAGATCCATATTTTTCCTAAATATACTCAAATTTATAGCATATAAAGATCTTGTTCTAGTCTCATAGTCCTAAGATATTTCTCATGCTCAGTTTTAATCTTTCCTCACGCCTTTCATTATGTTAGCTTGTTTGGTCATTACATAGTCTTATTTATTAATGTTTATGACCTTGAGTTATATCTCAAAGATGTTTTGGATAGTATATTTATTTATCTCCCTTACGCATCCCTTTTATATTTTTGTGTGTAGATAGTTTACCCTAGAGTCATAATTTTTTCAAACATTTTAGTGAACCTCATAATCTTATTTATAAACTAGGATTTTTTGCCCACATATCCATTAGGTTTTGTTGTTTTTCACTCATTTTTAGTTACTATTTTAGGGTAACACCATGGTATGTATTATTAAAATAGATACTATGTCTTTGGAAACAGAAATTATTTTGAAAGTGAATGATGCAAATTCTATTTATAGTTATAGATAAAAAATTAATCATTGTATTATGTAGAATTTTAAAGATCATCGTATATATATATCCTTATTTTGGTACTTAAGTTATGAATATTTTTAATGAATTATCTAATTACCATGATTTTCATAGAGATACCTCTAGGCTTTGTTCTAGTAATCCTTCATATTATAGACTTTGTGATCATTGTACATCTTCAAAACCAATTTTCAATAGTATTCCAATTTTTACTATAAATGATAAGGTTAAACCCTTGAATGAACCCCTTACAAATCCTAGTATGCCTTCCCAAAATATTTTATCTATGATGCATGAAAAATGTGAATTACAAAGCATAGTACAAGATTTGTCTTTAGAGTATATTGAATCCACTTCTTAGGTTGATTCTAATGTTGTGTTTTTCATACCTATAGTACATAAGATCCTTAACTCTCATTTACCCCTTGATTTAACAATGCCTACATTTTTATTAGTTTATGGGTCTGGTGATCCTTATTTTCAATTTAATTAAATTATAATTTCTCTTTGGAAATATAATTTCAATGATATATTTTTTCTCAAAATATTCCCTAAAATATTAATGAGTCATGCCTTGATTTAGTTTTATAACTTTCTCAATAGTTGTTTATGTATATATATTAAATTGGAAGATGTATTTTTATCATTATATATCAATAACAAAAGATCAAGGATTAAATATGGGTTTTTCCCATATTTATGATAATGTATTCAATTTAATTCTAGTATGCATTAATTGATATATTAACTAACAAAATTATAGAAATAATATATTTTTATAACATTTGTTTAATAATTTCACCTCAAGAATGATTGATTCCATATACTCTTTTCAAGGATCTCAATTTCCCAAAAATTCATCAATTTCAACCTCATGCATTTGTTTAGAATTCATTTAAATATTTTCATAATTGAAAATGAATTAAGCTTATTTTTTAACTTATCCCTTTTCTTAAACTTAACTCTATTTTAAATTCTTTAATCTCAATTTGTTTGATCTAAGTTATATAAATGGCTTGAAATAATTCATTTTCCATAAGGATCTTACACCTACATATTTTATCATATATATGAAATGATCCACTTTGATAAATATTTTGACATGATTAGGGATATTTTCCTCATACACCATCAGATCAGCAATCTTTTGTAGGGTTTCTAAGTCATTGATCTCAATCATTAACTTCAAAATTTCAAAGGGTTGCATAAAGTGTGACACATGTAGGTGTTGAGTAATAAAAGTATCATAAACAAAAGTAGAGCCTAACTAACTTTCAATGATAATCTTACACCATTATATTTGAATGGGCATCTCTAGTCATTTATTTTAAAATAGACAAGATTTTTTAAAATCTAAAAGACTTGGTAGTTCATAAGTCATAAATGAGTTGAAAATTAAAAATATAGGTGTTGTCAAGGAGTTATATTTGAGATGGATACTTGGAAAATATGAGTCATTATAATTAAATATATATCATCCCAAGCCATCATATCCATAGCAAAATTGAATAGTGTCATTGGCCAAGAGATTTTTAATGAGCCCATAATTATATTAATCAAATGTGTTAATGCATAGTCCTTGAGCCTCATACCAATTTATTTGATCATTAGTAAAAAAAATATTAGTTGAGGATCCTTTCCAATCATCGTGTTTTATTATATCTTAAAAAATGAGTTATCTTATGTAAATGTAATGACTTCAATCTACATAAGTGCCTCACACCATCAAATTAAGCTTCCAATGATAATCACTGATCATTTGATTTTGAAAAATAAGCACGCAACATAAATGAAAATAATTATAAGATTTTTCTATTAATTTATATCCCATTATTAATCACATCACTCTCTTTAATAATTATAATAGCATAAATTTCTCAATAACATAATTTTTTTAGTGAAATGTCTCGAATATGGGTCAATAAAATTTGATAGAAACAAGTTTTTATTCATTATAAAATGACAAAGTAATTAAATGGTTTCACTAACCATGTTCAGACACTTGAAATAAAATATACTCTTATATATTTAAAATAATTTTGGTCTAGGAAACAAGACCATGAGGCCACTCTTTTCAACATAAGCTAGGATTGAGACAGGGAGTAACATTCATAAAAATAGTATGGGCCATACTAAAATTTCATTAAAGTATACATACCCCATTTACAAAATAAAACCCATATTACCTATGGATGATTTTTGAAATAAGTGAAAAGGGAAAATGTGAAAGCAATATCTAAGCCTATCTTGTACTCTTGAGCTAAAAAAAAGAATGATTTTTCCCCCTCTCTTTCTCTTATTTTTTTATATATAATTTAATGAGCTCATTTGAGTGGAGAGGATCTCTTAGGCTTTCTAAGTCTATTGAATTTAGATTTGATCCCTTTCTTATGTATGAATATTTTTAACCCTCATTATAATAAAATGTGATTGGCTATACTTTTTACGGGGAACATATTTTATTATGGCTCTTGTTTATCTACCACTTGGATCTAGTTTTATTGATGCACCTTCATTTATGGGTTGTGTCTGGCCATTTACACTTTATTTTCACCTTTATGTTCAAGTCCTTTCATGTATACTAGTATGATTATGTTCATATAGGTAAAATTTATTTCCATTTCCCTATATTGCATCACCATTTCATTTTTTGCATCCTTCTAACTTTTTCCCCTCCATATTTCCCTTTGATGAAGGTAGTTTAGAGTACAATATCCCTATTTTAGGAAATAGAACTAGTAGGATCTGGAGGTTGTTTTGTGAAACTATCCCATGTTATCATATCTTCTCATGTTATGGTTGATATGAGAGTGTATTTCAATAAAAAAAATTAAACCATTAAAAATTTTGACATGTTTGGTAGGAAAGATCTGTATTTTAATAAATTATTTATAAATTTCACTAATATATATTTAGGAATCATATTTTGGTGAGGATATTTTTAATACTAGTTTTTTAATTAGATCTAATCACTTGGTGACTCTAATATTCAACCTTTGTATTCAAACCCTTATACCTTCCCTTCCTTCAAATATAAATGTTGAGTTATACTCATAGCTATGGTTTATATAAATAACCTACCTTTTATCTCTTGGAAATCTTATATCCCATTATGTTTATAGCAATGGTATGATATCTAGGTTGGTTTTGAAAAAAACCTTATTTTTTATGGAGACAATTATATTGGTCCCTTTAACCACATAAAATATGTGGCTAATATTTGTATAATCCATGACATTATAGATAAAAATATATCCCTTTATTTACTTGAATCTTATCTTAAAGTAAAGGCACAAGAGTGGTTCAAGACTTTGAATTCACATTTAATATAAAAATGGGATGAGATAGGAGAGACATTACATAAGAAGTTCAAGGAAAACATGGATATTGTGTCCTTCATTAATTAACTAGCTACAATCAATAAGGTGGCTATGGAACAATACCCGATTTAAATTTTAGGCTTGAAAAAACTAGAAAATAATTCCTATTGAATTCAAACCCTACCAGATTCATCATTTTTATATTATATAAGAGCCTTACATTATGATGTTTCCATCTTGGTACAAGCCTTAAGTGGGAAAATTTTACCAAATGCATAGAATTTACTACTAAATTTGAGCCAAATCTTATATTATGATATGTTCATTCACTAATATCTATATATTCTTCCTTTCCTAATTATATCATTTTTTCCATCATGCATGAAGCTTTATCGATAGTAACCCATCTAATATACCACCCAGTGCATTAAATATCCCAAATTATTATATAAAACATCTTATTGGATAATTTTGAAATGATTTATGGCCTTTAAAATGTTTTTTTTTTCAAAACACTCATAGTTATCTTTGGGTTCCAAGCACCCCATCATCTAGTCAAGCAGAAGACCATGCCCCCAACTAAAAAAATTCAAAATCCTCCTAAAATGGAATATTATTGTTTCAATAATTACTCACTTCATCTCTATCACCCTTTAATGTTTGAGGTTATATATAAACAAATGGTTAAAAAATAGATTCCCATCAGATAAGATGAATGGGTTAATGATGGTTTATTCTATCATCATAATGTAGTAGATATTTAATAATATGCTCATGTATATCCAAAATAAATAGTGTAAAAACTTATTCCCCTTCAATATAAATCAATGATATCAGTTATTCATTTAAATCCACTACATCTGAAATCAATTGATATGTTTTCTCTAGCATGTTATCATAATGAAATAAATATAATGGAATTTTATTTAAAAATTATACTTCCTCACAAAGAGAAAAACTAGATAAATATTATATAATTCATGAGAAAAAGAATGAAGGAATAATTACATGTGTACTTTAATTTATTTTAATATAATTTTAAATATTCCTTAATGGGCCTCCCATATACAATTATCTTAAATATTATAATGATGATGAGATTTCTAGTTTTAAAATTTGACATAAGAAAGAGACTATAAAATTTATGGGAATTATTGTCCAAAAGAATTAAAAAATAAAAAAATAAATGAGCATGAGTGAATCCATGGAGGAAGATTATAGTGAAGGATTTTTTAAAACAAGTGAGGTTTCTATTGCATATTCCAAAATTGAAGCTCTAGCTCCTCATCAACAACATTTATGGCAATGAATTTATGATGAGTCTTGGGCATATGATAGAGTTTATTTATATGAATAATTACTCTGATTTTTAGAGGATTGATATAGAAACCAAGATAAGACTTAAAAATATTCCTAGGAGGAAAATCAAAGTTTACTTATAAATAATATTGAATTCATTGTTGGTGAGGTTTTTCTCATGGTGGGTCTAGAATACCTCTTCAAGGCCCTTGATGAAAGGTA
Source organism: Torreya grandis (assembly GCA_037957365.1). Classification (NCBI taxonomy): domain Eukaryota; kingdom Viridiplantae; phylum Streptophyta; class Pinopsida; order Cupressales; family Taxaceae; genus Torreya; species Torreya grandis. The sequence continues at coordinate 2,171,642 of JARHVA010001297.1, read as the reverse complement.
TAATCCTAATTTTAACCATCAATTAGAATTAAAAACAACTCAAGATATCTTGGGATGAATATGGAATGAAGCTATGATGGAAGCAATATTTTCCCCCTAAATTCAAATCATAATTGAATATATATACATTGCCATTCTAGCTAAAATCATAAATGATTGTAAGGATGAAGAGATATATCACCAAGGGAAAATCAAATGGCATTGGTTGTTATAAGGAGGTTTCATTCCAAAAGATAATTTACAAGAAGATAAAAAATAAATAATCTTACCAATATTTGTACCAAAAATATAATTGAACCTAATAATGGAAAAAATATTTGTATTTAAAAGGGATTTGTCCCATTAAGTTTTGTACTCTCATGAAATTCATTTCATAAAAACCATCATCTTTCATGCCCATATCAAAGCATGAGAAATAATTTAAACTTGTCAAAAATAATTCAATTCACCCACCAAAGCAGTGCATAAATAAATAATTTGTGTATTACGAAGGATAAGTTAGGTTTAAATTGAAAAAGAACCCTATCAAGTTCATATTATTACTATTATTATCATGGATCATAGTTGCTTCCTCCAAATCAATTAAACGGCATGATATAGTAAAAAAAATCATATACTATTTCTAAATAGTAAATGGGTTTATTTAGTTGCTTATTTTTAAATTGATTAGTTTAGGATTTGTTTCCAATATTATAAGGTTCCTTTCACCACTCTTTATAGGCTTACTTAAACTTTTAGCTCTTATTTTATCTCTTTTATTAGTATTGTGGTGTAGGAAGTAGGTGGAGAGTATGAAATTGCATTTATTTTGGAATAAATACTTTTAAACCAAAAGGAGAGGATTGATTGGGGCTCTCACCCTTTTCTATTAAAAAATTACAATATGCAATTGATAAGATAATTCATGGATTGATACAAAATATTCATATATATATATATATATATATAAAGAATCCATCATGTTATTTTAACTTTTATTTCCCCTTTTTTGAGCTTCCATGAGGATGAATTATCAAGCATTGATGGACATGAAGCTTAATGAGTACATCAAAGGTGACTATATGAGTTAAAAGGCATAGTAAAATAATGTGAAATTGGAAATGCAAAAAAAAATGTAGGAACATGTAAAATGGCCCCTATATCATCTTTGCATATTCATTAACTAGAAGTAGGACAGATAATTCATCATCATTATCTAGCATGATCATATAGGGCCTATGTAGCATCCATAGTTGATTCAACTCAATAATAAGGAAAGGGCATTAAAAGTAAGAAGATGATGGAACACCAACTTAAATATTGAAAATAAGGGGCTCACAATGGAAAAACAAGCAAGGAATTATACCCTAATGATTTAAGGGCTATAACCAGTAAATTTAAGCCATCCATGGTCACTGGAGATAGAATGAGTTGAATCAAAAATTTATTGATGCCATCTAGTCAAAAAATAAAGCATAAAACCCTAGAGGAAATATGGGAAGAGGATATGATGAAGACAAAGAGATAAATAGAGGGAATTTAGAGAATTGGGAAAAGACATATTGATGAAAGGAGTGGGGGAGGCTCAGTTATTTAAAGTAAAAGTGGCACATTTGGTCCACTTCAAGATATTTCTATCTAAAGGAACAACTATTTTAGTTTCCTATAAGGAATTAAGAAATATTCATCAAGATATTGAATGTCTTTAAATTATAAAGAGTTTCATAATGAATGAAATTAAAATCTAAATGTCTTGTTGGTAATTAATGTTTTAAAAAATTGATCTTATAAGTAATTGATATGCTTGTGTTTGAAAGATTTAAAGAGACATGTACAACATTTGATCTAAATAGGTTTAGTGAAATGGTACATTGTTCAAGGCAATAAATATTAACAAAATATTTTTTTTATTAAACTCAAAAATAGTTTATTTATAGGATAAAATAAGAGGATTTTAGAAAGGGACATGTGTCTAATTTTCCTAATGAATCCTTCAAACATGTGTTGATCCTGATAAACTCTCAAAAAGCTATGTTTTTTGAAGCATAATTTTTTTTGGAGGCTTCAATAATCTTTAGCTATTCATATTATATATCCCAATGGATCATTCTTAAGCATCTTGATTCAAATATAAGAAAGCCTAGCTTCCCTTGTGATTTTATAGAAATATTTAATAATTTCACCTCAAGAATAAATAATTATAGAATCTTTTTGCAAGTATCTCAATTTCCCAAAACCTTATTGACCTCAAGCTCATTTAAATGTTGTGAATTCATTCAAATAATTACATAATTGAATATGAATTGATTTTATTTTTTTTATTGGTCATTTTATTAAGCGTACTTTAATTTCATATTTTCTAGTCTCAAGTTGTTAGATCTATGTTAGATCAATGTCTTGGATTAATTCATGTTCCATGGGGATATTAGACCACTTTATTTTCTCATATCTAATGGCATAAGACACTTTAAGAATATATTTTTATGTGATTAAGGAGATTCACCTCACATTGTCAGATCAACATTCTTTGGTAGGGATTATAAGCCATAAATCCCAATCATCACCTTCACAATTTTAAAGCGTTACACAAAGTGGGACCTGCATAGGCGTTGATAACTTAAAGGGGCACATATCAATTTGAGGCTAACTAATTATCAGCACCAATATTTCACCATTAGATTTGAAGTAGCATCTCCATCTATTTATTTTCAAATATCAAAGCTTTATTAAAAGTTAAAATACCTAGAATAAATTTTTAAGTCATGTTTGAGTTGAATAATCCAAATATAGGTGGTGTCAAGGAGATAGAGTTGGGATGAACACTTGGAAAATATGATCCATTTTGATGAAATTAGGAACATCTCAAACCATTAGATCCATAAAAAAATCAATCAATGTCATTGTTAAAGGATGTATTTGATGAGCCCACAATTATATAAATAGAATATATTAGGGAATATTTCATGAGCCTCATACTATTTGATTTGATCAATTTTGAAAAAATATTAAGTATTTTAATATCCTATCTAACTATCTAATCTTCTTATTTCCTATGGAAAGAGTTATCTTTCACAAATGTAATGACATCAATATATAATAATGTCTCCTACCATCATGTCAAGCTACCACCACTAATCTTTGATCGTTTGATTTGGAAAAATAAGGACACAAGAAGTGAAAAGAATAATGAGATATTTATGAATTTATATATCCTTGTGAATTCATCAACTCTCTTTAATAATCAACACAATATAAATTTCTCAGTGAAATATCTTGAATGTGGATTAATCAAAATCAACATAAACTATTTTTCTTCATTGTAAAACTATAAGGTTAGCAATTGGTTTCACCAACCATGGTTAGAAACTTGAAGTCAAAGGTACTCCTATAGATTCAAATTATGTTTTACTAGGGATATAATAGTTTAAAGCTACTCATTTTAAGAGCACTTTGGATTGAGATATGGAGCAAAATTCATAAATTTACTATAGGCCACACTAAAATTTGAATGTTTCCCATTTACAAAATAAAGACCATCTTCTTTGAAAAGTATTTTGAGGTAAGTGACAAGGTAAAATGTGCAAGTAAGATATATGACTACTCTTTTACTCATGATCTAAAAAATATAATGACTCTACCCCCTCTTTCTCTGCTTCAATAATATTTAATGTAATTATCTCATTTAAAATAGAGAGGATCTATTAGGATTTATAAGTTTCTTGAATTCTTGAATTTAAATTTGAGCCCCTACTATTGTGCTATGTATGAATATATTGAAGCATCATTATAAAAAAATGTGATAATGTATACTTCATGTAATTAATAGAGTTTGTTGTGGCTCTTTTTTGTCTACCCCTATGCTTTGGTCTTGAGACTGTAACTCCATTTATGGGTTGTGCCTTTCCCTTTATGCTTTATTTTGTTTATTATGTTCATTTCCCTTCCTATATATTAGTATATTTGTTTTCCTATAGATAATATATATTCCAATTTAATTATAATTCATCACCATTTGATTTTATGCATCCCTATAAATATATTCCCCCTCCAAATTTTCCTTTTATGTAGGTATTTTAGGGTATAATTTAACTAGTTCAAGAAACATAACCTTCTGGCTATGGAAGTTTCTCTATAATATTTTTCCACGCTATTAGAGTTCCCCATGTTATAGGTGATATTTTGGAAGCTTTAAATCATAAATTTCATAACATTAACAAGGGATTATCTATCATATTAAAGAGTAATTAATTTATCATACTTGTGAATATTTAAAATATATTATATGAAGCCATGCCATTATAAAATGAGCTTAAACTTTCTCAAAATCTTAATCATAACAATCACATTCCCATTTTTACTTCTCCACCTAAAATCAAGTGCCTAAAAATAACATTAATTTACCTTTTAATATAAAAAAATGTAATACTTACCATAATCCGTATGCCTTCTCTAAATTAATCACAACAAATTCCAAAGTTACAAGATACTCTATTATGATCCACACTTATAATATTCAAAAATAATGTAAAGATCAATTCAACACAATAGATATTGGTGGACCAATATGTCCAAATATTCAATATATGTAGAATACCCTTAAGGTATGGTAACACCAATAATACTCCTTTAGGAAGGAATAACTCCACAATGTCTCTTCGAGGGGATAACCTCCAATATCCTCTTATAATATAAGACTCAATGCTTACTTGATATCTTTACAATGATAATCATCTCCTTTATATAGACCTATAATGGATGGGTAACCTCCTAGTCCCAATGTAAGCTGACCATTACCCAATGTACTAATTCCACAAGTAACTCCATTACTAATATATTAGACCCATATAACAACTAAGGGGGATGTGTGCCACATGTCAACATCTCCATCAACCTATATACAATAATATATCATATCCCTAGGTACATAGAATTACCTCCTTTGACATGTTTCATCCTCAAAACATAGTAACAAACTAAATAATGAGTATGCTTCAAATTATTGCACACTTATTTCCAATATCGATCTTCAAGCCACCCATATGTGATCTTAAAAAGTGATAGCTCTCCATGTATGCTCCTTTGATTTTATTCATAATCATAACTATATTTCTTTGGTGTCCATGTATAACTATTCCTCTTTTGATTCCATGTACCATATTTCATTGTGTTCCTCTGATTTCATCCATGACCATAGTAGGTATTCTTTCATGCATAATCAAAGTGATTTCCCCATTCATTCCATATTCCATAGACTATTGTATTTCACTGATTCCATACCTGACCATAGTAATTCTTCTTTGGCTTCCATGCATAACCATAATGATTATAAATTTGATTTCCTTTATAGCCAAAATGATTATTATTGTGACACTCCCTCATCTAGTTTCATGATTATTTCCTGTCATGATGATGTGGGTGTCTATATACCTCAACTTTTTCTACCTTATCTTCTGCCACTTTCACTTTGTCCATCGTTATCTCTTGATTAGGTGAAGTGTTCATTTTTTATTGTAGTATGTCTTTATCTGAATCTTCCTCATACTCTTCATCACTTGTTTCAATATCATCCTCATGGTCTTCTTTGCTTGTTATTGGTACCTTTCCCAATATGATATCCTGTAAAGTGACCTTTTTTTTCCTATACCAAAACTTCATGAAATTTTTTTGAACATTAATATCGATTTTTCCCAAAGTCTCTAACCATGGATATCTAAGAACTATATCCATATCATCCATATCCCAAGCATAAAAATCTGAATGCAAAACATATTTTTCCATAATGAGATTCAAATATTCAAACATTGAAATATTCTTACCATCTACTTAAACCTCCTTGATATTCTTTGCTTGAACATTTAGATGTTTGGCCACCTTCATGTTGATGAAGTTATACTTACTGGTAGGGTTTATGGACACAACAACCTTCTTCTTTTGATTGCATCCATGAAATTAAAAAATTAACTTAGATTTATTTGGAGCCAAATTATTTAAACCCTTATCATCCAATTCTTCTTTTTCTTCTTTTTCTTCTTCTTATTCCTCTGCTTCTTCTTCTTTTATTGCTTCTTCTCATTCTTCTTCTTCTTCTATTGATTCTTCCACTTCTTCTTCTTCTTTTTCTACTTCTTCTTCTACTACTACTACTTCTTTTTCTAATTCTTCTTTTATAGCCCAATGATATAGGAAGATTTATTCCATTTATTTTCATGAAAAAAACCTTTCTATACAGCTCAACTGATCAAACCAATGTAGTGCAGGGCCAGACAAAAAAGGAAGTAATCATCTTTTCCCAAAAGTTTTTTTTAAAATGATTCTCCAAAGCCACCATTCTCTAACATCAATATCATCTTCCCTTGAAAATTTTTGCAACTTCATGATTCACAAATAAAAACTAGGGTTTATGAAACCCTAAAATTTTAATAACTCATTCAAATCATATCAAAACTATCCCAAATATTTACTATAGCTTCCTCCTATTATAATGTAACTTTAGAAAAAAAATTGTGAAAAAATTCCACATATTACAATCTGTAGAGTGAATATACAAAAAATACTAAAATCATAATAATTCACTCAAAACAATTAAAAAATCTAAAATTTTATTGTGTTTCTCTTGTATTTTCTTATATCTTTAGTAAAAATTTAGAAGAGAAACTCTATATTTTAGAAGATATAGCCAAATTAGTAAAAACCTAAAATAGCAATAACTCCCACAAAACTAATAAAAAAACCTCAATTTTTTTATTGTGCATTCCTTAAAATATTAGCTATATCTAGTAAAATAATTGTACATAAATTCAAAAATAATATAAATATATTTATGATTCCTCAAAACTAGGGTTTTACCACCCACAAATTGCCCAAATTGAAGCTCTGATACCACTTGTTATGATCCACACTTATAATATTTAGAAATAATATAAAGATCAATTCAACACAATAGATATTGGTGGGCCAAGATGTCTAAATATTTAATATATGTAGAATACCTTCAAGGTAGGGCAACACCAAAAATACTCTTTAGGAAGGAATAACTCCACAATGTCTCTTTGAGGGGACAACCTCCAATATCCTCTTACAATAGAAGACTCAATACTTACTTGATAACTTTACAATGATAATCATCTCCTTTATATAGAGTTATAATGGATGGGTAACCTCCTAATCCCAATTTAGGCCTACCATTACCCAATGTACTAATTCCACAAGTTACTCCATTACTAATATATTGGACCTGTATAACTACTAAGGGGAATGTGTGCCACATGTCAGCATCTCCACCAACCCATTTATAATAATATATCATATCCCTAGGTACATAGCATACTCTAAGTGTAATAATAATAATGATGATTTATTTGAATTTTATTGCACTCATTCCTATTATGTATCATGACACATGTCATGTGCCAATAACACACCATTCTATATACTATTGTTTTTATCATATAACTCATGGATTTTCAACTAATAGATGTTATGCATTGAAGATAAAATTCATGATCTTATTGAGAAAGGTGACATTAATCATCTTGAACATCCTAAAAAAACCAATACCTATCCTAAAGTTTATCAACCTACTCAAAATTACATGTCATGTACTAAGAAAGAGCTTCCTAAGAATGAATTGCTTAATAAATAATTTCCTAAGAGATACTCAAAAAATAATCACCTATTAAAACCATTCCTAAGAAGAGAAATGATCCAACCATGTTTTTTATTTATCTTAAAAATATTTATAATTAAATAATATAACCATTGGTAATTAATGTTTTTATAGAGTGACAACAACAAAAAATAATTATGTTTGATGATAACGCTTAATTTAACATGTCTGGTGTGCCCTTACTTGAGACACTTGGATATGATGTTGAACATTTGACTAAGACTTTTTTTTTAGAACATGTAATAATGGGATACATTTGATTTCCTATATCTATGTATCCCTAAATATGTATTACTAAATTTTATGTCGTGCCAACTTTGTTTAATGTTATATTAGGATATTATTACTTAAAATCAATACATGTAATGCTTGATGCAGCTCATTATGACATCTATTTTAATTTTAAAGTTAATAAAATTTCAATTTTATGAGGTAGAAAATTGAAAAATAAATTAGAACATCCCAAGGTGGATAATGTTACAACTCAAAAACTTAAGTGGTTCAAAAACAAAATTCTATTACTAATTATATATTTTGAGAACCAAAATAATGTAATTTATCATCACCTACGATCTCATCTTCTACTAAGTTTTATTTTAATGAAACATATCAATGTACTCAAGATGCGTATTTCAAAAATAATTATTCATCTCCTCAAGTTACTGCAAGTTATGAACATGTGCTTATGCATATTCTATACTTTTATGAATCCACTTAAGTGTATATCATTGGGAAATATTATGTCCTACTTACTATGAGCTTAAATGCATACAATATTTATCTCAAACATCAATATGCCTTTTATGAGGCTCTAGTGAGTGATCATCATCACTCTTATCCTTATCTCTATCCCTATCCCTATCTTAACAATGGTCAATCACACTACTCTCTACCATATCTAAATTTTTGGTCCTTAATTTGATCCAAAATATCCTATTATAACCTGCCTCTATGTCTAATCTCTCCTGATATTAGGCCAAGTCCATCTGAGCTTCTACATAAATCTTGTTCATTTACCTCAGCTCTTTCAATAAGGACTATATAGTACCCTTTGTCGATGAAGCTATATGAGATCCCATCGACCCTATTGTGGTAGTGGATGCTTAAATATCTATCTCAACTTTTCCTTCACAACATCAAATCTCACCTAATCTATAAAATAGCATTCCCTAGGCCATGCCATGATATCAAACAAATAGGCATAATCACTGGTCTCATAAATGGCCCACTCTATTGGCCCATCAACCTCAAGGATTTATTGAGTAAAGAGGCACATAAGTACATCAATAATGTTGATCCATATAAAAAACACTAAAATAACACAAAATATAAATATTTATATTCTAAACTATTAAATTAAAACTATAATTTATAAATGAAAACATATCACTTACCATCATTCACGGGCACTAACTATGGGACCTAGTTCTATCATAAGTTTTATGCTTATGCTTCCTACTTATCTATATTTAGTATTTGGTGTCACTTAGAGTATGATTCCATCACCTCCTATTTTTCCACCAAAACTATCAACACCTCCCCCATCACCATCATGAAAATTATCTCCCACTGCTATTTAGGTAAAAATACAAAATAACCTAGGCTCCTACCCAGCTAACATTATAGCAGTTTTTATCCATTACATCATCTAATTTGAGATTAATTAATGGATAATATACTCTCCCAATAATCAAAATTATTTATTTCATCATTATTTTTTACCCCTACCTCACCCTCTCATGGTACACATCTTAAATAATGCCTCCAACATATTGTGTTGAATTCCTTTCCCGATATATACCAAACTAACATGTGACACAGTGATATTGAAAGTGATTAATAATTCCATGTAATTCCATGAACCATCTACTAACCCTAATTTGACACATTATATTCCCATACTCAAGACACTTAGGATGAAATCTCTAAGGGTGTCATACTATATAATTTTCCTAAAATGGGTATTTAAGGTTTATATAAACACAATAATAACCTTGGAATTCACCCTTCAAGCCCATGTTTACCCATCAATTGAAATGTGGCTCTACTAATATCCACCTAGATAAAGGAATCCCTATTTTAAATATAATTATAATATGCTTGTAATCTAAGACGTATAATAGTGTCCCAACAATAAGACATGAATATCCTCTCAAAAAGAAATAAATATAAGTCTCTATATAGATGGTTTAACATCTACTGGACTCAATTTTAGGTTATCATATGCCCTTTCATGTCCTAGATAATACAATGAAGGCCATAATAAATTTCATTCCTACTAGTATTCGTAATAATAAATAGATCAACCAATATACAAAAATATTTCCTCAACATGAAGTAGTACTAATCATGATATTAGTAACACTAAGATATCTACAATATCAGCAACACTAGGATATCTACAGATCTATCCTAGCCTTCCTAACCACCATTATAATAACACTTAGTATAATGAAAATCAACTCAATAAAATGAATTAATTTTAACCTCAAATCTCCTAATCCATATGTGCAATATGTGTAACACATCCTCTAATGTAATTTTCATCTCCCTTGTTGAGAATAAGAAAGCACAATAATCACAGTCTCACCTTTTGTTAGGGGTCTCGGAAATAGATCATCACATGGATAAAAACCCTAATTGATTTGAATTACCCAACCTAGTTACATCTACATGGGTCTAATCTTTTTGACTAGGGCCTAACTCGTAGATTGAACCCTAATATTTATTGTCTCCACTCTTAAAAATGTATCATAGGCTATAACCAAAAACACATAAAAAACACATATCGGTTCAACAAATCAAAAAATGTTAATGGAAACATGTTAATAAATGGATATACAATGAAATTTTATAAATAAAAAATTTTGAAATACATGGGACACATTTTACAACACAAGGGTAAATTTAGCATAAGCTAAAAATAGTCTCAAAATGCATGAAATTAAAAACTAAACTACTTTCAAAAAATTAAAATTTTGAAAAAAATGACCAAAATGGATCCATACCTCCTTCATATCCTACTAACAAATACCTAAGCCCTTACTCAGTCCAAGTGGCATGGATTCATGACCCATATAACCACCATTTTCTTAGACATCATATCTCAAAATAAATAGATTCAATACATTATGAGTGTAAATGATTTATAAAATTGAAAAGTTAGGTAATATATATACTCTAAATTTTATTATAGTTGTTATTAAAATATATATATACTCCTTACAAGCTAATTTATATGTTTGATTCACATATTTCACCTACATAAAAACACATGAACATGTTTTTCATACTTATCCACATTATGTAATTTTTCTACAAATAATGCATTTATCGCACATTTTAGGTCATTTATTGCTTCATTATAGCATTTTAATGCGTACACAGGACACTACTACACACCAATTCTTTTGAAAATTAAAATTATCATACACATTTATTACTGTATGATTTTGAAATTCTCCCTTTCTTGTGGGGAATATTTATTACATTTTACCATTGAGGAGGGCATGCATCACATTCACTTGTTTACTACCTATTATGAACCTTTATCTTGCCTTGACCCTTATGTTGCTTATGGGGGTAGGATACCCATGTTTATCATATGATTATTAATGTTTATATATTATTCTAAATATAATATCTTGACATTATTCATACCACTGAGATTAATCCTAATATATATATATATATATATATATATATATATATATATATATATATATATATATACAAATTTCTTCATACAATTACACATTTTCAAAAAGATTACATATTTTAACAAAGATTATTTATTTCATCTTACAAAATATATTATAAATTCACTCATATGATTATCATTATGTATATCTTATTCCAATGATAATACCATGACATTATTAATATATAATAGTTATACCATTTGAGGTCATACCCTTGTTTTCTTTCACATTGATTTGTTGGGGCAAACTGTTTTTCCCTTCCTACCTCATTCTCATATGAGAATGTGCATACTTATTGAGCATGAAATGATGTTATATATTATATATAATTCAACATTAAAATTACATTATATTATTTTTTTCATTTTTAGTGGGGTATTGTCTTTAGTTCACCTAAAACTTCCTTGAGTTATATTTTAATATTTACATAATGACATCTTATAATGATTACATGCATATGTTCTAAAAATTTATAGGAACTATAACAAATTTTATTATATTATGTGATCACATAAGATGTATGTGACTATTTATTTTGAGATGGTTCATTTTTTTAAATATATTCTCAAATCCCTTACTTCAAAAGGGGGTATATACTTACTAGATTTTATAGGTTTTTTAAAATTGAGAAAAATTGAACAAAATATATTTAAATATTGAGTAATAATGAAAAAATTTAAATAAAATATATTTTCAAGATTGATAAAATTAAGTGAATTTGAGAGAATTTGACTGAAGTTAATGTACCAAAAATGACCATTCGACATTTATCTATTTATATGATCAAGAAATGAAGTAGATTTGTTATAACTTACTCTCAAAGTTATAATTGAAATGAGTCTTAGAATGTGTTATTTACTATTTACAATAGCATGGTTCACACACAATTAATTTTATTCATTCATGTGCTAATTTTTAAAGTTGTTCTTTTCAAAATTATTATTTTCACATTGATTTTATAAGGCATTTACTAACTTTTATAAAATGGCCATTGTTGATGAGTATACTAGAGTTTTGTGAGCATCATAGTGTGGGTGGAATCATTAAAACATTTCATCCTTCCTTCCTTAGGTTAGTCAAGGTATGTGATTTAATTTTTTTTTTTTGTTTACTTTAATGCAAACATGTATTTACCCAACATACGCACAACAAAATGTGGGCATTATGTAGATACCTAATTTTTTTATAAGGATTATTATTATAGTGTTTTAAGTGTCATTTTATGCATATGGTTTATCATTTAATTTTAGGTACTTGTTAACACTTCTCCATTTTTTTTGCTCTTTATGTTTCTTCTTTGTGTGGTACTAATTTATTTATTTATTTATTTTATCTCTTGTGTTTTCTAGTTTTAAGTATCCCATCCTCTCTCCTCTTTATTCCTCTTTCCATTCTCTATAATTTTATCACCTAAGAATAATTTAGAAGTTCATTAAATATCTTCCATATAGTTTCGATGGTAGCTTGTGAACTGTCAATTCCATCGCTTTTGTTTTTGTGGGCATTAATCCCCATTTCTCATCTTTCACTTGTGTTGGCCTATTTATTTCATATACTTACAACCCCTATAGTTACACCACATTTAGTTATATTAAATACTTTTTAACATCATAAGATTGTCTTATCACAACATCATGCATGTATTGAAGCTAAAGTACCTCATGTGATTTTCAACAGATGGTCCACACAAAGTAGTTATTTTTAAGAGGTTAAGGTAGATTTTTTATCCCATCACCATGATGAATCTATTAATGATAATGATTAAGGTTACCATACAATACTTTCATGATAATATGTCTCTAATTTAAATATTAGATATATTATATATACAAGACCTCCTAGATACATGTCAATAACAAGTGATAAAGAGAACTTTATATCATTTAAATTCTAGGAAAAATCTATAATATATATATTTATTTTATTAAGGACTTCATCAATTTTTAGTTGCATTTTTTACCAAAATAAGGGTTAGTAAAATGACATGTACTTTAATTTCACTTAGGGAAATAGAAGGTAGATACCTTACTCTTAGTGAATAAGGGTTAGACACTACACTAGAATTATATTGTCTTTTATTCCAAATATGCAAGATACATGATTTTAACTCTTTGAAGGTTTCCAAATTTATTTAACATTTTCTTGTTCTTCATTTTCACTTTCAATAATTTATGGATAATTATTTTAATAAGCCAAAGAGAAGATAAATATAACATTCTACCCATGAATTCATGAATATTATTACATAATACTTTATGGAATCACTTTTTACACCTAACTAAAAAGCTATAGATATTTAAACTAAGTGAACTACAAATTTGGTGCTTGATAAAAAAATCATTAATTGCAAAGCTAATTATTTGGCAAACGCATGAATCTATCTTGGGAATATTCAATAGTTCATTGTGAAGTGTTGAATCTATCTTTGTGCTTGAATACAGTTAGATTTATAAGATAGATAATCATCTCCAAATTGTTGTTCTAGTCTCAATCCAAAGATTTTATTCAGGTGTGTTTAATTCTAGTCTTTCATCTCTCTTTCATTATTTAGCTTACTTGTTCATTATATTTTATAATTTTTTGCTATTTATAACCATGAGGTAGATATTAATGTTATTTTTGACTTTATTTATAGTGATATCCCTTGTGCATCCATTCTATCTTATTAATCTCTATGTAGTCCATAATGTTGTTGAAAATGATGTTGCTATCAAATTGTGTGTTGCTTCCTTTAAAGGAAAAACATTGCAATGGTATAGAAATCTCCCACTAAACTCCATTTCTACTTGGGATGAATTGGGTACAAAATTAGTCAAGCCACTAAACTCTATTTCTACCTGGGATGAATTGGGTGCAGCCTTAGTCAAGTAATTTGAGGATAAATCTGATCACCTATCTTTAGTTGAGCAATTAGCCACCATAAACAAAGTTGCTCATGATTTCTTGTCTAATTTTAACCTCAGATTCCAAAATAAATGGACCAAAATACCTATGTTGATAAGGCCATCCCCTTAATATGCATTTATGTACTATTTGAAAGCCCTTAATTCTAACATTAGTGTGATGATATAGTCAATGGGAGGCACTACCTTGTTAGATGCTTATGAGGTTGCAATAAGGGCACAAAATAGTTTGATACAAGATAATAAGCTTTATTCAAGACCTCTAATGCCTATATTTTCAAAAATAAGTTCTATACCAACCCCTCAAGTTCCTCAAATACCATCCTTAGATCCTATTCCAACACCTCAAACTCAAATTATAGCCCCTACTAGTAAAGCTAGTAAGATAGGAGAGTTGAAAATCTTGATACAATCCTTTGGGAATGAAATAGTGATACTCAAAAGGAAAAAAAATTAGGCTAATATTCTCTATCAAAAACAAAATTAGACCACCTATCAGCCCTTCAAAGATCAAAGGCCTCCTTATCAAGGATTCATAAAGAATAGACCACATTATTAAACATAAGGAACCATAACTCCAGCTAAGCCATATGCTACCATTGATCCTAATGCTCCTTCCACTTCAAAGGATATTGTTCCCACCCCACCTTAAAATAACTTGATGCATGATTCAAGTTGGTAGTCCTCAAATCTCAATGATGCTCAAAACCAAGCCTTGGTATCACAAAACATCACTATGCCTCAAATGACACAAGAAGAGTTTTCTTTTCAAGGACGTCAATACCAAGATACAGGTTTGGCATCACAAGGAGATACTCAAAAATTTCAAGGGTAGATTTATGCCATTAAATTAAATTGGAAAGAGGACGATCATGTTACTTTTACTCAGGGTGTTGAAACTAATAATTCAAGTGGTCAAGTTGTAATTGTAATTAGAGTTAAAAAAAGAGTCATTAATGAGCTATAAGAGGTGAAAAATGATTTGAGTACTCCTCATGTTGTTTCTAGGAGTATAAAATAACAACTCACTTCCCCTACAACTCAAAAAAATTAGAATATAGAGGTTAGTAAAGTTCAGTGAATACCTCTAGTTCATGAGCAGTCAGTGCTTCAAAAAATGCAACCAAAGTTTAGCGGATGTCATTTTAGCATATTGGATCAAATGAAGATATATATTATTAGAATTAGTATTTTGTATTATTTTTCCATTCTAGGACAAAAGTATAATCTCATTCAAAAGCTTTTATCTCTCGAATTATCTTTAAAACTATCTGAGAAAGAAGGTGTTGTCCTGACTAATTCAGATCAACCAACTAAGCATCAAGTACAATAAGTAAATAAAATGTAAAAGGTGGACAAAAATGAGGTAAAATCAAATAAAACTCTTTATTTTTACCTTTCTTTGATAGTAGGTGATACTTTGGTTCACAATTATATGATGGATAGTGGAGCTAATAGTATAGTCATGCCTAAATAGATTGTAGATAAGCTCGACCTTGTTTATAAGCCAAACACTAAACAGGTATTGCAATTGTATGGGCACCAAAAAATATGGTAGTCATCATCAAAGATATAAATTTTATGTTACATTCTTGTCCCAATGTTACTATTCAACAAGATGTTGTTGTGGTAGACTTGCCTCCTTATTTTGCTATGTGCCTTTCAAGGGACATCACTTTAAAGATTGGGGGATATTTATCAACTAATTAGACTTATTTGATGTTTAGGACTAGGTATGGTACCAAGGTAATGATTCATTTTGAACTAATTTCATGTTTCTATATAGATCCATTTATGCCAAGTGTTGTGAACACTAACTATATCATCTCGGATGAAGTACTAAAAGCTAGCGAAGTAGAAAGCGATCACCTTTGGATGGAGTTCTAGATTTGTTCTTTGATGAGTGGGATTCCAATTTTCTTGAGCATGATCCTTATAAGCTAATTGAAGAAGGACTTGGTGTGTATTTCCTTCATGACAATGATGCACCAATTCCAGCCATGGTCAAGGATGATGAATCTAATGAAGGTCTATGGAAATTGTACTTTGATGGATCAAGGCATAAGAATGGAACCAGAGATAGAATGATGTTGGTTTATCCAATAAATACAAGTTATTTATTTTCTATTAAATTTTAGATTGGTTATTCAAAAAATATTTTTGAGTATGAAGCACTAGTTCACAATTTGTAATGGTCTAGGAAGATGAAAGTCAATTATTTGCAAGTGTTTGGT
The DNA here is from genome assembly GCA_037957365.1 of Torreya grandis. Lineage (NCBI taxonomy): Eukaryota > Viridiplantae > Streptophyta > Pinopsida > Cupressales > Taxaceae > Torreya > Torreya grandis. The sequence goes on along the minus strand of JARHVA010001297.1, from coordinate 2,155,159 downwards.
GATAGTGAATTTATAGTTCACCCAGTAAAAGGTTTGTATATATGTAAAATAATTTGCTTAAGTCTTATAGGCATAGAATATGGTACTTACTTGAATACTTTTAAGCTTTTAAGATTTAGGTAATACCAAGAGGTGAGAATAATCATGTAGATAGGTTGGTTACCATTATATCACAATTTAGTATTCTAGATGATATAAAACAACTTAAAAAATTAGTCACAATAAAGGTGATTTTAATGCCTTTTGTTCCAAATAATCATGAGAATTCACAAGTTTTCAAAGATGACAATCAAATCATGGGATTTGTGCAAGAGGAGGCTAAGTTTTCTTCAAGAAACCAATCAAAGCACTTGCAGCACTACGGTGATTAGAAACCCATCAATCCTAAGCTTGAGCCTTTGATGAAATTTGAGATTCACAAGCTCATATAATCATTTATTATGTTTCTAATCAAGCACTCAACTTGGGTGGAAAATATTTTCTCAGTACGAAAAAATAATGGTGAGATTATATTGTGTGTTGACTTTCATTATTTGAACATGGCTTCACTTAAAGATCACTATCCATTACCATCAATGGAACAAATTGTATATTCTGTTAGAAGTTTAGAGAGGTTTTCTTTATTGAATGGATATAGAGGCTAAAATCAGATTTTGTTCCAAAAAGAGGACTAATTTAAGATAGCCTTCACAACCAAGTGGGGAATGGTTGCAACTAGAAAGATGCCATTCAGTTTATCTAATGTTGGAGCAACCTTTCAGAGAGATATGGACATGGCATTCCAAGGCATTATTAATAAGTTTTTACTTTTTTATTTGGATGATATAATAGTGTTTTCAAAGAGTGCAAGTGATCACATGGTTCATCTCAAACAAGTGTTCAAAATGTGTAGGTGATTTGGAGTATCCTTAAATCCCAAAAAGTGTGTCTTCTCAGTTCATGAAGGTAAGCTTCTTAGACATGTTGTTTCAAATAATGGTTTAAGAATAGATTATGAAAGGATAGACTCCATTATTTCACTCTCTTTGCTTAAGCACAAAAAGGATATGCAAAGCTTCTTTTGGAAGATCAACTTCATAAGGAGGTATATTTCAGATTTTTCTATTTTAGCTAAGCCACTTACAGCCATGTTGAAGAATAATCCAAGATTCAGCTGGTCTAAAGAAGGAGTAAATAGTTTTGAAGATATTAAGAAGGCCATAGCTAGTGCTCCTACACTTATAAATTCAGATTTTACAAAAGATTTCATTTTGTATACTTATGCTAACATGGACACCATTTCAGGCATTCTTATGCAAAAAAATCATGAGGCTTTGGAGCAGCCAATATCCTTATTTATTCAAGGCTTGAAAGAGTATAAAACAAGGTAATCTTTTGTTTATAAACATGCAATTTTAGTTTTAAGGTCTCTTAAGAAGTTTAGATATTTGTTGTCTAACAATAAGATACACCTAATAGTTTCTCATCAAGCATCAAGGAGTTCCTTTTGAATAAAGATATAAATGAGAAGAGATCCGGTTGGATAACCAAGGTAATGGAGTATGATGTGGAAATTAAGGTGACAAAACTGATTAGAGGCAATTTGTGAGCATCTAGCTCAAGACTTGCAAGAGACTAATGAGGTTATTTTGACATTAAATGATGAAGTGGTTATAGTTGGTCTTACCTCACCTTCCATTGGTTTCATGATTTGGTAAGCTATCTCCAAGATGGTATTTATCCCTCTCATATAAGTGCTTCAAAAATAAGATATTTCAGGTTGTAATCAATTCCATTTTCGTTTGTTGATAGTGTTTTGTTAAAGAAAGACATCAATGGCATATTGTTAAGATGTATTGAGCCAAGCCAAACTCAGAGATTGCTTGAATAATTTCATGATGGACATGTTGGAGGACATTTTCATATAATAACTAAATCCCTTAAGATCATGAGAGCTGGGTACTATTGGCCTAGTATATTTGGTGATTGCCATACATAGGTTGGAAAGTGCAAACAGTGTGTTATGTTTGCAAGAAAAGTGAAACTTACAGCCTTACCTCTTTAACCAATTGTGGTGAATCAACCCTTTATCCAATGGGGATTATAATTTATTGGTCTCATTAATCCTCCTTTAATTTCAAGACATAAATGGATTCTAGCTGCTACAAATTACTTCACACATTGGACATAAGTAGTAGCTTTGAAAGAAACAAATGAACTTTAGATTTCTATGAAGGTTTACTTACTAGATTTAGATTTACTTCAAATATTATTTATGATAATGCAATGGATTTTTTGGGATCTAGTATCAGTCAATGGGCTATCCAGCATGGAATTGATCTTAGCACTTCATCAAACTATTACCCACAAGGCAATAGCCTTGTTGAATCTACAAATAAGAACCTACTAAGGATCATAAGGACTATTGAATACAATCATAGGTCATGGCATCTCAAGTTTAATTCAGCTCTATAGGCTAATAGGATCACCTAAAAAAGATCAATAGCCAGCTTTTCATACAAGACGGTATATGGTAAGGAAGCACAGTTACCCATTTCTCTTGAATTTCCTACTTTAAAACTAATACATCAACTTGAATTATTGGAGAATGAGCCTATGGAGATTAGATATGTTGAGCTTATGGAGTTGGAAGAAATAATAAATCAATCCATGCTAGCCATGTAAATTCATCAAGCATAAGTGAAGAGATATTTTGATAAAGGAACTTCTTCAAGAAGTTTTAAAGAAGGAGATTTGGTCCTCAAGTGGGATGAGGATCGAGATTAACCAAGAAAGAACACAATTTTTGACTCCCTTTAGAGTGGCCCATACATAATCTCTAGCTATAAATCTCATAATGTCTTCTAGCTTGTAAAGATGAATGGTCAGGAGCTTCCAATCTCAGTCAATGGGATATATCTAAAACATTGCTATTGAAGAGTAAAGATCCTTGTACATAGTGTGTTTGTTTTCCACCAAGTGTTTTTCAAGCATAGTAGTTTCATTATATTTTGTTCTAAATAAGTGCTTGTTTTCACATTTGCTTTTAGTTAGTTTTCCCTACTTTGTATGTTTCCCTTCTTATTTTTGAGGATGAAGGTTGTCTTTTTCAAATTAGAGGTTATACTTACAGTCATAGACCAAATTTACCATTATTTTATGAGTTCAAATGTTATGTATATGGTCTAAGTTCTCAGGCATATTAGGCATGCTTCCCAACTCAGTCACTAAAATGTTAACGATTTTTACCTCATAGGTCAAATTGTCACCCTTATCATTCTAAACTTTACATAAGCATGTTTCTTTATCCAAATTTTAGGAATTGGGCTTGTTCAAATTTTTTGAAGGGATCTTATTCTTTTGATAAAGTTCATCTCAAAGTTTTGAGGGATGATTTCAAATTTTTTGCAACTTTCTTTTACTTCAAAAAATTCAATTTCAAAGGTTGAGGAAATTCCATTTCACCAATGTCAAAGGGTTCTTTTCATAAAGCCCGAAGGTAATTTTTAAAAGAAAGAGGTCCTTTTCAGACTTCCAAATGATGCATTTAAATTTTCTAAAGGGATTTTTCATAATCCCAAAGGACCATTTCAATTTTGCTGAAGGGCAAGAGGACCTTGACATTTTTCCAAAAGAATGAATCTTTTAAATTTGTCTAAGAGAAAGGGACACTTCTAAGAAAGTTGAAGGGTACCTTCCCCTCAGAAAAAGGCAATTCAGAAAGGCAAGTGGGCTATTCAATTTCTCTGAAAGGTGCAGAATAAAAGCTCGAAGGGTCATTTTCTTTGGGAAGGGCCATTTTAAGATTTCCTTTAGATTTTTTGTCTTAAGGAAATAAACAAGATGATAGGACCATTTCACTTTGTTTGAAAGGCTTTTTTTCTTTGGAAATGGTGCATTTTTCACTTTTTTGAAGGGCATTTACATTTCTTTAAAGGACCATTTACAAAAGCTCGAGGGCATTGTTAAAAATCTGAAGGGATAATTTCAAAAAGATGAGGTAATTTTTCTGAATAAAGGACCATTACAATTTTTCCAAAGGGTCTATTGCAAAATCTTGAAAGTCACTTTACAAAGAGGAGGGTCTATTTCACTTTTTCCAAAAGGTGCATTTACAAAGTTCTGAAGGTCTCTTACCTTTTGGGAGGATCATTTGCAAAAACCCAAAGGGTATCTGTCCTTTAGAAAAGGGCATTTTCAAAGACAAAGGGACACTCAACAACTTTTTTGAAGGACTTTTTCCTTCAAAAAAGTCCACTCAACAACTTTTTTGAAGGGTTTCATCCTTCAAAAAAGTCCACTTTACAATTGTTCTAAAGGGTTTGTTCGGATCTCCAAAGGATTTGAAAAGTTTTGAAGGGATTTTTCTTTAGACAAAAGTTTTGAAGGGCTTTTCCAAGAATCTCTAAAGGTTGGAAGGACACTCTACACAAAACTCAAAGGGTATAATCCCTTCAGGAAAGTCATTATCAAAAAATCTACAAGAAAATCTGAGTGTCACTTGAAAATTTGAAGGACATTTTGTAAAATGTCGAAGGGCAATTTGTGAAGGTTCCGTAGAATAAATTCCTTCAAAAAATTTATCCAAAGGAAATGAATGAGGAGGAAAATTTTGAAAGAAAGGAATAGAATGAATTCTTTTAGACTTTTTGTCTAAAGGAAATGGACAGAAAGTAAAGCCTAAAATAATTACAAAGGACCAAACAAAAGAAGGAAAAAATTCCTTTGGACAATTTGTTCGAAGGAAATGAAAGAGAAAGACAATTCCCATGGGCAATTTGTCTATGGGAAAATGACAGAAAAAAAGCCTGAAGGAAATGAATGGAAAATAAGCCCATGGAAATAAATAGGGATAAAAAGAAAAGATAAAATAAACTCCATAGAACTGGGCAAAGGAATACATACACAAGAGCAAGAGATCGATGGCTATCTAAGGATTTGATGTAATATTTCATGTATGCTTCTCAATCTTCAAAATATTTTCATGTAAAATGGAGTAAGTTGGAGTTGACTAGACCTTGCACTTAGGTTGACTAGTTGATAATCCATGCTCTTCTCCTTAGTATTCATGCAATCTGAGCCTTTCAAGCACTTCTAGCTCAGCATCAAGTAGAGTTCTCAATCCAAGATGTGGCATGGCTTTCCAAGTAAGAGTTTGACTTGTCAAACTTGGGTCTACCTCATCCCTTCTACACCAACATGGCATTTCATGCCTGTACTTTTGTTTATTTTGTTGAAATATTTCAATGTTCCAATAGTTCAAGTAGAGTTCTAAATTCATTTTTGGTGTAGCATCATGAAATACCCATGCATGTTGATCAATCTTAAAGAATTTAATATTTATTCTAAATAAGTATTATGAAATGGGCTCTCCATCATTTTCAACACCAAAGAGCTTTTCATGCAAGGCATAAGACAAAAATAGATTTTATTTGAGGGTTGTGATAGCATAAGTTGGACTGAGTTGACCTCCTCTTCTATTTTTAGTGCCAACCTCTTGATTGTTATATCCTTTTCAATATAAGTTGGCTTTTCAACCCTAAATTGTATCCTCTTTTTGGCAAGACCATATTTTGCCAAAAAAGTGTGCTATATAACCTTTTCAGATTAATAGAAGGATAGTTTTTAGACTCTAAGGTGTTTTTATAGTGTATTTATGTCAATGATTTGCATATGTGATATAATTTTCTTCCTTATCAAGTCTTGATTCTTACCTAGTTACGAGTTGATCAGATTATGTAGGTCATGTTCTATGTTTAATGTCTTTTAGATGAAGTTATATTAGATATAATTGGCTGGTTAGTGCCATGAATCAAGCCTATTCCATCATTTCCCTTAAGATTTGATCACAAGATATAACCTTTTCATGAAATACTGATGTGTAGGGGTCAATTGGGGTTAAAAAATTCAATTTGTTTATTGTCTAAACAGTGTTTTTAGAAGCTCAAATTGTGTGTGTCAATCAATGTTTAGGTGTATCACCATCATTAGATAGGAATTCCTTTCAAGTTTCCCCTTTTCCCCAATATTTTATAGTGTAGAGTAGAGATCCAAATTGATACACCAAAGGGAGCTAGCCCTTAGAATCTAGAGATTCAATCCACTAATTAGGCCACCCATAGCCTAGGATTGTTTTCATGTTTCATTAGACTGTGAAGGCCTGAAACTACCTTCAAAAGGGTACGAGTCTGATTGACAATACTAACACCACATATTTAATTAGATGCATGACTATAATAAAAAATATACTATTAAGTTGTAAAAAAAAAAAAAAAATTGATGAATCATTTAATATAATTTCCATTAATATTTATCAAGAAATAATATAGTTCAACTCCAAAAATCTCACTACTCAGCATGTAAGTCTTAATAAATTTTTGCTATCATATTCAAATATATTTGAAGAACCTAAGACACTACCTCCTAGTAGAGAAATAAATAATACAAATTTAAATTTTTACAATTTTTCCTCTTCCTAGTGAACCACTATATCACCAATCTATGCTAAAAGGTGATGAAATTAAAAGACAGATTTAAGAATTTTTACATAGAGGTTTCATACAACCCATTTCATCTCCATTTGCATCTCCAATTTTGATTATGATAAAAAAATGGAAATTTTCATCTATATATTAATTTTAAACCATTAAATAAGAACACAATAAAGAATTGTTATCCAATACCAAGAATTGATGGCCTATTAGATCAAATTCAAGGAGAAAATTACTTGTAAAAAAATATCTTAAAAGTGGACATCATCAATTTAGGGTTTGAGTTGAGGACACAAGGAAGACAAATTTCTAGAAAAAAATGTATTTCTAAGTGGTTAGTGATGCCTTTTGGCCTCAGAAATGCAATAACCACTTTTATACGACTAATGAATGATGTATTTAGAGATTATCTTAATAAATTTTAATTATCTATTTAGTTGAAATTTTTATTTTCTCTAACACTTAAATGGTAAATTTATATAAATTAGAACATGTTATAGGCATACTTCAAAAGAACAAATTGTATGAAAACCTACCCAAATATTCTTTTGGTCAAATTCTCATCTCTTATCATAATTTTTTCATAAATGATCATGGTATTCAATTAGATCTTGCAAAGATTTAAGTTCTTATAAAATGGCCCATTACTTGAAGAATCATAAACTTGTGTAGTTTTTTGGTCTTACCAAATTATACCCTGAGTCCATTTTTGGGTATTTATATATTTCCTTGCCTTTGCATTAGTTAGAAAATACTAATATCCATTTTCATTGGAAAGAATATCAGTCACTTTCATTCTCTACATTTAAGAATAAATTATGTTTTGTACATGTTCTAATATTACTTGATCTTTCACAGTGTTTTGAGATTGAGATGGATGCTTCATTGTATGTACTTGGAGTAGTTTGGAATAATAATGGCCAACTAATGGCCTATCATTCAGAAATGTTTTATACAACCAAACAAAACTACTCCACTTATGTAAAATATTTATATTTCTTAGTCCATTTAATAAAATACTTGATTTATGTAATCAAAATGTATTATGTCTATAAATCAATCCTAACTTAAAGAAGATAGATCATACTTACACTTCTAATTAGGGATACATTTGATAATCAAGAACATGACCAATATGGGGATCCACTAGACCCAATTAGGGGATCTCTTACCATAATTCACAATGATAAGGAGGCTTCAAAAGCCTCTAGTCAAGAACAATCATGTAATAACCCTAATTAAGCCCTATATTTTCATATCTCACTAAATTAATAACAAGTAAAGCAAAAAAACCTAATCTAGTGCTCACAAAAGCTTGTGGCACAAAAAGGGGGTTAGAAATAAAAAAAGTAAACATGCATAGAAGACATATACTCACGTCAGTGTATACAAAATCCTAATGCATAGAAGAGCAAAAAAAATGCATATTTATCTACTCTTACAAAGGAGAAACAAAGTAAGAAATACCTACCTTTAAATAAAAACCCATTGAGCTTCAATATCTCCCTTGGCCAAGGTGCTTCACAAGATGTTATTTTGGTATGTAAGAATGATAAGGATAAATTAGCTATAGGATACACAACCTATAAAAACATCTAAAAGACTTCTCCACAAGACAAGATCTGTATCTCCAAAGAAAGTATGAAACCCTAAGCTTGCTCATCAAGTAGAATGGTGGATAAGTAGATGCACAATAGCTCTTACTTCTTCTCTTCATTAAATAATGGAAAAATTATCTTGTATATATAGGTATATTTAACCTTAATTCCTTCTAAAAGTTTTAGCTGATAGGGTCGACCTAGTTGACCTAGTACAGATATGGATAAAAATTCACTAGGTCACAGGCTAGGTCAGCCAAGAGTCGACCTAGACCCTAAATGAATTTTTCTTAAAATAGTACAGGGTCAACCAAGTTGATCTAGTATAGTGAATAGTTGAAATGGGATTAAGGCTAGGAAAAGTGGGACAAAAGGTAAAAAATGACTGAAGAGTGTGAAATAGAAAATAAATAACTTAGGGATATGGTTTTTAGGAGACAAGTGTGTAGATAATAATTGGAAAAAGGGACAACAATCCTATGAAACACCAATGGTCTACCCACCCCTTTCCTAGTACACCCTTTAAGACATGTACTTAGAGATATTGAGACTCGATGGGTTATTGCAAGATAAAGAGTGTCAATAGGTGATAAAAGTTTGAAAATATTGTGTATACATATGCCCCACTTGAAGCTCATCACATGTCATGTGATTACAACATGAGAGTAAGGAGAAAATAAGATATATGAAAGGATACAATTGAAAAACACATGCCTTTACTTTCCTTAGTGTTGTAGATAAATAATTAGACTATGAGAGAAGTGAAAGCATCCAAATGTGAAGAACATTAGGCAAACCTGTAGAGGTTAGTGCTAAAAAATAGCAATAAAATAAAATATATATATATGCATATATTAGTGTAAAATATTCTCTATGATGTCATGATTCTAAAACATTTTATGGTTCAAAAAATAGGTTAATAAAAACAAAGATATGATCAAATCAAGGAATCTGATGGGAAATATTTGAAAGTTAAAGAATTGTGAAAAGCAAGTTTAAATAGGGTGACAGGGAAGTCATTTGCTTATTATTTGACATGTTGTGAGAGAAAAATAGAGCTTTGAGAGACCAAATGAAAGGTAATATAGCTAAGATGGTAAAGAGACGATAGCTGAGATGAAAGGGATGCCCAATGGCCATAGCAAGTGTAGCATAGGTAGGCAACTAAGAATTTCAAACTTGTTTTTGAATATTTTATTGAAATTTAGTGTTTTATATAAATTTGTAATTTTGACCCATTCTAGGAACCAAAAAAAAACCCAGATAGTTGTTAAGGGTACTAGAGTCCAGAAGGGTAAATGGGTTGAAAGGAATCAGAGTAATAACTATTAAAGGATTTTATTGTAAGTAGGGAAACGGGTTGGTAGTCAAAACCAACTAGGTCAACCCAGTCAACCTAGTAGGCTAAAAATTTGAAATCCATACTATCAATTTATTAGGTGTGCACTAACTTATTTTATTTTTCAAGATGCCAACTTAGTACCTCACTATTGACTTATTTTGTTTTTTAATTTGTCGACTTAGTACCTCATTACCAACTTAGTAGAGTAATCAAGTCTATCGATTGAGTACTAAAGGGGAAAAATAAAGGGTTGAATTAGTTTATTAAGTCAACTTGGTCAAAATGTAGACTATTTGGTCAATTTAGTGTTTGGCTAAGTGACCAAAATAGTACATAAATGTGTGAAACGTGCTAAAATAATGCTAGAAATGCCTAGAATGCCTGACTGAGTACTAAAAATGGCCAAATAGTCTAAAACTAGGTCAAAATGCATAAATTAGGATTTTTTTTATTAAAATTTAAAAATAATGTATTTTAAATATAAGTGACATGGAGATCTAATACATCTTTTATTATTTGATGATTGTAGGGGCATCTAAGATTTTAGTGATTGGTGGGTGTAGCATGCCTCCTAAACCTTTTAGAGTGATTAATATTTGAGGATCAATTGAGGTTGGCTATGTTATGTCTAAGAGGGATTATGGATATGTGTCAAGTTACATGGAGTGCTGAGTTGGTAATCATGTTCTTGGGAGCCTGGGAATAATTGACTAACACATTTAGATAGCAAGTGGATGGGGATACCATCAAGGTGGGTATCACCCTATAGGATGTTCATGCGATTCTAGGACTTCTAATGGGAATCAAATTGGTGCTCATATGAGTATCAAATGGATAGGAATAGAGGTGAGCCTTATCCATGTGGGTGATGGGCTTAGATATGATATATCCTAGGCTGAGAGTTAGTCTCTTTGACATGTATATAGCTTGAATTTTGGATATCTAAAAGGTAGTTATAGGACCTATGATAACATAGGTGTTGTGTCACAATTCAGATGGTAAGGTACCATTGTACATGATAGCTTTATGTCAATCCATTTTAGAGTAGGGGCACTCTATGATTTAGGTTCTATCATCTAGATCCAACTTATGCATGACATGTATAGGATCTTGTCTAAAGGGAAGAAGACCATGGGGCTAGTTATTTTGTTAAGCTCTTGGATATATGAGAGGTTTTTGATGTATCGACTAGCTAGGTTACCCCATGTGGTTGATGATCAATTACTTTGAGTATAGAGTTGGTGATAATATTAGGTAATGTGGGTCATGCCCCATGTACCATTACTATATATAGTCACATGATTATATATCACATGGCATCCATATGGGCACATCATTATAGTATGGCTGAGTTGGAGGATAGTGACACTAGCATTGGCATGAGCATAGATTACATACCACTATACCTAATATAGAGCTACATCTAGTGGCTTGCATACCAAGATAGATGGGACTCCCTCATCGAGTAGATCTGATAGTGGTTTCATATTTTGGACTAGACATGCAAGAGATTCAAGAGGGAGAAGAGGATTGGGACCACCAATTCCTAGACCAAAGATTAGACTATGGCATGAGAGATCATGGACAGGTTGAGCATGATGGTTAGTAGATAGAAAGGAGATAGATGTGGATACAAGAGTTTTAGAGGTACCATAACTAACACCATAGTAAGAAGAGTGGAGACCACCTCATTCATACCATCAATGGAGACACTAGCAATAAGAGAGAGAAGAGTGGTTGGTCATCCCATATGACCCATCAAGTAGCCCAAGATAGAGTTGGTCAATAGAGGCACCACTCAGGCATAGCCTAAGATGGCAATGGGTGGTGACCCCTAGGTTTGCTTTGGTTGGGTAACATCACATAGATGAGGTACTCAGAGTATGGGCTAATAGAGACAATGTACTCAATGATTGCATAGATAGGAAGATGGTGGTAGGTGACACTTAGATAGGTAATAATAGATGGTTAAAATTCACTTAATTTTTTTTGAGATAGATTAGATATAGATAGATTTTGAGATATATTTTTGATCTAATATCTATCTAGTTTGAATTTTTTATATCTTGTGGAGGAGGAGACTAGATGGGGATCCTAAGTGAGGGGAACACTCCATGTGATCTTATATGAGGCATTAACATCATATGACCCTATGACATTGGATGATCATGTGATAGTATCTACCCTAGGGAGCTAATTTAGACTAGTAGGAGAGGATATGAGGTGAGTATAGGAATGCAAGGAGGAGCCATAACCACCATTAGGGATGGGATCAGGTGAGGAATAATCATGATAGACCTTCGGTTAGGATAAAACCATGTATATGGTTATCATGACTCAAGTGGCATAGGTACAGGACCAGGTGACCAACCAATAGGGACAAGTGATAGGTTTGAGATCATGAATAACCTTTTACTACATACTATTTAGAGGGGACTATCCAAGGCATCTATGGGAAACGTGGCTAGGCCATGAGATAGACATGATAGAACCCAACCATAGAACTGGAAAGATGTATTATTTTACTTTGTATCAAAAACACATAATATATATTTATATCTTATTTTGGTAGTTGGATGTTGATCTTATGTGTTTGTATGATGGTAGTGGTTGTGGATGCATGAATATATTTATTTTTATCACATTTAGTTTGATTTTATTGTATATGTTATAGGAAATACATGAGTTGTGGTTTTTTTTAGCATTATGTAGGACACATGCATGGTTAAAAATAAATAGGAAAAAAAGACTTTGGCTAAGTATAATCAATCAAAAACAAATGTACTAGACATTGTTTCATGTTTAGGAAATGTGTAATAACAAGGAAATGACTAAATATAAGAAACCAAAGAATGCTAAATAAGATGTCAAAAAGTTTGTTTTTAAACCAAAATAAAGATTGGAACCAAATTAAAATAAAGAGAATCACACTAAGTCATGTTGGGAAGTATGAAAGAGAAATAAAATTGGAAAAAAGAGCTATAAATTGGTCACACTAATTCAATCTAGGAAGTATGAAAAACTTAAGAAATGGTTGGATTCTTACATACAATTGGAAAATAAGAAGATAAAAGTGAAAGAGTATCAAATTAAGCATATAAAATATGAAATTAATATGTAAATCATGTCAATGATGTGTAACGTCATGATCAATAAACTCTCATCTCATATTTGACACAAGTAACTTTTGTTGTGACTTAGATTATTGAAAATTTTTGTGAGGAAGGCCAGGTCCTTTCCAAGGTCTTACACTACAACTCACAAAGGGAGAACCAATGAGGTGGAATAAATGTGAAAATTTGGTAACAAGTAATGTTGGCAATAAGAATGTGAAATTATGGTAATTTGTGAGGAAGGCTAGGTCCTATCCATGGTCTTAAAGTGCAACTCATAAATGGAATCCCTAAGGGAGTGATCAGTGAACAAAACAATATTGCTCAAGAGGAAATTTGATGAATGTATGGAGTGAAAAAGTTAATGTAAAAATCAGAACTTAGGTGTCTTATGAGAAGACCTTAGGAAACATGAGGCATAATAAAGACATGAGAAGATACTAAGTGACTAGAGGCCATCAATGTACAAAGGAAACTTGTTTGTTATAGACACAAAGTTGTGTAAGCAAATAAGCATGCTAATAAGATCTACTCATGAAAGAATATTGGTAACAAAAAATTAAAATGGACCTACCTTCCCATGATGTGTTTCCTATTCTTTAGGATCCCTTATAGAGCCATCAATCTACTACAAAGATTGGGTACTTATGTGAGAAATTAGGTAGCACTAAAAGATTTTTTATTCTCCTTTTCTAATCTACTAGCTTACCACATCCCAATGGACCTCATCTCTATCTTGAGGCCAACTATGGAATTTGATCTTTGACTATAAGGAGATGTGCTTCAAATCACATCTTTTAGTGTGACTTGACTTTTTTTTTAATTGAATGTTGCATTTTTGGATCATTGCCTTTTATTAAATATTTTGGCTTTTGAATATTTTTAAGATATTTTTTTTTAATATTCCTCATCCATACAGACTTGGAATGACTAATCATGAGAGATAGAGTGATACACATGAATGATATTTAGGTTTAGGCTAAAGGAAGCTAAGTAACTAAAGACAAGACTAACTAGGACACTTAGGCTTAACAATGAACTAGCATGTTATCTCAAGTCTCAACCATGTATATGTTTAGTTTGTGAAAGGGAATAGAGGGGAATAAAAATGAGATCCAAAGTGGATCGGTAATAACATATTTTAATGAGATGAATTGATTTCTAACTAATCACTTGGTAGAGAAGAAATGACTAAAGGGAACAAGGTTTGTATAACCAAGTCACAAAAACAATTATCCATGTTTATAGAGATAAGAAAACAAACAATCATGAAAATAGAACAAGGAATTCATAAGAAATAAATGCAAGAAGAAGAAGGTAATGATAAATAATAAATATATAAGCAAATATAAATGACATTATAAGCAATACAAAGTGCAAAATTAAAGCCACCATATAAGATAAGGAAGAATTTGACACAATGCTAAATGATATAATACATAGATAAAGATAAAGTTGGAACACACATCCAATACAAATGAAAATGTAAGAACACCATGCATTTTATCATGAGTACTAATAGATTTTCCCACACACATTATCCAACACATCTGATAAGTCTCTATGAATTTGAATGTGAATTGTATCTAATGTCTCATCTATCTTTAATGAAAATTGGTAAAATACTTCACATCTAATCTCCTGAACCAAAAAAGTAGGAATGCTTGATAGATCATGTTGAGGAGGGCTATCATGCAAGGGATGCTCAAGAGAATGCATGGGAGTGGTTTTTATTAGAGATTAAGGGTTCACTAGTGGGGAAGGATCCATAAGTGAGGGACTCATATGTGGAGAAGGACCCACAGGTGAGGGAAGGTCCACAAGTTAAGGATTCACAGGTGGAGGAATAGGAGGTGAATAAGGAAGCATAGGAGGTTTATCATTGTGTTAGAGGAGAAAACCAAGAACCCTGTTGATTGTCATACAAATACAGTCAAAAGACATTGAAATGTTGAGCATTGGAAGGTACAGAAGGTTGATGTGACTTGGATGATTATTGGATAAGGTGTAGGGGGTTTAAAAATACCCTATAAAAGTGATTATAACCCTTGAAACTATCTAAAACACACCCAGAAAAAATAATTAGCTCTCGGCCTGTGACTGTCCAAGGGAAAATCCTGATTTAGCTTCTAGTCCTCAAAATGAGTTTTAATGATTGAAACCTCTTGAAACTTTGTAATTTTACCGTTGATGATGTTATAAAACTTTTTTAAGTGGTTTCAAGGTGATATAGTATGGATAAGTATGGAAAAGAATAATTGCCAAGTGGATCTAGGTGTATGTGAAGGAAAGAGCATAGGCCAATATAGGAAAAGTTAATTTCTCCAAATAAGTGCACTAAAAATGATTGATTAACCTGTAACAAGATAATGGGTATCTGGAATGATGCTTGGTTATCTTAGAAAGTCCGTACATCACTCTAGACAAGGGAATTTGCACTAAAGGAGGGTTAATTGGAATAGGGCTTAAAGAAGAAAGTACAATTCCGTACAAAGTAACCTCAGGAGATTTTTTAGTATGTTATATAAGGGCTTAATGGGTATCCATAATTTTTTTCACTTTCATTATTTAGTTAACTGACAAAGAGTTATGGCCAATAAACAGGGAAAATAGGGCTACAAGGAATGCTTGACTAATAGGCATGTAATTTGAAGTTAGCTCAAAATATGATAGTTTCAGAGCTGTGTAAGATCATTTTTCATCAAGATGGAACCATAGGAGGTAGAACCATGGGGGAAGAATGGGGAACCTTATTATGTAAATGACCTATGGGAGGAATGGTAGAAGGTGTGATAACAGTTAAAAGGTGATCTTTAAGATGCTGCTAAACAATATAAAAATGATCAGTGTGATGGGTGTCACATTGGTGTCAGAGATAATATACATCTCCATACTTAGGAATATAATTAGTAAGTACCTTTAGGGAAGGTATGGCTTTGTCTAAGGACTGAGGGGTAGTAGGATTAAAAGTGTTAATATATTAGTGTAACTTACGATAATGCATGGATGAATAGTTATCTGTGTTGTAGAAGTAGTAGATATGCCAGAGAGTAGGCCTTGTAGAGGTACTCATAAGAGGAGGTGTAACATAATTAAAATTATTTTGGGAAGGCTCATTAGCCTATTTATTGGGTAATAGAGCCATATATGATAAAGGAATCAAACCATCACCAAGAGAAGGTGGTTCTAGTGGAGAGATAGGGCAAGGATTGACATCATGATTAATAGGATCAAAAGTAGGAGTAGATCAGCTAAATTGGGTGTAGTAATATGATCCAAAATATGTTCTACTAAGGGAGGGTTAGGGTCTATATAAGGTTGAAGGAGAGTTGCATGCATCTCAAGGATAAGTAGGCTATAGGGGTAATGGTACCTAGCAAAGTGATATGGCCCAATCATATAATGATCCATAAGCATACTCTTATAAGTTTCTTCAAAAATTTAAGGTGTCCACACCATCTCTAGTCTATGATAAAGAGGAAAAATTCTAAAATTAGGAATGGAATATGGTAATATATACTAAAATATTTAAGTAAAAAAGAATGATAATAAATAATCTTAGCATCATGAGCCTAAACAAAACCACCTAAGAATGGATCATCTAAGGTATAACCATCATTTTAATTAGGCATATGAAGATCAATGACATAATTAGGGATGATATTGTCATACAAAGAGGTGTGATGAATGGAATGTCGAGTCTTAGTTAAGACAATGGGGATGTCATCACGAGGTGGTTGATGGGAATAAGGTTACAAATAAGTAAGAAGTTGAGAGATGAGATGAGGTGAGAGATCAAAAGTATTAATCTTGAGATCAATCTCATTAGGTTCATCATCATTAGAATCTATAAGTTTATGGGGAGTATTCCCAATGAGTTCAAGATGACTATTGTAACCTTGAATGGAATTGACAGCAAATTCAAATCATTAACACTCATGAAATGGAACACTTGGCAATTGTTCAAGGGCATGAATCTTGAACACACCTCAATCTTGGAATTATTTTAAATTCCAAGGGTTAGTGTCACTCTAAATAATATAGAAGGCTCCATTTTGAGGGAATTTAATGCATTGGTAGGTGGAAGAAGCAACTACTCACATTCGATGATTCCATGGCCTACCAAACATAATGTTTTAATATATAGGAAAGTTAAATATCATCACCTTCATGTGAATGGTGATAGGTGGGATGGTAATGGGGAGCCACACACAACATAAAGGAGGCATTTTCCTTCAATCATATCCTTTACATGTGATGCATGTATATTTGAGATTGAATTTATAATATCTAAGGGTTTTGATAAAATCAAGAGAGGCAACACAAGTACCAGAACCCTCATCAATCAAGGCACACTTGACTTGGATATCACCAATTTGGACACTAATAAATAGAGGAGGATCATCTGCATAAATCAAAATTTCATCAAGGATCATGGAAGAGATGGGAAATTTGAGAGAAAGAGAAGTTTCCATTGTTTCATCAACATGGATGGACATCTCTTTGCATTGTTTCAATATGTTATCTTCAGATCCAGATAAGGTTGCTTTACCTCCTACTAGGGGAGGATGAGGGATGTTAATTTTAATAAAGGTTACATAAGATAGTTGTGATGATGTAGAGAGGTCCTCATAAGCTCAAAAAATGGGATTTGGGATGGGAGATTAGTGAGTTATGTGATAAGATCCCACTCATCATAACCCATAAGAATATTGTTAGAAAGAGGTGCATAGTGTTGAAGGAGGTCCTCAAAAGGAGGAGATGAAGTACATTTTAATTTATGTTGATAAGAGGAAGAAGTTTTATTGAGAGGATAATTTTGTTATTTATGTTGAGAAGAGAAATCATTTGATTCAGTTTGGTTTTGAGAAGTGCTAGAAGAAGTGTTGATAGAAGTTTGAGTATCATTAGTGTTAGGTAAATAAGATGGAAGGATTTTAGAAATATTATGGGAAGTGTTATCCAAAGGAGGAGTTGGAATAGGTTCATCAAAATTTATAATATCATCTTGCCTCAACTCATTTAAATGAGTTGGAGAATAATCTTGGATAACACAAAATATGTGAGATAATATAGGTGTGTAGATAGGTTGAGGATCAATGAATGCAACCACCCTTCAAATATTAGTCCTATTAACCACATTATCTTTAGGAATTGGGTCAATAACACTTTCAACATTATTGGTAGAAGGGGTGGGCTTGTCTTGGTTATCCTGGTGATTTGAAAGAGGGTCTTTATAGATGGCCAAATGAGCATTAGCTTGATTCAAAGCTTGATATTTAGTATTTATTTCATGATCTTTGAAAGCAATGTCATATGATTTTTGGCATTTTCAAATGATATAATAATGGTTAAAATTGGGGCCAAGAAGAAAATCCATAGCCAAATTATGAAGCTTCATATAGGTCTCATGAGAATGACCCCAACTAGTGTGAAACCAATAAAATTTATTTGGATCATACCAAGATTTCATAGGATGAATGGGATAAATTTATCATGGTAGGGACCTGAGTAGACACTTGAGTAATTTGGGTGAGGATAAAGGTTTGTGAACATTGATGTTATTAGGTGAAGATAAATGAAGATTGGTGAATTGTTGAGAAGGAGGAGCTAGTTTTGAAGATTGGTTAGGAACAACAAATTAAATAGTGTGAATGGTATCATAAGAGTCCATGACACCATCATTGGTAGCATGATGATTCTTATTCTTTAGTAATATACAATTATGAGTAGAAGGTTTGAATGTCTCAAATTGATGCATAATAAAATCTTGATGTTTAGCCTGGTCAATAGCCTCCTCTAAGGTACATAGAGAGAGAGTTCAGACCTGATATTTCATCTTGGGTAAGAGAGACTTGTAAAGAGATGGAAAAGGCTATCATCAACCATGTTATGTGCACATTTGTTGGACAATTTTTTCCACCTTTTAATAAAATCTTGGGAATTTTTGTTTTTAATTTGCTTACAATTGATCAAATGGGCCAAGGTATTCTCAATAATATCACTAGTTTAGAAATCTTAGACTAGAGCATTTACTAAAAAATCCAAACTAGAGATATAATTATTTTTAATTTGGTTATACCAATTTAAAGCATCACCCATAAGAGTTTTGGATAATGTCTTAGCAGTATCAAATGTGTTTAATTTTACCTAATCTTTATATATATTTCCAAATATTTTTAAATGAAGAGGAGGATCAGTTGACCCATTATAATAAATGGTATGGGTGATGCCTCTTATATCAATATTAAAAATTTGAGATGTAACAGGCTCATTTTGAAGGTGCTTGATTGTCTTGTTGACAAGAGGAGATTGATGGATAAGATTACCATGGGAATCTTGAAGAGAAGGTGTGGGAACATTTTTATTATGCATTCCCCATGGCATCTATTAAGGGTGGGTTTGAAGATGGATTAGGTGGTTTTGCATTTCAATCATTTGATTTGCATTATTAGCTTGAAAAGCATTCATTTGATTAAGAGTTTGTAATTAGATTTGATGGGTTTGAGTTGCATTGTTGGCATCATTTGAAGCATTAGAATTATAAGTAGTGGTTTAGGTACCACTATAGGTGTTAGTAGGAGCTTGAAAAGAGGTATTAAAATTTGAGGCACTAGTGGAAAAAATTTCATATGTATCAAAAGATGGACTAGTACAGGGATGAGAAGAGGAAACACTAGAAGCATGATTACCATGGATATAAAATGATTAACTAGTGGAATAATTGAGGAGAGTGTGTCTTGGAAGAGACCAACTAGATGTAGAACCTACCATGTTTGTATAGATACTAGGCATGGAGGTAGAAGAAGTTAAATAAGAAGTCATGTATGAGAAGGTGTCAAAATAGAGGTAAGAGGCTAATTAAAAAAAAAAGGTTAGTATCCCCAAATCCATGTTATAATGTGGGAGAAGGTGAATGAGGCTCTTCAACTTGACCACTAATCATGAGATGGTAAATGGTAGAAGGATCCTTACCTTGATTTTGAGGAAAATTAGAGATAAAGAAGAGCATTTCATGGGTATACTCTAATTCAGGTTGATCAAGTGAGAAGAGAGGATTAAAAAAAGAATAATAATGAGGAGGGGTTCCATAATTTATTGTGTGAGTGGTTATATGAACATTACTCTCATCTAAGAGAGGAGCCCTAATATGCTCATGGGAGACCCTATGAGGTTTGGTAAGACTCATTATATTCATTGAATTCAACTCAGTGTTGTCATCAAATAAGAAGTTCATGATGAGAGAGGAGGACTAGATAAGGCAAATGTAATGCAAAATTAAGGGAATAATAATTAATAAATAGGATGGTTGACCTAGTACAAAAAATAGGGTCTAAAAACTAAGAAAATAAGGATACATAGTCAACAAGGGTGACCTAGTTCTGTAACTTAGATAGAAAATAGGGAAAAAAAGATAGAGAGTTAATAGGGTTGACCTAGTACTATATCATGATGGGTAGAAAATACTATTGTGTCAATAAGGCCAACACAGTACTATAGGCAAGGGAAATAGATAGTCTATAATATATTGTGTTGAGCATAATGATAGTGTACTAAAATAAGAAAAATTTTGCAAGTATTTTTAAAATAAATAAGTGAAAAGAAACACACTATAAATTGGGTCAATGAGGATGATCCAATTGAGGCACACAGCATAAAACCTTATACCAATGTTGGCCAATACAATTTTTTTCAATATAACATACAATTGAGTAAATAACAAGTAGTCAACTTGGAAAGGAAATGTTAACTAAATGGTCGTCATGAATGTTTTTAGATTATTAGAGTATAATTTTAGGTGTGATACGAAGTTGCCTATAAGTAAGGGATTATAAATCAATCTATGGATGGTTTCAAGACATTTAGGTTGAAAGGGATCTATTTATAATTGTTAGGTTGTCGAGCTAAAAGCTTCAAACCCTTTGCAAATAGAAGGAACAAGAAGGTTGCTGAGATCCAGGAGAACCGGCGTCGGCAGCAAGACCGACGTCGGTAGTGACCAGTGCAGAACGCCACCGGTGACGGCAGGGAGTCGGCCGACGTTGGCAGACTCAGACTAGCAGGGACCAACGTCGGTCACCTATGTGTTCCCGAACTGCTCGTTACATGGACAGTTAGTTAAGTGAACGAAGTGTTTGTATGTAAAGGCCAGTTAGAGTCTTGGGCTGCGAAGATAATTGTCTAAATTAAGAGTCTAAGTTATTGTTTAAGTGAGGGATCTATTTATAGACCCATTGGCATGTATTGTATAAGTATAAGATAAGGAAGGCAAGGAAGTACCTTCTGTGTGTGTGTATGATCATTGAGTTGCAGGTTGTTGCAAGCTCATAGGGGATCCACATGTGAGTATGGTTTGTTGAATTGCAGGTTGCAAGTTCATGGGAAATCAGCTTGAAGCGCTATAGAGTGCTTGATGTACTGGCAGGGTTATTACTGACTAGTTGGAGAGGTGAACACCAATTCGGTTTGTGAGTTGGTTGTTGGGACCATTTTTTTTGTGTAGGAGAGTGTGTGTGAGAAGAATTACTGAACACTTGAGGTGTGGCAAACCTCTGTAAGGTGAAAGAGTGTGGTGGCTCTTTGTTGTATTCTTTTTCTGCAAAGTGTTAATACAAGATAGTGTATTGTCTCTCATATTCTATGATATTGGTGAATTCTAGTTGTATTTCTGGTTATTTCCACATATTTAATTGCTTATATTTGGTAATCATACTGTGCTCTTTCTGAGGAGCAAGATCCAACAAGAGGAATCAGAACAGGTGTGTTTGTTCTTGGACTTCCCTGACAAGTGGTATCAGAGCACTTGGTTGGGATACTAACAGATTGGATTAGATCTGGTTAGTGTGTTTTGATTACAGGTACTCATAGTGTTTCTATTTGAGTGGGAGTTGAGCAATGATAGAAGACAGTAAGCTATGAATGGAAAAGTTTAATGGCAAGAACTACCAATTGTGGAGGATGCAGATTGAGGATTATCTGTATCAAAAAGATTTGTACTTACCGTTGGGAGGGGTTACTTGCAAACCCTCAGATATGAAAGATGAAGAATGGGAGGTTCTTGATCGGAAGGCTCTGGGATCTATTAGATTGAGTCTTGCATCATCTGTGATTTCCAGCTTATCACAGTGTAAGACAACGGTGGAGTTAATGGAATCTTTGGCAAATTTATATGAAAAACCCTTAGCTTCTAATAAGGTATTTCTTATGAAGCGTTTATTTAATTTGCAAATGTTGGAAGGTGGATTTGTTCATAGCCATCTTAGTGATTTCCATGGTTTAGTAAACCAGCTAAGTTCAGTCAATATTGTATTTGATGATGAAATTAGAGCTCTCTTAATTTTGTGTTCATTACCTGAAAGTTGGGAAGGTTTGGTAATGGCAGTTTCTAATACTGTGTCTCCTTCAAAAGTCTTAAAAGTGGATGATGTTGTGAGTGTAATCTTGAATGAAGAGATACGCAGGAATAGCACAGGTGAATCTTCAGGAAATGCTTTGAGTGTTGAAGGCAAAGAGAAAAGATAGAGCATGGGAGATCAAGGTCTAAGACAGGTAAGAGATCCAAGTCCAGGTATGGCAGAATAACCTGCTATAAGTGTGGAAAGTAAGGGCACTTAAAGAGAGATTGCAGATCAGGTACAGATCAGCATGAAGAACATGAAGAAGAAGCAGACGTTGCAGATTATGTTACACGGGATGCTCTGGTATGTTCTTTGGATAAAGTAGAATCTTGGGTTTTAGATTCTGGTGCCTCTTTTCATGCATCCCCACATAGGGAATTTTTTCATGAGTATGTCCAGGGAGATTTTGGAGAAATTTATGTAGGGGATGGTAAGCCTTGTCAGATTGTTGGCAAAGGGAAAGTGAAGCTAAAACTGCAGACAGGTAACACATGGGTGTTAAAGGAGGTCATGCACATCCCAGTTCTGGAGCGGAATTTAATTTTTGTTAGAAGTTTGGGTGATGAGGGTTGCACAGTAACTCTCATAGCGGACTCTTGGAAGGTTACCAAGGGTACACTTGTTGTAGCTAGAGGTAAGAAAGTAGGTATGCTTTATCTATCTACTTGTACTACTGATTCTCTTTCTGGGTTTTCTACTTCAGCTATAGATTCAGAGATGTGGCTTGATAGGCTTAGTCACACAGATAAGAAAGAGATGCTTGTTCTTGAGTCAAAGGATATGCTTTCAGATTTGGAAGGTATGGATCGTGGTTTCTGTATGCAGAAGAAGAAGGTAACATTTCTTGAGGAACTCGATGTTAGTGACAAGAACAGAAAAGCCTTGGTTTTCAAGGAGAAGGTGATGGATAGAGTTCAGCACAAGATGCAAAAGAATTTTGAGCAGAGCAAGGGTGATTTGGACAAGGATTTGATCCAAAAAGAGCTCACGGGAAAAAGTTAGGTCTCACTAGAAAAACATAGAGACCGACGTCGGCAGGAAAACTAGCGTCGGCGTCCAGACAGGGACCGACGTTAGCTATGTGCAGACTGACATCGGTGACTCAGGGCAGATATTGACCGGCGTCGGCCAAGGGAAACTAACGTTGGCAAGGTGGCAGTCGCAAGAAATTGACTTCGATCATCTGCAGACTGAGATGTAACCAGCATCGGTTACTGAGACAAATTTTGGGTGGATAGCAAGCTGTCATGGAGTCTCAAGTGCCCATATGGAGGACTGAAGGTGTAAGTAAGTTCTTAAATTCATCATTTCCCTTCTTTACACTACTTGTTACTCACTTATGGCATAGGACCAGGAAGTTATTGAAGAAGCAGAACAGGTAGATCCAAGAAACAGTGGGAGCTAGGCATGGATGAGGATGTGATTCCTTGGAGGAGAACCAAATAGTTGTTTTGAGTGGAGTTGCTAGCTGGAAGTAAGCACTGAGAGACGAATGGATGTTTAGGATGAAGAAGAGTAGAAATGAATACGTGAGATGGAAGATCAGGGTATATGGTCTTGTATAGCTGCAGGGCAATGGAGGTTTGATCATTGTGTTTCTCTTTACCAGGTTGGATAGTATTAGCTACACTATCCTATTTCTGTATGATGTGCTTGTTGTAGGGTTACATATACAGGTATTGCTAAACTAAAGGTAAAGCTAGTTCAGGTGTTTGTCATGGAGAATCTGGGAGCAGCAAGATTCTTTGGCATGAGTGTGTTCTAGAGACATGGTAGGTCATTTGTTGACTTTATTTCAGGATGATTGTGTGAAACCGGTTAGCACGCCGATGGTTGGACAGTTCTATGAACAGGTGTCTTGATTCACATAATGAGGTTGAGTGCATGGTATGTACTAAACCTGAGTTTTCCCCAGCAGTGGGAGTTGTCACAAGTTGGAGCCAATCTGAGAGAGAACCATTGGAGGATAGTTCAGTGGATTCCTACAGGGACTAGCAGCAGGTGCACATGCTACGCAGGTTCAGGTTAATTTCTACATGTTTGTAGATGTGGATGTGGTAGGTGATTTGGATGACAGGTTTTGCACTACAGGTTTTTTGTGGTGGTTGGTCTTCAAGAATGATCTTGAGGAGGGATACAAAGCCAAGGAAACAAACTAGACTAAGTACAGGTACAGGTACAGGTTGCAACATTTTATCTCCAAGTGGGAGATTGTTAGGTTGTGGAGCTAAAAGCTTCAAACCCTTTGCAAACAAAAGGAACAAGAAGGTTGCTGAGATCTAGGAGAACTGGCATCGACAGCAGGACCGACGTCAGTCGTGACCAGTGTAGAAGGCCACCGGCAACGGCAGGGAGTCGGCCGACGTCGGCAGACCCAGACTAGCAGGGACCAACGTCGGTCGCCTGTGTGTTCCCGAACTGCTCGTTACACAGACAGTTAGTTAAGTGAACGAAGTGTTTGCATGTAAAGGCTAGTTAGAGTCTTGGGCTGTAAAGATAATTGTCTAAATTAAGAGTCTAAGTTATTTTTTAAGTGAGGGATCTATTTATGACCCATTGGCATGTATTGTATAAGTATAAGATAAGGAAGGCAAGGAAGTACCTTCTGTGTATGTGTATGATCATTGAGTTGCAGGTTGTTGCAAGCTCATAGGGGATCCACATGTGAGTATGGTCTATTGAATTGCAGGTTGCAGGTTCATGGGAGATCAGCTTGAAGCGCTATAGAGTGCTTGATGTACTAGCAGGGTTATTACTGACTAGTTGGAGAGGTGAACACCAATTCGGTTTGTGAGTTGGTTGTTGGGACCCTTTTTTTGTGTAGGAGAGTGTGTGTGAGAAGAATTACTGAACACTTGAGGTGTGGCAAACCTCTGTAAGGTGAAAGAGTGTGGTGGCTCTTTGTTGTATTCTTTTTCTGTAAAGTGTTAATACAAGATAGTGTATTGTCTCTCATATTCTGTGCTATTGGTGAATTCTAGTTACTTGTATTTCTGGTTATTTTCGCATATTTAATTGCTTATATTTGGTAATCATACTGTGCTCTTTCTGAGGAGCAAGATCCAACAAGAGGAATCAGAACAGGTTTGTTTGTTCCTGGACTTCCTTGACAGTCAATAAGGCCAACACAGTACTATAGGCAAGGGAAATAGATAGTCTATAATATATTGTGTTGAGCATAATGATAGTGTACTAAAATAAGAAAAATTTTGCAAGTATTTTTAAAATAAATAAGTGAAAAGAAACACACTATAAATTGGGTCAATGAGGATGATCCAATTGAGGCACACAGCATAAAACCTTGTACCAATGTTGGCCAATACAATTTTTTTCAATATAACATACAATTGAGTAAATAACAAGTAGTCAACTTGGAAAGTAAATGTTAACTAAATGGTCGTAATCATGTGAAGCACCAATTATATGTCCACCCCTTTCTAGATGTAGCCTTTAAGGCATGCACTCAAATATATTAAGACTCGATGGGTTCTTGAAAGATAAAGCGCATTATTAAGTGATAAAAGTTTGAAAATATTATGTTTATACACTTGATACACTATACTATTTTCAAGGTAACCATTTTGCATATGGATGAATTTACTCTTCTATTCTTTCACTCACTAAAAAAAAAATTCAGGTACATGATTGGTAATCAAGTACAAAAAGGACACTACCAACACTATATTTTATTATTTGAGTCAACCTCAAAACCATATCAATTCATATTTAGATATTGTTGTAACCCTTTGTTTTATTTGAAATGAGTTTATTACATAAACACACTATACAAATAAAATGTTTTGAATAGAACTAAATAGTGTTCAGATCTTGAGCAATGTATAAAAATTTATTGGAAATTATTCTAGTTAAGAATGTGTAGTGCATATAACAAATATTATACAACTAAGGGATAAAGGGAGAATTATTGTTTAGTATTAACTCTTTAACTACCATGGTGACTCAAGTTCACCTCAAACTAGTGAATAAGCTTTGTATTATGCTTGTTTTGTGTCCTAACTAGTTTTTTCACGTAGGCATTTTATCCCTTTAGGATACTACCATCATTGTAGGTGTCCAAATATAGGTGTATAGCCCTTAATATTAGTTTAAATAGATAAAAACTTTCTTTAAAGCTATGATTTCATTTGTAATCTTGTTTTGTCATTCTAGATAATAATTAGTGTGTAATATAGTGAATGATCAAAACCCTAACTCTTTTTGCCTTTGACCTCATGTAACTTGGTAAAAATGGGTTAGCATGTTAGTTAAGATAACCCTAGCAACCCAATTTTTTTTAAGTGTTGCCTACATATCCATATACTCTAAATCAAGTATCATGATCACATTTATTTATCCCTCCTAGGTATGTGTGTAATGGTGAATGTGAAATTATATGCTCTTTCTCCTATTGTAACCTTTGGTATAAGAAATGTGAATGTAAATTAACTTTTTGAATACTTCAAATTTACAAATTTAGTAATTTTTTAGATAATTCATTTCAATATATTTTGAATAAGATAAAGTATGTGTTAATTAAGAATCTTAGTTGGTGATATAAACTATATCATATTTTTGTATATATAGGGAACCCCTATGATTTTTAATTATAACCTAGTGGCACATGAAAATTCAATAATAGAATAAACATGCAGGGCTTAACAAATGGTCATAAGAAGAAAAGTATGGAAAATAATAAAAATATAAGGTTGGACACCGCCACATACTTTAGACACTACCATTGATGCTAGTCTCCTAATCCGTTAGTAGTGTCCAAGAGTTAAAAATATATAAATAATCAAAATATAGGTACAGATACTTGAAGTACACTAGAAAGGGGATATTGGATAATTAAAAGATAGAAATGATTACATAAAATAAATAAAAGGAACATGAACCAAAAGGGTTCATGTGAAATCACACCACTAGATTCCTAACTCTTTGTATATACATGAAAAAACTATGAAAACTTATTATGAAGATGTGCTTATACCAAATATGGGTATTTAAATTTGCTGCCTTTAATCTAGTAATGCAAGAAAATGAAATTATTATTTTAAAGAAAATAAAATACATAACTTGGTGTGTATGACACATTGTCTTTGCTTGAACTCTATTTGAACCTATTTTTTTAATATTACCTACAACTAAAAGCATGTCATATTGTAATCAATGTATATAATCTAAAAATGAGCAGTAATAGTAACTATCTAGATAAAGAAATATCATGAATAGAATACAGCTATGTATGTGTTGTATAGTGATGATCTTGGGATGTTAGTTCCACTATAGAAGTTGATGAATTATAAAGGGACTTCAGACCTCATCCATTTTCTATAAAGTAAAATGAGTGAGTTCATAAGTGGTCATATGAGTTACACCCTAGAGGTGCCATATATAGAATGGGGATATTTGGGAGGTGGTCATGCCCCCAACCTAGTATAATGAGAGTGGTGTTATATCCATTGAGATTATTACATCCCAAAAATCATAGCTCAAGTGTAAACATATATATAATCTGATGTAGGGTGAGTGATTTAATAAATATCATCCTATAAATATGGTGAGGTTAGTTGATTTAATCAACACAACCTATAAATTTGGTGAGCTTGAATGATTTAATCACTTTAACCTATAAAAATAACCAATTTGTATAGACAAATAAGTTTTGGCAAAAGTATTTATTGGTGTAATAGGAGTGTCTTCGTGAAATATTTTGTAATATGGTGAATCTAGGAGATAAATTAGTGCATCTGGTAAATAATATAAGGAATGAACTCCATTCATGACCCATTTCATATCTAATGTGATCAATTTATATGTATTCTATGATTAATAATAGTTCCACCAATGTAAGAAACTCTATCCCAAATCTATGAAAATCAGTACCGATAGAATTTGTTTGGATACAAATATTTATTTGAATCATGAACTAAACTAGATATTGTGAAAGTGTGAAGGTCATGTCTTTATGACATACTCCCACTTAAATATGAATATAATTAGTAAATTTTAAAAGTGTGGGGGTCATGTCTTTTTTGACATGCACCCACTAAAAATTATAAATACTAATAACTAAGTTCCACATGTCATACCTTTTGTGGTATGCCCCCACTAAAATTTAGAAACTATGTAAATATGGAGGTCATGCCACCATGGCATGCCCCCTCTAATATTCTACCCTGTTGAGTTTATGGGAGTATAATATGGTATTCATTTCATCATAAAAGGATGAATTAACTATTATGTATATGGATCAAGTGCATGAAATTAAATTATGTGTCGGTGATGTGCCTCAAAAAGTTTATTAATATAGAACGTAGTACTTTGCATTATGATTTAACCTTTTAGGACTTATTCAATGTAAATCTTATGTTTTTTAAATATATGAGTAGATTAAATTATGGAAATAATATGCAATAAAATCATCCACTGATTTATTACAGAATTGACTAGCTTTGACTTTTCTAAAAATAGTATTAAATAGTGCAAGTAAGAACTTAGCTTAAAAAATACTAATACGAATGATCTAGGTGTTGGAAACTGAAGTGGAAGCTGGTCTAAGTGTCATAAATCGGATCCTAATGTATAAACCCTTCTAAATAATAGTGCCACAATTATATAGGAGTGCCCTTATTATAAAAGTGGTGGTAGTGTCATGATATTGGTGGTAGTTTTGTCTATGCAGAACTATCCCAAACTTCTAGGTACACCTGAGTCTGGGTCTTTGAGGTCTATTCCTAAGTGCATAAGTAATGAAACCCTATATTTTTCTTGTAATGATTGATTTAGTGAGCAAACCCTAATCCTCTATGTAGCTAGGGAATCTGATTGGCATGAGTTGAAAAGTGTGTTTGTTAGTAGGTTAGGTTAGACATCCTCAATACCCCATTGTGAAAAGAGTTACCTACATACTAATACTCTGAAGAGGGATCAATCTTGATTTAGTTATTCTCAACTAAGTGTTAGTTCAAGTTCAAGTCATTATAGTATGATAGTGGCTTTGAGTACCTTGAATGTGCTTGAGACTATAAATCTAGGTAATTTAAGCTTAAGACTATTGTAGATGGTAGTATGTAGAGATAGGGTAGAATAGGGATTGATAACCTTAATTGTGCACAACTTATTATGAGTTTGAATGTGTATTTTTATTTTATTTCTATTTAATGGTTAGAGGGATAAAATTCATGTATTTATACTATTTTGTTGCTTGAATGAGTGAAAAAATATGTTTAGGCAGACCCTAGGAGGTTCTAGTTTTGAAAAGATATCCATTTGGGAAAAGAGAGGGTAAAGGAAATTAATGTCATTTTTAGGAAACTAGTGCCAAGTGGTGTTAGTGTCCTTATTATGGTGCTAGTGTCCAGCAAATAAAACACTAGGCATGAAGGGTCAAGATTAGGAAATGAGGGTTTAAGACTACTTTAGGGCTAATTAGGGATGCATATGGCCCACACAAAGGCTAGATATGTGTGATAATAGGCTCTAGGATAGGTCCAAAGATAAGATAGTGATGGGTAATCTCAATTAGTACTCAAATACCACTTTTAGGTGATTACATTTGCCCCCCCTTTATTCTAGAAATGTAGCAAAGCACAATGACTAGGATAAAGGAAAAAGAAGTGTACCTAGACTTATCTAGGAGGTTAAGCTTGTGAATTTGGGTCTAATTATGTGAAGTTGGGTCTAAGTATGTGAATTCAGGTCTAAGTATGTGAAGCATGCTCTAATGTGTGTCCTTCAAGTGAAACATACATAACATAGTCCTTACTTAAGAGATATCAAAATCAAAATATTAAACTAAGTAAAGAAGTAAAAACTAAGTAAAACTAGGTAAAGAGGTAGGAAAGAGGAAAGGAAAAAATACATCTCACTGGGTATGCAAACTAATGCATAAACTTAGTGACAACTTGTGTGTATGCATATAGTGATCAATCAGTGAATATCTTGTACTGAGCTAATGGGTTCCTTAATTTGCATGTATGGGTAGCTCA
The DNA here is from genome assembly GCA_037957365.1 of Torreya grandis. NCBI lineage: Eukaryota > Viridiplantae > Streptophyta > Pinopsida > Cupressales > Taxaceae > Torreya > Torreya grandis. The sequence continues at coordinate 2,125,247 of JARHVA010001297.1, read as the reverse complement.
AAAACTCAATTTGGTTTTGACTCCATCATATCCCACCCCTACTAGGTGGATCATGACCTATGAATAGCTTGGATTGGATTGATAGTGTTTTCAACCCTTTCATGTAGGTGGATCAATAAATCAAGTAGGTTATGACTCCATCATTACTCACCCATGTATAATAGATGCATCTAAAAATAAATTGTGTGAAGTACTATAAATGTCAAATTAGATATATATAATTGTATATGTTATCTCTATAGCCACTCAAGTACATTAGGTAACTCTAAGCCACTCAGGAATGCCAACCATTGTAGATGGATTAAGGCATGAAACTAGTGGACAACTTAGAATATGATGTCAGTTTTATACATCATAGAGAATGACATAGAATTTTTCATTCCATATGATCAAATGGTGTGTAAGTGAGCATAAAAAAATAATATGTTATGTACATGCCCCCAAATCTGATATCTACGCATATGGATTCTGTAATGAGTTATAATAAATTATATTTGGGTATCTAAACTGAATATGGGAATGGTCATGCCATACATGATGCCCCCAATTTGAGCAAACTGATATGAATATGAGATAAAATAGTATGAATATGAGAAAAATTGATAAGTCTATGATTGAATATGTGAAAACCTATATTGTACCCACTATACTTTTCTAGCCAATCTAGGTTATTCTACACTAAGGCTACTAGATAGTATCACCATGTCTTGGATAGTAGTGCCATTTTTGAAAATATGGTGTTAGTGACCCAATTTGGTTGTCGGTATCCTTGTGGTCTAATTTATTGGCAACTATGCTAATTTATGGGTCACTATTTTCCAACTATATTTTCTTGAGTTTGATTTTCTATTGAGCCTATATGTTAAAAATGTACTATGAATGCAATATAGGAACTTGATATCTGTGACAAACCCTTGTCAATGCCCCCTCTTTTGATGGGAGTTATTAAACATGTGTAATAACTATCCTTAAAATAAAAAGCTCTATAAAATGTGTATTAGTTAGAGCATATATGATAACTATATAATAATTCAATATAATGTGCATACATAACATCAGAATGTAAGATAATATAAGCATAAGTATCTAATTTAATATGTATATCATGTCTAGCATTTATAATAGTGTCAATATAGATATAACAATGTATGTAATAGCAAATATAAGTAATATTGGGTAGATACCTAGGGGGATGGGGCATGATTTCCATCATATCACCTAAGTAGGAAGGGTGAGATGCATGAGGTCCCTCATGACATCGAAAACTAGTGTGTGTAACAAGTAAAAATAAGTGGCATGGCCATGATGCATATAATAAATCATACATACAAAACACATGAGTCACATAAAGTATTCCAAGGGGCCACAATACAAGGGACATGGGCATATGTCACTAAATCTAAGAAAAATAAGACATACAGGGACATGTTCAAATGTCCATATATGCAAGCAACAAGCAATTTGGATTAGAGCCACATATAAGGACATGTTCAAATGTCATCATACAAAACTATGAAGGAACACATAGGGACATGGACACATGTCCAAATCATACATATTGTGACTATAAGTGACATAAAGCCAAATAATAATGGCATATTCAATGCCATCAAATAGAAGAAGTATAGTGATATAATCAAGTGTAGAATAGGAAATATAGAAATAAAAGTATGTATGAATAAAGAATACAAATCTATGTAAGATCTAAAATGTATATATGTTGAGTCTAAAGTAGTAATAGTTGTTCAAAAATCTAGGTAAGATTAGCATGATCAATATCAAGATATAACAATGCTAAAGCTGGGATATAGAATATAGAAAGATAAAATTAGGAATTAAAACTATGTATGGGGTGCTCCAAGTGGGTGAATGTGTCAAGTGAAGACCCATGTATCGATGTATATGAACCAAGTGGGTAGATAATATAAATTCTATATTAGTGTAATGGACCTAAGTCTTATAGTAATCTGTAAGCACTCAACAAGAAAAAGTGAAGCATATATGTGTGATAAAACTAATTATAATAAGATAGCTAGCATATGTAGTGTTTGTCAAATATAAGAAGTGTAAACATAGAAATGCATACAATAATTAATTCTACATTTTCTATGTATTATTTGAATGTTTTTGTGTTTTTTAACATATTGTATTGTTTTGGATTTTTTAGATATAATCTATGTACAAGAAATTTTAAAATGAACTATGTACAAGCATCAAGAGAGAGGTAAAGCGTGTACAAGAAGGGAGGACCAATACTAACCGATGAGTCTCATGGGAGAATAATTATCACTATGGCTTGTGTTGAATAAATGAACTATGATCTTGCATGTTATGTGAAAGGTCAATTATGGTCCCAAATGTTTTAGTGAGTTTCTTGTTTATTATTGGAAAAGAGAAAAGAAGAAACAAAGTATGGGTATGGTTGAAAAACCTGATTGATAGTGTGTGTGTTGAAATTAAAAGATTGTGAAGAGCTCGTCTTTGGTTTGGGAAGATGACATGTAGATAAGAAATTACTAAAAAAAACTTGTTTGTTAGATATATAGTTGAGTGGATTTTCTAGTGATAGCTAGATCCCAGAAGTGAGAGCTTCCTTAGGGGTTGTCAATCCACACATTTTAAATAATTAAGCCTATAAATATAAAATAAAGTACTTGCATCAATAAATCAAAAGATACTAAAATTGAATACAAGAATACTTACTAATAAAATAGAGTGACAAACTAATGAATATTAGTGCTATAGGGTTGGGGTATGCTCCAAAAAATTAGAAAGGGGTCTGTGGATAGGCAGTAACATAGAGAATTGGGTTCGATTGGGTGTAGATAGGTGAAATTAGGTTACTATTTTTTAGTGCCATAGTGATCATTGGTGGTCAAGCTAACCATTGGTAGTTAAGGTGATCGTCAGTGGTTAGGTGACCATTAGCAGTTGGATGGACTGTCGATAGTTGAGTCAACCATCAATAGTTATTATGTGAGGATCTGGGCTAGTAATTTGGCTAATTGATGAGTTCTAAAAGATAGATTTTGAGAGGTGGATAAGGTCTAGGTTGATTTTGAAATGGAAATAAAGTAGATGAATACTAAGAAAAAATTATTTTCCTACCAGAAGTTGATTGGGTGGATGGTTGAGGTAGTTGATCAGTTGGTGAAATTGAGCTTGATTTTGATATATTAATGGTGCTTGAAAACGTAGTGGAGAGACAATGGTAAATTATCTCTCTAATATGATTATTGGATTACTGATGGTGATTTATTTGAAAAGAGAAACTTCTATATGCACCAACTCTTGATCATAATTAAATATTCATAGATTTTTCTAGATGGGTTTTCACCTCTTTACTCCTATCTCTTATAAGCAAGGCAAGGGAGTTAAAATAGCACATGAACTGGGCTTTCCAAAATTAACTCATCCATGTAATGGTTCATAATTGGAATTATACTGGCTATTTTTTTAAAATCAAGGTGGGTAACTTGTATATTAGTTGTTAAGGAGGTGCACCCTGATTGTCGATAGTCAAGGTAACCATTGACGGTCAGCCTGACCATCGATGGTTGAGTGCCAAAGGGTAAAAAGGGCTAAAATTTAAGGTTTAACCAGTTAAGTTAAACTAACTATGGGTTAGTTTTGTCAAGATTCAAAGGGTTAAATGGCCCCAAGAGGGTCTTAAGGTAGTCTAAGGGGTATTTTAACATTCAAAATCATAATGTGCAAATTTTTGGTGTCTACATTTTGCCCCTGTTTATTATGCAGCTTTGATTCAACTAGTTGTAAAAAAAATTGATGTTGGTAAAAGGTATACTTGCCCCAAGTATGGGAGGAGGTGTTTCCCCTCAAATTTGGAGTCAATAAGGAAGAACAGAATTAGGTTTAGGTTTGATAAGTGGTATATGGTAAGTCGTAAGGTGGGTGACAAAAGGGTTGGGTATTTGAAATGGCAAACCTATGCACAAAAAATGACTAAGTGTGATAGTCAAGATCACACAAAAGAATAAATTTACCAATGTTGGTAAAAATAATAAGGTTTGGTGCTCAAAAGGACAAGTGACAAGTGAACCATATGCTCATATATAGGTATGGCAGTTGGGATCACTCATAGACACAAGTATCCTAGGTAGGGTAAGTGTTTCCATAAGTATCTAAGGTAGGAAGTGATCCTTTGAAAAACACAAATAGGTCAAGTGTCACAGGTATCCAAGGTAGTAAGTGATATTAAAAAGGAACAAATGATTTGGTTGTGCACTAGGTGGTGCAAATGCAAATGTTCAACATGGTAAGGTCAATCAATATGGTCAAAAGGACCAAGCATAGTTGTCACAAAATATACAAAAATGTGGGTCAAAAATGACCAATGTCAAGGTGGATGTGGTTGAATGGTGGGTTAGAGAAGGGTAATCTCTGAACGTTTAAGTGAGAGAAAGGTCATATACAAAGGTTATCACCTAGGCAAGGTGATACAAAAAATTTAAATGGGTGGGACCCTGACCATCGATGGTTAGCGATCCTAAGGGTCGACCAAGAATGGTCACTCTGATCATCAATGATTAGGGTGGAACCCTAAATAGATGAATAATAAAAATTTAAAATGACATTTCATTTTCAATATTTGCTATTAACTTTTGAGATTTTTGTACAATCAACAAATGAGTATTTTAGCATTTCACTAAGAGTTGATTGGTCATTTAGCTGAGGTGGAGTTTTGTGATTGGTGAGAGGTGTTTTGCTTGAGGTGATTTGTGGAGACTAGTAATGTAGGGCAAATGAGGACATGGATGAGTAGCAGGGCATGGGATCTGACCTCAATAGTTCTTAAGGAATGAAGTAGGTGTTACTTTAGATTTATAGATTAGTTGATTAGGTCTACTAATTGGTTGAATTTGATTGTTGATGATTAGTTTGATAGTTTTTTAGGGGTTTTACGCTGAGGTGGAGTTTTGTGATTGGTGAGAGGTGTTTTGCTTGAGGTGATTTGTGGGGACTAGTAATGTAGGGTAAATGAGGACATGGATGAGTAGCAGGGCATGGGATCTGACCTCAATAGTTCTCAAGAAATGAAGTAGGTGTTACTTTAGATTCATAGATTAGTTGATTAGGTCTACTAATTGGTTGAATTTGATTGTTGATGATTAGTTTGATAGGTTTTTAGGGGTTTTACCCTAGTTTATGGTTTAGGTGAAATTGGGAAAATTAACCAGTGAATTTTAAAATGGATGGATTAGTTGGGTAGAGGATAGTGTATAAGGTAGTTTTAGATAGGTTAGATGTTAAATCCTTGTATTTTTGATAGGTTTAGGAAGAGGTAGGTCAAGTTTTTTCCATTGCCAGTCATACACAGTGACCATCGATGGTTTGACCTGATCATTGACTATCATAGTTGACCATCGGTAGTTTACCACTAGGAAAAATATGCCTACTAGATCATCGATGGTTTAGGTGAACCATCGATGGTCTTATTATTTGGGGAGGGTGGTTACTAACAATTTTTAAGAAAAAGGTTTTTTAAAATGTTTGTTGTTGAAAAGAATGTTTAGTGTTAAATGGTTAAAAAAAGGTTAAGTCAAGGCAAGGATAGGAAAAAAATGGTTGTTTAGGTAGAGTGAGGTATTAGGTTGATCAGTTTAGGGAAGGTGTTAAATTTTATTGGGTAGAGTAGACATTATTTGAGTGTTAAAGGTAATGATAGAGATGTAATATGTTGAAAAAGGTAGGTGTAGGTTGCTACTGAGCTTGATTTGGAAAACTAAGTGTGCATACTAATGTGATTATTTTGCAAGCATGAGACTAGATCCAGATGAGGGATTAGGTGTTGAGGATATTTACTGAGGTCCATGATGGGATGGATATGGTTGATTGGATGCACATAGAAGAGGTCAGTCTTAGAGCCATGGTTCACTATTAGCACCTACCATGAGATATGGTTATGATCATAGCCATCATTGAGAGATGGGACCTGACCATAAACACATTTTTGTTATCGACAGGAAAGATCAACATCTTACTAAAGGACTTGCATAGGATTATACAATTTCCCATTCAAGGGGAGCCAATTTACCACATTGAGAGTGAGCAGAGGGATCACCATATGGATTTGTTCTATGGTGAGGATTGGGTCCATGCTAGGTAGCATTTTGTTAGATTTAGCTATAGGCCATTATACCAAAGGGATCTAAAGGATCAATGTTTGATGGATATGATGATGATGGTAGTGTCTTACTTCATGTTGCTAAATTTAAGTAGTGGATACTTTCCCTATCTACTAATGTAAGTATTGGTAGAGATTCTACTGGTCAAGACAGTGTTTGGGTTGGCACCTATCTTACTTTTTTAAATTTACATGAAGCTATGGGGATTCTAAGCTCATAGATAATATTGGATCAATGTTATATTTATGCTTCATTATTGGGCATATAATCACATTAAGGTGTTGAGGCCACTAGGGATACCATGGGAGGGATACACCCAAGCACACCTCACGATGGGCTTCTTATGATAGAGGGGAGACTATGTATTGATATGGGTTGGTGGTGGTGCTAGAGACATTGACTAGTTTAGAGATGCCTTAGAGGGTCTGGTTGTAGGTGATGCGGTGTGGAGGCCCTATGTGGGCTGGCCTAGGTGGGCCCACTATAGCTATCACACTTTATCTTTGTAGAGCTGGAGATGGATCTATGGGAGGTGAGATGGTGAGATTGCGCTCATCCTATTTGAGAGAGTTCAGAGATAGTATGGGCTCATTTAGGAGATTATGGCTCCTTCTCAAAGGTATAGGAAAGAGGATACATAATTTCTACTTTTAGAGCCACAGCCACAAAATTTAATTTTGGATCATGAGGAGCTATCAGTCAGAGTAGTGATAGATGATGCTAATTTTGTTGATGAATATGTGACATGGTATCAATCCCTATATGCAACAGCTAATTTTGCATGGGATGATGGGGTTTGATAGGCCATGGATGTGAATCTATTAGGGGCATAAGTATAGGGTGGTGCTCAAGATGGATAGGTAGTAGCAGCACTGACAACTATATAAGCTCAAATCATAGGTTCATAGGAACAAGCGGCCACTCTTCAGGGTGATATTGTCACTTTATAGGGTCAATTTACCACCTTAATGTGAGAGCAAGATTAGGCTCAAACCTCACTTGGTTTAGTGACTCAAGAGAGGGATACCCTAAGATAGAGGGTAGTGGTAGTAGCAGGATAGGTAGCACAACTAGGTTTCACTCCTACAACTTGATACCTAGCTACAACAGAGGAGCTACGGTATTATGAGGCTATTTTTCTAACATAGTGTTCAAATGAGTTTATATGGGGGAGTAAATAGCTAGTCTAGTAAGTGGTCCATCCATGGCTACTCTAGGACATTAGGCCTTTATAGTGAGTAAACATACAAGCATCCTAGGAGGATTGACACTAGATGGTAGTGCAAGTGTAGGAGCAGGAGGGGCCAATGGTAGTGGTTCCCTAGGGGCATGATATTACATGTTTTGATGTGTTGTATGTACATGATTTTGATACCAACCTACATGTCAATGATATGAGATGTACCTGAGAGAGAGATGATATACATTTATTACATGTATTATTGATGGGTACACATGATGTATATGATGATGTTGATGATTATATAGATGTGGTTTATGTTTCATGATGTGGTTTATGATTTTGGATATTTATGTTTATGTTATGATGTTATTAGAGATTTATATGTGATCTTTGTTTATTACCCATGTCCATGTTGTATGATTTCCATTTGATGTTTAGCACTTAGGATGTGATATTTACATTGCTTTATGGATTATGCTTATGGTATGGTTATGTAGACACTGACATATGTTTAGTTAGGCATGAGCTAGTTTTGAATTATGGTTATACTTCTTGATTTCTTATGACATGCTAATTTTTAATGAGTATTTTGGATTTCATTATGTTTAGAGATGTGGTGGAAAATGGTTGATTTGTTTAAATGCTTTTGAAAGTGATTATCATGCATGATATGCTTTTGCTTATGGTTAATGTTTGTTTTTAATGTTTATGATAAAACACATGAAAGAGTTTAATTAACAACACTAGATGGGAGACTAAAGAATATAATCAAGAGAGATTATGAAAATATCAACTAGTCACAACATGATAGGAAGAGAGCATGATGCCTTCTCATTGACAAGGACTAAAACAAAACCAAGGTTGGATTAACTTAATGAACATAATCCCTTTGAATGCTTCACATTAGCATTTGTTAGTTAGATAGAATGGTTTCTTGACCACATAATCTTAAGTAAGCTCAAAAATCCCTTGCTTACAAGGGAGATGGGTGAAAAATGGAACCTTCTTATGAGACTAGAATGTCCCTTCTATAGGTGTCCAAATAGTCAGTATAAACAAGCCTATACCAAATTGTGTAGACTAATCGATGTGGAAAGTCTACTTGTAAAATTTTATTGTGGCTTCCACCTTGTCTTGTTGTTTGAGAGGCGATTATGGCTTTCAAGATTATTTTCATTTTATTTTGATTGTGATAAGGGATCTTTTGTTGATTATTATATATGGGAAGTTGATCAATACAAGAAGCTTCCAAGAAAATGCTATGATTTTGATAGATGCTTACTTAGTCATCCTTCAAGGGAGTGGTCTAAGTTTATGTGCTTTTATTAATGCTTTTGGTAGTTGTCCTTTGAGGGAATAGTCTACCTTATGTTTTGGAAATTTCAAATATATTTTCAACATCTATCCTTTAAGGGAGCAGTCTATGAATGCCAAAAATGACCCATTATTGTTAATGATTGAGATAGTATACTTTTGACTGCTTTGATTGTGATTGACATAGACATGCTTAAGTTGGCTTAGTGGTCTACCTTTATAGAGGAAAAACCAAGAGTACAAGAATGTTGGTTAGATGTAAATAGGTTTAGGTGACAATGATCATGGGGATCCATCCTAAAAAAGGGTGGAAAGTACTATGAGAACCATGTAATGGGTAGAGATGTGATACCCATTATTGAAGATAAGGATATGCCAGTGACAGATAATCACATGATTCATTTTTAATTGATTTCCCCTTAAAACAAGGACATGGAATGTGAGTAGATAGCAAGGGATAAACTTAACTTAGATAAAAGGTGAGTGTGATGTTTATTAACAAAAGAACAGACATAGATGCAAAGCATTAAGGGGCTTAGGTTTTGGGTGGCCTTTGAGAGAAGACAACTAGTAAGCTCCTAATCCATACTTATGGGTTATGATATAGGGTCCAATCCAATTAAAATAAAACTTTCCCCATTTGCTTTTATCCATATTGGTGACATGCTAATTTTCTTTAGGATGAGGTTTATGATATTGAATTATTACAATTTAAGGTGCTTTTTATACGCACATTTGATACTCTCTTAGTATACATAAATATGGGTAAGGGATAATAAATGATGTTCATCATGTAGCTCGAGCTGGGCTCAATGGTGCTGATGATAATCATCTTCCAAAATAATCTCTTGTAAATATATGTGAAGAGAGGGGATTTGGACTTTAAGAGGCAAGATAGCCTCTGCTCCATATATAATAAAAAAATGGGACACCTCTATGGGTTTGAATGCTAGTTTAATATGCCCATAAGGTAAATGGGATGTGTAATGCCAATCCTGACCAAATGCACTAACCATTTTAACTAGCATGTTATTAAGAGTTTTATTATAGGTTTATGCATATCCATTAGCTTTAGGGCGATAAGGCAAGGATAAACTTAACTTAATGTTGAATGCATCACATAGACCTTAGACTTGCTTGTTCTTAAAATATTTACCATTGTCGGTGATAATATTATGAGGAACACCAAAGTGGCAAATGATATGATGGTTGATAAAGTTGATAATCTTTTTCACTTTCGTTGAGACTAGAAGAATAGCCTCTACCCACTTGGTAAAATACTCAATGGTAGTGATGATAGAAAGGTCTCACTACAAGGAATGGGAGTTGATCTCACTAATAAGGTTTATACCCATTGTGAAAAGGGATTAAAATCAATGGAGACTCAAAGGCTATGACTAGGTGCATGATGAAAATTAGCATGTTATTAGCACTTAATACATTTTTTCACATAATCATAGTAGTCTTGGTTAAGGGTAGGCTAGTAATAGCTAAGGTGAAGGATGCACTTAGCTATAGAAAGGCCACTAAAGTGTGCCCCATGGATGCCATCATGAATTTCCTTGATATCATAAGAGCCTTCTTGACTACGTAGGCAATCAAAGAGGAGGCCATAAAAATTGTGCTTGTAAATAATTCTTGCCTGTATGGTTAGTGGGAGGTGCTATGGATAAATAGTCTTCGAGCATTCCTAGATAGGCCATAAGGAACTATGCCAAGGTTAAGATAGTCAAATTTTTGCTAATACCAAAGGTCAAGTTGGGTCTCCTCCACATTGAAAATGGTGGGAGAATCTAGTTTAACATATGAATTTTGGGTAAGTCTGGATAGTGATGGATAGCTTAGAGTCTGAGGGTGCAAACAAGATTTTCAAGGCAAGGGAAGCCATGGTAGCGACAAACTTATTGGTATATCATGGGGTTAACAAGATGTGATAGTGTTCAAATGATGCTAAGAGTTCATCAACTAGTTGTTTTTACTATTGTAAAATATCATTCTTACACTAGTAAGATTTGTTGATTTGATTGACCACAATTTGGAACTCATGAAAGATATTGATTGTTTTGACTACTAGGGCTATGGCAATCTAAGTGCTTATTACTAGGGCTTTGTACTTAACCATATTATTGGTACATTCAAATTCAATCTTGAATGACAAAAATAAAGTTTCATCATCAAAGGGGATAAGGATGATACTAGCTCCACCACCACATTTACATTTTGATTCATCAAATAACATGGTGACTTGATAGGTGAAATTTGCTTGAGAGAGGACCATGATGGAATCATTTGGGAACTCAAGCAGAGGAGGGTAGTTGTCTGCTAAAGGTGCTTTAGCTAATTAGTTAGAAATGACTTGCCCTTTACTTAAATTTTATTAAAGTATCTCAAGATCAAACTCTACTAAGAGCATAATCAACTTGGCCATATGTTAGTTTTGGTATGTCTTGGAGTGCATGTACTTGAGTAGGTCAGTGTTAGTTATGACATAGGTTTTATGATTAAGAAGGTAGTGGTAAAGCTTGATGGATATGAAGACTAAAGATAATTATAGTTTCTCAATATGAGTGTATTGAGTCTCATACTCAAACATCATGTGACTAATGTAGTATACAGCTTACTGTCTATATTGTTTTTCTTGGTGAGCCAAAATTGCCCTTAGGGAATGGTCTGTGGTAGAGATATAAAGGTAGAAAGGTTGGTCATCCTTTGGATGGGTAAGGATATGTGGTGACAAAATATATTTTTTGAGTGAATTAAAGGCCTTTTGATAGTAGTTATTCCACTTGAAAGACACATCCTTCTTTAGGAGGTAGTGGAATGGTTGGCAACGATTAGAAAGCTAGAAAATGAAATAATGAATGGACTTAAGCTTCCCTTACAATTTTTGGAGTTGATTAAGGTTGGTAAGAGGAAACATATTTAGGATTGATTTGATTTTGGTGAAATAGACTTCAATTCTATAAATGGAGATAATTAAACCTAGAAGCTTTCCTGACAAAACCCCAAAAATGCACTTCTTGGGGTTAAGATAGACATGATAGTTTATAAGTTGTTCAAAGATTATCTTAAGAATGGCCAAGTGATCCTTTATAAGTTTTGATTTTCCAAGAATGTCATCCACATATTCCTATATAATATTATGGATAAGGTCTTGAAAAATGTAGGTTATAGCACATTGGTAGGTTGCACCAGTGTTCTTTAACTCAAAAGGCATGACTCTATAATATAAGGTCCCCCATGGAACAGTAAATGTGGTTTTATGCTGATCTCAAAGGGTGATTAAGATTTGATTGTAACTCAATAATCTAACCATGATAGATAGTATCTCATGTTTGGCTGTAAGATCAACAAGCTAGTTAATGTTGGGTAGAGGAAAGTCATCTTTAGGGTAGGCAAGGTTGAGGTCATAAAAGTCCACATAAATTCATAGTCCCCCTATGGCTTTAGTGATAGGTATGATATTGAAGACCCATTGGGGGTAGCTAATAAGTTGAATGAAGTTGACAAATAATAGATGTTGAAGCTCCTCTTTGATGAGAAGGACTATACAAGGATGCATGTGTTAGAGCTTTTACTTGATGGGTTTAGTATCATGATGAGTGCTTATGTTATGGGTAGTGATGGTGAGTTTAATTTTGGTCATATTAATATAAGACCAAGTGAATGATATGCTATAGTCTTGGAAGAAAGAGGGGAAGTCTTGAAGTTCATTGATATTCAAAGATTGGCCTAGTTTGATAATGTAGGGGTTATCTAGAGTTCCCAAGTTGATAACCATGGTAGATTCATTTAACATGGTTGAGGTATTGGGAGGAATGTATTTATGGATAAAAGAATTTGGGACACCAAGGTAAATGAGAATAGAGTAATCATCCTAGCACTAAATAGTTTTAATGGTAGGAGAGTCTTCACCTATCATCTCAAGATAGGTCGAAGGGATGGTTATGATCACCCCCTCCTTCTGATAAGTTAGGCATCTAAGGTTGATCATGTTTATGAAAAAAAGGTTAGGTGGGATGATGTCATCATCCTCACACATAATTAGGGGAGAGGTTGGTGAGGAGGGGGTATCTTCCTCAATAACAGTGGTGGTAGGTGTTTTGGGTTGCATTTTGTTAGGCAAGATGAAACTAATTCCATGCTTCTCATGTGGCTTCCTAGTTTTGATAGTGGCCAATTTATGTGGGCCATGTTTGTATCACCCAAGATTGAAGCCTTTCTAAGCACATCGATGGAGGTATGTCTTGTTAAAGCTCATTTTGTCTAGGTAGGATAAACTAGAATTAAATGGCCTAAGGGAGAGAGAGGTGGTGGAAGCACTAAGGGGTTTATCAAGTCCCCCATAGACAAAGTGGTTATAATGATTAGGAGGTCTAAAGGGAATGATAGTTCTAACATTGGGGTCATATCCTAGTTGGTTGTTAAGTTTCTCATACTCATGAGGAGTAGGGAAAGCATCAAGGGTGAGAAGGTGATACTCCCCTAATGAAAGGTGATAGAATGTTGATTCAAAAGTTTTTATGGTTGGCATTTGGTGTAAAGGTATAGAGGATCTAGTCGATGCCTCATCAGTAGAAGGGGATATTATATCCACTTTTGTGGTTGAAGGTTGGGTTTTAGCTATTAAGGGCATTTTGGATGGGGGTATGAGGACATTGTTGAGGTTGTACATCATGTTACATGTTGAGAAAGGACTTGGATCAACTTAGATGGTAATGACCTAGCCTTCATGTTCAAACTTAATATAATAGTGGAGGGTAGAGGGAACATAACCCATGGATTAAATATAGGGTCATCCCAATAGTATGTTATATTAGAATTCACCTTCTACAACATAGAATAGTTTGAGGAGTGTGTAAGGTCCTACATGGATATAGAGGATGATAGTTCCCAAGGTAGTGGCCATGGTATTATTTAAGGAATGAAGGATGGTCGAGGATTTAGACAGAACATTGTCTGATAGGTTGAGTTGGTTGTAAGCATGAGAGGAGATGATGTTTATGCTAGTTCCCCATCAATCATGACCTATTAGACGTAGGTTTGGTTGACATAGGCAGTGATAAAGAGAGGAGGATCTAGGTCCTTAGGATGGATGTAGGGTATTTCTAAATCCTTTGAAGGTAACAAGGTTAGAAATCTGAAGAGCACTGACAAAGGTGGTTAAAGTTTGGGGGTCCTTGGATTGGACCTTAATGGATTGAAAATCATATATTATCACTCAATAGTGATGGGGAGAGGTAGAGATTAACTCATATAAGATCATTTTTTCTAGGGTCTAATGGATTCATTTGAGGATAGCTCTCCTAATGGATTTTGATGGGTTAGATTAGGAGGCACCTAATATAGACTCCTTGAGTTTGGTCAAGGATGGAGATGGTTGGGTGTGGGTTTATTGGGAGGTTGGAGATGGATATGTCTAAGGAATGGGCACATTTCATTTCCTTTTATCCTTATATTTTGATCTAGTGATCACATTGATGGTGGGGATAAGAGGATAGGTTGAGGTAGTAGATTGCTTAGACTAGTACTTAATCTGAGGTGAGAGTGGAGGTGTGGCTAAGTGTTGGTTAGGCATGATTATGGGGCTCATAGGAGTTTCATCTGTTAATAAATCATCCTCATCATAAAGTTGATGGATGATGGTTTGGAGAGCTTTACAATTATTTGTATCATGGTCGAGTGTCTTATGATAAGAATACACATAGTGGTCATTATACCAGATGGGTTTAGAAGCTATAGGGTCAAAGGATCTAATATTGACAGGGATAAACAAGAGGTTTTTAATGACCTATGGAGAATGGATGAATAGGATTCAATTAAATATGGTAAAGGTTTAGCAGTTTTTTTCTTAGATGGTTAAGGTAGAAGGTTGCTTGGAAATAGGTTTGGTGGTATTCATTCTGAGTAGGGTGGTATGCTTGGTTGATAGTTTCAATTTAGGAAAGGAATTTGATGAGATAGAAGTGGAAGGTCACAAGGTTAGTAGCTTAGGTATTATTAGCTTACTGAAAATAGATGCATCAGAGAGAAACTATGAAGGTGTAACTAAAATAGGTGGTGGGGTTTAAGTAGAGGTGATTGGCTTCTGTCTCAAGGTAGAGGGATGAGGCCCAAAAATGGAGGGAAAGATTGAGGAAGGCAAAGTTTGGGCCTTTTGGCCTTTGTGTGGTTTTTCTTCTTTGGTTGCTTTGGTTTGGAGTTTAGTTGGTGGGTTTCAAGAGGTTACATCTAATTTCATAGATGGGTGACTAAGGCTTGGTGTAGGGAGGATGCAAAGGTTCTTGATCAACTTGGTCTGAGAGGGTGATTTAGTTGCTTAGGGTTTAGGTGTCTTGGATGGTTGAGGGCTCATTGAATTGATAATAATTTTAATGAATGTGGTTGATAAGGAAGAAGTCTGGATAGCAGAAGTGGTGGGTTGGTCTAACTGAGAAAGGGTTGGAGATTCTGGTCAGGTAATGTAAGGGATACCTAATTGTTTCTAGAAGGTGGCTCATTCCATTTAGGGTTGGAGATAAAGTCTAATTTTTTCACTATCCTAGAGAAGGTTTTATAGGTTCGTTTGATTCCTTGAGTGGTGGATCTAAAATATAACCCCCTTGATGGAGACATATGTATGGTAACCTCATCCTCTTCCTCAATCAAAGGATGTGAGGTTGAGATAGGTGTTTCCTCTATAGGAGTAAGAATGGAGGATTCATACTTAGGAGTGATTTCTAAAAGGGGAGTAGGTTGTTCAATATTTAAAGGTAAAGATAGGGTGGTGATGGTTGGTTATTGTAATATATCATCTAAAAGGGTGGCTAGTGGATCCACTACCTGAATAAGTGGAGGGGGAGAAGATGGAGTTTCCTCAGTTTGGGTATCTAAAGGAAGGGAAGTTAACTCTGCTACCTTAATAAGTAAAAACAGTGAGAGATAAATGGGTTGGTCAATAGGCTCTTTAGTAATGAGTGTCAAGAACCATGTTAACTATGTGGGTATCATGAGAACACTCGATGTTTCTCTCATTCTTGGTAGGATCATGATTCAAGAAGGGCTGCCTAAATATATTAAGGGCTTGGTTTGATGGTACATTAGGTTTATCCAATGTAATCTCCCGCTTGTTGATGAGAGACTAGACAAGGCTCTTGAAGGTGTTTCACCTACTAACATCATGTCTTATCACTTAATGGAAGGCACATAGGTCATTCTCATTATACCAATTAGGTACAGGATGAGAGGAGTCAAATTGTTGGGGTGGCTTGATAGGAGGAAGTTTAATGATATTGGATTTTTATAACTTTTTAAAGATGGAAACATAGGATTCTCCAAGTTGAGTGAATTACTTTTGGTTGTTCTAGGTTTGGTACCTCAAGGTTTACTTTGAGGAACTAGAAGAATTTAATTAGTTAATATAAGATGGAGGAGTGGATTTTATGATAACTACATTCATAGTTCCCTTCTTCTTGATATTGGAGGAAGAAGCCTCATTGGTTTTATAGGTTGAGTTATTGTTTTTAAGCTTAAGTTTTCCTTCGTTAATGGCTCAGTTCTCCAATTTGTGTGCCATGGTAAAATCTTCATCAAAGCTTTTGAAACTTTGGACACATAGGGTAGAGGAGATATTCTTGGCACATGTCTGAGTAAAGAGCTCTATGAAATTAGGTTGAGGAAGGGAGAAGGATAGCTGTTTGATTAGGCTCCTGCAATGAGACACAAAATTTGCAATAGATTCATCCTCAAACTAACAAAAACAATAGAGGTTAGTGATAGACAATTCCTTGGATATATTAATTGAAAAATGGTCCAAAAAGGTTTGAGCCAATTGGATGAAAGAGAATATGGAATGTTTGGGTAAGGCACTATATCAATCTAAGGTCAAACCAGCTAGAGATATGGGGAAGGTATAGAGAAGAAAGGCATTATCATAGCTGATGAGATAAAAAGTATGCCTAAACTCTATAAGGTGTTGTTGGGGATCCTCCTTTGAAATTTAGAGAACTTGGGAAGTTCCCATCGGGGAGGATATGACTTGATAAGTATAGATGAATGGATGTGCTCATTACATATTTGGTCATATGACAAGATGTTTTGAACACCCAAAATGGATGAATTTATGGTGGTCATCTTGTATATAAGCATCTTTATTATGTCATCTTGGGGTTGTGCACCCAAAAATTTATAAGAAGCATATTATTATGGTGGTTGGGAGACATGTTGATAGTGGGTAGAATGTTGTGAGGCTGTCACATATGGATAAGTGGATGTCAATAGTTGGGTGGAATATTCATAAGGGTAGGCAGAGTTAGGTGGTTAGATATTGGTTACATTCCCTTATATATTAGGGATGTATCCAAAGGTTGGTCCAGGTAGTGTTTGTTGGATGGGAGCAGTAGTTGGGTTGGTGACTGATAGAAGGGTGGTGACCCTTGTACTAATCAATGGTAAGGTAGAGGGTATGGACACTACAAGGCTTTGAATTGGAGTGATGGTTCATGGGTTGAAGGTATCAAAAGGAAGGTTGGTAGTGCTATAGGTAGACACTCTTATTGTGGATGAGTGGTTTTAGGAGTATAAGGTATAAGGGTAGTGGTGGTTTGGGTTGGTTGGTTCTATATGGTGGTTTTAAAGGGGTTATTGGTTGATGAGTAAGTTTGGGTAGTTAAAATTTAGGTGGTAACCATGGAAATAGAGGTACCCCCCATGAGATGGAGAGGCATTCCATAAGGTAGATCTATGAATGGAGCTAAAGTCAAGATATGGTAAGACATGGTTATAAGGTAATGTTACAAAGCTACAGGATTGTTATCTAGGAAAGTGACAAAATCCTCATCTCCTTAAAGAACCTCTCAAAGGAAGGTAGGACTTCTTAAGGGTAAGGAGAGTCTACAGGTTTAGAATTATAGTCCATGGATGAAGAGGTGGAAGAGGTAGGTTAGTTAGGTGATAGGTTTTGCTCCACAAGGTCTCTTTGTTGCTAGTGAGTGAGAACCATATGAGATAGGGGAGATAGAAAGCACAAACAACCTCACTACTCAAACAATGATAAGATAAGAAAATGATGAAGGAATTCAAATCACACTCTAATAGAGATATTAAGCCCTATATTTTTAATTAATCTCACTTTTGGCTTATGCCTTAAGAACTTATGTGACTGAAGTTGGCTTGTAAAGTGGGTACTAGAGAGGAAATATATGGATGGTTTTAGGTTGTTTAGGCACTCAAAAATATTCTGTAATGGAATCAATACATGGCTTGGTATTAAGGCCTACCCCCTCACTTCACACACCATAGTTATAAGGGTGTCAGGTGATAAGCCAAAATATATTTATTTTTAGAGTTTATACTCAACCAGAGAGTTGATTTGGTTCTCCCCTTGGTAATGACCTCCAAATAGGATCGTTAAGAAAGGGTAAGGTTACCATTAGGTAATGAAATCCTAGTTAGGCCGTGTCTTAAGTTTGTCTGATGTTTAATTGGTGAAAGTGGTTTGGTTTGGTGTGTGCAACAAAGAGTGAAGCTATGATAGATTACTTTGCCTTTAAGTTTAAGCTATGTGAACTACACTTTCAAGCATTTGATGTATGCACTTAATTTTAATCCCAAAGAAACTTTTGATTTCATAAATGAGCAAATAGTAGAGAGAGAATGCAATAAAGTAAGAACTTAAGTAAAGACACAAGGGTCCCATCGGGCGTGCCAAAATGTTTCAGTGAATTTCTTGCTTATTATTGGAAAATAAAAAATAAGAAACTAAGTATGAGTATGGTTGAAAAACTTGACTGATAGTGCACATGTTGAAATTAGAAGATTGTGAAGAGCTCCTCTTTGGCTTGGGAGGATGACCTATAGATAAAAAATCACTAAAGCAAACTTGTTTGTTAGAGAAATAGTTGAGTGGATTGCCTAGGGATAGTTATATCTCAAAAATGAGAGCTTCTTTAGGGGCTATAAATCCACACATTTTATATAATTAATGTTATAAATAGAAAATAAAGTACTTGCATTAATAAATTAAAAGATACTAAAATTGGATACAATAATGCTTGCTAAGAAAATAGACTAGGAATGACTAACTTAGTGAAAAACAAATTAATACTAGTGATTGAGGGTTGGGATATGCTTTAAAAAATTATAAATGGGTCTATGGATAGGCAACAACATAGAGAATTAGGTTTGATTAGGTGTAAATACGTGAAATTAGGTTGCTAGTTTTTGGTGCCATGGTGACCATCAGTGGTTGGGCTGACCATTGATAGTTAAGGTGATTGTCGACAGTCAATAGGACCATCTGTAGTTAGACAGACTATCATTAGTTGAGTCAACAATTGATGGTTACTATGTGAGGATTTAGGTTGGTAATTTAGTTGATTAATGAGATATAAAAAATGGATTCTAAGAGGTGGATAAGGTCTGGGTTGATTGTAAAATGGAAATAAAGTAGATGAATACTGAGAAACAAGTACTTGTCTTACCACAAGTTAATTGGGTGGATGGTTAAGGTACTTAATTTGTTGGTGAAATTGAGCTTGATTTTGATAGAGTAATGGTGCTTCAAAACTTGGTGGAGAGGCAGTAGAAAATTGGCTCTTTGATATTATTGATGGATTGATGATGGTAATTGACTTGAAAAGATAAACTCCTAGATGCACAAGCTTTTGATCATAATTGTAGATTTGTAGATGTTTTTAGATCGATTCTCACCTCTTTTCTCCTCTCTCTTATAGGTAATGCAAGAGAGTTGCAACAGCACATGAACTGGGCTTTCCAAAATTAACTTGTCCATATAATGGTTTGCAACTAGAATTAAAAAAGCTATTTTCATAAAATCAAGGTGGGTGACTTGCATGTTAGTTATTAAAGAGGTGCACCCTAACCATTGATGGTTAGGGTGACCATTGGCAGTCAGCCTAATCATCGATGGTCAAGTGTCAAAGGGTAAAAATGGATAAAAGGTAAGGTTGATCTAGTTAATTTAAACTAACTTTAGGTTAGGATTTCAAGGTTAAAAGGGTTAAATGGCCCTAATAGAGTTCTGAGGCATTCCAAGGAGTATTTTGACATTTGGAATCATAGTGTACAGATTTCTAGTGTCTACACCATAATCTATTATATTGAGTGATCTATATCTATCCCTATTATGGAGTGATGCTAGGAATTTGTGACACTAATTATGATTCCTTATGAACTATAGGGGTCTTAGGAACCCATCTGGAATAATAATATATAGGTGTCATAAGTGCCCTTTATTTAGAACCTTAAGAACTCAATAATATTGATCTTGGTAAAAATTAAGTAGAGGGAGCCCTTCTAGAATCTAAAACATATATCTAATTTAGGGGTCTCTCTAATAATGGTCTATATGGGAGAGTATGCATATGTGTCAATATTATAGGAGTAGACCTCACCTGCACTAATGGATTTACTGAACTATATGGTGTATCAATAAGAATTGTGCTCAGATTTGTAATTGATAACTATGTTGTAACTGGTAACTATTTTTTAATTGGTAACTATGATGTAACTGCATGTGGAATAGGTAAAGGATACTCATATGGAAGACCTTTAATTGTGACTACCTGATTCACATGTATATATTTGAGGATTTGTGTACTATGGATGGAATGGCTAACTATTATATACATGGCCTACCTAGTAATATGTCAAATATGCTTACACTAGGTAATACTAAGAATCTAGTGGCCATATTTGTTGGTCCCTCCTATAATGAAATCATAATCTGAATACCCCTAAAACATGACCTCTAAAACCACTAATAACTATTTTTAGGGGATATATCATGATCTGAATACCCCAAATGTTATAAAAATGTGATAGTGTGAATGATTATGCTTGACCAATTATCAACCATAATACTCTAGATAGGATTATGATCTATGTAGGCTCGTATAAAAAGTGTATATAAATTTGTATCATCATCAACAACCTCCTACTCTAAGAAGGTGATGAGTGGTCTAACTAGAACTATAGTGTGGTACATACTAATGATATTATGTAATGTGTGTGCCTCCTCTATAATAGTGTGATATGAATTTGGTGGTGGATGTATATTATGTGTGTAGTGAACAACTAAAGTTCTCCTTACCCCATTCATTATGTGCTTTAGAAATAGATCAGATAATATCTTTAATGCCTTAGCTTCTATTTATTATACTTTTAATGTCTTTATTGGTGTGACCACATCAATAATGTTAGCCTTAATTAAATCTTATATCTTATGTTTTAGGCTAATGCATATATTTTCTTATGGCCTGGTGCCCTATGTTACTCATATAATGCATTAGAATCATAGTTATTTGGAAGAGGTTGTGTCGTATCAAGCTATTTGATGGGAGGGAGAGATATGACATTGTATTCTAAGAGTTATTGTTAAACTTGTGCTAGTGATTCTAGAAGGTTGGTAAAGACTTTATGTGGAGGAGTTGATAAAACCAAGTAAGGAGATGCCTCTGAAGCTGCGTTAATTGTGGCCTTTTAATCATGCTTTTTTTCAATGGCCCTTACCTTGTATGGAAGATTACTTGAACTCTAAGTAGTTAATTTTGATCCAATTGTATATTTTAGTTTTCCCATTGATAGAATCTTGACTTATATTTATTTTAATATGTGGCATAAATATGTGAATGTTGGAAACTTCTTAAACAAGATAGCTTCATGTAATGTTGGTAAAATACTATGTTTGAAGATGTCCTGAAGCTCTTTATCTACGATCGAGCTAGTCAATTTAGCTAATATAATCTTGTATCGTAATACACATTCTCCAATAGGCTCATTTGAATTTTGTTTTAACTATGCAACTTAAGCATATGTAATCTTATCACTAATGTTTATGGATAAGTGTGCTAAAACAATATCTACCAAAGGATTGAATGTTGTGATATATTGATTTAGTAAGTCATAAAACCATTGTAAGCAATAATATTTTAAACTATGTTGAAATAATTTTGTGAGAATCTAATCATTAGACATGTAGTCCAAACATGTTTCATGAAAATCATGAAGATGGTGCTCTAGGTCACCCTTACCATCATACAATGTAAGCTTAGTTTCCATGAATCTAAAATTACAAGGGAGTTACTGCTATATGATGTGCCAAATGTGTATGTAAGAGAACATTAGAATCTAAGGCATGTGATGGCCTAGTGGCTCATTTTTCAAGATGTAATACCTTATCCTATATAATATGAACCTCATGCCTAACGGATTGTACATATAGAGTAGAGGAACTAGCCATAATAGGTGTAGTTATCACTAAAATTGGTTTAGTTATAATTGTTGATTGTGTTAGCTGAGTTGGCGCCACTATAGGTGTAATAATGTTATTAGCTGGAAGAGTTGAAGATTGACCATTGTTTGATTTTTGAAGTTCCTCCTGAATAATAGTGATGAGGTCACCTTGAATATATAAATGTTTGGACATGAAATCTTGTAATTGTTTCTTATCAATCTCATCAAATCAGTTATTAATTTTTTTCATTATAGTTTGGGAAGTATGAACATAAGTAGTTGTATACTTTGAGCCTTTAAATAATTTAAATCTAAGAAAGATTGCAAAAAATAACATTGAAACAAATATTAAGTTTTGTAAATAATATCTAAGCAAAGACATAAAAAGGATACAAACCCTAAGAGCATCTAGGGTTCGGGTTTGAGCAATGTTCAAAGTAAGTTATGTTCACTAAATTTTTTAACCTTGTAGGACCTGATGAATGTAAATATTATGTTTATTAAATAATTGAGTAGAATAAATTAAGTAAATAATATGAAATAGATATATCCACTAATTTGTTACTAAATTGAGTAGCTTTGACTTTTCTAAAAATAGTAATAAATAGTGTAAGTAAGAACTTAACTAATAAGCAATTGATATGTATGATCTGGGTGCTATAAACTAAGGTGGAAGTTGGTTTGAGTTTCATAAACTATATCTTGATGTTAGAACCCCTCTTAGATATTAGCACCATAATTGGATAGTGTCACCATTATTAAAAAAGTGGTAGTAGTGTCTTGATATTGGCATTAGTTTCCCCTATGCAGGACTATTCCTAGATTTTGGGTGTACCTATGTCTAGATATCTAAGGTTTGTTCCTACTACACAAATTTTAAAACCCTATATTTTTCTTATAATGATTAATTTAGTTATCAAACCCTAATCCTCTATATAACTAGGGAATCTAGTTGGCATGAGCTAACAAGTGTGTTTGTTAGAAGGGTAGGTTGGGCATCCTCAATACCCACTTATGAATAGAGTTGCCAACATACCAATAATTTGAGAAGGGATCAAGCCTAATTTAGTTCTCCCCACCTAAGTTTTGGTGCAAGTGTAAGTGATGATAGTATGATAGTGGCCTTGAGTGCCTTGAATGTGCTTGAGACTAGAAATTTGGGTAATCTGAGCTTAAGACTATTGTAGATGGTACTTTTCAAAAGTAGGGAAGAATAGGGATTGATAACCTTAATTATGCATAACTTATTCTAAGTTTGAATATGTCTTTTACATCTAATTTCCTTATAATGGTCAAAAGGCCAATATTCATGTATTTATATTATTATGTTGCTTATGCAGGTGATAAAATATGTCTAGGCTGACCCTAGGAGGATCTAGTTTGGAAAAGATATATTTTTGGTAAAAGAAAGGGTAAAGGACATCAGCACCATTTTTTGAACAATGTCACCATGTGGCACTAGTGTCTTTGTTATGATGCTAGTGTTTAGCTAGTATAACATAGGCACAAAGGGCTAGGATTAGGAAATAAAGGTCTTGGACTACTTTAGGTCTAACTAGGGGTGCGTGTGGCCCACATAAAGGCTAGATAAGTGTGATAATAGGATCCATCATAGGTCTAAGGATAATATAGGGATGTGTAATCTCAAGTAGCACTCAAATACCACTTTTAGGTGATTACACATTAGCATTTTTAAATTTGAATGGTTCTTGTGTTGGATAAAAAAATTAAGTGATATTAAATGTCTGTAAAGTAATTACAAAATTGATATAGTATGAAAAGGCTCGTTACATAGATACCAACATAACTTGTGGCATTGAATTTGGGTAAACATTACTCAAGATATGGTCCTTTGAAGCTCTAATAATTGAAAGGTTAATTTATATATAATGAGTTTTGAAAATGAATTTTCATTTTATTTACATTTTTAACTATGAAAAAAATGTGCTCCAAAGTTATTTGAAAATGCCTCATGTATGAGTTGTACAACTAATGTAATTTGAGCTACTTCATGCCACTTTGGGAGGACATAAGTTTGAAGAGTTGGTAAGTAGACTAAATTTTTCATATTTTAGTAAGTTTTGTTTTTTGATATTTTACATTTTTTTTCAAAAAAAATTTAAGGTTTTGAAAATCGGCAGAAACTAATGTCATCAGTCTAAATAGTATCATTGATCCTTCGATGGTAGCATCAAATTTTTAACAGCAGTGTCCTATGCTACCATCCTAAACTGACAGTAGAATATGATGTTACTATCCATTAGAGTTTTGAATTTTTAGACTTAGAATATTTTTTTAATTTGTTTGAAATTGATAATTGGTAGATGTTTTTTACTATTTTACTTGTGTAAAATGATGTCCATATCTAATATTTTTGGCATGGCTGACATTTTTGTATCCTTGCTAATATTGACTTGGGTGATGTTCATTAGGGTACTATTGATCAAGTGGGATTAGGATATGTGGATTAATTAGGATAGGTCTCCTATGATATCCATCTCATGTAGAATTATCTGAGAGATGGAATGTTGACACTTGCACCTTTCAGCTCC
This sequence comes from Torreya grandis, assembly GCA_037957365.1. NCBI lineage: Eukaryota > Viridiplantae > Streptophyta > Pinopsida > Cupressales > Taxaceae > Torreya > Torreya grandis. Next base: position 2,100,819 of record JARHVA010001297.1, on the reverse strand, counting down.
TGATAGGGGAGATGATGATCACTTTAGATTATGTATATCATAAGTTAAGGTTGAATTTCATAGGAGATATGACACATGTATTTGGATATGTTATTATTGATTCTCATGTGTACTTTACTAGGTAGTAGTTGATATATGCAAAGTCAAGCATTACTATCTACCTAAATATTATTATTAGAATTGATGTTTCATGTCTATGGAGGTTTACAATTGTTTACTAGGTTATTTCATAGTTGTTGATGGTGACAGGGTAGTGTATCCTATCATATGTATCATATTTTGCATCACATTCAAGAATAGGGAGTGATATTTTATTGGGGGTGTACCATGGTAGCCCATTTATACATATATTTATATAGGTTTTATTTATATACATGGGGTGGCATCTTAGGTATAGGTACACTTTTACATGTATGGGTGTATGAGCACATTTTAGTTATTGGTTGATTAGTGGGCATTTATCAAGATGGGCCCATACTCAAGTTTTTACAACATGGTGGGTGGTGTTGCATGGTAGAGCACATAATACTATGGAGTATCACATTATAAGGGATCAATTAACACCAAACCAAATTATATGGAAGCCATATAGGACATTTTTAGGGTGGGTTAAGGATGTGCAAAATTTGTGTTGTCTTTTCCATAGTATATGGTTAGTCAATCACTTTCCTAAAGTTTATGAGATATTTTAGTATGATCATGTTTTATGATAGTTTAGTATTAATTAGGTGGTTCCCTCTAATCCATATTCATGGCATCACACAATGAGAACTAGCCATAGGCCAAATGATAGACCATCCCTATTGATAGTAGATTTGGCCCCTTTCCCTCCGAGAAAGCATGATATCTAGTTATACCACTGGTGGCAGGTGATGATATTGGATGCATAGATGCATATACATAGAGGTGGTTATTTTCTTGATGGCCACTATTGTTTCTAGTGATTTTTATTACCCTTATTGTAGTACTTGTAACTCATGGTGGTGATAATGGAGGTAGACATGGTAGAGACCCCAAGGTCCACATCATTTACATGAGGATGTTATTATAGCCACATTTGATTATATTATGTGTATTTTTTTATTGATAGGATATTTGGTAAATTTATATAATAAATGTGTCTCATTTTTATCAATGATCATTGATTTTGGGTAATCAGGAGTGGTCATTGATGGTAGGTCATGTTATACATACCCTAACTCATAGTGTACCCATGGACATCATTGGGGATGGTTTTGTAGAGAAGGTTTTATATATTTTAAGTGCTCATGCACCCCTATTTTATCTTATTTCTAGATAATTGATTGCATTCCATATATTAGTCATTGAGCATGATGAGTTACATGTAGATTTGGATAGGTAAGACATCCGAGAGTGCAAATTGACTGAGATTATGTAGGTTTTGATCAATCACTAAAATTATATTCATTAAACACATGACCAAACACTACATTAGTTAGGCTCAATGGAGGAGATACTATGGGATCAATCCTGATCTTGTAGGCATATACAATATTTTGGAGCCTCCACATCTAGGGATATGAGATTTATGGATATAGATAGTGATGATGATTCATATACACCCTGGGATATTCCCTCTACATGTGATTGATTTTGTCTATTGTAAAAAAATTGGATCATTATACATAAATGATGTTCCTTTGTTATGTTTAGTCTTAGAATGGGTGTGAATTTATATTTCTTACTACATAACATGCTTTACTATTTATTTTGTGTAAGAAATATTTAAATGTAACATGTGCATTTGTGAAAAAATATTTAAAAATGTAATTTAAAATTTGTTACTTAGTGGTGTTGAGGTAATCATCGTACATAATAGAATCTGATCAGGAAAAATAAATCTTGACTATGATGATTAGGTGTTAATTAGTTTTATTCTAACACTACAATTAGTGTATTTTGGGGAGTATCAGGCATATCTATCTAATATGTATATGTGCATACAAATTTTGGTACTCAATTTGATATGTATATATGAGAGTAGGTTCTATAAAATTTGGATCAATGCCTTATCCATGCATCCCTCTAGTGATATATCGATCAACCAATGATTCTTTGATAGGATTAGTGTAGGAAATATTAATCATAATACAAGGTACATTAGGATAAGGACTTATTCTAGTGGATGACTTTGGTGAAGATCAATGGACCACATGTTCATAAAAAAGAACAGAATGGGATGTCCCAACCAACATATAATAACCTCTATAATAATTATGATGAAGGGACATATATGTTTCCTTTCAAAATTAATGATCCTTCGATTGGTAAGTTATGAAATATTTTGTCTTAATGCAAAACAATCATTATCCCAATGTCTATTAAGACCATGGTAAGTGAAAAAGGGCTTTCCTTTCACTTTCTCAAATATATGTGGTGGGTGGTAGTAATTCTTAGTAATTTTAATCAACCATTTATCCAATAGTGTATGCAATATATCATGTTTTGTATCTCTTTATTGACCAAACTAAAGTGGTTGACTCTTAGTAAAGGCATAGGTTTTAACTGGAGGAGGTATTTTATATGTAGATGCCTTCCCTCTATGTAAAAATTTTATGGTTGGTTCCTTAGTATGTATTGTTGGTTCTGAAGGGGGTTTCTGAGGTATCTCATGGCCCTTCTTGGTTTGTTACTCTATTTTTTAAGAATTTTTAATAACATGTTTGTCTTTAGGTGAAGTAGTATGTAACTCAGTATTTATATTTATTAAGGCATGTGCATATTTATGCACATCCCAATATAAAGTATTAAAATAAATAAAGGGCTTGTGAAATGCTCTTTATCTAAGTGGATAAATAAGACCCCTACTAAATATGAATTTTACCTCTAAATTTGAGGGGGTGTAGTTCAATGTATATAAGATATACATAAATCTAATGACATTGTCTTGCATAGATTCATCTTCATTTTGAGTCAAGGCTTGTAAATGACCTAATGGTATCTTTGGGAACTTAATCTTATAAAAAATTGATAAGAATACATCTCTAAGTTTTTTAAAGGTTGGTAAGGAACCTTTTGTTATGCTATAGATCCAATATATATCTTATTAAGTTAGGCTTCTATGGAAAGTTATAAGTAACAAGCATAAATCTTTAACCCAATGGTCAAAGGAGTGTATATATTTTTTCAAAAGACTAGCAAGATCTCCTTAAACATAAAAGGAATAAAACATAAGCATGACAAAATTGGAATGATAAGAATGATGAAAATAATCTCATCTAATGGGTTGGTCCTCTCAGATATTATTATTAAAGGTAGCCTCATGGGAAGACACTTGAAACTTAATAATATTCATTTCACTTTGAATGACTCATATGGTAGTCATCATTGATATAACATCATTAGGAGGAATGGGTAAAGAGGGTGAAGAGGTGCATATAGGTTTTAATTGACCATCCATGAGAAACATAGGAATAATAGGCTCTTAATAGTCATCCTTGCATTCTAAGATGGGATCATCATGTGATTTGGAATGATTAGGTAAAGGACCCTTCATTATACATTGTAAATCAAAAGAGATCATTATATCATTTTGTATGTCATGAAGGTTAATACAGCTATCATCTAAAATTGATTGATTATTTTAACTTTCATTACATGCAACAAGAATATAAGATGTATTTTCATGATTTTTATCTATAATTAGAACACACATTTGAGCAGAAAAAAGTAAAATATGGAAAAATAGTAATATCTTATATTTTTCTTGAAATATCATCATAAAGAGGAATAATTCAATCTTGATTTTTATTTTTTAATTTAAAATATAAAGGGATAGAATATGAAATATCAGTCTCTAGTTTAAATACTTCATTATCATATGAGAGGGGACCATTAACATAGCTAGTATTTGAATCTTGAGTCACATTGTTGCTACTCGACTTTGGAAATGCTTTCATTAGGAAACCTTTTTCAAATATGTTTTATTGTTTATCTTGAATTGGAAAAAGGGTATAATCACATGTATCTACAGTATTTTACGTATCATTATCATTTTCATCTTTCTAACCTAAAAAGATATGGGAGAAGTAGTACATGCATTTGAATCATTTAGATCTAAAGATAGAGAAATAATTTCACAATTTTTATCTCGATGAAGTAAATAAGGAATGGAATCTTCAATTTGAATAATGTTTTAAATATTTTGAAACTAAGGGAAACATTATTTATTTGTAATAAACTCATCATTGACTAAAGAAGATGTAGATTCAACTATCGGTTCCTATTTTGAATGCTCAAGTATTTCATCATTAGAATCAAAGATACGTAGTTTAGGGAAGAAATGAAAACTAGGCTCTTCACATTCCTCTTCAAAATATGTGGAATCACAATCATAATCATAGGGATAAAAATGGTTTATGCCATCAATGTCACATAGTCATCATTATTTGGTTTTCATTAATGGTTTTTTCATTGTTGTAATTCTAAGAAGTTGCTATAAAGGAATATTGTTTATTGCAATTTTTCTTAGCCTTAAGATCCTCATAAGCAATACATTGGTCATCAACAAGGTTAAACAAATGATCAAATGGATGAGGTTTTTTAGGATTATCACTAAAATCATCCATGATGAGGGCTACAAGTTTGGATGTAACCACACAAAAAAGTAATAGGAGTCCTGGAGAAAAAATGTAAAGAAGCAGTCCTTAAGCTCTGTTCATGAAAATAATTTCAGATCTAAAAAATAAAATGCAACAACATAAAAAATAATATATTTTTTTGGAAGGATAAATCCTATTAGATTATTAGGGCTTGGTTCACCAAAATATTTTGTGTGAAATGGGTATATTACATAAAACACTATATAAATAAAATGTTTTGAATGGAACTAAATAGTGTTTGAATTTTGAGTAATGTATATATCATAATTAATTATAAATTAACATATTTAAGCATGTGTAATAAATATAACAAATATTATACAACCAATGGATAAATGGAGAATGTATTATTTGTCTTGAACTACCATAATAACTCAATTTCACCTTGTACTAATCAATAAGCTTGATGTTTTGATTGTTCTATGTCCTGACTATTTTTCCACCTGGACACTACCATCACCTTAGAACACTATCATCAACATAGGTGTCCAAATTTAACATAGGTGTTCATCCCTAATTATTTCATATAAATTGATCCAAACTCTCCCTAAAGCTAAGATGTCACATGTAATCCTAATTTTTCCTTGTGGGTAGATAGAATTATGAACACAATATAGTCAATGATAAAAACCCAACTCCTTTTGCCTTTGACCTGTTGTAACCTAGTAAAAAGGGTTAGCATGTGAGTTGAGCTAACCCTAAAAACTTGGTTGTTACTAAATGTTACCTACATAGCCATATACTTTGAATAGGTCTTTAGACTCACAAGTATTTATCCCTCCTAGGTATTTGTGTGTAATGGTGATTGTGCAATTATATGCTTTTTCTCCTATTCCAACCCTTGCTACAATCAATGTGAAATAAAATTGACTTTTTCAATACTTTAGATTTAAAATTTTATTAGTTATATAGATAATTAAATTCAATAAATTTTGAATAAGATAAAGTATGTGCTAATTGAGAAGCTTTCTTGGTGATATAAATGATACTATAGCTCTGTATATATAGGCAACCCCTTTGATTTATAATTAAAACCTAGTGGCACATGAAAAGATAATAATAAAATAAACATCTGAGGCTTTAAAAATGGTCATAATATGAAAATTATGGAAAATGATCAAAATGTAAGGCTAGACAGTACCATTGACTTTGGACACTATTATTGACACTAGTGTCCTAATCCACCAGTAGTGTATGAGACTAAAAATGTATAACTGATCAGAACATGAGTAGGGATCCATAAAGTACACTATAATATGGGATATTAGATAATCAAAAGGATATAAATGATCATATAAAATAAATAAATAGAACATGAATTGAAAGGGTTCATGTGAGATCACACCACTATATGCCTAACTCTCTATAAAAAGGTTTATACCTTTAAAAAACTATGAAAACATACTATGAAATTATGTTTATACCAAATATGGATATCTACACCCTTAATAAGGATTTTAATCCATCACATTATGAGTAATAGTTGAGTGTAAAATATATACCTTTGTGTCAAGGAACACAAATTTTATTCTAGGACTATATTTATCAGTTCAATCATTTGAGAATATTTTTCAAGGTGAAATAACAAGTTACATATCTCATTCTCAAATTAAAGAGTGATCTTACAGCACACCTTTTCTGAGTTTAAATCCTCTCATACTGAGATTCTTTATGGTGCTTTCAATCAAGCAAAACTAGTTGAAGATAAAATTGATGCATATTTTAAAGGCTCTCATCTTTTAACTTCATTCAACAACTCTAAATTTTATTCTTCCCATTCTCATTCTTCTTCATCAATATGAAAACAAAATTATTATTCTCTTTATTATCACATTTATCATTATCCTTCTCATGATAAAAATATACAAAATTTTCTAATTATTATAAAAATAAGGGGCTTGATAAGTTAGTGTGTTTTAAGTTAAATAAGAAGGAATTGATTGTTTGATATTATAATTTTTTTACCTAATTTTTTATTAATGTGATCTAATTAAATATAAATTTTGAACTATTCATAATGTTTGATATATAATAATAATATACAAATATGAATGCTAAAGTATAATATGATTAAATAATCACAAATTACTATAAATGTGAAGGACCTAAAGGATTTATTTGTGTCACTAGTATTGGATCTATGGAGCTCTAAGGCTAAAAGTAGGTGAATGAAAAGCTATAAAATGGATTATAAGTCATTTGTATTAATAATAGGAGTTTTCATATTTTCTTGGATAATTCCATCAAATCTAGACACTTGCATCACTATGGAGGTGTATGTTATTTTCACATTCATCCCTATGAATTGTGCCTCTTTTTTTGACATGCAGTTGTTATCCCTACTTTAAATTTGTCTTCTTATGAAATATCAAGCATTTGGATAATTCCATAAAATCTAGACACTTGCATCACTATGAAGGTGTATGTTATTTTCACATTCATCCCTATGAATTGTGCCTCTTTTTTTGGCATGCAGTTGTTATCCCTACTTTAAATTTGTCTTCTTATGAAATATCAAGCATTCGTTATGTGTGAAAATATAAAAAATTGTCTCCTTCACTTAAAAACCATATATCCACTTTCAACATTAGGTTTAGACCTATTAAATGGGAATAAATTAGGGTTGAGATGACTTTAACCACTCCCAAATGACTATTTAAGCACTACCTACATATCCAAAACTCTAAGTATGGAGTTTAAACCACATGTATTTCTTCCCATTAGATGTATGTGTGTGATGGTTCTCATTTTATGAAATCAATATGTAATCTAGTTGTTGAAACTTAATAATGAAAAACTTTGCTTGGATTAAGTGCTTTAGACTTATCTTAGCTCTACTCTTTATGACTAATTTCCAAATTGAGAAGTTTAGGGTGGTCCCTTTGAATGTGTAGGTGATATAATTTCCTTGATAATATAGATATTATATATATGGAAATAGGCTTAGGCTTGACTTTTATAAATTTTTGATCTTTTGGGTAAATTCTCATGTCATTAAAATTTGAAACATCTAGGCCAACCTATAACGATAATTCAAACCTAAAAAAATATCATTTCTTTGCACAAGGACAATCATGGAGGTTGGATGGCTAAAATAATCTAGAGGCATCTAGGAATTGATAGAGATGACTAGAATTATGAAAATTGATATGATGTTATGGATGCATATTGATTATTATTTTGAATGAGTTAGATAGAGAGTATGGAATTCATGTAGGTGATTGATAACAAATCGATAAGGTTCATGTACATAGAAGCACATGGATATGAGAAAAATATGTGCAAGATATGTGTACACATAGTTTATTTGAGGTGAAGGCAGATCAAGACTAACATTATCAAGTGTTTAATACTAATATTATTATCTATAATAATAAGGAACCAAATAATGTTCCCATTGAGACTTAAGGTGATGATAAAACCTTCTGTGATTTGAATGGTCACCTTAATAAGGTTACATTGATTTTTAGTCATAAAAAAACTCAATTAAATCATTATAGCTTATTTTTCACTAAGTCACATCTCACATATGACATTTCAATCAATTATATCATCAATAATGGCTTGTAAATGTATTTAATTATGAAATCCATAGCCGATAAACTATACTTTCCCATAGACTATCATCCTTATCCATATCCACTTGGTTATTTAATAATGGTTCATGCTCAAATATGGCACACACATTTACCATGTCATTTTATTTTTGTCCTAAGTTTGTGGGAAACATCACTTATGATGTGACCTATATGTATTGTGTATTATTTTCATATAATTTCTTTCTTTCAAATGAATGAATTTGAGGGGAAGTAATCATTTATGAAAATATTATTTTAATTTTACTTTTATAATATAAATTCTAAATAATATATTCATAATATTACTTCTCCCCAAATTAGTTTAATTATGTAATCCATTTGGTTGGGAAGCAAACATTCTTCATCCCTCATTAATGTGGGGAGAAGTAACGATGTACTAACCCAATAATTATTTATAAAATAAATGGGAACCACATGATGGGGTTGATAGAATTAAAATTGAATCAACCACTGCAAATGGATTATAGATTTAATTCTATAATTTTGCTCATGTTTTCTCAAGTTCACTCCATATAAAACAAATGTGTGATTTACATAGAATGAATAGTGTTCATGCCCACATCATGACCTCATATTTAATTATATAGTTTTACTCAAGTTCTCTCAATGTCAAATAAATTCATGATTGGAAAAGAATGAATAATGTTCATGCCCCCATCATGACCTCAGTGTTAATAAATATAAAGTAGAATGACAACCATTTTTCATTCAACTTATAAATTTTATTGTTGTGTATGTGAATGAACCAGTGCCATGTCTCATGAATATAAAAGTCTGTATATGTGCATGAACAAAAATCATGCTTCATGCATCTATATAAACTAATATATAATGTTATGCATCTATATTTTAAATCTAATAACTTGTATCTCGTGTGTGTGTGTGTGTGTGTGTGTGTGTGTGTGTATGTGTGTGTGTGTGTGTGTGTGTGTGTGTGTGTGTGTGTGTGTGTGTGTGTGTGTGTGTGTGAAAACCTATCATTCTTATTCCTATAAATTTTTCACATGTGCTCATGCATATGCACCCAAGTGTGTAAGAATATGTACTAAATTTTATATAAAATAAGTTCATATAAATGTCATATGCCCCCATAATATGTAATGATATCTCAATATATGTTATGTGACTAAACTCATTTGATATCTAAACCATTATGAATCTATATAAATTACTCTATTATGAATAATTTACTCAATGGTGAAAGAGCCAAAGCTTAGGTGTGCACAACATAATTTAGGGGCCAATTGGCTTTATTATTTTATTCAATATAAAACTATTGCATATATAGCTGATGTTTCTCCTAAAAAATAAAGAGTCAAAATCCATCTCTTATCTCTGATTGCTCTCCCTGAATATCTCATCTTATCCCTTAAATCTTATTAAAAACTTATCTCTCCTTTATTTTCTTTATATCTTAGAAGCTCTTCCAGAAACCTATCTATGTGAGATCAACTCACTTTATTTCTTTTGCATACATTAAGATTATTTCTCACATAAATATTAAACTACCCCTTACAAAATTATTGCTTACCATATGAGCACTAATATATTTATTTTTTAACATTCCCCCCTTAGTGTGAACATGGGAAGAGGAATCAAACATATATATCCCCCCCACATAATTTTGGCATCTTGATGTTGGGTTGACCTAAAAAATACATCCTTTGGAGATTATTTCACATATTATCATGCATCATACATAGGGAAAATTTTATACATGCTTTATTAAAAAATACCTTTAAAAGATTTATTTGAATCTTTTAATAAAAATAGACTAAAATATTTTAAATCTACAAATAAAACTTATGACACACTATAGACTTAATAATAAAATATTGTAAACTTTTGACAATTAAAAATGATAATATTATTAAGAAACGAAACTTAACATAGTGAATCAAATTATTAAAAAACTTGATATTCAAATAAATAATTATTAACTCAACTTTAATAAAACATATTTATAACATAATCTAAAATCTTAAAAAAATAAAATGCATAAAATTAAAAATTAAACTTTAATCAAATACCTAAAAGTAAATGAAACCACTCTCAATAAACCAAAAAAAATGAAAACTACTTGTTATAAAATCCAAAAAACACAAACTACTAAACACAACATGCCATTAAAAAAATTATGCATTTATAAAACCTAAAAATGATCCAATACCACAATTAAAAAACTAAAACTATAAAATAAACAAAATAAATAAAACTAAACTCTAAAAATTGAATGCCTTAATACCATTAAAAAAAGGAAAACTATGGGTTTGGCCCAAAAAGTTGTAGGTTGTGAAGTGATATGGAGGATTGTGGTGTCATCGAAGGGAGCCCATGGTGGACATAGTTTGAGTATATATTATTGAGGTCGAGAAGCATGAAATAACTTCAATAATTTAGGATATATAATCTATTTAACAATATATAATCCATATATCCCTATGTCATTGTGAATTCCAAGGTCTGTAGTTGTAATGAGCTTTGGAGAACATTGAATGGCAAAAATCCATGAGGTAGAACAAGACAAAATAATAAATCCCCATTTAATGCATAGGATTTCATTCATTCTTATAGATTAAGGGCTCACATGAAATAATA